>OZ030022.1:59800000-60400000 GCA_964023405.1 Apodemus agrarius | reverse complement strand
AAGGTGTTTCTCGGCCATTCGAGTTTCTTCTGGTGAAAATTCTTTGTTTAGCTCTGTACCCCATTTTTGATAGGGTTATTTGGTTTTCTGGGGTATAACTTCTTGAGTTCTTTGTATATATTGGATATTAGCCCTCTGTCGGGAAGTGGGGTTGGTGAAGATCTTTTCCCAATTTGTTGGTTGCCGTTTTGTCCTTCTGACAGTGTCCTTTGCCTTACAGAGACTTTGTAATTTTATGAGGTCCCATTTGTCAATTCTTGATCTTAGAGCATAAGCTATTGGTGTTCTGTTCAGGAACTTTCCCCCTGTGCCTATGTCCTCCAGGGTCTTCCCCAGTTTCTTTTCTAATAGTTTCAGTGTGTCTGGTTTTATGTGGAGGTCCTTGATCCACTTCGAGTATTTTTTGATTATTTTTTCCTTAATCCCTTTTTAATTGTGGAAAATGTTAATGCCCCTGAAGTGCTAAAATACAATAAAATTTTGTACATACACATGAATGCACATGAACACACACACACACACACACACACACACACACACACACAAATTAATCTTGTAGTATATGCCTTGTGCAAGACAATGTATTTAGAAATATTTTATGCCCAGTCTCTGCCTTTTCCTTCTGCCATACTTTCTATGTGACATCATGGTCCAAACTCTAGGCATCATATTTTCCTTACAACCATTAAAAATCTCCTATATCAAACACTTTCTTTGGACAAAACATAACGCTTTGGCTGTATTAGCCTGTAAGTGAACTTAAGCTGCAGTACTCCCACCTAAAGCTTTTCAGTACAGCACTAACTATAATATATACAAAGAAAATTAGGATACAAGTCCCACTTATGTCATGATCACCTTTATTTGGAAGTAATAAGAGAAATAACGAAAGTGTAGAAGTCATACTAGGTAGCAAAAATAGCCAACCATATCAGATACGTTCTACTTGGCATCTAAAAGTTGAGCCTTTGTATTACTTATAAGCAATTAGTTATGAGGCCGTATAGGGATCAGATAGTTTGGGTAAAGTAGTTAAAGCTATCTTTTAAAGAGTAAACAACCATTTATTAGAGCCTTGATAGAAGCCAGGATAAGAAAAGTCTGGTGGGTTACTTCATCGATAACTTGAGACTAATATTTTTAAGTAGTGTGTTTTAGTTAGTGTGGATATTTGTGTAAGAATGTCTCCCATATAGTTCATATAGTTTTCTTCTGGGCTCCCAGTTGATAGAACATTTGGAGAATGGTAAGTAGGTGTGGCATTGTTGGAGGAGGTGTGAGAAAACTCAAAGCTAATCTCATTATTTACAGTTAGTTTTCTCTGTCTCGTGGTTGTATCTTAAATTATAAGCTCTCAGCTACAACTTCACTACTGTTTCTGTCTACCTGCTGCCATGGCCCTGCCATGATGACGATGGACTCAACTCTCTGAAATCATGAGCCCCAATAATCATTTCCTTTTATAAATTGTCTTGGTCATGGTGCCTTATCAGCAATTGGAAAATAAATAAAAGAGTAAGTTCTGTAAGCTAAAAGAAAAAAAGAAAAAAACATAGATGAGAAGTACAGGTAAAAATTTAAATATATTATTGTTTTGAATCAAAGTAAATCTAACTAAGACCTATCATTGGAGTATTCCTAAAATCATGGAGTATTATATAGAAAATGGGAGATTTTTATTTATACATTCTCAGAACATTTAAGAAAATATTCCCAATACTATTACTTAGAAGCTATCCATTGTTCTGAAAGCCGAAGATTCTTCTTTGGGACCTTCCAGATTATGTTTACTCTGATTTTAATATATTGTCCAGGCCAATGGTTGTATTCACAAACTAGGCAGCACCTTTTGTGCTACATTAGTTTTACAGAGTCACTGATGTGTGGATGTAGCTGAGCCTGCATGTATGTAGCTATATAAAATGTACTGTGTGATTTTGTGTTTTCACTCTTGTGTCAGTCTTACCTAATATAAATCCTTCACCTAGTCTTCTGATACTTATAAGGCATAATGCCTTAAACCGGCAATAACCCCAATGTGCCATTGGATTATACTTTCTGTCTTTCTACTTATATAGTTTTTTATAGTGTGATATTGTTTAAATGTCTATATCATTTTCATATATTTCATTTTCTTCCTTTCTTTCTTTTTCTTTTTCTTTTTCTTTTCCTCCACCTCCTCCTCCTCCTCTTCTTCCTCCTCCTCCTCTTCTTGTTCTTCTTGTTCTTGTTCTTCTTGTTCTTGTTCTTCTTGTTCTTGTTATTCTTGTTCTGGTTCTTCTTGTTCTTCTTCTTGTTCTTCTTGTTCTTGTTCTTTTTCTTCTTGTTCTTGTTCTTGTTCTTCTTGTTCTGTTCTTGTTCTTCTTCTTTTTGTTCTTCTTCTTGCTATTGTTGTTGTTGTTGTTGTTGTTGTTGTTCTTCTTCTTCTTCTTCTTCTTCTTCTTCTTCTTCTTCTTCTTCTTCTTCTTCTTCTTCTTCTGGAGCCCTACTCTGTAGCCTAATCCAGTCTAGAATTCACTATGTAGCCCAGGCTGGCAGAGAACACATGGTGATCCTACTGCCTACTGCTTCCTGAATGCTGGAAATAAAGTTTTGCATTACCATGTTCAGCTAATTTTCATTTATTTAAAAAAGTACAAAAAGTATTGACTGATGCAAGAAGATAATTTATATGTATTATCAATAATTCTTTCTATGATACTGAGATTAAACTCAGGGACTTATATATGGTTGGAAGTACTATGCTAATGAATCATATTATCAGTCCTACTTATTTGGTTTTTTTTTTTTGTTGTTGTTGTTGAGAAATTGTCTTTCTGATTTACCCTATCTAGAGTTGAATTCACTCTGTCTATCAGGCATATCTGAAACTGTCATCCTTCTGCCTCATCCTCCCAAGCAACTGAAATTGGAGTGCTGAACCATAAGATTCAGATTAAATATTTGTAACTCTTAATTACCTCTTTTTCTCAGTTGATTGAGTGCTACAGGAAATCCTCTGGATTACATAGAGTCACAGTAAATGAAGAAACAAATAAGGGTGTAATTGGACAGTAAGGGTACAATGGTGGCTTTTTGTTTATGTCAATCTTACTCCAAATGATTTTTCTGATTTGCAAATATAAATATTGTGCATTATCCTAGAGGAGTTTATGAGCACTCAAAGGTTTTTCTTATAGAAAACAATCCTACATTTGTAGTTCTGACTTCTAGACAAGAGGGAAATACATGTGCATAAGAATATCCTTTCTTCCAAAGCCCCAACACTATGATGAAGGATAGAAGTAATCTTACTATTGCTATATAGAAAACAGTGCTGCAAAAGGAAATTCGTCTTGAAGGAGAAAGAAGTATGAACCTCTCACCTGAGCTGTGCCAGGATCCAAACATTGATAACAAGGGCTGCACAGAGGTCAGTCCAGTGGATCAAAACTTAAGACCCACTACTGTCCACTTAGAGTTGGCACTAACTTGGAAAGAAATATATCCAACTCATTATGGTAGAAAATGGAAGCACTACTGGTAAGTCTTCAAAAGCAAAGCAATTTGACTTCTAAACTCTCTTGTGTTTTCTATTTGAAAACAGAATTGACTCCTTTAAAACAAAACCTAAGTATTCTTAACTAAAATATGGAGCAGACATTGTCCTCTAAATGGTATTTTTTGATGTTTCTGCTTCTTTAACTACATATGGATTGTATTAAGTAACTTAAAACTAAAATCCATTTGACTTTTAGGGTTTGAAAATTTATATATCCAAAATTCATTGGTTCATTGGACAATAGTCTCTAGCATCTGTATTTTCCATTGGGAATTCTAAAGAAATGATTAAGGTTAGATGGCATCACAGACTTGAAAAATTCCTGTCCTATGAAGAAGAAACACAAAATGGTAATAACATTTTTGCAATCTGTGCCTGCTCTGTAAACCCCACAAGAAACACAACTGTTTAGCACCTTAGTCTTGGACTTTAAGTCTGTAGAACTATGAAAATATTAATTTCTGCTGCCCAAGCCACACAGTCTTTATGACGTTTTTGTGTTTTTTTAGCAACATGAGAAAACTACTAATACAAAGATCATGTTTGTAGTTCAAGAAAATTAAAATGGTTAGAATTCTTGCATCAAAAATGGTGAACTTTTTTCTTGACTGAAACTACTGAAAAGATGTGAATATATCATCTATCCCAATCCTGAAACCAGAAAGCCATTCATAACTTTCTCAGATACTCAGATGGAAGCCAAACTAGAAGTAAAAATTCTGATTCCCAGACATTTCAAGAGTTACAATGAGCTTAATTGTGGGTACAACTTGCAATATATTATTTTTGCTTGACTACCTGTTGATTGTGTGTGTGTGTGTGTGTGTGTGTGTGTGTGAGAGAGAGAGAGAGAGAGAGAGAGAGAGAGAGAGAGAGTATTCATAGAGGTTAGATGACAACTAACAGCAGCTGAATTGGTTTTCTTCTTTTATATTGAGGATTCCAGGGACACAAAGTAGGGTAAACCTTTACCCCATGAACAATGATGCTGATCTTTAACCAGAAAATCTAGAAGGCAGTGGTTGGAAGACATTATTTCTGCAAAGTGCTGCAATACATTTTTAGAATCTACAAGTGTGTGTGGTCACACTACAGTCTGAAAACTTGCTCAATGTCTTTGTGTTGTCACTTTTCTTGAAGCAATGAAAATTGTTAAAATTCATTTGAAAGTAATAATATTGAATTCAATTCTGGGGTGATCAAAAAACTAAAGTACAGTACCATTGACTATTTAAGATAATATGGTCCTTCTTCTTTGAGAGGGCATGAGTAAAATAAGATTAGATTCAATGTTTCTTTTTTTCCTAATAAATTCACATATGCTTGTGTTGTCTCTACTGGTTGAAGGCTACTTCTCATGATGAAGCTGCAGCATGTGCAGAAGTAAGAGAAATGACACAGAATCAGAGTACAGGTTCACTAACATCTGGGGGACATTGCTTAGGAATTATCTCTCTTTTACAACAAATGTAGACCATAGAAGCCTTGGTTAACTAAGCTTAAGCTACAGGTAATTTATTATTTGTTTCTACTTAGCATTTCAAGAAAGCAATTTTGATTTTCACTAATTTCTAGTCTACCCTTTAGAAAGGTAAAGCACTATATTGCAGTTTATAAGGGAGGTTTTATATAAGAAACACGCTAATAGTGTTGTGCCTGGATGAATGGTGACATTCTTTATTATAGTATGTCATAGGCTTTAAGTCAGGTAAGGGTTCAATTCTAGTCATCTTCATGGCTCATTCTCAGTATGATCCTTATCTCTTATCTTCACAGCACATTAATGTGCTAATATTAAGTGAGAAGAGAAGCAGGGAATGGTTAGAATTATATGAGACACACATTACCCAATAATAAATCATAGATGCAGCGTTATGTTGAATCTTCTCTGGAGGGTAAGGTTCATGCTACAACCAGAGCAGGAAGAGAATGCTTAATCTGTTATACTCACTCAACATAGGAAAATGAAAAAGGTAATGAAGTTTCAACTAGAGATAAAGAATGATCTCACTGCAGTATGATGCTGAGCTTGAAGAAACAGAAGAAATAATATGCAAATTATTGGGCAAGGGTCCCCCAGGAGAGACACTCATATGAGTGTCCTTGAGTAAAGAAGAAATGAGTATACCTCATGAGTTCATGGGAGAATAGTGATGATAAATGATAAAACATAAGGAAACAAGGATAGGTAGTGGTTAAATAAAATGTGTCAAATAATATGGTTATTTTTCTTCTGGAATGGAATTAAATGTTATTTGAATAGCTCCTCAACCAGCCTTTGGGGGAGAGTAAGGCGTTTTTGTTTTTGTTTTGATTTGTTTTGTTTTACATCAACTATGTTTCAGTGGCAGCCCATGCACACAATAACATTTAGACCACACAAATTGGTCTTGATGGATATCACAGAAAGAGGGCATGAAGTTGGGTGGATAAAAAAAAGTGGTTAGATCTGAAAGGCACCGAGAGAGTAGACATGATCAAAACCCAGTGTACAAAATTCTCAAAAAGAACTAAACATTTTAAAAGTTACTTGAACAGAAAAGTGACATGATCTAATTTACACATGAAAAGAAAACCTCTTGTTCAGCTTAGTGGATAATGAGTAACATGGACTAGTTAGAATCCATCATGCTATCTTACTATAGATATAATACAAAATAGTCCTTCAAGAATTTGTGGCACTGTGGGGGGGGTGAATATATATTACGTGTGTGTCAGAGAATATATATATTTCTGATGATACTTTATTTACCATCCTGATATCAGATTGATTAAAAGCAAAGAGAAACTAAAAGTACTTTCGAAGGTCTCCCAGGGAGGAAGCAGTTCTGTCTGGTTTGGTCGTGAAGCCTATCACACTGAGCATGGCTTCATCCTGTGCTGGCCATTTCATTGGCAATTAGTACAGACCTCATTGCTCTTTCAGGTCAATGACTACCAGTGATTCATTTCAGTTTTGAAAGGTTTTGGAATGACAGGGGCTTGTATCCAGATCCTGAGAGACCACTTCAATTAGTTTCACAGCTGCCTTAATAGAAGCCTGACCAGAGGCTCCAGGAGCCTCCTCCAGAGTGTTCTAGTGTTTCAGAAAAGTACCATTTACAGACGAGAATTAATGGAATACTACCCATGTCCATTAGGAAAAGGGAAAGAACAATTGCTTTGCATGCATGGTATTATAGACAATTAGGCAGAGGAACAGAGTAAGTGCTTTGCAAGGATTGTGGAAGATCACCAAAGCAGTGAAATGGCCAATAATTTCAAGTGGACTATTCAGGGAATAAGTTTTATTTTGTAGAGGATGACAAACACATAATTATTAGACAGCACAAATATTTTGATATATTTTAAGAGAAGAAAGATGAAGAACATGTCAGATACTGAAATGGGGGAAACCCAGCAGTAGTGGGTACCACCATAGAAAAGCTACTACATGTAACTAGAAGCAGTATTTCATTTACATCACTATCATAGTCACATTCCTTTACTGAAGTTTAGAGATACAAAGCCATTAACCTTTTTATCACATATCTAATAAGTGGCAGAGCCAAGATGGTAAGCCTGTTGGACTCCCGAGCTATATTCTCTTAATAGTGAAAGAAAGAAAAGAGCCTGGATTTTAAATGAAGCCTCTCTCTATGATTCTTGTCTGTATTTTTAAATGAGAAAGGATCTCACAAAGGAGAGCTCAGAAGAGTGGGGAGAAGCTATTTGGGCAGCCTTTGGAATGCCCTCTGTGGAAGACAGGTACTCTGGCAGAAGCATCAGAGGAAAGCTGAGAAGCAGGGCAGGGAGCACAGCCAGGCTTTCGCAGGCTGGATCTCTGGTGACAGAATGAGGTTTTCTGAGAGTTACTGCAGTGCCAGACAAATGGTAGTACATTCTGAATCGTGTTGGAGAATAATAAGCATGATGAGCTTTCTGTCCCTACTGTCCCTCTTCTTCAGCTTGACACATTGTTCAGAAAGAGAGCCTGCGGTGGGAAGGAATTTAATCGTAGAGCTTAGAGATATTAGAATGTGTGAGATGCCAGCAGGCAGATTTTCACTGCTTGCCATTTGGTCAAGGGAGCCTTTTTTTTCTAAGGAGACTGAAGGGATTTATAGACAATAAGCCAACAGAGAGCTCCTAATGGAGTCTGTGGATTGCACCAGTCACAGAGAGGATTAATAGTGGCAGTGACAATCACAATTATCAAGTACTTTCTATCCCATGAACTTTAGCATCCTATGATTCAATTTTTGGAAGATCTCATGTATTGCATAGCAGCATTCTAATAATCTCTATAGTAAGAAAAACCGGGACAAAGAAGGTTTTAAAAGTTTGTTCAAGATTAACCATTTTAAGGTGTTAATGTTGAGGTTTGGACCTAAGAATTTTCTCTCTATGCCACAAGTGTTTAACCCTTCTGTATAACTGGACTCCTA
Organism: Apodemus agrarius; assembly: GCA_964023405.1. Classification (NCBI taxonomy): domain Eukaryota; kingdom Metazoa; phylum Chordata; class Mammalia; order Rodentia; family Muridae; genus Apodemus; species Apodemus agrarius. The sequence goes on along the minus strand of OZ030022.1, from coordinate 60,392,032 downwards.
CATATGTGTTTCAACCCTTCTGGGTATGTAGATTAGATTATTAAGCTCACTTTATTATCAAGACTTATTTTAAGTGGTATTAAAAATTAATTGATATCTAAAAACTTTCCTGCAGAAAGTGCTATAAAGATCTCACTGTCATATACAGTCATGTATCATTTAGTGATTTGGATATGGTCTGAAAAAAACACTTGCTACGGGTCCTGCCTGTGTCAACACTATAGGATTTACTTCCACAAAGAAGTGTCTGTGATATCACTAGCCAGTAAAATCTTAAGACACAACCATTCTGTTTGTAGTCTTTCACTAAACCAGATACCATTGTGTAGCATGTGATTATATGTAAATGAAAAATCTAGAAATTTGTAGATTGGAATAATTAATATAGAATTAAATAGAACACAATAGATTAAATTTTGTTTGATAAGGGCACATAGGAATTACCATATCCAAATGTGTTTAAATACATAAAGATTTTTTTCTTCATTTTCTTTTTAAAATAAAGGTTAAGTTTCCCTCCTTGGTTGAGTATAGTGGATGGTGGATTGGTTGTGAATGTCTGAACAGAATAAGACTTTGAAAAAGCAAGTTGCTCAGCAATATGGTCAGAGACAAAGAATGAACTTTGTCCTCTGACTTTCACTCAGTCAGAGGACAGAGTACCAGTAGGCTGCCAGTCTACAGGTCAAAACCTGACATCAAACATGAGGATGGTTAATAGCAATAAGCCATACTCAAGATGTGGAGAAGTTATCTGGACCATTCATTTCCTTGTTTTTATCAGGAAATTCTGTTAGTTATTTTGGAGAGCTGACTATTTAAAGGGTGTAGTACCACAATGGCAGCCAGGCAACCAGCTTAAGGAAAAGTGTTTGAGTGTGAAGAATGGCTCCAGCATACAAAAATCTGAATCATAAAAATAGATCGGAGGGAGCACTCATGACTAAATTTGAGACACTCTAAAGAGTTTCAGACCAAACTTTATTCATACTTACTTAACAACATTTTTAGTATTATTGACACCATTTCTTGAGGCACACTGTTTTAGTCTTCCCCAGTAGAACTAGTCATAGAATTTCACTGGGGAAAATAGCAATAAAATAACAGGATTTTCTAAGTCTGAAATGAAGCCATTTCATTTGTGATTTTGTTTATTTCTTCTCATTTTCCTATTCAAATCCCATCTTCCAGTCACATTGCTACCTTTGTTTATCTCTATATGGGGCAATTATAGGAAGCAAGAATGTAGGCATGGAGAGTCAAACTGTAATGACCCAATTATGCCAATTGCGTATTACTATCATACTGTGCCTTTTCACAATGTCAAGGCTTACTAAATGGCAGTAGAATCACAAGCCATATCAATTTTACTGGCTTTAGTTCACTGACTACCACAAAAGTAAAGTCTTTATTTCTTTTTATTTTTACCACTAATTCTTTAGTGCTCAAGCCCAACATCACACTTCACGTTAGTATGTTTCAGAAAGTTTGAAAATTTTTTGTTATATGTATGTTTCAAAAAGTTTGAAAATTCTTTAAGTATACAGGAATTAAAGACTCAATTGACAATCACAGGTCACAGGTCAAATATTGAGATAACACACTGATACTGAGGATAGGATGCGGAAAACTCACATGGCTTAGAAGTTATAAACATTATAGGAAGGTAGTTAGCACTGAGTTGAGTCAGAAAATAGTCAAAGGGTGTCACTTGGTAATATCCTTGGCAGGAGCTAGTATTTCTATGTGAAAATAATGAGTTGGTATGCTGTGCTTTAGTTTCAAGTTTCTTTGCTCATAGAAATCTCTGTGACTCTGGTTCAGTCTTGTGGGTCTAGGCATACCCATTTACACACATGGTGGGGGGTCCAGACAGTGATAATTTACTTGCACCTGAATGTTATCTTTACAAAAAAGTTGTTTCTTATTGTGTCATATCCTGAGTTATTTCATTTTTATGCCTACAGAAACACTGTAGTATTTCTATTCCTATATTACTTGTTAATTCTCCTTCTTGCTCACATATAACTCAGATTGTATTGTTTTGTTCTATATTCCTTGATGTTCAGAGGTGGAAATCCCTGAGGCTTCTAGACTCATTTGTAGTTTCTTAATTTCTTTTTCTTCTTGATTGATATTGTTTCTTCACTATTCCATCTGTGTAGGTATTCTGTTTACTGCTTTGGTGATGGATGTAAATATATTTACTTATACAGACAATTAACTGTGCCTCTAGAGGTAGAATGTTGCTAACAATATAGAAAGGCTATATAGATTCAACACTTTGAAATACCACTTTTACCATTGAACATCATAAAGTAAAATTATTTGGTTAATGTTTTAATTCACATTCGCATCTACATTTCTTTGCATGTATATGCCTTGCAGTGAATTCCAGGCAATAATTTGTCTACTAGATTTGATTATCCTGTAGTTTTAAAGTATAACTCCCATGTTATTTTGTGTGGATGAGCTCTACATGTCCAAACATGTCAAGTCAGGAATACTGACATTTTTCTACAAAAGACAGAGTTTTGATCAATCCAGACTTTAAGTTTTAAATAACAGTAGCATGAAAGGATACAGGAAATGCTATGTTTCACATTTTAGTAGAGAAATCAAAGGCACAAATAGGCAATCTGTCACAGAGAAATCTCCCACAGGGTCAACAACACTACAGTTGGAAGAATAATACTAATTAACTAAATCTGAAGCTCAAGCTGTGACGGTTGACTAGTTTAATTTTAGGGCAAACTGAGAAACTGAAAAGTTTTCTCAATCCTTGTCAGGTAGATACAGAAAGAAAATTAGTGTCCTACCGTCACTACCTTGCCAACAAAGCTCTCATATATGTCACAGTATCAGTGACAGTCCATAGAGGAAATTCCAGTAAAGATTCTGACAGGGAATTAAATGGTTTGATTGTTCATATGTAGCTTGCTCTGAAAAATGTAAGTGTAAGCATTATCCTGAATAATTTTAATTGTATCCACTAAGAGCAGTTAGGACATCTATTACATATTTAAACTTGTTAACTAGAATATTAGCTGAGAATTCTACAGAATATTCTACACAAATGTACCAACAGTTGTTGTTAGTCTATAAACATACTTAAGGCTAAGTAGGTTCCTAGGAGGGAGAGAGAAAGTGTAGTCCATGAGAAGGTGCACTACTCTGCTAAAGAACTCAAGGAGTTTGCAAATTCACTTAAGCAGAAGTTTGGGGAATGTGGGCGGGAATTTTTTTTTTTTACAGTGTGTGATAATGGTGGAAGGAACATAAAACTGGATCAGGTTGGGTTTATTGATATGTGTCCATTTAACATGAAAGTTCATAAAGTTTAAAAAGATGGCAAAGTTTGAGTGATTGATAGAAACATTTGTCAAATGAGGCCAGTAGAGAGCAAAAAGGCTTTGTGCACATAGAGAAGTGCTGGAGAAGCCAGAAAAGTTACCAAAAACATACAACTTACCTTTTTAGTGGAATGAGGTGCATAGATACTCTTCCCGGAATGCCAAGAATGATGTAATTTTGCAACCTGGTGAACCTTTGCTGTCTGATGAGACAATTTCTGCTTCTGTCTCCCAGAATTAATGCTTTATTAATCTCAGACCCTTTCTTCTTAAAACCATGAGCGTTTAAACCATACTTTTTGGGTATAAAACCCATTCTTAAGAGTGATGTTTCTTGTGCTTTACAACAACCTAAATGATTTCTATGCCATCTTAGGGCAAGGCCAATCCTCACACCCATAGACATTATGTTTAACTGAGTCCATTTTCCTTAGACCCTTTCTGAGTTAACAGAAACCATCTCATTGGTGAAGCCACATGTACTTAGCAAAGAGCTTCAATGTAAACGTGTCTCAAGCTTTTCTGTACTCACTAGGCTGAGTTAACACTTATCTGAGTGCTTATTTCCAAAAATGGTACTCCATTTAAGTATTGCTAAAGTAAAATAATCTGGACAAGACTCTACAAGTCTTTGTCCAGCTCTGGTTACAATAAAATCAGACTGAGATGAGTTTCATTCTTTTTTTCAAATGTCAATAGTATTTTGTTTGATATTAACACAAGCAAGGAAAGTATTAAATTAAGTGATACATTTTTATTAATTGGAAAATATTGCATTGTCCTATTACCCATTTGTTCAAGGGTAAGCAAACTATAATTGATGGCTTCTGGCAAGAGTTCAGGATGGGAAAGACTCAGCTCTACTTAAGGGGCAGGTCACTGACAGTTTGATTACACTTCAGTAAGGATATAGAAAACACAATTTGGAGTTAGTTTTTATTGTTGTTGAAGGAGAGGTTACAAGGATAAGGGCAGACACAGAGGCACTGAAGAGTGTATGTGGTAGGATGTATGTTGTGAAATTTCCAAAGGATCAATATAAATCTGTTGGGGAAAAATGGATGAGTTGCATTCTTTTCTCTTTGTGGATCATTTATCCCTGCATGCTGTGAAGCCTGTATGGAATCATGACAGATGCCCTGTATGAAAATGAGTCAGGGATGTCTGATTATGCCTTGATTTAGTATAATATCATATAACAGTTTTATCTATATTTTTCAATGAAGACTATATACAACATCCATGAAAAAAAGCTGAATGCAATTTTAATAGTTGTTTCAAGAATATAATATTGTTATAACACCAATACAATATACTGACTTCAAAAAAAAGTTATCTATAAAAAAAAGAGTTCTACTGGCATGGTAGAACTGGAAGTGATCCTGAAAAGTCAAATTTCTTGAGAATGTTATATGGAAGAAATGCTTCCTGCTAGCTGTTACAACAATAGCAGTTATATTAATAAAATCTAGGATGTCTTAATTGCATCTCTGAATTGTTATAGCCATCAAATGCTAATGAGGCTTCTAGTTAAGCTGAAGGGAATGTTTAATGAAGAAAGACATATACTTGAAATCAAATCATGAACACTTTGTTTTACTCAATTTTTATTGGCGATATTTTGGATTTAGCTAGAATCACCATTTCGTGTGTGTGTGTGTGTGTGTGTGTGTGTGTGTGTATACATGTATACGCAAGGGTACATGTATGGTAGATGGTGTGTCATTCCCCAGGGTGTCATTTATTTTAATGTCTTTTCTCAAATTAATATAATTGCATCATTCCCTCCTTTTCTGTCTCATTCCAAATTCTTGCATATACCCACCCTTGCTCTTGTACAAATTTGTAGCCATTTTTTCTTTAATTGTTGTTATATATAACTGACACTGCCTCAAAACAACTCCTCCATCTGAGGTTCAAGGATCATTGAGGAAGAGTGGGCAGGAAGATTGAAAGAGCCAGAGGAACAGAAAGTGTGCTGTGAAACTCTACATCCTAAAAATATCTACACCCATCACGACTCAACAACATAACTGTCACTTTATTTTTTGAGACAGGGTCTCTCCCTGGCTTGGGTCATCATCATTAAGCTAGACTGCCAAGTCAGTATAGGGATATACCTGCTTCTGCCTCCTCAGCCCTGGAATGTGAGCTTGGATTGTCTCTTTGGTCATTATCATATTGGTTCTTGGCATCAGACCCATATTCTCACATTTTCTCAGCAAACACTTCACCAAATGGTCTATTTCCCAGCTCCAAATCTTCATGTCTCCCTGAAATTTATTCCAACTTTTATGTTGTATGTAATGATCTGATCATAACTTGAACAGTGATAGTAAAATGAAGCTCTTCTCAATTTTACAAATGCCCTGACAAGTTATAAGATATATCCAAGGGCTGATCAGAATTCTGAGAACTTATCCCCTTAAAACTGTATCAGCTTGTACAAGCTATCAAATTGTTCCATACACAGTCATAAAAGAATTCAAATACGTAACAGGAAAAAAAGAAAAAAAAGGAATAGATATTTATGAACTTTTCTCTAAGAAATTATCTCAGATAAAACTAGAATTCTCATTTTAAAAGGGCATTACTAGAAGTCAAAAGAAAATGTAACCGATATAGTGATAAATGTAAGGTTATGATTAGCTATTGTAAAATTGCCATTTGGGCATTATCTTTGGACATTATCTATTTAAAGTAAAGATATGTAGCCTTAATACTTCCAGGTATTTGTCATACAGATATGTCCAACCTTTAACTCATGGACCCACATGTGACCCAGAATTGCTATTAGAGCCAATGTTTTAGTTTTAGTTTGAAGTGTATGTCTTCTTAATTCCACCAGGCAAGAATAATAACACTACCACAATTTTGAGTCAAACTTGTAGTAAACTTGATTTTACTGGGGTATATTTAAGAGCTGTCCAGCCACTGAATCCTAACACAGGTTAAAGTGAGCATTCTAGGGGCCCCATTTTAAGGAGTAAAATAACGAGTAGTCAACAAGCAAATTTACAGAGACAAAAAGCGAGCAAACAAGCAAACAAAACAACAACAACAAAAAAAACAAACATAAGTTGGTTGCCATGTGATTAGGGGAGAATGGGAGAGGGTCAGGGTACTCTCAAAACAAGTCAAAGTCATGGAATGGGACAGGTCAGGCTCCAGGAAAGAGACTTAAGAACAGCTCAGCTCTTCCTGTGAATGGTCCCATTCTCAATTCCAATGATGCAGCCCTCTGGGCCACATTCTCTTGGCCCCTGTCCCACGCTTGCTCTCCTTTCTCTTCTCCCTCATGGTTTCCTCTATCCTTTGGTGGCTTCTCTCTCCAAGCCCATGAAAACTCAACCCTACCAATCTCTCTTCTGCCCAGCCATTGGCTGCTGGCATCTTTATTCACTAATCAGAATTAACTTGGAGTGTTCTCAAAAGGTCTCAGAAATCTCCTCACATGGAATGGGAATTAATTAAAAAAGAACCTCCCTGCCAGCTCTCTGGGGGTGGCATCAGACCTTAATTGCTCAAACCACAGCGACCACCAACTCCTTTGAGCTGCAGGTCACTAGGCCTACAAACTCTCTGGCCCTGTGGGGCCATGTAGCCTCCTCAGGGTCAGTTAACTCTCTGGCAGGCTCCTGCCCTCTCCCCACTCCTTCCAAATACCCAGTAAAGCGTGCCTCTTAAACTTAAATAGTTAACCAGTTAAATTTATGTATATGAAACTCCCAATTACAAGATGCCAATTTACAAGGACAGATGTGTTTTTTCTTGTTTCTTTTATTGAGCTCCCCAAATGAAGGGAAATGGTCAGTTATAGGAGAGTTAATAGTTGGAAGAAAAGAAAAACAAGCAGAGGAAAATACGTACAATAACTTGGAAAATGTGGCATATTTTTTATTCTGGCAGAGACTGGGGATCTCCAGGTACAAAACAGAAGTCATGTTATATGGATTCCAGGTATGCTGATAAATCTGCTTTTTACCACTCTAGAACTTTCAAAGCAGTCGCCGAAGCAATGCTATATCTCTACCTTTGTGACTTCATACTCAATTTCTCAATTATATTATTTCCCATTAAATGCATTCTTCCATGAGAAAAGATACTAGTTCAATCATCAATGGTTTACTGTTACTTCTTGTTTTCACCACGGGAGGGAATAGTGTATGGTCCAAGTACTAAGGAACATATCTTTGTGTCAGAAAGGGAAAATGGGATGACTGATGCTGGGGCCAGAATCCTACTGGGCTCACAACACGCAGGATGTCTCTAGGATTGGCCTCCCAGACACTTGATTCATGTTTTTGCTATGTACTGCTCCTGCAATGGATTTTAACAGGTATAATATGTATCTCCTGGGTTTAGCTTGTAGCTTCTTGGATATCTTGGCAGGGATGGATGTGAGCTCTTACAACACAGCTCATGACACGTTTCAGCTGATGGTGGTAGAAGATTCTTGTCCCTTTGTTGTCTAATTAAGTAAGATGCTAAGGCATACCCCAAATCGTTGTGGTAGGGTTGAGATCCAGTTGTTTACTAGCGATACCAGTGCTGGCATAATATCAATGAGTTGATTCTCCTCTATTTCAGTCTCTCATCCCACTCTGCTTTTTTAAAATACTTGTTTCCCAATAAATTACCTGCTTAAGAGCCCTGTTTCAGTTGCTATTTCTGTAGTTTTTTTGGGCATGAGTTGTGCAAATCTCAGGATAACACTATCACATAAGAAGTGCAAATGGAAAATTAGAATAAAAAAGGTGTGAATGAGATAAAACACATTTGCATCAAGTTTCATTTCTTTGCAATTTTAGAACTGAGCCACACTTCATTCTAAGACATTCAAAGACATAGTTGTCATTTTCTTATTGGTTTTAGAATGGGGCATAGTGTCAGTCTATAAGACATCCTGTTTTATTGGGCAGGACTTAAGAGCTGGCTGTTATAAAGTAGACACTAGAGAGTAGAACAATGGACGGAGTAGATTTCTCTGAATCAAATTCCAGGTAAGAGTTAGGCAGAAGAGACTTTCTCATTATCAGGACTACAGTACCTATATTCAGCAGAATTATTGATCTGATACTGTCTACAGGAAAGTCTGACCTGATTTTGAGGATTTATTAGTTTTCTTACAGCTTCGGGTCATGTAACATTTAACATGAGTTACTTCATTTCGGTCAAATTTGTTCTACTGGAATCTAGGACTGCAGGCCTTTGTGAAACAGCGGCTCTCCACATAGCCTGCTCAACAGAGGATGCTTACTTTACAATGTCTAAAAAGTGGGTTTGAAATGGCTATAATACTGGAATCTGAGAATTACTGCCAAAGAACATTAATACAACATCAAAGGCAAACTGTGTTGCAAGTTAAAAGCCATTTACATTCAGTTCTCAAGTTTGGAAATAAACTGGGAGGCTTTTATATCTATATTTCATAGCACTCAGTGAAAAGCATTTCTTAATCTCAGTGTTCAGCAGTCAAAAGCAAACTGCTTAATGAACAGAATTAACTGCTTTCTTATGCTTCATTCAAAGAGTAATTGTATAAAAATTTTATACTTGTGACAATGAATAATGTAAAAATGTAAAAAATCACACATGTATCTCATGGGGCTGTATTGTTTGTTAGTTCTTCATTAATGTGAAAGCTATATTGTCTAAATTGCTAGAATTTTTTTAAAAGAAAGAGTGGGATGTTTTAAATACTGATAATGGGAATGGGTAGGTGGTTCAGCAGGTCAAGATACATGCTGCCAATTCTGGCAACCAGAATTCAGTCCTCTAGACCCACATGGCAGAAACAGAGAACTGACTTCTGCAGGGGGCCTCTGTCCTTCCCATGCATAATATGACATACTAAATAAATAAAATGTAAAATAATTGCTCTCAATGTGTTTAAATATCAAATAATTCCAACATAAAAATGGCAATTACCTGAAAAATATTTCAATGGTAATCATTTAACCAAACTAAAGGAGCACAAAAGTCATGTGCTTCATACTGATCCCAACAATAATAACCTTCAAGGAAAATGGAGTTCTCATGAATTCTATGTAAAACAATAATTTGCTATTATACCTGAGATAAATAAATACATTCCTGTCAGGCATCTTTTCTTAGACATAGAAGCATCACAAATCTTTTGCCAGTGTCTCTATTTCCTCCTGCAGGTGTGACAGACGTTCCTTGTGGTATTTATTCTTCACAATCATAAAGACATCCTCTAAGCTTAAAAAGTGTAATCAGGTAGATGACTTGAATACCATTTGTGATTATTGTATATTTTAGTCAACCAGACAAGGAAATAGGAACTAAATGACTTAAAATAGCCAAAAATTATTCTGGCTAAGCATAATAAGTAGCTCTTTTCACTCGTCTTAAATGGGCCCCAGATCTCAGAGCTTATTCAGGCTCCTCCTGAAGTACAAAACATAATATGTTCACTATGATCAATGCTGGGAACAGATAGTGTGTGAACATATGGTGATATTTCCAACACAGCTAAGACACCTAAGATTCACAAAGAACTAAATTTTCTAATCTGGCTTTAAAAGTGTCAGTGAAGGCAAGACAAGACAATTTCGAGGCAAAGAAACAATATTCACTCTCACAACAGGTCAGAAAGATAGTATTCACAACAGTTATTTCCCAACAGTGTCCCTCAGTTATTTATTTTAACAATTTTCACTTCTTTAATAAAAAGGAGGCAGTGTGACATTTATATCCCATGCTAAAAAATATTTACAAAGATTTCCCTTGCCATACACTTTTTCCCCCTCTTGGCCATCTCATCCACAGGTAAACGTGGCACAGAGACTCAATTCTAGTGGCCGGAATCCCTAAGGGAGAAGCTTCATCGACAATTTTAGCACAGCTAACTAGAGGAAATCCTTTCCCACTTCAATTCACAGTTTTTCATATGACAGTAGTAAGGTAGGGCTGCCTCCTGAAATTTGAAATCTCATATATGTCTCTCACCCTTAATACTTGAAACACAATGAGCTACCACTGCTCAACAATAGCAAGATCACTGTCATGAATGAGATATAAAACCAAAGGTATATATAAACATTAGCTGGAACCCTGTCTGCTTTAATACAAAAAGTTTAATGACATTCATGAGGCCAGTAATTTATAGTAATGGTGTTAGTTTAAGAATGAAAGTGTGAACCTTCTTTGTATCAAAGTGTTAAAAGTAAATGTTGAGTTCCTGCTGCTATCTTTGCTCCCAGACAGGACAGGCAGCTCCAGGTACTGAGATATCCAGATTTTAACATCTCTTGGGACACAGACCACCAGGCTTCTGCCTGCACCCAAGACCTGGGCAGCTCTGCGGTTCGTCTGTGTGCCAGCCTGTTGTGGGTCGTTTGCCCTGCAGAGTAATCAGCACATGGAGGGGCTCCTCACACCATCCTCACTCCCAGTGGGACAGGACAGGCAGCTCCAAGTACAAAGAGACAACCCCGAGTATAGCATTGCTTGGGGCAAGGTGCACGAGAGCTCCAACGACACCCAAGAGTAGGGCAGCCCATCAGTATTCTGTGCCAGAAGAAACCCAGTCATCCAGAGGACCAGAAATAGCCTTAAAGGCTTACAGGAGGTTCAAGCACCAGACAGTGACAACAGGACCAACTACTGCCAGAGATAACCTAATAGCAGAAGGCAAACATAGGAATGTTACTAACAGAAATCAAGACAATATGGCAGAATCCGAACCCAATTCTGCAACAACAGCAAGTCCTGGATACACCAACACACCACAAAAAACAAGATTTGGATTTAAAATCACTGCTCATGATGCTGTTAGAGGAACACAAGATGGACATAAATAAATCTCTTAAAGAAATATAGGAGGAAGCTGGGCATGGTGGCTCACGCCTGTAATCCCAGCACTTGGGAGGCAGAGGCAGGTGGATTTCTGAGTTCGAGGCCAGCCTGGTCTACTGAGTGAGTTCCAGGACAGCCAGGACTACACAGAGAAACCCTGCCTCGAAAAAAAAAAAAGAAAGAAAGAAATACAGGAGAAAATGGATCAAAATTTAGAAGACATTACAAGGGAAACATAAAAATCATTTAAAGAAATGCAGGAGAATATGGGTCAACAGATAGAAGCCAATAAAGAGGAAATGCAAAAACCACTTAAAGGAATACAGGAGAACTTGGGTCAATAGGCAGAAGTCATGAAAGAGGAAATACAAAAATATCTTAAAGAATTACAGGAAAACACAAGTGAAGGCACTGGGCAAAGCCATCCAAGAGGAGTAGAAGACAGGAAATCCTCAAACTCAGGGCTTAAATCAATCAAGTAGAAACAAAGAGAACCATACAAAGAATCAACAAAACCAGGAGCTGGTTCTTTGAGAAAATCAACAAGATAGATAAATGCTTAGGTAGACTAATCATAGGGCACAGAGTCAGTATCCAAATTAACAAAATTAGAAATGAAAAGGGAGATATAACCACAGGAACTGAGGAAATTCAAAATATCATCAGATCCTACTACAAAAACCTATATTCAACACAACTGGAAAATCTAGAGGAAAAGGACAATTTCCTAGACAGATACCAAATATCAAAATTAAATCAGGATCAAACAGTCCCATAACCCCTATAGAAATAGAAGTGGTCATTGAAAGTCTTCCAACCAAAAAAAGCATGGGACCAGATGGTTTTAGTGCAAAATTCTATCAGACCTTCAAAGAAGACCTAACACCAATACTCTTCAAACTATTCCACAAAATAGAAACAGAAGGAATACTACCACACTCGATCTATGAAGCCACAATTATGCTGTTACCAAAACCACACAAAGATCCAACAAAGAAAGAGAACTTCAGAACAATTTCCTTAATGAATATCAATACAAAAATACTCAATAAAATACTTGCCAAACAAAAAACTTGCCAACCGAATCCAAGAACACATCAAAACAATCATTCACCATGATCAAGTAGGCTTCATTCCAGGGATGCAGGGATGGTTCAATATATGGAAATCCATCAATGCCATCCACTACATAAACGAACTCAAAGAAAAAAAAGAACCATAAGGTCATTTCATTAGATGCTGAAAAAAACTTTTGACAAAATTCAGCATCTTTTCATGCTAAAAGTCTTGGAATGAAGAGGAATTCAAGGCCCATACCTAAACATAGTAAAAGCAAGATACAGCAAAATGGTAGCCAACATCAAATTAAATGGAGAGAAGCTTGAAGCAACCCCACTAAAATCAGGGACTACACAAGGCTCCCCCTCTCTCCATATCTTTTCAATATAGTACTCGAAGTTCTAGATAGAGCAATCAGACAACATAAGGATGTCAAAGGGATACAAATTGGAAAGGAAGAAGTCAAACTATCACTATTCACAAATGAAATGATAGTATACTTAAGTGACCAAAAAAACTCCACCAGAGAACTCCTACAGCTGACGAACAACTTCAGCAAAGTAACTGGTTATAAAATCAACTCAATCAAATCAGTAGCCTTCCTATACTCAAAGGACAAGCAGGCTGAGAAAGAAATTAAAGAAATGACACTTTTCACAATAGCCACAAACAATATAAAGTATCCTGGTGTGACTCTAACCAAACAAGTAAAAGATCTATATGACAAGAACTTCAGGTCTCTGAAGAAGGAAATTTCCATGCTCATGGATTGGCAGTATTAATATAGTAAAAATGGCCATCTTGCCATAAGCAATATACAGATTCAGTGCAGTCCCCATCAAAATCCAAACTCAGTTATTTATAGAATTTAAAAGAGCAATTCTCTCATTAATCTGGAATAACAAAAAATGTAGGATAGCTAAAACTATTCTCAACAGTAAAAGAACTTCTGGGGGAATCAGGACCCCTGACCTCAAGTAGTACTACAAAGCAATTGTGTTAAAAAAAAAACTGCATGGTATTGGTACAGTGACAGACAGGTAGATCAATGAAATAGAATTGAACCCAGAAATGAACCCACACACCTATGGTCACTTGATCCTTGACAAAGGAGCTAAAACTATCCAGTGGAAAAAAGATAGCCTTTCAACAAATGGTACTGGTTCAACTGGAGGTCAGCATGCAGAAGAATGCAAATTGATCCATTCTTATCCATTCTCAACTCCAAGTGGATCAAGGACCTCCACATAAAACCAGACACACTGAAACTAATAGAAAAGAAACTAGGGAAGACCCTTGAGGACATGGGCACAGGGGTAAAGTTCCTGAACAGAACACCAGTAGCTTATGTTCTAAGATCAAGAATTGACAAATGGGACCTCATAAAATTACAAAGTTTCTGTAAGGCAAAGGACACTGTCAATCGACCAAAATGGCAACCAACAAATTGGGAAAAGATCTTTACCAACCCCACATCTGACAGAGGGCTAATATCCAATATATACAATGAACTCAAGAAGGTAGACTCCAGAGAGCCAAATAACCCTATTAAAAATGGGGAACAGATTGCTTCTCTGCCTTACACTTGGCTAAAATCAAGTGTAAAAATGGGGTACAGAGCTAAACAAAGATTTTCACCTGAAGAATTTCGAATGGCTGAGAAGCACCGTAAGAAATGTTCAACGTCATTAATCATTAGGGAAATGCAAATCAAAACAACCCTGAGATTTCACCTCATACCAGTCAGAATGGCTAACATTAAAAACTCAGGAGACAGCAGGTGTTGGCAAGGATGTGGAGAAAGAGGAAGACTCCTCCACTGCTGGTGGGATTGCAAGCTGGTACAATCACTCTTGAAAGCAGTCTGGCGGTTCCTCAGAAAACTGGGCATGACACTTCCGGAGGACCCTTTTATACCACTCATGGGCATATACCCAGAAGATTCCCTGGCATACAATAAGGACACAAGCTCCACTATGTTAATAGCCAGAAGCTGGAAAGAACCCAGATGTCCCTCAATGGTGGAATGGATACAGAAAAGATGGTATATTTACACAATGGAATATTACTCAGCAATTAAAAACAATGAACTCATGAAATGTTACACAAATGGTTGGAACTGGAAAATATCATCCTAAGTGAGGTAACCCAATCACAAAAGAATACACATGAAATGCAGTCACTGATAAGTGGATATTAATTAGCCCAGAATCTCTGAATACTCAAGATACAATTAACATATCAAATGATGCCCAAGAAGAAGGAAGGAGAGGGTCTTGGCCCTGGAAAGGCTGGATGCAGCATTGTAGAGGAGTACCATTACAGAGAAATGGGAGGGGCGTGATTGGGGAACCCGCAGAGGGAAGAGGATTTATGGGACTTACAGGGAGGGGGGAACTGGGAACAGGGAAGTCATTTGGAATGTAAACAAAGAATATAGAAAATAAAAAATAAAAAATAAATGTTGATTTACTAAATTTCTAATATCATTTGGTATTTTATATTCACAGATATTCATTATCTACAAGAGTTACAAAATATAACTAAATAATAAAGATAATTGCATTTTAGGTCAAGAGAAATTATGTGAAGAGAAATAATATTGTATGAACATAGTTAACTAGTATTTGATCACTGTAATAAGATTTCTTTTCATAAATAGTATAGAAAATATTCTCATTACTACAACAGTGCTCATGTATTAGTCTAGTGATATCATTCCATTTTAGATTTACATTTTTTCTTTTCTTTTCTTTTCTTCTTTTTTTTTTTCTAGAGAGGGTTTTTCACTTTGTAGACCAGGCTGGCCTTGAACTCAGAAATCCACCTGCCTCTGATTTACGTTTTTTCTGAACATGAATAATTTTCATAGAGATTGATTCTAGATGACTGACTTTGTTGATAAAAAGAAAGTAAATGTCAAAGCATGAAGAGAATCTTGGTTATTTGATTATTTATTCCTCGAAAGCAAAAGGCATCCTTATGTAGAGAAATATGAGTCAGTGTGAATTATTTAGTTACCATAGTCATATGCTGTTGGCACTATGGAGAACCTTAGGGATTTCTTAGTTCAAAGGATTTCATGATTCCTTTGGAGTCCTGGGATTCCTTAGATGTGCCTGGCACTAGCCCACTCAGGATCCTACTTCCTGTCCTGTAAGATCAGTCATATTACTTCTTAAAAATGTAATAGCTAGTAAGGTGTTGAAAATTTTCTCTCTCTCTTTTTAATTTTGCCAATAATAATGGTAGCATATTCTAATGTAAAGACATCACCCTAAGGAGACACTGTGTGGATAGCAGAGGCAGGAGGTGATGTCCTTTGTGTTCATGTCATTTCTTCCTTCATGGAATTTATTAAAATAGTTCATGTTCTAAAACGTCTATAGTTTGTTTACATTTTAAAGCTATGTAGAATAAAAGAAAAGCAAAATCCTTTATGTCTAGTTTTTATCTAGTTTATGTCTAGTTTTTACATTTGAATGTCAGTTGTTTCTTAGGGTAGAAATGGTTCATTATTTGGGTAATTTGGTCAAAGTTTTTAGTTAATAAGTATGGGAAAAGTTGTCATGGAGGGAATGAAGGAAGACAAGAAGGAAGGAAAGAAGGAAAATGATGGGAATGATGGAAGGAAGAAGAAAGGGGAGATGAGGGAAGAGAGAAATTGAAATGATCAGATATGTTTAGAGTGACTATTTGTTTTGATTAATATGGCTACTTCAGAACCTAAAACTATGCACTTCTTTTGGGGCATGATATCAGCTGTATAGAGGCTAGCATCAAGGCCACCATCCTCCTGCCTCAGTGCAGGCTTGTGGAGCAAGCCCATATACCTGTAGAGGGAGTTGGCCCATGTAGGGGGGTGGGGTCCTTGATTTGGTCTGGCAGCTGGATTTGCTGAAAGGCTTATTCCATTGCTCTCACATGGTGGGTTTAAATAAGAAGAGACAGCCCATGATTTTAAAGCTTCATCATAGAAAAGTAGGGGGGGAGAAAAGAGATAGAAAAGTAAAGAGGGAAAGAAAAGATAGAGGGGTGAGGGTCAGCCATGGCCATGTGGAAAGAGAATGGGGAAAGAGGGCGACCAGGGGCACAAGAGACAAGAAAAGAGGACAAGAGAGAAGGGCAATAGAGAGGGGTGAGAGAGAGAGAGGATGGGTCACACAACCCCTTTTATAGTGGGCCTGGCTACCTGACTATTGCCAGGTAACTGTGGGGTGGGGCAAACCTGGCTGTAGCCAGGTGACTGTGGGGATGAAGTCCAGTCAGAACACTAGGCACCTAGGGCGTGGTCCTACATGACTGATGGCCATAGGGTTATGTTCAACACCTCAGCATACTGAATGCTGGGATTACTGATGTATACTACAAACTTGACACCTAATTTATTTTTTCTTCATTAAACTGTTTAAGTGTTAAGGTTAATTTTATTTGACCTAATGACACATAAAATATATATGTGTGTGTGTGTGTGTGTGTGTGTGTGTATGTATATATATATATATATATATATATATGCTTTAAAGTGAGTGTGATTCTTTTTATTTTAAGTTCTATTTAGCATCTTCTAAGTAGATGTTAAGAACAAGTGGCAAATTGTTCTTGAAAATATGAGAAAAACATACATAAATTGATTAAAATATCTCAAGCTTATATATCAAATGATGTTCCTAGGGAGGAGATCTCTAAAGAAAAAATAAAAACTTGAAATAAAATTAAGTAAGAATTTCAGAGGTCATTTCTATGTATTTGCGAATAGAGAACTACTCTTACTCATTGAAACAAACAGGCCCAGTCATGTTCACTATAATTCCTTTCATATTGCCTTGGTGTTGATTTTTGCCTTTGTTTCTCATCCAAGGCTGCAAAACTTACTTTACCCCTTACTCATATATCTTTGATAGCTACTAATTAAGAGAGACAGGTAGTAGATTCATTACTATATTTACTTAGTGACTGGAATGTCAGTGAATGACTGTAAAGAGCCATCTGATATTATGATACTTATACTTTCTGGTATCTCATTAAATTTCTCTGCCATTTAGACTATTCATCTAAGCATCTTGGTGGCAAAACACTCATATTCCAGTTTTCTCAAAATTGCTTATACAATTTTAGTGACCTACATATACAACTGACAGATCAATTTGACGTGAAGTCTAGTTTATCTGTATTTGTAAAGACTAGTAGAATTCTAGGCCAAAAAGTATATATTGGTCATAGCTCTTATACAGTTTCAGTTTCGATTACAAGGCAGGTACCAGCACATAGTACATGCATGCATACATGCTGTGAAGACCAATGTCAACAGGCTACCTATGTTAGAAAACAATAATTGATAAGTGATGAGTATGTATTATATGCTAAATTATTTACAAAGTTTGGCACATAAAGCTTCATCTTTACAACATTATTATGGAAGGAAATGGAGGCTAGGAAAGTCAGGGAGTCACATATAGCTGGTAACTAGAAATGTGGGCAAGTGGACCATGAGAGTAAGCATAGCCCCCAGTTGAGCCAAGGCTAGAAGCCCCAGAGACTGTGAAGGGATGGTAGGAACCTTGCCTGCTCCCAGGCACCAGGCCCCTGTCACTAGCCACAGCCCCCCATAGATTTGTGGCCATCAATCAGTAAAGGCAATGTCTCAAGCCTCTCCACAGGTAGAGAAGGTGACTTGTGGTCACTTAGGCTCAAGACAAATCTCCATTTAATGAGGTACCTAAAGGCAGGAGGTCTTAGCCAGCAAGCTTTCTTTCGCAGACATTGCTCCCTGCAAACCGTATTTAATCTCAGGCCCACCCTGAGAAGAGGGGTATGGTTTTACACAGCAGCTTTCTGCCATCGCAATAAATGCCTTAAAACAATGGACTGCTCCTGGGCATATACCCAGAGGATTCCCCTGCATGCAATAAAGACACATGCTCCACTATGTTTATAGCAGCCTTGTTTATAATAGCCAGAAATTGGAAGGAGCCCAAATATCCCTCAAAGGAGGAATGGATACAGAAAATGTGGTATATTTATACAATGGAATACTACTCAGCAATTAAAAATAATGAATTCATGCAATTTGTAGGTAAATGGTTAGACTTGGAAAATATCATCCTGAGTGAATTAACCCAATCACAAAAGAATGCACCTGAAATGCAATCACTGATAAGTGGATATTAATGAGCCCAGAAGCCCTAAATACTCAAGACACAAATAGCAAGTCAAATGATTCCCAAGAAGAAGAAAGGAGAGGACCCTGGGCATGTAAAGATTGCATCCAGTTTAGTAAAGAAACCGAGGGGGGGAGAGGAACTATGGGAACTATTGTCGGTGGGAACTGGGAAAGGGGAAAGCCTTTGGAATGTAAACATAGAATATAGAAAATAAAAAAAAAAGAAAAAGAAAAGTTAAAGGAAAGTAAAAAAAAAACAAAACAACAACAACAACAAAAAAAACAATGGACTGCCTCTTTTCACTGGGATCTGCCATGGGGAACCAGGGAGACAGAGAGACGGCCTTTGCTTACAGAGTCACTGTCTAATCTTCATAGAAGGCCCCTCTGCACTTTCAAGCTGTTTCCATCAAGCTGAGGACTCTCCCCACCCTGGGATCAGCCAGAGCTCTCACTTTTTCCACCAGACCCTGGGCTAGGTCTAGCCTGAGGGCCCAGATTTGATACCATGATGTCCAAGAGCCTAGGAACTCCATGGTCCTGGCCTCTTAGCAGGCCCAGGAACCTGTAAACCAACTCTGGATGTCCCATGCTTCAGACTGCACTTTCCCGCCCCGAAGATTTAGTCCAACAGCAGCCTGGTGACAGCATGGGGTAAGCACGGTCATCAACTCCTGCTTCCCACCTCCCTGAGTGGCCATGCCCTGTGGCAGAGCAGATCCGGGACCATACATAGAAAGGCTTGAATTCAAACCCACGCATATCTGTACTGTACATTGCTCTAGACTTATTCATTTTTATGTATTCTGTGACAGTATCAATGGAACTCATCCAGTATTTCAAAGTTGAAAGAAAAATACCTTACTTCAAGAGGCTTACAAGTTCTTCTTGGTGTCTTCTAATGGCTTGCCATTAGTCATTTTCTAATGACTGAAAAGAATATCCATGCTCATTTTTTAAAAGTCTCCAGTTGGCATTTTAACCACATCCAATATAAATGAATAGTCTTCTATCCGCAGAGACAGCCTTCATCTTCATAGCAGACAGGCAGGTTTAGTTTCTTCAGACACCAAGTCATTTAATTTACAAATGTAAGAGATCAGTGAAGTGTGAGAGTGAAATAAATATAAAAATATGGGAACATATGCTGAGGGTGCTGAATGAGGCAGACATTACTGGGTTTCTCAGCGTGGGGTCTGCTCTGTTGCTTACTACATGGGACATCTTTCCCTATGCCAAGCTGAGAAAAAGGCTTTGAGCTAACCCATCACACAGGCTTTGTCCTCCACATACAGCTGTGGCATTTCTGCTATTCAGAGGCTCCTGGCTGCAAACACGATTTGCTCTCTGATGCTGCAGGATGTTTCAGAATTATGCACTGGTTCCATCGAATAACACCTTTGCAGTCTCTACACAGCAGGAGCTCCACATGGCTCTTTTAATCTCCGAGCTCTCTATGGGAAGTAAAAGACATGATTTTTTTTTCTCTCCCCTTCACAAATTAAATTGAATTACTAGGTAGCAAGGAAGCAGAGTGAATAAAATTGATAAGAAATGGAGGTAGAAAAATCTTGGGGTCTTCAGCTGTCTTGAAGGAGAGAGATTTTTAAAGGCATTAACTCACTGGGGCAAGAAAGAGCCTTAGCACTGTAGAGACTGCGTGGTGCCTCTCACTATATCTGCAGTCAGGGATTGCAGGGGATAGACAGCACCTGCCAACAGCCAACTTCACGGCAGTGTCTCTCTTGGCAGCTCAGCCATACCTGGTTTCCCTTTGCTCTTGCAAATCTGGGCAGTTGCTATCTTCTTCAAGCTTTAGACTGAACTTCTGTTTAAACGAATAGCATTACTAAGACAGACTGTTGCACTCACTTATGTAAATATCTCTAAGCACAGGGAGGGGAGCCTCCTTTTGCACTACTAAACTCTAGCTCATCAGGAGGAGGACACACATAGAAAAGAGACCCATTTTAAAGTATTTTTAGATTCCAAAACCCCTAGTGCTTGCTTCTGTAGAGAAGTAATGAAAGGTTCAGTACTACCTTTGAGATTCATAAATTATGAATGTATTGTTTCAGTGGGACTGTGGGGGTATACCTTACTTATAACTTTCTGAGTGCCTGTAACCCATACATTTATTTCTAGTATAATCACTATTCTAAGCCAAAGTTGACACTAATGCAGGTTTTCCCTGTGTATGGTCCCTGGGGCACTAATAAATAAAATCATTCTGTCTCCAAATGCTCTTGTGAATCGGCAAGAGGGAGGTATGCTACTGTGCGTTTCAAAATTATTTAATTAGGATCTGTTGGCTTCTCATAGTATCATGGAGGATACACGCATACATTAAAATGAACATTTGAGAAAAGATACAGGAACAGCAAAGGTATAGAGTGGAACATCTAAATGTTTGTGATAGAGCCTGGAACTGAAAGAAGTACAGACTTTTCCCTATTTAAGGATTATTTTATCTCATGCATTGATTGCTACCTCCTATAACTGGAATTAAAACAAAAATTAGCAAAGCTGTATCTATATACAGACCCTTTTGTATAGTGCAAACATTAGGTGCTCCTTAGGTAAATTGTTATTGAAAAACTAAATGAATGAGTGGGCAAAAGAGTCTGCCTATATCTCTGAGTATGTTTACATGTGGCTATTGCACTGACTGTTTTTCAAAAAGTCGGCAGGATTAGACCAGTTTCCAAGCTACCATGGTATCTCTGCTTTCCTCTCAGTAACTTGTAAATAATAAAATCACATGTATGTTTTAAAATGTCAGTCTCTGTTGCTGGCTGTGCTGTTGCCTTGGCAACAGAGACTATGACATTATAAATGGTGCTTTTCTCCCAGAGCTGCTATGTAATAGCTACCCTGAAGGGCTCTACAATAAGATATTATTATGGATGTCGATGAACCTTACTTTGGATCTTGATGGGATTGTGACTGTGAGGGTGAAGTTTACCTGATGCTAATTCCCTTCATTATTCAGGCTTCACATTACAGCTGCTAGATAATTATTTTATTCCCCCTTCATTTGCTTCAATTATGCTCTCAGTAGAGGGCTTGTTGTTTATGAAAATGTTTTCAGGAGTCCTGATAATTAGGCTTTGGAATTTTCCAGAGCAGCAAACTCATTAGACATTGGAACAATATACCCTTATTCATTTTTATCATTGTTAAGTAGAAACAAAAGAGAAGCGAAACTAATTGCACATTCTCTAAGTCCTATTAACGAATGAACATTTTTGTCCCCAGAAAGAAAATACTTTTAAGATCAGAAACATAATTTGAATTGAAGAGCCCTATAAAAGAGCAATTATAATCCTTTTACTCATTTTATTAAACTGTTGGAAGTTTCACAAGTTGTAGGCTTTCTTCCATAGACCCACCACTTGAAATCCTCCTCTCAAAAGGACACTGAAGCAATAAAAATAATTTTAAAATGGTGAAGCTTTATTGTAGATAAAACCAGTGTTCGACCCAACCCAGAATTCTCTGCTGTCAGTGGTCATAAGGAAGACAGAACACACTATGCTACTCGATAAAGGGTATGTGTTCACAGTGACAGAAAATAATCTTTACTCCCGTCCTCCAGCCCCCAGCCTTTCTCAGGACCCTGCTCTTAGCACACATCTCACTTACACTATCTTGAGAAAGATGACATTATTTAACATTCCTTAATGTGAACCTGTACACATTACCCAATCACTACCCATCATGTAGTCTTGGTCTTTCTATTATCCTCTCTCTCTTTGAAATTTTTTTCTCTTTTTTTAAAAATTGGTTATTTTATTTATTTACATTTCAAATGTCATCCCCTTTCCCAGTTTCTCCTCTGCAACTCCCCGATCCCATCCCCCTACCCCTGCTTCCATGAGGGTGCTCCCCCATAGGCTTAGCGACTCCTGCCTCACCTCACTAGCATTCCCCAACACTGGGTCATCGAGCCTTCATAGGACCAAAAGCCTCCCCTCCCATTGCTGCCAGATAAGGCCATCCTTTGCTCCATATGCAGCTAGAGCCATGGGTCCCTCCATGTGTACTCTTTGTTTGGTGGTTTAGTCCGTGGGAGCCTTGTGTTAAGCCTGGGAACCTTATACTCACTCAAAGTTTCAAAGTAAACTAGTAAATATGAGTTCTCTGGACTAGTGTTCACTGCGAGTAAATGTGGTTTAAAATGATGTCCCTATTCTGGCCCAGGGCTCAGGTCTCTGGGTGAGGTGGACACGGAGTGCACCCCAGGTGGGTGTCGGGCTGTGAGAAGTTGCAGGACCCTGCTCTGGGGTTGAAGAAGCACAGTCTGAGATCCCAGTAGAACTGCAGGATTCAGACATGTGGGTCCCTGGGCTGCACGGAGGCCGAGGATGATGGGTTCTCAGGGTCTTGGGATCGCAGATGTCACTGGATGCTGCAGAAGAGCTGAGAAAGGAGTAGGAGCCCTCAGGCTGGCTCTAGCCTGGGCCTGAAGGGAAACTAGCAGGAGAAGAGTTCCAGCTGGTTCCCTATGAGAGGAGAGTGTCCTGGGCTTGCTTGGCAGGTGGCTGGGCTTGGTGGAAACTCTCTGGAAGCACCAAGAAGCCTTTAGAGGAAGATCTACTCCATTTTTCATCATGGTTGGTCCGGATGAGAAAAGGCAGTGCATGGTTTTAAAGCATTTATTGTCACGGCTGAGAGTTGTGTTGAGTGAAACTGTACCCCACTTTCTCACTGCAGACCTAAGGTTAAATACCTTTTGTAGGGAGGAGTGTCTGGGAAGGAGAGCTTAATTGGCTAAGTCTTTTAGGCTTTTGGGTACCTCATTAAAATGGAA
This sequence comes from Apodemus agrarius, assembly GCA_964023405.1. Lineage (NCBI taxonomy): Eukaryota > Metazoa > Chordata > Mammalia > Rodentia > Muridae > Apodemus > Apodemus agrarius. The sequence goes on along the minus strand of OZ030022.1, from coordinate 60,368,820 downwards.
AACTGTCTTGAGACTACAAGGCTGATGACCACAGACCTATGGAGTGGAGAGCTGTAGCCTCCTGTCAGAAGCCTGGTGTCTAGGAGCACGTGGCAAACGCCTGCTGTTCCTTGCTGGATAAGCTTCTGCTGCGTCACCAAGGTTTAAACCTAGCTCAACCAGAAACCTTTTACAGTCTCACAAGTAAACTACTATGGTCCCCAAAGAAGGCAATCAGCGTTTTAGTTCTTCTCACTGTACATCTCTGGGAAGTGTAAGATCTAGAAGTTAGCCTCTCTCTCTCAAGGTGGAAACAGGCACAGTAGCTGAATGCTTGCCAGCATGCATATAGTCTTGTGAGGTATATCTGTAGAAGAGGACCAAGAGAAGCAGATTTGACAAGGTCTTCCTCTGTTAAAGGATGTGCCCTGTCCTTCCAGTCCTGTGAGCTTATACACCTATGTGTATATGTAAGAGGTCAGAGAGCTACTGTGCTTTGAAACTGATTCATTTTCAAGGACTCTTGACAGGAGTTTAACGTGTGGTCACTTGCTAACTTTTTGCTGTATTTATACAACATTGAATTAGATTGTGGAGAGCTTGAGTTAAGTGGTGGTGTTAGGACATGTAACTACCTCCAAACCCTTCACAATTTATATCCCATTTCCTGTGTATATCCTCCCACGGCAATCTGGCATCACCACCCACAAAGTACCCTCACCATGCTGGCAAAATTCACCAGTGTCTTTTTCATTGTCAAATTCAGTGGCATTTGTCAATCTTATAATGTTGTTCTACATCTTGAAATAGCTTGACTTTAGAAAAAAGTAAAGTTTTAAAAACTCCTGAAATTTCCAAAAATGAAAGATAGTAGATACTTTATTCACTCGCATTCTTACCCTTCAATAATTTTCTCTTTGAAATTCCTCACAAGTGTTATTTTCATTTCCTTCATTTTTAAAAAACTAAACACATATTCTCAAATTCCTCTCTATTCCTTTCCCCTGGTTTCTTCTACTCCCCTATCTGCCCCATATCTCTCTCTCTCACTGTTTTCTGTATTGTGTGCTTTAAATTGATGAGTATTAAACTAAATCAAATTTATAAAGACTGTAGGTCAATTTGGTGATTTTGATCTTATACAAAGGAGATATTTTGCTTCTGGTGGTGTTCCCTGAGCACACCAAGCTCACAGGTGTGGCAACTGGAAGGAAGGGTCTATTAGGCCTTTTATAAACATCTCCATCATGTCTGACACTCAGGAAACTACCAGAGAGTACCTGTATATGAACCGTGATGAGAACAAGAAACCTGTGCCCCTGGTAGAAAGTGTTGTCAGAAGTGAGTCTGAGCATCGTCATGTCACTATTGGAGCCGCTGTATCTACTGGCTTTGAACAAACAGTTGCAGATGAAGTGAAGAGAAATTCAAGTCATCTTGCAGAATCATCAAAGACCAGGGAAAGATATATTTTGATATTGCAGTGGAAAGTCTGGCTCAGGTTCATTGTCTGAGATCAGTTGATAACTTATTTGTGGTTGTTCAGGAATTTAAAGATTACCAGTTCGAAGCTATAAAGGTATTATTTTGTTTATCCTTTCGTCTGTACTCTCCAACCATCCCCATCAGAAGGACCAGAGTTGTCTACAAGGAAAGCAGCCACTTATTTGTTCAGTTAAAATGGTGAGAAACAAAAGGGTTTCATTCTCCATCATTTTCAGGATGAAGTTCTTAAGAGACTTTGACGAACTGGCTGGAAAACACCCATGGTCGGACAGACCCTTTGAAAGTCTGGGAAATTGAACTTTCAGGAAGAAGAAACAAAGCACAGAAAGGCAAATTAGAGTGCAGGGAAAGAGAAGGCTGACTGTGGACAAGGAGACAAAGCAGATGAGAAAGATGGCCAACAACACTTCAGTTTCACATATCTTGGACTATTATGAAAATCCAGACATCAAAGAAGAATCAACCTTAGTAGGTGATGTCTTGGCATCTTGCAAAGATGAAACTGGACAAAGCTTAAGAGAAGAAACTGAATCACAAGTACAGAAGTTTAGAGTCACCTGCAACAGAGCAGGTAAGAAACATTGCTTTAGCTCCAATGAGGCTGCAAGAGATTTTGGAGGTGCTATTCAAGAGTACTTTAAGTGGAAGGCTGATATGACCAACTTTGATGTAGGTTCTCCTGAACATCCATGATAATGAAGTCACTGTTGCAATTGCACTGACAGAAGAGGGTCTGCATCGCAGGAATATTACACATTTTGGGCCTACAACTCTTAAGGTCAACTCTTGCCTATGGGATAATCAGGTTCTGTGAACCTAAACCTACTGATATAATAGTGGACCTAATATGTGGAACAGGCGCAATACCAATAGAGAGGGCTACTGAGTGGTCTCTCTGTTACCATATTGCTAGGGACAACAACTCACCGACAGTGAACAGAGCAGCAAATAACATCTCCTCTCTATTGACTAAGAGCCAGATTAAAGATGGAAAAACATCCTGAGGTTTGCCCATTGATGTTGTTCAGTGGGATGTCTGCAACTTCCCACTTTGAACTGCTTCTGGGGATAATGTTGTAACAGATATGCCACTTGGAAAAAGGGTGGGTTCCTAGAAGAGAAATTGGAATCTATATCCACCTTGCCTTCAGGAAATGAGCCGTGTCTGTAGACTAGGGACAGGTAGAGCTGTACTGCTTAGTCAGTATTGGGATATAAAAGAGAGAAAGGGTATTAGTGAGTATGGCATGGCGGCGTGGGGGAGGGGGATATCTAAGCAGGCCCATGGCCAGGCATCTCCTTCCCCTGAAGGACCACACACACACCAACATGGTATAGAATAGTTTATTTAGAGAAGAGGATGAGAGTCAATGGTATAGTAGAGAGAGAGAGAAAGAGAGAGAGAGAGAGAGAGAGAGGGAAAGAGTAGAGAGAGAGAGAGAGAGAGTAGAGAGGCATGGACGCCGGCCAAGACCACGTGGAGAGAGGGGTGAGGGGAGCCCAAGAGGGGCAGAGAGGTGAGAGGATGAGAGGGGAAAGAGAGGGGAAAGAGAGGGGAAAGAGAAGGGAAAGAGGGAGAGGAGGGGCAGGCAGCCCCTCTTATAGTGGGCCAAGAATGTGGGACGGGGCATACCTGGCTATTGTCAGGTAACTGTGGGGTGGAGCTTGGACAGAATACCAACATTCCCCAGTATTTGTTTAATTAGAAAAGAAAAAAATAAAAAGAGGTGATGGCGAAGCAGGAATAGGGTCGCCGTGGTGACATCTGGCTGCTTCATGCTGACATTGGGGGCGATGTGTCTCTGGGGAACCTAGAGAAAAATGGTATGGGGGATGTTTGTCCAGTCTCAGGAGAATAGGCTGCTTTCTTGTTGTCCAGGGTCTGTGGAGACATCTGAGGATAGGTCAGAACAGGTCCAGTAGTAGTCTGTGTCTAGAGAAGCTGAGGAGATTGGAGCATTTGAAGGTTGCTTCTCTGGAGCTGTCCTGGATGTGGCAAGGGCCTGGATGTGGCAAGCGCCTGGACTTGACAAGATGTTGAAACACATTAGTATAGGTAGGGAATAAGTACAACTGGGAGAAAGGAAAAATTCTCCTTGAGATGTACAATTGAAACCCAAAGGAATCCCACCCTTTGGATTAGGTAGTAAGTGGGAACTTGGGCAGATGTACTTATCTGGATGGAGCCTATTTGGTCCATGAGCAGTAGATCTGGGTAATTCCTGTAGCTAACAAGTTTATTAAAGAGATAACAACATGAGTTAACCACATGAACAGTCTTTAAGATGAGCCTTTTGTGGAGAAGGAATAGGGAATAGGATTGAAAGTTGGATCGTATAGTGGAACATTTATTATTAGAGTTAGGCAAATCTATAGGAACTCAGATGTTAGGACAGTGACAGAGCAAGAAGAGGAAATATGAAGTATTTAATGGAAATAGAGTTTAGGTAAGGAGATAATTGTCTAGCGGTCAATGTAGTCAGAAGTCCGAGGAATAAGCAATAACTTAGTAGTTATATTATTAAAAGGTGACAGATTCCAGTAGCCAGCAGTTCTTTGTGGTCTCTGGTCTCCATGGTGGCTTTGGCTGTCAATCTGGCTTTTAAGCACAGAAGGCGCAGGGTTTTCTTCTGTGGAATGGATACCCATGACATGAGAAATGGTTTACCTTTGTTTAGCTAAGTCATTTGACTCAAGGTATCCGGTCTTGTCCATTGTACTCCTTTTTGGGGGCAGCATCTGGTAGCGGTGTTGTCCACTGCACTTTCTTAGGCAGCATCTGGTAGCGGTGTCTTCTGAGACTTTTTGGAGAAGCTGTCAGGCCTTTGGGAATTCTGTCTGTCTTAAACTTAATAGCAAACTTCTGATAAGATTGAGCATGAGAGGAGAGCAATAGTCAAGAGAGGATAGGAAATGAGTGAGGATAGGAAATGAGAATCTTAAGTAGCTTTGACAGGTTGCATAGGTAGAGGAAAGTATGTTGCTTTATTAGTAAAGAGGCTAGGATCAGAGTAAGAAAGAAAGCTGGCAGCAATGGATTAAACCATGACAACAGAAAATGAGTTTGTCTACTCGGATTTAGGCTTTATGCAGGCTATGGGAACGAACAAGCTAAGAGGTAGTGGGAACACGGATAGGTGAGGCTTAGGTCCTTTATCATTTACCAGACTGTTAATTTATGGTCGAAGACAAACAAGTCCATTGGGTGGCTGGGGGAATTGCTAAAATATAAACCCAGCATCCTGGGAAAATATATTAGCAAAACTGGGCAGCTAAGCTAGGGGCTCAGGCCATCTCGAGGGCCTCTAGGAGCTGGGACATTCCCGGAATGTCAGGAGAAGTGTCAGACCTGGTCCAGGGTTTCAGCTGTAAAAGCTAAGAGAGACTGAATCACTTCTGAGTGAGGGGGCACCCAAAGGAATTCACTGTCCTATAGCTAGAGAGTTAGTCATGTATGAGAAGCAAGCTTTAGCTCCGAAGAAAGCTGGCCAAACTTTATTTGAAGACTAAAGATTGGGAAACTGGAAATCTAAGTAAAGTGACAGGTGGGACAGCTAGGCAATGACAGGCAACTGCCTGCAGGAGAGTGAGGTTGAGCTGGCTGTGTGCCCCGCAGCCTCAGTGAGACCTGTGCTGGACCGCGGCCGGAGGGAACTGGGCATGGGCAGGCATGACAGGAGACCTTCATTGTGGCCCTTGAGGTAGCGGCAACTGTGCGGTGCAGGGCGCTGGTGATCGTGAGCGGTGCTGGGATGGCGCACAGCAGGGAAAGTTGTAAAGGGGAAGAATTTTTTGTTTGCACTGGCAAGGGACTTTCTGTCTGAGGTGGAAGTTGTGGGCGGAAGAAGGAAGTACCAAAGATACTTGTTTTGTATCCTAGCAATGGCCAGTGGTGGTGCAAATTCTGCTTGACAGCTGTGCTTGGGGCCGGGAGATAAGACGGTGGGAGGGGCTAAAGCAGCCTGCTCACAGGACTGTCCCGGAGGGACAAAGCTAGAAAGAAAAGAATCAGGGCTCGAGGCTCAACTGACCGACTGTTTGAGTGTATCGGTGGTGTAGGGTACCCGCGGTCCAGCGGGAATGAAACCGCTGCCAAAGTAAACAGAATGGGGGAACTAGGAGGAGCCAGACGAACAGCAATTAGCATCCACAGATGAGGGAAAGAGGAAGGAAGGATTTTTCAGGCAAACAGAAAAGAAGCTGTTTGCAAATAAGGGAAAGGGGCTTACCATTGTGGCATAAATGGCAAATTCTGCTCGCAAACCCCGCAGTTTCTCGATCCGAGTCACACGGCACCAAATGATGGTTTAGTGTTGTTTATTAATGTAGTTGTTGTCCCGGGTTTCAGCACCATTGTTGGGATATAAAAGAGAGAAAGGGTATTAGTGAGTATGGCACGGCGGCGTGGGGGAAGGGGGATACCAAAGTGGGCCCATGGCCAGGCATCCCTTCCCCTGAAGTACCACACACACACCAACATGGTATAGAATAGAGTTTATTTAGAGAAGAGGATGAGAATCAATGGTATAGGAGAGAGAGAGAGAGAGAGAGAGAGAGAGAGAGAGAGAGAGAGAGAGAGAGGGAGAGAAGAGAGGAGTGGACGCCGGCCATGACCACGTGGAGAGAGGGGGGAGGGGAGCCCAAGAGGGGTAGAGAGGTGAGAGGATGAGAGGGGAAAGAGAGGGGAAAGAGGGAGAGGAGGGGCAGGCAGCCCCTCTTATAGTGGGCCAGGCATGTGGGGCGGGGCATACCTGGCTATTGCCAGGTAACTGTGGGGTGGAGCTTGGGCAGAATACCAACAGTCAGTACAAGAAATATTTTACCACGGCCTTATCTGGAATGGGACATGTGTGGTGAGAGGTCCATACAGTCTGGGTGAACATCGGGGCCTTCATGCTGCAGTTTATCTTCTAAAAGGCCCTCTTCAAGCCTTTGTTCATCCTTCAGATCAAGGAGGAAGAGACGTTCCTCGGTAAAGACAAGAAAGAAGACAACTTAACAGTATTTGTAGTTCCCAACATTGGAAATGTCAGCATAAAGAACTTGGTTTGGAAAGGAATAGTTGAAAAGTAACTAAGAATTGCAGGTTACATTGCTTAACTACTCCAGAATGCTTTGTTGTTAGCAAGGTGATTATAATGGTATTTAAGAAGCCTACATTGCTTGGCTTCTAAGTTTCAGAATACTTTAGGCCATATCTTATTGTTTGTGCAGCCTGCTGTTCTATGGTCTAAATTCTTTGTATCATCTCAGAAACAGAAGCATCCCTCAAGACTTACAGTTTATCATCTGCCTTAAAATAAATGCATTCAACCTAAAAAAACAACAACAACAACAACAACAACAAAAACTGAGAAAACAAAACAAAACAACAAAGGAGATATTTTACTTTCTCCTTATTTCTGATTTTTAAGTAGTCATAATTTTCTTTTTGTTGTTTTATTCTATTTTCATCAAAAGTCAACATAAAACATAGCGTTCTAAGCACAGACATTTGTACTCATTTTGAGTGACGTGCTACAATTCCTTATAAAGCAAAAGATAAAGAAGAAATGTTGAGAATAAATAACTTACAGGATCTGACTAGTGATTTTATATAAGAGGAAATAATGTGAAGAATTTTAATAATATGGGATAATATTGAATGATAAGATTTCACAACAATGACTAGTACACCAATTATCAAATTAATATCCATTTGTATTGAAAATTATTGCCATCAAGTTGTCTAGAATATTGAATAAACACTGTCTATTGTTTAAAAACAATAAATTTGATCAAACAGACAGAGTCAGTCTCTAAAATTATAACTCCTCACCATTTGGGTAGCTACAGAGATAAATGTATGTAAAACCTTATGCAGAGCTTATGTAAAACAATACTGCTCCTGGTCAGTATAGAAATTGAAGAAATGGGGATGCGTAGGTCATTTTATTTTATTTTATTTATTTATTTACTTACTTTATGGTTTAGTCTGACTTACCACGTAGCTCAAGCTTGCCTCAGATATACTAATCTTCCTGCATCTGCCTTACAAGTACACAGCAACATGAGCTTAAACAAATTTAAGTGGCCTTCCACCTTTCAGAGCTGAGACATGATGAAGTTCTTTGTTTCCCAGTAGGCGTGTTTACAAGGAAGCTCAGCTCTGAGGTTAATCGGCCCTTCTGTTGCCTGCTTCGCTCCACAGTTTCATTTGGCATGTGTGGAAATATTTAACATATATTTTAATATGTAATAGCAGAGGGAATTTGGTGTTGAAAATAACTGTGATTAATCTCAAATCATCTGTTTCCTGCTTCTAATTCTATATTCCTGCTTCTAGATTGCAACCTGTTTTAGTTACAGCAAGGCTTGCGGACCCACTATTGGGAGACTTGAATATTGTCCATTTCCTCTGGCCATAACCGGTCAGACACTTAAGGCATGTTTATGTGTATCCTTCCCCAGCTTTTGAGCAAGGATTTTTGAACCTCCACGCTAGAAACTGGCCCTTTGTTCTTCAAAGAACAACACAACCTCCTGTTTATTTACCTGCGAGCCACTGGCTACACCTGAGGTAACCTGGGGCAGAGAGCTGAAGTCCTTTGATCTGCCAGATCTCCAGTTTCCTGATTCCAGCAAGCCACCAGCTGAAGGTGGAGTCAATACACACTGAGCTAGTCTCAAAGATTCTCCGCATAGCCTATATACATTGTCAAATCACCATGTAAAGATTACATCTCGAACAGCAATGTTGTCCTGATGTCATTTCTTTCTCACCGCCCCTCCCCACCCCCATCTATTCCCAGGTTCTTTTCCAGGTAGCTGCTAGCAGCAACATTTATGTGCCTAACTAGTCAGACTTCTAGAAGACACATTTTTCTCAACTTAGAAAGTAATTTATCTTAGAAGCATCAATGGCTCCTTGCTGCCTTTGTGTCCTCAAGCAGACAAAAGCAAGTCACTATGTCTTCCTGTGTTTTGGGACACAATCTAGTCCCATAAAATGTGGGGGGTTTGTCTTTTATTTATTTCTTTACACTCTAGATTTTATCCCCCCCTCACCCCAGTTCACCCTTCTGTGACACATCTCATACCTCCTCCCCACCCCCTGTATCCATGAGTATGTCTCCACCCCCAAAACCTCCCCAAAGACTCCAAGTCTCTTGAGAGTTAGGTGCATCTTGCCTGAGTCCAGACCCAGCAGTCCTCTACTGTATATGTGGGGGGGGGAGGGGGAGCTCTTATCAGCTGGGATATGCTGCCTGGTTGGTGGTCCAGTGTTTGAGAGATCTCTGGCATCCAGGTTAATTGACACTGCTGGTTCTTCTCCAGGGTAGCTCTCCTCCTCCTCAGATCCTTCCAGACATTCCTTAATTCAACCTGTACAAGGGTCATCAATTTCTGTCTATTGTTTGGGTGCAAATATCTGCATCTGACTCTTTCAGCTGCTTGTTGGATCTTCCAGAGTGCAGTCATGTTAGGTCCCATTTTGTGAGCACTCTGTAGACTCAGTAATAGTGTCAGGCCTTGGGACCTCCCCTTGAGCTGGATCCCACTTTGGGCCTGTTGCTGGACCTTCTTTTCCTCAGGCTTCTCTCTGTTGGTATTCTGTCCAAGCTCCACCCTACAGTTACCTGGCAATAGCCAGGTATGCCCCGCCCCATATGCCTGGCCCACTATAAGAGGGGCTGCCTGCCCCTCCTCGCTCTCTCATTCCTCTCTCTTGCTCTCTCATCTCACTCTCATCTCTCTACCCCTCTTGGGCTCTCTCCCCTCCCCCCTCTCTCCACGTGGTCATGGCTGGCCTCCACTCCTCTCTACTCTCTCTCTCCTCTCTCTCTCTCTCTCTCTCTCTCTCTCTCTCTCTCTCTCTCTCTCTCCCTCCTTCCCTCCCCTCCTCTCTCTCCCTCTCTCTGCTTCCACTATACCATTGACTCTCATCCTCTTCCCTTCCCTGAATAAACTGTATTCTATACCATGTCGGTGTGTGTGTGGTCCTTGAGGGGGAAGGGATGCCTAGGCATGGGCCCGCTTAGGTATCCCCCTTCCCCCACGCTGCTGTGCCACACTCACTAACACCCTTTCTCTCTTTTATATCCCATCATATGGTGCCGAAACCCAGGAACAACAACATTAAGCAACAACACTAAATCATCTCTCTCCATTTCCATCCCTGCAGTTCTTTGAGACAGAAATAATTATCGATCAGAGTTTGGACTGTGGGATGGCCCTCATTTGATACCCTGTCTTCCTGCTGGAGGTGGGCTCTATAAGTGCCTCCTCCCTACTGTCAGGTATTTTATTTTTGAGTCCTGATAATCCCTCACCTCCCAGGTATCTGGTGCATTCTGGAGGGTCCTCCCAACCTCCTACATCCCAAGGTTGCCTGTTTCCATTCTTTCTGCTGGCCCTCAGGGCTTCAATCCTTTTCCCTTACCCAATACCAGATCAGGTTCTCCTCTTTCCCCACCCCCATCCACTTTCCCTTCCGGGTCCCTTCATCCCTTCCCCACTTGTGATTGCTTTCTTCTCCCTCCCAAGTGGGACTGAGGCATCCTCACTTGGGCACTTAAGCTTGTTCACCATTTTGAGTTCTGTGGACTATATCGTGAGTATTTACTTTATTTTTTGACTAATATCCACTTATTAGTGAATATGTACCATGTATGTCCTTTTGGGTCTGAGTTACATCACTCAGAATGATAGTTTCTAATTCAATCCATATACTTGCAAAACTCAGGATTTCCTTGTTCTTAATAGCTGAGTAGTATTCCATGTAAATGAACAATATTTTCTGTGTCCATTCTTATGTCATGGGACATCGGGGTTGTTTTCAGTATCTGGCTATCACAAATAAGGCTATGAATTATGAACATAGTTGAACATGTTCCCCTGTGGCATGGCATCTTTTGGGTATATTCCCAAGGGTGGTATTGCTGGGTCTTTAGGTAGAACTATTTCCAATTTTTTGAGGAACATCTATATTGATAAGGAATGGTTGTACCAGTTTCTAATCCCACTAGCAATGAAGGAGTGTTCCTCTTTCTTCACGTTTGTCACCATGTGTTGCCAACTGAGGTTTTGATCTTAGCCATTCTGATTGGTGTAAGGTAAAATCACACAGCCATTTGGATTTGCATTTCTCTGATCACTAAGGACTTTGGACATGTCTTTAGGTGTTTCTCACCCATTTGAGATTCCTCTTTTGTGAATTCTCGGTTTAGTTTTATACCTCATTTTTTGATTGAGTTGTTTGGTTTTTTACTGGTTAATTTCTTGAGTTCTTTATATATTTGGTATATTAGTTTTCAGATGTGGGGTTTGAGAAGATTTTTTCCCCAATATGTAGGGTGCCAAGTTGTCTTTTTAACTATGTCCTTTGCCTTACAGAAGCTTTCCAAATTCATGAGATCCCATTTGTCAACTCGTGATCTTAGAGCATGAGTCATTGGAGTTCTGTTTAGGAAATTCCCCCCTATGCCAATGACTTCAAGGTCATTTGCCACTTTCTCTTCATGATTCAATGTACCTGGTTTTATGTTGAAGTCCCTGATCTGCTTGGACTTGTGCAAGCTGACAAATTTGGATCTATTTTCATTTTTCTACATGTAGACAACCAGTAGATAAGCACCATTTATTGAAGATGCTTTCTTTTTTCCATTGTATTTTTTTTTTTTGGCTTCTTTGTCAAAGATCAAATGTCTGTAAATGTGTGATTTTATTTCTTTGTCTTCAGTTCTATTTCTTTGATTAATGTATATGGCTCTCTACCAATACTGGGCAGTTTTTATAACTATTGCTCTGTAGTAAAGCTTGAGGTCAGGAATGGTGATTCCCCCAGCTGTTTTTTTATTGTTAAGAATTATTTTCACTATTCTGGGATTTTTGCCTTTCCACATGAATTTGAGAATTGCCCTTTCCATATCTTTGAATAATTGTGTTGGGATTTTGATGGGGATTGCATTGAATCTGTAGATTGCCTTCAGTAGGATGACCATTTTTACTATATTAATTCTGCCAATCCATGAGCATAGGAGATCTCTCCATTTTCTGAGATCTTCTTTGATTTCTTTCTTGGGAGACTTGAAGTTATTGTCATACAGAACTTTCACTTGTTACACAAGAGTTATTTTACCCCAAAGTTAGAGTTACTCCAAGATATTTTATATTTTTGTGGCTATTGTGAAGGGAGTTGTTTTTCTCATTTCTTTCCCAGCCTGTTTATCATGTGTATAAAGGAAGGCTACAGTTTTATTTGAGTTAATTTTATATCTGGCTACATTGCTGAAGTTGGTTATCAGCTAAAGAAGCTCCCTGTGTGCAACAGAACTCCCGGGATGCTATCAGTCTAACAGGTCCCTTGTCCTGCATGCCACAGAGCCTCCGGAAGGTCTTCAGACCTTTGTGTCAGTTGCCCAGTTGCCCTGTGTACAGAGGACCTCCTGGGATGCCTTCAACCTGTGGTGTCTTCAGGAGAACAGACAAGATGGTTATCAGTTGCTCAATTTCCCTGTGTGCAGCAGGTCTCCTGGCATGTCTCAGGCTGTGATGTCAGACTGCTCTTAAGTGCACAGGATCTTCTGAGATGGTTGAGAATATGGTGTCAACTGCTCTGAGTGCAACATATCATTTAAGATGGGTCAGAATATGGTGTCTTCAAGGGAGCAGACCAGCTAACAGTCTGCCCCAGCATAAAGTATGGGCTGGAAGAGAAGTGGTATACAGGGGTGGGGATTTTGTTGGGTGATGGATCCCAAGTCCACTGGGCTCCCAGTGGCAGCTCTGGGACTTCGGAAAGGGGATGCGATTCTTACCAACTGCTGAGTTCAGTGGATCCTCTAGGATGGGTCAGTGTATGGTGTTTTCATGGGAGCAGATCAGTTAGTTAGGAGTCTGCCTCAAGAGAAAGGAGTGGGAAGGAAGCCTCATAAAATCTTAATACATCATTTGAGTTCCATAAAACAAAGAAAATTAGGCGATAATACTTATTTATGCACAGATCTGGTCACATTCTGTGGGTAGGCAACTTCCATGTACAAACACCATATAATATACTTCAACAGACTAAGATACCTACAAAGAACATCATTAATTGAAATTGCTCTATGAGTCCTCAGTCATCCATTGTTGGCTATCATGTCACTATGCAGTACCTCAATACATTTGCAAAGATTTATATTTAAATTTGTGTTATTTAGTAGGCAACCTACAGTTTTTTAAAACATCATCTCGTTAATGTCCTGCTATAAGCATCTGATATCAGTGTGTGGTGCTGAATCACCTGTCTGTCCTTATCCATAAGAAAATCTTATTTAGACTAAGGATAGCTATCCTACTAATTATAAAAGAGGATTAGTGACAGGCAATTGGCCAAATACTCTGAGCTTGAGATGGTGATATTCCAAAAGAGATCATTTTTAAACTGAACCCTCTGGAAAAAAATCTTTTAGACTAATACTTTAGGAGACAAGAAAAGTAGAGAAAACAAATAAATGTTTTGTCAAGATGTACCTGAATGTAACAAAAGACAGCAAATGAACAGGATAGAAAGCATAAAATACAGTCATTGTACATAGAATTGATTTATCATCAGAACAGAATAACCAGCAAATATATGTAGCACTTTTTACTGTATTCTCCCGGAACATAGGCAGAATAATGCTGGATATCCAATTCGCTTGCACAAATAGAAATAGTTTTCTGTAAGACTACAGAATGAGAAATCTGTGGTCACAATCAATAGAGTGAACTCCCTGAAGCTGTCTACCATTGATTTAGGTAATTGAAAAGTACAGATCGAGCCCCTGCCCACCACTGTGTGTATATGTGTGTGAGCACACATGCATGCATGCACGCATGCACGCACGAATGACTATGGCTCTAGGCTCTTGTGTGGGACTCCTGGGCCTAGAATGTATTTTGAAATTTCTCACTGTTCTTTTATATTGACATTTTGATGTAAGGTAGAGATGAAAGTCTCCAAACTTGGTGTCACAGGGAGCAATATTTATGAAGAACAATAGGAATAATAATGCCCAGTTGGGAAACCATACTAAGCAAAGTTATGAAGCCCTCTACCATGTTACAATATATTTCAGTAATAGAACTTTTTTCTAATGAGATGTGTAAGAGATGTCTTGCTCTCTAGAAACCCTGCCCCTCAAATGAAGATGCTGCAAAATCTTTGATATACATTAAGATACTGTTTCACACTGAAGATGTTCCAACTGATTTATTGTGTCCTTACTCCTTGCAGATACTATCAAGCCTTGCTCTTTCCATAAAAATAACCAGTGCAACCTGTAGAGGGTGGTCCTGATGTTAAAATCCAATTGCCCAATTGGTTCTTGATTTGTCAATAAAGAAGGCTGGAGGCCAATTGATGGGCAGATAGTACAGATAGGAATTCTGGGTTTCAGGAGAAAAAGTCAGACACAAAGAAGGAGAGAGGCTTTTCTGCCATGCTTTGGAGAAAAAAAAAACCCACAACAATCATGTAAGACCTCAGGGGGAGCTAGGGCCTGTGGCCTCTGTTACAAGTAGGTGACCAAGGATGTTTGTCAGGGTTTAGGTGAAACAAGTCATTAAGTTTAGGGTAGGAGGAAAGATGGAGATAATAAATTGGTAAGGGCATGCTTTTCCAGGCAGAAGATGTCTGCGCTCAGCAACTGTGCCTAGAAGGCAAGTTATAAAGTAACAAGTTGTGTGTGAACATCTTTTATCCTCAGACTCAAGGGTATTGGGAGTGGGATGGTAACACAAACCCTCCTAGAGCAAAGGCAGGTAGAAAGGGAAGCTGGGTTAGCACTGATTGTGGCCAATTCCAGAGCTAAGCTGGGTAGGACGGAGGGGAAGCTAGGAGCGGCCAGAACACAGACTGATCCCCAGCAAAGGCAGAAGTGTTTTAAAACTACACACAACAGCAACCTCTGACATCATATATATTGAGATTCAAGAGCCCTTTACTAAGGTTATATCCTCTATCTTGATCCTTGAAGTTTTTCCACTCAATACTTATGAGGCACAGGATAACCAAACTAAGTTGCTTATCCTGAGCCTTTTAAGGTCTGTAGTATGAAGGAGCCCCAGACCTATATACTGAGAGGTCCTTAGTAGGATACCCTCTGTAAGAGGAACCAAGAGACTATAATCTCCATAAAACGAACCAGAGTGAGAAGGACATCCAACAGATATATATCTCTTATGTGAAGCATCTTACAGTAGTCTTCACCTACATGGTTTATGATACTGGATCTTGAATCCTACCCACTAGTACTTTGACTCTTTTATTTTTGGCCTGTGCCAAAAAATGTCTGTTGAGAGACAAAGTTGTTAACAACCTCACTTGATCACCTATGATGGCAGATAGACTCATTCATGAATAGTGTAACTGCTCCATGGTATGACCCTCACTTAAGCTTTGAGATATACAGTATACAGAGATCCCTTATTGCCCTTCTCTTTAACAACTTTGTATTTCTAGAACAAATAAAACACAAAGAATGAAAGAGAATTGGATGAAAAAAATGATTTAAGTAAAACACCAAAGAATATCCTGTAAGCAAGAGGCATCATGTAATGCTGTGCGTATAGGCATGCCTACTGGCATGCAGTGTTCCAACTTCCACTAGATTGACAGGAGAAATAATTATTGTGACTCACCTGTACAAGATGTCCATGTAAGCAAGGACCTGGTCACCTAGGATTTCATTTTTAATAAAGTCTCTAAAAGAGATAAAAGAGTACAGCAAGTGAACAAATAAATGATTATTATTTTTTAGCTCAGTGGGTCCCAATAAAAGCTTTTTCATATGGAGTAATTTTTTCTTAGAAAACATTAAACATATAATGGGGGGACTTCTATGGAACAGGACAATGGAGAAGTCTCCTCATTTTAGAGGCAAATAGACTACAGATTGGACATGAGTTCTATCTTCCAGTTAATTACCTTAGGAAAACTAATTAATATTTTGGAACGTTGGCTTTTTATCTAGAATATGAGGACAATAATGCCTAAAATTATTTCATTGTAGACATCACCTAGTAATGATGTTGACTTATCAAAAGCATTCTTTAAATGAGGTGTCTTCCACACTAAAATAAAATCAAAACAAATAAGTAAAAGCAGGACAGTAGTAATAAAAACTAACAATCTTGTGAGTTCAACTCCTACACACTACACAACAAATTATTTTAAATAACGTATGTCACACTATAGGTCAGTGTCAATCAGTGACCACTTTTGCTACAAAGCACTGATTTGAGAGCCTGTGGGATAACCAAAAGTAATATAGAAGCCTGGGATGTTTATATTTACTTTGTGTCTGTCTCCTTTGCTTTGGATTAGACTTCTGCTTTACTCTTCAAAGGCATTGTTGTGTTCATAAAAAGAGAAAATGGTTTAAAGAATGTGGTATACAGTGGTGTGGGGAAAACGGGTGCCTAGGCATGCCCATGCCTAGGCATCCCTTCCCCAGAGGGAACCAGACACACAGAGATAGTATAGAGTAGAGTTTATTCAGGGCAGAGGATGGGAGTTAATGGGATAGTGGAGGCAGAGAAAGGCAGAGAGAGTAGAGAAGTATAGGATGGCCATGACCACATGGAGAGAAGGGGAGGGGAGGAGAGCCCAAAAGAGGCAAGAGGAGTAAGAGAGATGAAGAAAGGCAAGAAGAATAAGAGAGAGAGAGAGAGAGAGAGAGAGAGAGAGAGAGAGAGAGAGAGAGGAGGGGGCCTATCACCCTCTTTTATAGGCCAGGCCTACCTGGCTGTTGCCAGACAACTGTGAGGAGGGACATACCTGGATGTTGCCAGGTAATTGTGGGGTTGGGCTTAGACAGAACCCTAACAAACATGATAATCATTTTCAGTATTTTCTGTATAAAATGGGTGGTATCTATCCTGTATCACTCCTTTCAAGGTGAAGACATGAAGGTTTCCTTAACTAGGAGTTAAAGTAGATATCTAGGACAGCAAAGTCTTACAGGACAGACCACTTCCCGAATGAAGACTCACTAAGTAACAGGACTTACCAGCTTACAGGAAATGTACTGATTTCCTTAAGCAGTAACAGTGGACTTGGGAGTAAACAATGATTAAGACACTAGATTTAACAAGACGGCTGCATTAGGCATAACTCTTGCCTTCCCCTTTACTCATTGTTTCTCTTGTTGAATCTAAAGTTCACATCAGTGCCTACAAGGTAGACTTCAGATTTCCCAGACCCTTTTATTAGTTTATCTTTCAAAGTATACATTAAGTAAAATTTTCTCTTTCACAAATACTCTTCTTTAATTGGCTTCTTGGGAGATACAGTTGAATCTATTCTATTGGAGTTCCCAGACTTGGAGCCTCTACCCAAAAAATCAGTTATAATGTCAGTTACACTGATCTATGGCAAGGACAGTTTTTATCCGAAGTAAAATGGGCTATGTACATCAGAGTGAGTTTTAACATTGACAGGTAAAACTAATCACTCTAGCTAGTGAAAAGGAAGGAATCCAAGCCTGACTTTGGGTAGGAGTCTCGTAAGCGCTCAAGTCACCATCTTCAAAGTAGCATTTTCTTTTATTTTGGTTATATTAATTAAAAATAAACTTCATAATTTAGAGACAAAGAAGACTGATGAAGAAAAATGAAAATTATGATATGTACTTTATTTAAATGGCAATGTTGATTGTTCTTGGAAATATAAGTATAGAAGAGCCAATTTGAGCCCAGAGTGCCCCTTTAATGTGGCCCAGAGCTCATGATTCTGACAGTCTCAACATGAAATTGTCTAACAGTATAGACCTGCATGTGAACTGAGAGGAATGAGACTACTTAAAAGCAGCTGTATCTTTCTGAGAATTTTCAACAGAAATTGAAATGTAGGCTGGAAAGTATCATGTATCTAAGCTTTATTAGACAACAAACAAAATTCAACATTATAGAAAATTCTAGAGTATTCTAGACCTCTTCCCCAGTGCTACAGTTCTTAAGACAGAAACTCTCAGGTGTAGTCCTCGAATGCCTTTAATCCTTCTGATTCTTAAAATCAGTTTTGGGGTGGGTCAGGGTCTGACAACAGGTCCTTCTCATTAGCTTGGCCTGAGAGCTTGCATGTGGGAGGGCTTCGTGCTGCTCCTACACGACTGATGGCCACAGACCTCTCCACTGGGGGACTGTGGGGAGGGGCTGTAGCTGCAACAGGAGCCAGGGGCCCAAGGGGTATGACCAAACACCTGCCGTCCCTTGCAAGGGAAATAATACAGATTAAGATGAAATACATGTGAGAGAGACTGAAGGCACTGGAGGCCTTGGCTGGATAAATAGTTTTTATAACATCTGCCTGAAATCTAGTTGTGGGCAGTAAGTTAGAGCTCAGAAGTCTGAGAAGCCACGCCTTCTACTTTCCTAGATCCAGAAAAGTGAATCCAAGGTGACCGCCTGGGAGTATTGCTGCCTCTCTGACTCTACCTTCCAAGCTCATGCTTTCTTATTAGTAACCACTGTTACTGAGCTGACAGGGGAGGGGAGTTAGAAAGACTTTGGGAGAGTGTGATGATGAAAGTAGTAAAACACTAATCAGTTACTCTGAGTGGTGAGATGGCCTAGCTCCCTGTAGAGGGCATGGAGTTTGTCAGAGTCCTTAGAGATTCATAGCCTTTAGAGATTCACAGTGCTGCTTTTAGCATTCTGAAAGAACTCAGTTGACAATGGTAGATGTAAAGTGACTGAGAAGACTGAATGAAGGAGAAAACTGGAACGTTTATGAAGTACCTTTGTGCAAGAGGCATTAAATAATTTACAGATATTATTTCATGTATTTTCACAACAGATTTTTTTCAAACAGGAAATGCAACTTCATTTTAAAGATGAAAAAAGTATTGAATAATGCAATGGGGTGAACCTAAGCTTTTGTTAGACAACGGATTGTTGTATAAACTTAAGTATCTATGTTTATATACCATGCTACTTCCACTACAATGCATCACATCCTGTAGGAGGCACAGGCAATTTGGACATTGCTTCTAGTAAAACATGTGAAGGTATGATATTAACTTAACTATAATTGTGTCAATTTGATGTGGTTTTTTTTTCCTGTATATATATGAATGACTGGGGAAAATCAAACTTTCAAGAATCTCTCTGGGTAATTCATATTTATGTTATGTAGTATACAATATATTTCCTTGTTCATTAGCATGATCCAAGATGTTGTTGTTAAGTCTATTTTATGGCAACAAAGTAGAACAGAATAAAACTCTAAATTTGAATGGGTTGCATATTAGACAGAATTGTCAGTATTTCTAATTCATACTATCTTTCTTAATAAATTGCTTTGAATAATAGTTTTCTTGGGACTAAATAGCATCCAATTGCTTCAAAACAAAAGACATTTCAAATAAATAAATAAATGTTGGTTACTTTTTAGGCATAAAAATTACATAGTTATCTAAGGTCCTTATTTATTTTAGATCTCTGAATATTTTCATTCCCAGTACTAACAAATGTCTAGACCACAACCACATTACCAAAGCCCATCAGGGCGTACTTGAGTTTACTTCAATTTCTTACATAATGGCTTAGTACATTCAGCACTCACTGACCTTGGCAGGAACAACCATGCTTTGAAGCAGTCATAATCATCACTCAGAAACTCCTAGTACATCCTGTGCTGTGGGTCCCAAATTCTAAATAAAATATAAAGACTTAATTGGGGACGTGTCCCTTTTTGACAGAGAGATTTTTGCAGATGGAAGCTTATGTTCCTAGTGAGAACATTAACATGAGGAAAATCTTGTCAAAAAAAAAAACAAAACAAAAAGCAAACAAACAAAAAAAAACAAACAAACTGTAAAGCTTCAAGTTTCTCATTTAGAGAGTTTAAGCAAGAAGCACATGCCTGATTAAGCTATTCTCTGCAGAACTAAAACAATTATACTTCTGATTTTCCTCTTTGGTAGTAAAGCCATAAAATTAAGATGAAATAAAATAAAACAAAATGAAACTAGCTCATAGGATGGTTGCTCTTCAGAACAAAAGGACATGTTAATTAAATGTGGTAACGCAGGAGAAAAACAGTTAATTTCATTTATTTGAAAACTTCATGGAGAAAGTATAAATTAAAAAAACAAAGTATTATAAATATTTCAAATTAGAGAGAGAAAAAAGTAGTCTACCTAAAGCTTTTACCTAATGGTCAAGTATCCTAATGGTCAAAATAATTTGCACTGTACTCATTGATACCTTATTTACCAGTCCCTACATGATCTACTTTTAATCATGTGCCCATGACTGTGTAATTTTGGGGTTTTCTAGTATACTCATCTCATTTACCATTTGATTGTCTTGAGGTTTTGCAGAATTTACTCTGGTCTATAAGCATCTCTGTTATCTCTAGCCAGATAAGTGACTTTGCCTACTACATTTAAGAGGCAGTTTACAGATTCTCTGCTCAGGCCATACCAGCCAGAAGAACAACAGTAAGAGGCCATGACTACCTAAAGAACTGATCACACAGGCCTGAAGAACAGGTAGGCAAACTAAGATAGTAACTCCCTGATGGGCCAATGGCCACATCAAATCCCAGTGCTCCATAAAAACATGCCATCTCTGGACCTCCTTCACTCTCTCAGTGCCCTCCCTGATACTATTTCCAATCCCCACCTCATTTTCATCATGCCTCATGCTCCAATTTGGGTGAAGAATCCCTGCTGTACTAAATGAAGAGCTAGCCACCAGAAGTCCAGCCCCCAATTCAGATGTAGACTCCATGTTGGATCGGAGGTCCCACTGGAAGCCAGAACTCCAGGCCACAATAACCAGAAGACCAAAAAGTAAAGAGAAGCCAAGGAAAAAAATATGCATCCAACAAAGACAAACCCAGAAATTAGCAATTAGAAGTTTCAACCCGGAGTTCCAGGCCAGCCTGGTCTACAGAGTGAGTTCCAGGACAGCCCGGACTACACAGAGAAACCCTGTCTCAGGGCTTGGACTGAGAGCTAGCATAGTCCAGCACAGACAACGCCGCCAGAAAAGATCGGCAGAGCCAGGTACCAACAGCTCAGCCAAGGTCACGCTGTGCTTTCAGCAGGGCTGCCATCTTGCCTCAGGATACCTCGTGCAAACAGCGGGCACAGCGGGCACAGCAAGTGGCTGGAGTCAGGTGCATGGCCAGAGATATAGCTTAGCTTAGCTTTGCAGGAGATCAGGGCACAGACAGCTCAGCTGCGGGTGCAGACCACCATGGCCGGGACCGGCTCTCTGAGCGGGCTAGCAGCAAGGGGCCACCTTGCTCGGGACACAGCTCAGAATTCTAGCAGCTGGAGTCAGGGGCTTGGACTGAGAGCTAGCATAATCCAGCACAGACAACGCTGCCAGAAGAGATCAGCAGAGCCGGGTACCAACAGCTCAGCCAAGGTCACTGTCTCCTGGGGACAGGTGCACTGTGCTTTCAGCGGGGCTGCCATCTACAATAAGACCAACTAACTCCAGAGATAAAGAGATGGCAAAAGGCAAACGTAGGAACATTATTAGCAGAAATCAAGGCAATATGGCACCATCTGAACCCAATTCGCCAACCACAGCAAGTCCGGGATACCCCAGCACACCAGAAAAACAAGAGTTAGATATAAAAGCACAGGTCATGATGCTCCTAGAGGAACACAAAAAAGACATAAACAAGTCTCTTAAAGAAATGCAGGGGAACATCAATAGGGTAGAAGCTCTTACAATGCAAACACAAAAAACACTTAAAGAACTCCAGGAGAATATGGGCCATCAGACAGAAAGCAATAAAGATGAAATGAGAAAATCAGTTAAAGAAATGCAAGAGAACTTGAAACAACATGCAGAAGTCATGAAAGAGGGAGCACAAAAATATATTAAAGAATTGCATGAAAACACAAACAAACAAATGAAGGAACTGAGCAAAACCATCCAAGATCTGAACACAGAGATAGAAACAACTAAGAAATCACAAAAGGAGGCAACTTTGGAGATAGAAAACCTTGGGAAGAAATCAGGGGTCATAGATGCAAACATCAACAACAGAATACAAGAGATAGAAATAAGAATCTCAGATGCTGAAGATAACATAGGAACCATTGACTCCACAGTCAAAGAAAACGCAAAATCCAAAAGGCTTGTAACCCAAAACATCCAGGAAATCCAGGACACAATGAGAAGACCAAACCTAAGGATTATAGGGATAGATGAGAGTGAAGATCTACAACTTAAAGGACCAGCAAATATCTTTAACAAAATTATGGAAGAAAACTTCCCTAACTTAAAGAAAGAGATGCCCATGAATATACAAGAAGCCTACAGAACTCCAAACAGACTGGACCAGAACAGAAACACCTCCTGTCACATAATAATCAAAACCGCAAATGTACTAAACAAAGAAAGAATACTAAAGGCAGTAAGAGAAAAAGGCCAAGTAACATATAAAGGAAGACCTATCAGAATCACACCAGACTTCTCTCCAGAAACCATGAAAGCTAGAAGATCCTGGGCAGACCTCAGGCAGACCCTAAGAGAACACAAATGTCAGCCAAGACTACTATACCCAGCAAAACTCTCAATCAACATAGATGGAGAAATCAAAATATTCCATGACAGGACCAAATTTACATAATATCTTTCCACTAACCCAGCTCTACAAAGGATAATAGGAGGAAAACTCCAATACAAGGAAGGGAACTGCACCCAAGAAAAAGCAAGACAGAAAACTTCTTCCATTAAACTCAAAGGAAGAAAATTACTCAAAAACAAAAGTAACATCAAAAATGTCAGGAAGTAATAATCTCTATTCCTTAAAATCTCTTAACATCAATGGACTCAATTCCCCAATAAAAAGACATAGACTCACAGACTGGATATGGAAACAGGACCCTACATTTTGCTGCTTACAGGAAACACACCTCAGAGTCAAAGACAAACACTACCTTAGAGTAAAAGGATGGAAGACAATTTTACAAGCAAATGGTCACAGGAAGCAAGCTGGAATAGCCATTTTAATATCAGATAAAATTGACTTTCAACCCAAAGTCATCAAAAGAGACACAGAGAGATCACTTCTTGCTAGTCAAAGGAAGAATCCACCATGAAGAACTCACAATACTAAACATCTACACTCCAGATGTAAGGGCACCCTCATTCGCAAAAGTAACTTTACTAAAGCTCAAAGCACACATTGCACCTAACACAATGATTGTGGGAGACCTCAATACTCCACTATCCTCAGTGGACTGACCAGGAAAACAGAAACTAAACAGGGACATGGAGAAACTCATCGAAACTTTGGAGCAATTGGATTTAACAGATATATATAGAACATTTCACCCTAAAGCAAAAGACTATACCTTTTTCTCAGCCCCTCATGGTACCTTCTCCAAAATCGGCCATATAATTGGACACAAGACAGATCTCAACAAATATAAAAAGATCAAACTAATCCCATGCCTCTTATCAGATCACCATGGAGTAAGAGTGTTCTTCAATAGCAACAAAAACAACAGAAAATCCCCATACACGTGGAGGCTGAACAATATTCTACTCAATGATACCTTAGTCCAGGAAGAAATAAAGAAAGAAATCAAAGATTTCTTAGAATTTAATGAAAATGAAGGCACAACATACCCAAATCTATGGGACACAATGAAAGCAGTGTTTAGAGGAAAACTCATAGCCCTGAGTGTCTCCAAAAAGAAATAGGAGAGAGCATATACTAGCAACTTAATGGCGCACTTGAAAGCTCTGGAACAAAAAGAAGCAATTTCACCCAGGAGGAGTAGAAGACAGGAAATCATCAAACTCAGGGCTGAAATCAATCAAGTAGAAACAAAGAGAATCATACAAAGAATCAACAAAACCAGGAGCTGGTTCTTTGAGAAAATCAACAAGATAGATAAACCCCTAGCCAGACTTACTAAAGGGCACAGAGACAGTATTCAAATTAACAAAATTAGAAATGAAAAGGGAGATATAACAACAGAAACTGAGGAAATTCAAAAAATCATTAGATCCTACTACAAAAACCTATACTCAACACAACTGGAGAATCTGGAGGAAATGGACAATTTCCTCGACAGTTACCAAATACCAAAATTAAACCAGGATCAAATAGATCGTCGAAACAGACCCATAACCCCCAAAGAAATAGAAGGGGTCATAGACAGTCTTCCAACCAAAAAGAGCACAGGACCAGACGGTTTTAGTGCAGAATTCTATCAGACCTTCAAAGAAGTCCTGATACTGATACTCTTCAAACTATTCCACAAAAGAGAAACAGAAGGAACACTACCCAACTCATTCTATGAAGCCACAATTACCCTGATACCAAAACCACACAAAGATCCAACTAAGAAACAGAACTACAGGCCAATTTCTCTTATGAATATATATATACAAAAATACTAAACAAAATACTTACCAACCAAATCCAAGAACATATCAAAACGATCATTCACCATGATCAAGTTGGCTTCATCTCAGGGATGCAGGGATGGTTCAATATACGGAAATCCATCAACATAATCCACTACATAAACAAACTCAAAGAAAAAACCACATGGTCATCTCATTGGATGCTGAAAAAGCATTTGACAAAATTCAGCATCCTTTCATGCTAAAGGTCTTAGAAAGAACAGGAATTCAAGGCCCATATCTAAACATAGTAAAAGCAATATACAGCAGACCAGTAGCCAACATCAAGGTAAACGGAGAAAAACTTGAAGCAATCCCACTAAAATCAGGGACTAGACAAGGCTGCCCCCTCTCGCCATATCTCTTCAATACAGTACTTGAGGTACTAGCTAGAGCAATTCGACAACAGAGGGAAGTCGAAGGGATACAAATCGGAAAGGAAGAAGTCAAATTATCACTATTTGCAGATGATATGATAGTATACTTAAGTGACCCAAAAACCTCCACCAGAGAACTCCTGCAACTGATAAACAACTTCAGCAAAGTGGCTGGCTATAAAATCAACTCAAGCAAATCAGTAGCCTTCCTATACGCGAAGGATAAGCAGGCCGAGAAAGAAATTAGGGAAATGACACCCTTCACAATAGCCACAAATGATATAAAGTATCTTGGAGTGACACTAACCAAACATGTGAAAGATTTATAGGACAAAAACTTCAGGTCTCTGAAGAGGGAAATTGAAGAAGACATCAGAAAATGGGAAAATCTTCCATGCTCGTGGGTTGGCAGGACTAATATAGTCAAAATGGCAATCTTACCCAAAGCAATATACAGATTCAACACAATCCCCATCAAAATCCCAACTCAGTTCTTTATAGAGTTAGAAAGAGCAATTCTCAAATTCATCTGGAATAACAAAAAACCCAGGATAGCTAAAACTATCATCAACAAAAGAACTTCTGGGGGAATCAATATCCCGGACCTCAAGCAATATTACAGAGCAGTAGTATTAAAAACTGCATGGTATTGGTTCAGTGACAGGGAGGCGGATCAATGGAATAGGATCGAAGACCCAGAATTGAACCCACACATCTATGGCCAATTGATCTTCGACAAAGGAGCTGAAAACATCCAGTGGTAAAAAGATAGCCTTTTCAACAGATGGTGCTGGCTCAACTGGAGGTCATCATGCAGAAGAATGAGAATTGATCCACTCTTATATCCTTGCACTAAGCTCAACTCCAAGTGGATCAAGGACCTCCACATAAAACCAGACACACTAAAACTAATAGAAAAGAAACTGGGGAAGACCCTTGAGGACATTGGCTCAGGGGAAAAATTCCTGAACAGAACACCAATTGCTTATGCTCTAAGAGCAAGAATAGACAAATGGGACCTCATAAAACTACAAAATTTCTGTAAGGCAAAAGACACTGTCAAAAGGATAAATCGGCAACCAACAAATTGGGAAAAGATCTTCACCAACCCCACATCTGACAGAGGGCTAATTTCCAATGTATACAAAGAACTCAAGAGGTTAGACCCCAGAAAACCAAATAACCCTATCCAAAAATGGGGTACAGAGCTAAACAGAGACTTTTCACCTGAAAAAATTTGGATGGCTGAGAAACACCTTAAAAGATGTTCAACATCATTAGTCATTAGGGAAATGCAAATTAAAACAACCCTGAGATTTCACCTCACACCAGTTAGAATGGCTAAGATTAAAAACACAGAAGACATCAGGTGTTGGCGAGGATGTGGAGAAAGAGGAACACTCCTCCACTGCTGGTGGGAATGCAAGCTGGTACAACCACTCTGGAAATCAGTATGGCAGTTCCTCAGAAAACTGGACGTGATACTTCTGGAGGACCTAGCCATACCATTCCTGGGAATATACCGAGAAGATTCCCCAGCATGCAATAAGGATACATGCTCCACTATGTTCATAGCAGCCTTATATATAATAGCCAGAAGCTGGAAAGAACCCAGATGTCCCTCAACAGAGAATGGATACAAAAAATGTGGTATATATACACAATGGAGTACTATTCAGCCATTAGAAACAATGCATTCATGAAATTCTTAGAGAAATAGATGGAGCTGGAGAACGTCATACTAAGTGAGGTGACCCAGTCTCAAAAGAATACCCATGGTATACAGTCACTGATAAGTGGAAATTAGCCCAGAAGCTTGGAATACCAAAGACATAAATCACATATCAAGTGATGTCTCACAAGAAGAAAGGAGTGGACACTGGTGCTAGAATGGACCAAAACATCATTGTGGGGGAGTACAAGAACAGTAAGGTGGGAGGGGGTGGATGAGAGAGCAGGGGGAGGGAAAAGGGCATGTGGGACCTTTGGGGTGGGGAACCAGAAAAAGGGAAATGAATTGTAAATATAGAATATATCCAATAAAAAAAATCTAAAAAAAAAAAAAGAGAGAGAGAGAAGTGTCATCACCCAAACCCAGCCTAGATATCAGCATAAGAACAAAATCAACAAAAGCCTGAGCACTATGTCCCCATCAGAGCACAGCTCTCCTACTACACGAAGCCTTGAAAATTCCAACACAGCTGAAGTACAAGAAAAAGACCAACCAACTTTATGGAGGTGATAGAGTGGAAAGGAATAAATCCCTTAAAGAAATTGAGGAAAAGAAAAACAAAAACTTGGAGCAAATACATAAATCCTTTAAAGAAAGCCAAGAAGGTCAAACAAGCAAACAAACAAACAAAAAACAGTTGAAGGAAAAAGCAAAACAATTTAAGATTGGAAAGGGGGAACAGAAGCAATAAAGACAGTGTCAGGTGTTGAAAATATGAAAGAAGTTCATTGGTCAAAGAAAAATTTAAATCTACCAATATCCTAACACAAAACATCCAGAAAATTTGGGGCACTGTGAAAAGTCTGTGATAATCTGAATAAGAATGACTCCCATAGACTCATGTGTTTGAATGCGTGCTCAACAGGAAGTTACACTATTAGGAGGTATGGACTTCCTGGAGGAGGTGTATCACTAGGGGTGAGCTCTCAGGTCTCAGTGTTTCTCAATTCACTTTCTGGTGCCTGTGGATACAAACGTAGATCTCTCCACTCCTTTTCCAGCACCATGTCTACTTCCATACTGCCATGTGTCCCACCATGACACTAGTGGACTAAATCTCTGAAACTGTAAATTAGCCCCCCATTAAATGTTTTCTTTCATAAGAGATGTGGTGGTCATGATGTCTCTTCATTGCAATAAAACCTTAACTAAGACAAAGACTAAACCTATGAATAATAGGAATTAAAGAAGAATCTCAGATCAAAGACGCCCAAAATTATTTTTAACAGAATCATAGAGGAAAATTTTTCTAACATGAAAAACAACATGACTACAAAGGTGAAAGAAGCTTACAGAGTATCAGATAGATTGGACCAGGAAAAAAAATTCCTCACCACGTAATAATTGAAACGCGAAAGATATGAAGCAAAGAGGGACTATTAAAAGTTGAAAGAGAAAAGGCCAAGTAACATATGAAGGCAGTCCTATTAGAATTACACAGGACTTCTCAGTGGACACTCTTAAAGCCAGAACATTCTAGACTGATATCTTGCATACTATAAGAGACCACAGATGACACTGAAAACTACTACATACAGCATAGCTTTCAATCACTATAGGTGGAAAAAACAAGATATTTTATAATAAAATAAATTTCAAACACTATTTGTAAATCCAGCCCTATTGAAGGTAATATAAAAACTCCAACTAAAGGAGCTTAACTAAACCCATAAAATCACAGGAAATAGATAATCTCACACCATCAAAACCAAAAGAAAAATGCACATATACATGCACATATACAAACATACACATACACTTACACCCCACCACCATCACCAACAGCAAAATTATTAAGAATCATTGATAGCTAATGTCTCTCAATATCAATGGAGTAAACTCTCCAATAAAATGACAAAAACTATCAAAATAAATGTGAAAAAAGGATTCATCCTTTGGCTACCTGCTGAAACATATCTCAACCTCAAAGATATACATTATTTCATAAAAAAGAGTTGGAAAAATATATTCCAAGCAAATGGACCATGAAGAATCTTGTGTAGCTTTCTAATGTTGAATAAAGTAGACTTCAAATCAAAATTAATCAAAACAAAAGGGGAAGTACACTTCCTACTGATCAAAGAAAAAATCCACCAAGATGATATTTGACATTTCAGTCTTAACATCTGTGTCCAAAGTACAAGGGCAAACATGTCTGCAAAAGATATATTAGTAAAGCTTAAGTCACACAATGACTCTCACACATTAATAGTGGGAGACTTCAAAACTTCACTTTCACCAATGAATAGATCATCTAGACAAAAACTAAACCCAGAAATGCTAGAGCTATCAGATGTTATGAACCAAATGGATATAACAGATATGTCAGGAAGTTAGACTCCAGAGAATCAAATATCTCTATTTTAAAATGGGGTGCGGAGCTAAACAAAGAATTTTCAACTGAGGAATATCAACTGACTGAGAAGCACCTAAAGAAATGTTCAACATCCTTAGTTATTAAGGAAATGCAAATCAAAACAACCATGAAATTGCACCTCACAGCAGTCAGAATAGCTAAAATCAAAAACTCAGGTGACAGCAGATGCTGGCAAGAATATGGAGAAAGAGCAACACTTCTCCATTGCTGTTGGGATTGCAAGCTGGCACAACTACTCTGGAAATCAATTTGGTGGCTCCTCAGAAAATTGGACATAGTACTACCTGAAAACCCAGCTATACCACTCCTGGGCATATACCCAGAAAATGCTCCAACATGTAACAAGGACACATACTCCACTATGTTCATATCAGCCTTATCTATAATAGCCAGAAACTGGAAAAATCCAGATGACCTTCAACAGAGGAATGGATATAGAAAATGTGATATATTTACACAATGGAGTACTACTCAGCTATTTAAAATGATGACTTCATGAAATTCTTAGGCAAATGGATAGAACTAGAAAATATACTGAGTGAGGTAATCCAATAACAAAAGAAAACACATGGTATTCACTCACTGATAAGTGGATATTAGCCCAAAAGCTCAGAATACCTAAGATACAATTTGCAGACCACATGAAACTCAAGAAGACCAATCTGTGGATGCTTTGGTTCTTTTGAGAAGGTGAACAAAATACTCACAGGAGTAAATATGGAGAGAAAGTGAAGAGCAGAAACTGAAGGAAAGGTCATCCAGAGACTGTCCCACTGGAGAATTCATCCCATATACAGTGACAAAACCCCGACACTATTGTGGATGCCAAAAAAATGATTGTTGAATGAATCCTGATATGGCTGTCTCCCGAGAGTCCCTGCTAGAGCCTTGCAAATACAGAGGCAGATTCTCACAGCCAACCATAGGACTGAGCTCAAGGTCCCCAATGGAGGAGTTAGAGAAAGGACTGAGGGAGCTGAGGGGGTTTGCATCCTTATAGGAAGAACAATATCAACCAACTAAACCCCCCAGAGCTCCTAGGGACTAAGCCATCAACCAAGGAAGACACATAGCTCCAGCTGCATATGTAGCAGAGGATTGCCTTGTCAGGCAGCAATGGGCAGAGAGGTCCTTGGTCCTATGAAAACTTGATAGATCACCCAGAGTAGGGGAATTGAGGGAAGGGAGTTGGGAGTGGGGTGGGTGGAGGAACACCCTCATAGAAGCAGATGGGATAGGGAGTTTCAGGGAGGGGGAACCAGGAAAGGGAATAACATTTGAAATGTAAATAAAGAAAACATCCAATAAAAAAGAATATGTGTGTCTCAAAAAAGAGAAAAAAAGAATATACCTTTTTTCAGCACTTCACAAAACATTCTTCACAAAAATTGACTATATACTTACTCACAAATCAAGTCTCAGCAGATACAATAAAACTGAAATAACACCTGCATCCTCTCAGAATACCACATATTAAAAGTGGATTTTAAAACAGTGGCAACAACAGAAAACTAACAAACTCATGAACATTAGACAACTGTCTTCTGAGTGACTACTGGGTCAAAACAGAAATAAAGAAACTAAAACCTTCCTAGAATTCAATGAACATGAATGCACAACACACTTAAACTCACTGGACACAATGAAAGTGGGTTTAGAGGAAAGTTCATAGTACTGAGTGCTTACAAGAAAAAATAGAGGTCTCATATTAGCAACTTAATGGTACACCTGAAAGCTCTGGAACTAAAAGAAGCAAACACATCCAAGATAAGTAGATGGTAGGACATAATCAAACCAGTAGCTGAAATAAATAAAATAGAAACAAAAAGCACAATACAATGAATCAATTAAAGTAAGAGCTGCTTCTTTGAAAAAATTAACAAGGCAGCCAACCTAACTAAAGTTCAAAGAGACAGTATCCAAATTAACAAAATCAGAAATGAAAAGAGACATAACAGCAGAAACTGAGGAAATTCAACAAATCATTAGATCTTACTTCAAAAGCCAGAATTCCACAAAATTGAAAAATCTAATGAAATGGACAACCTTCGGGACAGATTTCACTTACCAAAGTTCTATAACCCTTACTGGAATAGAAGCAGTCCTTAAAAGTCTTCCAACCAAAAAAATAAAAAAAGTCCAGATGGATTTAGCAGAGAATTCTATCATACCTTCAAAGAAGAGCTAATACAAATACTCCTTAAATTTTTCTACAAAATGGAAACAAAAGAAACATTGATAAATTAATTTTATTATGCCCCAATGAACCTTCATATGCAAACCATACAAAGATTCAACAAAGAAAAAGAATTACCGAGCAATTTTCTTCAAGTACATCAATACAATAATACTCACAAAAGCATAAGCCAAATTCAAGACTACATAGAAAAGATCATCCAGCATGATCAAGTAGGATTCATTCCAAATTATAAAGATGGTGCAACATAAGAATGTTTGTCAATATAATCTACCATATAAACAAACTGAAAGAAAAAAATCACATGATCATCTCACTAGATGCTGAAAGACCCTTTGACAAAAATCCAAAGTCATCAGGATAAAAGTCTTGAAAAGATCAAGGATACAGGGTACATACCTAAACACAATAAAGGCAATTTAAAACAAGTTCACATTCAACATCAAATTACCTGGAGAGAAACAAATCCTTTCCACTAAAATCAGGGATAAAACAAGACTGTCCACTCTCCCCATATCTATTCAAAATAATTCTTGCAATTCTAACTAGAACAAAAAGAAATGATGGTGATCATGGTGGTGTACATAGGAAAGGATGAAGTCAAAGAAACATTTATTATTTTATTTTACTTTATTATTTTATTGCAGATGATAGAGGAGTATACATAAGTGATCCCTAAAATTTTACCAGAGAACTTGTAATTGGTAAACAGCAAAGTGGCTGGATTCAAAATTAACTTTAAAAAGTGTGTTGCCCATATAAATAAAAATGAAAAATTGACTGAGAATGAGATCATAGAAACAACATACTTCTTAATAGCCATAAATATTATACAATATGGTAGGTAAATCTAAACAAGCAAGTGACAGACTGGTGTGATAAAATTTCCAAGTCACTGAAAAAAGAAATTGAAGAAGATATCAAAAATTTACAATGGTCATGGGCTGGTAGGATTAACAAATCAAACATGGCCATCTTACTAAAAGCAATCTACAGATTCAACTGCTATCAAAATTTCAAGACAAATCTTTATAAACCTTGAATGGATAATACTCATCTTATAATAGAAAATCAAAAAAACAAATATTAGAAAAACAATACTGTACAATAAAAGAACTTCAGGAGGTGTTACTGTCCCTGATTTCAAGCTGTTCTACAGAGTTATAGTGGTAAAAATCTATGTGGTATTGGCATAAAAACAGACAGCTTGGTCAATTCAGCTAAAACAAAGACTAGACATAAATTCACATAACTATGGACACCTTCTTTTTAATAAAAACCCCAGCAATATAGAATGGAGAAATGAAATCATCATCAACAAATGGCGTTCGTCAAATTTGATGTCTGAATGTAGAAGAATGCAACCAAATCATTGTCTGTCACCCTGTACAAAACATGTCCACATGAATCAAAGACTTCAACATAAAACTAGGTAGACTGAATCTGATGGAAGAGAAAGTGAGGAACAGCCTTAAACACATTGTCAGGGGAGACAGTTTCCTTAACAGACCACTGATAGTAAAGGCACTGAGATCAACAATTAATACATGGGCCCTCCAGAAACTAAATAGCTTTCCTAAGCCAAAGAGCACTGTCAAAAGGACAAACTGGAAGCCTACAGAGTGGGAAACGATTTTTACCAACTCCACATCTACTATGAACTAAAATATGTAATAAATTCAAGAAACTAGTAATCAACAAGTCAAAGTGATCCAATTAAAATGAGATACTGATATAAACAGAATTCAACAGGAATATCAAGTGGATAAGAACACTTAAATAAATGTTCAACTTCCCCAGTCATTGGGGAAATGCAGATTAAAATGAATTTGGGATTCCATCTTATACTTGTCCAAATGGGCAAGATAAAAAACACAAATGGCAGCTCATGCTGGAGAGGATGTGGAACAAGAGGAAAATTGCCCCATTGCTGGTGGGAGTAAAAGCTTGTACAGCACTTTGGAAGTCAATATTGGGGTTCTTCAGAAAAATTGGAATCAATTTACCTCAAGACCCAGGAATACCACTCCTGAACATACACCCAAAGGACATTCCATCCTACCGAAAGGACATTTGATCAATTATGTTTGTAGCAACTTTATTTGTAATAGCTGGAATCTGGAAACAACCTATATGTCCTTCAACAGAAGAATGAATAAAGAAAATGTCATATATTTACACACTAGAGTATTGCTCAGCTGTTAAAAATAAATAACATCAAAAAATTTCCAGGCAAATGAATGAAACTAGAAAAAATCATCCTGGGTGAGGTAACCCATACCTAAAAAGACAAACATTGTATGTTCTCACTTGTAAGTGGATATTAATTGTAAAGTATAATCATATTATAATCCAAAGACCCAGAGAGGTTAAGTAACAGGGAGGGCTCAAGGGAGAATGTATAGATCTCCCTGGGAAGGAGACATGGAATATACTCTGTGGGTTGCCTGGAGTAGGTGGGGAACAGAACAGGAGGGATCAGGTAGAGAGATGACGGAGGCAAAGTACTGGGAGATAAAACTGGAATTGGGGGGAGGGCATTTTAAGGGCTATGTGAAACCCTAGTGGAATAGAAATTCCTGGAATCTTTGAGGGTGATACTAATGATGACTCCTAGTAATGGGAGATAATATGAAGCCTGAATTGTAACCTGGCAAGCCTTCCTATGCTGAGACAGGGATGCCAACATAGCTGCAAATATTTGATCTACAATTTGTCCTGCCTACAAGGTATGCTGGGGTAATAGTGGTATAGAACTTGTGCCCAACCACTGACTGGTCCAACTTGAGGCAATGCCAGACAAAGTGAAATTTTCTGGTTTCTTTGGAGACTCAGTTATGTCATGTAATTTTTTTCCTGGAAACTGTCTTATGAGATGATGTTTTAACTGAAGGAGACACATTGAGAAGATAGAGCAGACACATGGTGTTTTTCTCGAAGCTGCCTTAGAAGAGGGCATGCAATGTTTTGCTAGAGCAGACATTTGAGATATGATGTTTTGGAAGGGTATAAATATAACCCTACGGAGAGTGATGATGTTGTGTGGTATTAGTTCTCCTTGTCATTTTTAGCTAATCATCATTTGTTGTGACTCTGTAGAGAGAAATGTACCAAAGAACCTCTAGTGGTGTTAAGACAGTTTCCTGGTTTCTTATGGATCAAACTGTAGTTGCTGATGCATGAGTGGTGTTTGTGAGTGGATTGAGCTACCACTGCTTATTCATATGAACTGAACTGCTGATATCCTGACTGTGATCAGATTTCATTCACACAAAATAACTATTTCTGAACAGGCCCACAAGCTTCTTTGCTCTATTTTCCTTGTCTTTCCACTGCCTCTGGTGGGTGGTGGGTTACAATGCAAGTTAAAGCCTTTAAGTACACTTATTAAAGTAGGTTTTGAAAAATATAACCCTTCAGCCAAGATAGGCTACCCACTACCTGGATAGCCACAGTCAGAGGCTAGATAGTCCAGAGTCCTAGGATAGAACCAATCAAGACTGATACGAAAAAAGTCAATGAAATGATTCCTAATGAATATCATTAGGAACTCACGGTTTGGAACATAGCATAATCATCATCAGACAGGCTTTGTCCTGCAATTTTTAGGAACAGATATAAAGACCCAGCCCAGCATTAGGTGGTGCTTAGGAATCCTGCAGAACAGGAGGAAGAATGATTGTAGGATCCAGAGGGGATGAGGACACCACAAGAATACAGCCCAAAGAATCAACTAAGCAGAGCTCACAGGGGCTCACAGAGATTGAAGGAAGCATATATGAGTCTAAGCAATGTCCTCTGCATATGTTATAGCTGTTAGCTTTGTATTCTTGTGGGACTCCTAACTGTGGGAGTGGGGTTGTCTTTGATGCTTTTGTCTACTTTTGGGACCCTTTTTCCTCCTACTAGGTTGCCTCTTCTAACTGTGATATGAGGGTTTATGCCTAGTCTTCTAACTTGTTATGCTATGCTTAGTTGATATCCCTGTGGGGCCTGAGTTTTTCTAAAGAGAAACAGAGGAGAATGGATTTAAGGGAGAGGGAAGGTGATGGGGGGAAGGGATAGTGACTGGGAGGAGTGGAGAGAAGAGAAAGTAAGTTTGGTTGGGATGTAATGTATGAGAGAATTTTTAAAAGAAGCATCAGTGTCCATTATAACAAACATCAGCTCACAATTTATCTAACTAAAGTTCAACTGCTAAGAAGGTTGAGCTTAAGCCTTTTTCTAGACCTTTAATGCCATTGGGTTTCCTATAGATTTCTTTTCTATATATTCTTTTCTATATATTTTTCTCTTAGGGCTTCATTGAGAATGAAGTGATAGAACACATGACCCTATCCAGGGTCCACATGCATAGGACATCTGTCACTTGGTAATTACTCCAGAACTGAAGCTAAACTCCTTTTATTAATATTATTTATACTGCACTGACATATATACAATATTAAGGTTTCCTCTTCATATTATAGTTCATCTGCTTTTTTTCTAAATAAACATGCTATTACAGTGTTAGTAAATATCTTTTAAACCTCTAGGGTAAGAGGTTTAATTACATACATTATTTTGGAAACCTCATTGCCTTTACCAAGCTGGGTATAATAGTATATATGCAATAGTCATGGAAGTGAATTAAAGAGAAGAGGAAGCTGGAAATTTTTGGTTGTCATTACCAGCTGCATATTATGCTTAATAGAATGTTTTTTGTGCACTAATGATTTTGAATGCCAGGTCAGCAGCCACAGATATTCTAAGAAGAGACGCAAGCAGGAGGAAAGGAGGGTTTTATCATGAAAATCTAAGTTTCACTGGAGTAACCGTAAAGTGCCCCTTATTCTTTCCTACCTCTGGCACTAGGAGATATAGCATGAGTCTCACTGCTAGTAATTGGTAGTGGCACACGGGATCCTCTCACTAGGAACTGCTGCTGTATCCAGGTTCTGAGGAGCACAATAATTCATGAGCGCTTCAACTAATTCACCAAGTATAATATTTATAAAACTGTCTCTCTGGTGTTTTTAAGCTTAATGTTAACCAGAAATTATGGATGATTTTGAATTCTTAAACTGCCTTAGTATCCAGTGTTGTAGAGAAAGACATTTTCATTGGTACCTGAAACTGCCTAGATTTTATAGCCATGATCTTTTGAGTCTAAAGAGCTATTTAAACAGTGTAGAGATCTGCCAAAAATTTTGGGGAAAAGTATATTGAACACAGGTCTGTGCTGATTATGAGAATAAAGTTGCGGGTCTCTTGATCAGAATATAAGAACATGTAATGTTTTTCAACATTTTAGACATATACATATACACACACTTTTCTTGCTAAAATATTACATATTACTTTCATACTGTAGTGTAAAAATATAGATTTCTTCTCAAAAGAAGAAAGTTTGTTCTGGGCCATAAAAAAAATGATCGTGGAGTTTTTTGGGTCGCTTAGGTAAACTATCATATCGTCTGCAAATAATGATAGTTTGACTTCTTCCTTTCCAATTTGTATCCCTTTGACTTCCTTATGTTGTCTAATTGCTCTTGCTAGAACTTCAAGTACTATATTGAAAAGATATGGAGAGAGAGGGCAGCCTTGTCTAGTCCCTGATTTTAGTGGGAATGCTTCAAGTTTCTCTCCATTTATTTTGATGTTGGCTACTGGTTTGCTGTAGATTGCTTTTACTATGTTTAGGTATGGGCCTTGAATTCCTGCTCTTTCCAAGACTTTTAGCATGAAAGGATGCTGAATTTTGTCGAATCACAAAAGAATGCACATGAAATGGAATCACTGATAAGTGGATATTAATGAGCCCAGAAGCCCTAAATACTCAAGACACAAATAGCAAGTCAAATGATTCCCAAGAAGAAGAAAGGAGAGGACCCTGGGTCTGTAAAGATTGCATCCAGTTTAGTAAAGAAACCGAGGGGGGAGGGGGAATGATTGGGGAACAGTTGGGGGGGAGAGGAACTATGGGAACTATGGTGGGTGGGAACTGGGAAAGGGGAAAGCCTTTGGAATGTAAACATAGAA
The DNA here is from genome assembly GCA_964023405.1 of Apodemus agrarius. NCBI lineage: Eukaryota > Metazoa > Chordata > Mammalia > Rodentia > Muridae > Apodemus > Apodemus agrarius. The sequence continues at coordinate 60,332,233 of OZ030022.1, read as the reverse complement.
TATAGAAAATTAAAAAAAATAAAAAAAAATAAAAAAAAATATAAAAAAAATAAAAAAAAATGATCGTGGCTTGGGAACACATACTCAAAATGACTTGAATACTGTGGTCTAATGTTCTAACACTGTTTCAAGTTTTTATAGCAACAGAAGCACAAATATCATAAAACATGGGAAATAACATAAATTAGATTATTGGAACTAGATGGTGAAGATGTTAAAGCAAATCTGGGAATTCTCACCTGTAGGTCTGAGATGCTCTCAGGTGATATTCTATCTGATGATATTCTTATTCTTTGGGTTGGGAGAAGCCGTGGTCTGTTAAGACATTTTTAATGGAATTTATCAACTAGCTATGAGTATATTAGATCAAACATCAAACATGATCATAGACAATGGATGGCTATTAAGGAGGATAAAGATATTCCCAAATAATTTGCTTATGATCTTCAGCATTCCAACTCTACAATTATAGATATTCTGGTTAGTTGTTAGCCTTATATCATCTGTTACATGGATACTGATTTTTTTTCTCTATTAGTTTCCTGGTGTAAATGTCCCTGGTTTTCATCATATCAACCTATGGGCTGGAGAAGATGAGCTCAAGGAACCTGCCAATGCCAACATAATGCATAACTTAACTTGCTCATCTCACTTTATAGTTATTGGTAAGCTTTTGCTACTGATTTTATTGATATACATATACACATACGCATACACATACCATATGCATACCATATAGATATGCATATACATATATATACATATATGTCCATGAACATGAATATTTTCATGGATTATAGGCCATATTCTTCATATGTTGAACAGAAGTATGTCTTGCAAATGCTATGGTGGCCTGATGTAAAAGCATAAAATGTGATCATCACTAAGTTTTCCTATTATATAGTATGAAAAGCTCCCTGGTATGTCTTTGATCCCAGATATACAATAGTTAAAGAAAGGACCAATAGCTTCTTAATTTTACTTCAATTATCCTAGTTAATAGGAATGATTCTTTATATTAAAAGGAATTCTGAATTTTTCCTCTCCTAACCTCCTTCTATCTTGATACAGTAAAGGCATATTTTGAGAGACATTATCTAAGTGGAACATAAAGGACCATGGTAACTCTAAGCCCTTACTCGTGTTTCCTGAGCAGCATTGTTTCCATAAGTCTGTTGAAGTACTGAGTCTTAGTTTTATTTCAAAATGAGACAGCAGAGAGCAATGCAGTATATTATGCAGACTCCCAACAGACAGAGCTGAGGTATATCTTGTATTATTCCAGTCATATAGCATTTTAAAAGAGCATAACCTGTGCTAGGATAAAGTAGGTAACTAGTATTGAGTCACTGGGACAGAGAAAAAGAGATTGAGTTTAAAGAGACAAAAAGAAACGAATTACCCTACCCTTACTGTAAGTTGTGGCTGTGTGCTAATAATTCATTCATAAAAAATCACCAAGTTGAATGTTCAAAAGGGCCAACTATATTTACTTGTGAATAATAACTCAATAAAACTGAATTTAGAAACAAACAAGCAGTGATTTAAAATATGTTGGCATAGGTTCACCAGATCCATTTTTGAAAACCTCTAATCAAGACATCAACTTTTTTGTTGTTTTCCCCCAATATCATATTTTTACCAATTATTTGGGAGTTTTCTACAATGCACCTGATCACACTTGCTTTATATTCCTCCCAGGTCCACCCTCCCCAGCAAACAAACAAGCAAGCAAGCAAGCAAACAAACAAACAAACGATACCAAGTACATTTTGTGTTGCCCAAATGCTCACTGGAGCATGCTCAAGTCCCCATGGCCAGCCCCTTAAAGAAAACTAATCTTTTCAGATTCAGAACAGAGAAATGGTGGGGGGGGGGTGATTGGGGAATAGTTGGGGGGGAGGACTTATGGGACATATGGTGGGGGGGAACTGGGAAAGGGGAAAGCATTTGGAATGTAAACAAAGAATATAGAAAATAAAAAAAATACTTTCATAAAAAAATAATGTCTCAGACTCTAAGATCAACAATGGTAAATGGGACCTCATGAAACTGAAGTTTCTGTAAGGCAAAAGACACTCTCAATTGGACAAAACGACAATCTAAAGATTGGGAAAAGATCTTCACTAACCCTATATTTGATAGAGGGCTAATATCCAAAATATGTAAAAAAAAAAAAAAAAAAAAAAAAGAAGAAGAAGAAAGAAAGAAAAAAAACTCTGTAAGTTAGACTCAATAGCATAATTAAAAAGGGCTACAAAGCTAAACAGTGTTCTCAACAGAGGAACCTCAAATGGCTGAGAAGCTCTTTACAAAATGTTCAACATCCTCATTGATCAGAGAAATGAAAATCAGAATGACCCCAAAATTCCACCTTATATCAAGCAGAATGGCTAAGATGAAAAACTCAGCAGATGCTGGTGGGTATGTGGAGAAAGAGAAACACTCCTCCATTGCTGGTGGAATTGTAAACTGGTACAACCACTCTGGAAATACGTACATCTTTCTAAGGTCATACTTGTTCTTTGGTTGTATTTATTTTCACATAAGGGGGAGTTACATGAAGATTATACATTTATATAATAATGTTTTCTTCCCTTTATTACCATCCACTCTTTCATTTTTCTGTTAGAAAAAGGATATGAATTTATATTTGCTCTGTTTTAATTAATACATTTTCTAAAAATCATTTGCCAAAACAGGAAAATCACTTTTAATAACTATTAATAAAAGCTCCTATAAAACTGGATATATAAAATTTTAAACCTATCAATAATATAGTTTATCACCATAAAGTTTAAGTTTTTCAGTCAAAGATCATGATAAGGTCAGCACTAAGAATGTAATACATATTTTACACGTGTCATCTTCTTGATACTTAAAACTGTGATGTGTGGTTGCATGATTCCTGTCTAATAGATGAAAATATTAAAGATATCGAAATTTTAACAACAAAAAAAAACTAAGTCAGCTCCATCCTGCCCATTCCATACACTCACTCCCACTGTCTGCCAGAAGTTATCAATTGAGAAGAGCTACACTTCAGCATCTTTATGGCAAATTTTAGGACTGTTTTGTTTGTTTGTTTTCTTTAATCTTTTTTCTATGCTCTTTGTTTACATTCCGAATGCTTTCCCCTTTCCCAATTCCCCCTTCACCATATGTCCCATAAGTCCTCTTCCTTCCACCCATTCCCCAATCACCCCCCTCCCATTTCTCTGTTCTGGTACTCCCCTATGATACTGGATCAAATCTTTTCAGGAACCAGGGCCCTTTCCTCCCTTCTTCTTGGGAATCATTTGATATTCTAATTGTGTCTTAAGTATTCAGAGCATCTGAGCTAATCAATATCCACTTATCAGTGATTGCATTTCATGTGTATTCTTTTGTGATTGGGGTAGCTCACTTAGGATGATATTTTCCAGTTCCAACCATTTGCCTACAAATTTCAGGAATTCATTGTTTTTAATTGCTGAGTAGTATTCCATTGTATAAATATACCACATTTTCTTTATCCATTCCTCCATTGAGGGGCATCTGGCTGCTATGAACATAGTGGAGCATGTGGAGCATGTGTCCTTATTGCATGCTGGAGAATCCTCTGGGTATATGCCCAGGAGTGGTATGCCAGGGTCCTCTGGAAGTGTCATGCCCAATTTTCTGAGGAACCACCAGACTGACTTCCATAGTGGTTGTACCGTCTTGCAATCCCACCAGCAGTCGAGGAGTGTTCCTCTTTCTCCACATCCTCGCCAACACCTGCTGTCTCCTAAGTGTTTAATCTCAGCCATTCTGACTGGTGTGAGGTGAAATCTCAGGGTGTTTTGATTTGCATTTCCCTAATGACTAATGATGTTGAACATTTCTTAAGGTGCTTCTCAGCCATCTGAATTTTCTCAGGGGAAAATTCTTTGTTTAGCTCTGTACCCCATTTTTAATAGGGTTATTTGTTTCTCTGGGGTTTAACTTCTTGAGTTCTTTGTATATATTGGATATAAGCCCTCTGTTGGATGTGGGGTTGGTGAAGATTTTTTCCAATTTGTTGGTTGCTGTTTTGTCCTTCTGACAGTGTCCTTTGCCTTACAGAAACTTTGTAATTTTATGAGGTCTGTATTTTATGTAGGACTGTTTTCAATAGCTTCCTGTCTGTACTTTCGCTTTTTTGGGAGGGGGAGGGGTGTTGTGCCAGAAGCCTCCAATGCCTTTCATTCTCAGGTATGAGTCTACAATAATACTACTGCCAAAGAAACTTCATTACCCATAGTAGCCAGTGACAGCATGGAACATGGACTTCCACATGGTTTCTGGAGGCAGCATAGAGTGTGAACATCAACTTGGTCTCCGGCAGCTGCACAGATCATGGACATCAACGTGGTTTCTGGTGGCAGAATATGATCCTCAATATGGTCTCCAGTGGCAGTATGGATCATTGATATCAACTTGGTGCCTGAGGTGCCATGGATCACAGACATCAACATGGCCTCCAGTGGCAACACAGACCACAAATGTCAACATATCCTGCAGCATTAGCAAGGACCATAGACACCAACATGGCCTCAATGGCAGCATGAACCACAGAACTCTTTCAAGTAGTCATAATCCATAAAATGCACCATCCTACATCTCAGATATTTTGTTGGTCAGAGTCACAGTGATCATGGGTTGGGCAGCAACTTGGGGATAGGAGAGAACTGTGAGAGTTCCAAACTGTTGTACACCACCCTGCCCTTTGCAGCAGCTGCCTGTCCAGTGCCTTGAGAATGGCCATCGTTTTTTCCACCTACAGGCAGCACCAAGGCCCCTTGCTCTCTGCTCTCCAGCAGGAGATGCTGATGAGAGCATCAGCATTATCGATAGCTCCATGCCATTGGTTCAGGCCTAGTCGGCATCGACAGGGTGAGGAAGGTCTGCTGGAAGCCTGTGCCTCCTAGCAACCTAATGAATGACCCTACCTGAAAACAGCATGCTCTTTTTGACCTCTGCTGCAGATCTTCCATACCCTAATCTCTAGGTATTCTTCTCTCAGCCATGTGTGACTCTGTTCTCCCATCTATCGCATATTCCTTTATTAAAATGATGTTGCATACTGCTGTGTGTCACATAGTGTATTATTTTGCCCCAACGTGACATGCAAATACTTATTAGAAGGAGTGAATGATAAGGTTCAAGGTTTCAGAAGCACCATACATTCTGGTCTATCACTGAGACTCATCTGGTGTATTCTGTTGTTGTCCACAGTCATGGTAGTTGGTGATCAGGCAGCTGGGCAGCAGGTCTGGAGTGAGGGCCTTTGAAAGTTCCTGGATACTGCTCAGCACCCTGGCCTCAGCACCAGCCACACTACCACAAGGGCCATTGTTTGTGCAGACTGCAGGCAGCACTGTGACCTGCAGCAGGCTGTAGTAGACTAGCAAGATGACTAGTGCCAGTGGCAGCAGCAGCAGCAGCAGCAGTTCCATGCAATGGCCCTGGGAATGCAGGTCTATTGGCAGCACCCAGCCTAGTGGATAGCCATGTAACAGCATGGCCCTAGGCTGGCCTGAGCTTTCTAGAAGCTCCAGACCAGCCCTACTCAGCAATCATGTGCTTGCTGTCCATGGAGTCATGCATCCATACCTGTTGCTGCTGCTGTATCTCTGTCTGTTGGTCTGCTTCTCTCCATTTGGTACACTACAACTTTCTGACATTTTCCCCACAATTCTGTGCAAAAACTACATTTTAGAGATTTTTATTTCATCTCCCTGTTGTATTTTTTCAAATATATATTTTTTATTTTGTGTGTATGGATTTTTCTCACATCTTTAGTGTTATAGAAATTTCTAATCCCAATTCGGAGTATCTACCCTACTTTGATTATTGAGTTCCTGGATAAAAGACACTTTTCCTAGCCTTAAACAACACAGGAGCTGGGCAGAAATCTACCCTCTATTCTATAGATAATCCTGAGTTGTTACTATGTTCAATCTGAGCTACTCTTAACTCAAATTGGCCAGCACTCCGAGTCCTATATTCATGAACTCACCTAATCCACACCTGTTTTTTTTTCCTTTTCCCTTCTCCTGGTGGTTCTCTCTGGACTCCCCAGCCTAGGATCCCCAAAAGGTGCCTATGTCTCTTCTGCTCAGCTATTGGCTGTAGGCATCTTTATTTACCAATCAGAAATAACTTGGTGGCAAGATCATACATCATCATTTGAGTGTATATGCAGACTCTCTCCTCTCTAAGGCAACCAGGTCTTGGGGAACCAATATTAGCATTAGAACACATGTAGCATCAGGCTAAGCCACTATGGTTTAGTGTGTGTTGAATTCCAAAGAGGGTGTTAGAATACTTGGAACTGGAGGTAAGGATATTTATAAGCCACTATGTGGGTGCTTGGAACTGAATCTATGTCCTGTAGGAGAACAGCAAGTATTATTTACAGCTGGATCATCTCTCCAGCCTTATATGTGGTCTTTTGAAAAAACAAAGTAAATTCTGAGAACTTTTTGGTTAAGACATAAAGATTCATAGGATGCTGGGCGGTGGTGGTGCACACCTTTAATACCAGCACTTGGGAGGCAGAGGCAGGTGGATTTCTGAGTTCAAGGCCAGCCTGGTCTACAAAGTGAGTTCCAGGACAGCCTGAACTACACAGAGAAACCCTGTCTCGAAAAAATCAAACAAACAAACAAAAAAAGATTCATAGGATACTTGAGTAAATGACTAATTAAATGACTGAATGAACAAACATTATTATCATCAAGTGTGGAAAATATGGATATCTTTTGCCCTTATCAAATTCCTTCTTTCTAAATTTCCTAAAGAAAACTATATAGATTCGTTGAAGTACATAGATAGGGATTTAATATGGAAAGTTGGTGATAGAGTAACCCTGAAACTTATTTTTGAAATAAAGATCATATCAACTCTCCTTTTACTCAGAGTTTATATTCTCAGTATCAATAAAGAGGAAATAGCAAATGTGAGTGCCAGCAAGGGTATTATGGTATGGTTCAATGTTTACTATGGACTATTGATTGTTTGTGTCACTCCCAGCAAGGGAATATATCTCTTCTAAGTTTTGATGTTTAGACCATAGAACCGCTTGTCCTCCATGGAGAGGGTTGTTTTGGTTTATTTTCAGTTAGAACATTCTGTTTTTTTCTTACTCTGAGCAGAATGTTCATGGTGTTCAGCAAAATAAATTTGTTTTGAAGCAATGTAGAAGGGGAGTTATTCACCTGTACTTATTCCTGATATATAAAGTAAATTTCTGGACTTTCAGATAGTGGCTTGATACACACTTGTTGTTCATAAGTAATATTGCTTCATATGTGATAAAACATCTTAAATTTAAATTGACCACAGATTTACTTAAAAGCCAAGGCAATCTGATACATTCTGACCTCAAGAAAATATTAGGAGAATTTAATTTACTGCTAGTGCTTGATGGTAGAAATCCTTGACAGTCAAGTGTAAGTCACTGATTTTATGACTCACTTCTTGCAACTTGGGAAAAATAAATTTAGTAATTCTGCATCAGTGCTATCAAGTCAAAATAAATTAGAAATATTAAAAGTCTTTCTAATGTATCAGGGGAAAAGTATCACATCTAAAAGGATACTTGGGCATAGACTGCATTTGTTCTTTACTCCTGAAGTCCTTGAGTTAATCAGACTGTGAATTATCTCTCTGCTTATGTGGTGGAGGCAAAAGGAAAAGCCATGGTCTTTGCTTTAAAAAAAATAGAAAACAATACAAAAAAAAAAACAAACCAAAAACTTGGTGCAAGTCTTGATCTAAATTTTGTGATTGGAGTCATCTCAAAATCCAGAATTTGAGAGTCTGCTCTAAACTCTTTTTATATTACTTAAAAGTAATTCACGGAAATTTCCTTCACTAATACGCCCTTCTTAGAAATGCTTTTTAAGAACCTAGAGCATCTGTCATCGCATGAGAAATATTTCTGCATAGATTACAGAAAGGTGATTTCTGGTTCGATTTCCTCAATGATTCAGCAAGGATATCAGTGTTCAATTACAAACAGGGCTTGCACAGCCAAGATGTTAGACATACATCGTGACTGAGAACAACAGCTAAGCATTGTCACCCAAAGAAGCTGCTTTTTCCCCTTCATCTACCTTTCTATTAACTTAAAAAGAAGACAATGTCACTGCCCTAGACCATGCCCAGCTAGATGGCAGCACAAGAACACAATCACATCCAGGGCAGTATTTCCACAAGAGCCCAACTGAGAGCCTCAACAGGTCAAAAATATTAAACATAGGAAAAAAAGTGAACAAATCCCTCAAATAAAGCCAGTAAAACAAAAGCAAGAAATATCCCTTTAAAAAGCCAAGAAACAAACAGTTGAAGGACACAAATGAGAGCAGTAGTGTTAAAAACTGCATGGTACTGGTACAGTGACAGGGAGGTGGATCAATGGAATAGGATTGAAGTCCCAGAATTGAACCCACACATCTATGGCCAACTGATCTTTGACAAAGGAGCTGAAAACATCCAGTGGAAAAAAGATAGCCTTTTCAACAAATGGTGCTGGCTCAACTGGAGGTCAACATGCAGAAAAATGAGAATTGATCCACTCTTATCTCCTTGTACTAAGCACAACCCCAAGTGGATCAAGGACCTCCACATTAAACCAGACACACTAAAATTAATAGAAAAGAAACTGGGGAAGACCCTTAAGGACATTGGCTCAGGGGGAAAGTTCCTGAACAGAACACCAATAGCTTATGCTCTAAGATCAAGAATAGACAAATGGGACCTTAATAAAATTACAAAGTTTCTGTAAGGCAAAAGACACTGTCAAAAGGACAAATCGGCAGTCAACAAATTGGGAAAAGATCTTCACCAACCCTACATCTAACAGAGGGCTAATATCCAATATATGCAAAGAACTCAAGAAGTTAGACCCCAGAAAACCAAATAACCCTATCAAAAATGGGGTACAGAGCTAAACAAAAACTTTTCACCTGAAGAAATTCGGATGGCTGAGAAACACCTTAAAAATGTTCAACATCTTTAGTCATTAGAGAAATGCAAATCAAAACAACCCTGAGATTTCACCTCACACCAGTCAGAATGGCTAAGATTAAAAACTCAGGAGACATCAGGTGTTGGCGAGAATGTGGAGAAAGAGGAACACTCCTCCACTGCTGGTGGGACCGCAAGCTGGTACAACCACTCTGGAAATCAGTCTGGCGGTTCCTCAGAAAATTAGACATGATACTTCTGGAGGACCCAGCCATACCACTCCTGGGCATATACCCAGAAGATTCCCCAGCATGCAATAAGGATACATGCTTCACTATGTTCATAGCAGCCTTATTTATAACAGCCAGAAGCTGGAAAGAACCCAGATGTCCCTCAACAGAGCAATGGATACAAAAAAATGTGGTATATATACACAATGGAGTACTATTCAACCATTAGAAACGAGTTCATGAAAATCTTAGAGAAATGGATGGAGCTGGAGAACATCATACTAAGTGAGGATACCCAGTCTCAAAAGAATACCCATGGTATGCACTCACTGATAAGTGTATACTAGCCTAGAATCTTGTGACACCAAAGACACAATCCACATACCCAATGATGTCTGACAAGAAGGAAGGAGTGGACCCTGGTTCTGGAAAGGCTCAAAGCGTCAAGGTAGGGGAATACCAGAACAGGGAAATGGAAAAGGGTGGGTGGGGTAACACGGGAAGGGAAAAGGAGATGTGGGACCTTTGGGGGGCAGGGAACCAGAAAAAGGGAAATAAAATGTAAATATAAAATATATACAATAAAAAAAGAAAGTGGTTCAAGACCAGAAAATGGAAATAAAAGCAATAAAGAAAACACTAACTGAGGGAATCTTGGAAGGGTCCCTGGTTTGCAGAAGAATTATACACCAGACTCAAATAATATGTGAAAGCAAAAAGTGTTTGTGTTGTGTGTGTGTGTGTGTGTGTGTGTGTGTGTGTGTGTGTGTATTCCAAGATAGAGACCACCAAGTAAGCCCTCAGACCCAATTTAACACACTAGGAAAATTCTGGCATAGGTGACCTTTACCTTAGTAAGTTGGCTCCATCATTAAGGACATTCAAGACCCATTACTGTGGCATGGGGCCTGGAATTTGTTGCTGGGGAAGTCTGGGCTGTTGTTGACTCATTGCCCTTGCCTCAGACCAGGTGAGGGTGCAGCTTCTTTTTTTTTTTTTAACTTTTTTTTATTGGATATATTCTATATTTACAATTCATTACCCTTTTTCTGGTTCCCCACCCCCAAAGGTCCCACATGCCCTTTTCCCTCCCCCTGCTCCCTCATCCGCCCCCTCCCACCTCCCTGTTCTTGTGCTCCCCCACAAAGATGCTTTGGTCCATTCTAGCACCAGTGTCCACTCCTTTCTTCTTGTCAGACATCACTTGGTATGTGATTTATGGCTGTGGTGTTACAAGATTCTAGGCTAATATCCAATTATCAGTGACTGCATACCATGGGTATTCTTTTGAGACTGGGTCACCTCACTTAGTATGACGTTCTCCAGCTCCATCCATTTCTCTAAGATTTTCATGAATTCACTCTTTCTAATGGCGGAATAGTACTCCATTGTGTATATATACCACATTTTTTGTATCCATTCCTCTGTTGAGGGACATCTGGTTCTTTCCAGCTTCTGGCTATTATATATAAGGCTGCTATGAACATAGTGGAGCATGTATCCCTATTGCATGCTGGGGAATCTTCTGGGTATATTCCCAGGAGTGGTATGGCTGGGTCCTCTGGAAGTATCACGTCCAGTTTTCTGAGGAACCGCCATACTGATTTCCAGAGTGGTTGTACCAGCTTGCATTCCCACCAGCAGTGGAGGAGTGTTCCTCTTTCTCCACATCCTTGCCAACACCTGATGTCTTCTGAGTTTTTAATCTTAGCCATTCTAACTGGCATGAGGTGAAATCTCAGGGTTGTTTTGATTTGCATTTCCCTAATGACTAATGATGTTGAACATTTTTTAAGGTGTTTCTCAGCCATCCGAATTTCTTCAGGTGAAAACTCTCTGTTTAGATCTGTACCCCATTTTTGGATAGGGTTATTTGGTTTTCTGGGGTCTAACCTCTTGAGTTCTTTGTATACATTGGATATTAGCCCTCTGTTGGATGTGGGGTTGGTGAAGATCTTTTCCAAATTTGTTGGTTGCCGATTTATCCTTTTGACAGTGTCTTTTGCCTTACAGAAACTTTGTAGTTTTATGAGGTCCCATTTGTCTATTCTTGCTCTTAGAGCATAAGCAATTGGTGTTCTGTTCAGGAATTTTTCCCCTGAGCCAATGTCCTCAAGGGTCTTCCCCAGTTTCTTTTCTATTAGTTTTAGTGTGTCTGGTTTTATGTGGAGGTCCTTGATCCACTTGGAGTTGAGCTTAGTGCAAGGAGATAAGAGTGGATCAATTCTCATTCTTCTGCATGTTGACCTCCAGTTGAGCCAGCACCATCTGTTGAAAAGGCTCTCTTTTTTCCACTGGATGTTTTCAGCTCCTTTGTCAAAGATCAGTTGGCCATAGATGTGTGGGTTCAATTCTGGGTCTTCAATCCTATTCCATTGATCCGCCACCCTGTCACTGAACCAATACCATGCAGTTTTTAATACTACTGCTCTGTAATATTGCTTGAGGTCTGGGATATTGATTCCCCCAGAAGTTCTTTTGCTGTTGATGATAGTTTTAGCTATCCTGGGTTTTTTGTTATTCCAGATGAATTTGAGAATTGCTCTTTCTAACTCTATGAAGAACTGAGTTGGGATTTTGATGGGGATTGAATTGAATCTGTATATTGCTTTGGGCAAGATTGCCATTTTGACTATATTAGTCCTGCCAACCCACGAGCATGGAAGATTTTCCCATTTTCTGATGTCTTCTTCAATTTCCCTCTTCAGAGACCCGAAGTTTTTGTCATATAAATCTTTCACATGTTTGGTTAGCATCACTCCAAGATACTTTATATAATTTGTGGCTATTGTGAAGGGTGTCATTTCCCTAATTTCTTTCTCAGCCTGCTTATCCTTCACGTATAGGAAGGCTACTGATTTGCTTGAGTTGATTTTATAGCCAGCCACTTTGCTGAAGTTGTTTATCTGTTGCCGGAGTTCTCTGGTGGAATTTTTTGGGTCATTTAAGTATACTATCATATCATCTGCAAATAGTGATACTTTGACTTCTTCCTTTCCAATTTGTATCCCTTTGACTCCCCTCTGTTGTCGAATTGCTCTAGCTAGTACCTCAAGTACTATATTGAAGAGATATGGTGAGAGGGGACAGCCTTGTCTAGTCCCTGATTTTAGTGGGATTGCTTCAAGTTTTTCTCAGTTTACCTTGCTGTTGGTTACTGGTCTGCTGTATATTGCTTTTACTATGTTTAGGTATGGGCCTTGAATTCCTACTCTTTCTAAGACCTTTAGCATGAAAGGATGCTGAATTTTGTCAAATGCTTTTTCAGCATCCAATGAGATGACCATGTGGTTTTTTTTTCTTTGAGTTTGTTTATGTAGTGGATTACGTTGATGGATTTCTGTATATTGAACCATCCCTGCATCCCTGGGATGATGCCAACTTGATCATGGTTAATGATCGTTTTGATGTGCTCTTGGATTCGGTTGGCAAGTATTTTGTTTAGTATTTTTGCATCGATATTCATAAGAGAAATTGGCCTGTAGTTCTCTTTCTTAGTTGGATCTTTGTGTGGTTTTGGTATCAGGGTAATTGTGGCTTCATAGAATGAGTTGTGTGGTGTTCCTTCTGTTTCTATTTTGTGGAATAGTTTGAAGAGTATCAGTATCAGGACTTCTTTGAAGGTCTGATAGAATTCTGCACTAAAACCATCTGGTCCTGTGCTTTTTTTGGTTGGAAGACTTTCTATGACCCCTTCTATTTCTTTGGGGGTTATGGGTCTGTTTAGACGATCTATTTGATCCTGGTTTAATTTTGGTATTTGGTAACTGTCTAGGAAATTGTCCTTTTTTTTCCAGATTCTCCAGTTGTGTTGAGTACAGGTTTTTGTAGTAGGAACTGATGATTTTTTGAATTTCCTCAGTTTCTGTTGTTATATCTCCCTTTTCATTTCAAATTTTGTTAATTTGAATACTGTCTCTGTGCCCTTTGGTAAGTCTGGCTAGGGGTTTATCTCTCTTGTTGATTTTCTCAAAGAACCAGCTCCTGGTTTTGTTGATTCTTTGTATGGTTTCCTTTGTTTTAACTTGATTGATTTCAGCCCTGAGTTTGATGATTTCCTGTCTTTTACTCCTCCTGGGTGAAATTGCTTCTTTTTGTTCCAGAGCTTTCAAGTGGGCCATTAAGTTGCTAGTATATGCTCTCTCCTGTTTCTTTTTGGAGACACTCAGGGCTACGAGTTTTCCTTTAAGTACTACTTTCATTGTGTCCCATAGATTTGGGTATGTTGTGCCTTCATTTTCATTAAATTCTAAGAAATCTTTGATTTCTTTCCTTATTTCTTCCTGGACTAAGGTATCATTGAGTAGAATATTTTTCAGCCTCCACGTGTATGAGGATTTTCTGTTGTTTTTGTTGCTATTGAAGAACACTCTTACTCCATGGTGATCTGATAAGAGGCATGGGATTAGTTCGAACTTTTTATATTTGTTGAGGTCTGGCTTGTGTCCAATTATATGGTCGATTTTGGAGAAGGTACCATGAGGAGCTGAGAAAAAGGTATAGTCTTTTGCTTTAGGGTGTAATGTTCTATATATATCTGTTAAATCCAATTGGTCCAAAGTTTCGATGAGTTTCTCCATGTCCCTGTTTAGTTTCTGTTTTCCTGATCGGTCCACTGAGGATAGTGGAGTATTGAGGTCCCCCACAATCATTGTGTTAGGTGCAATATGTGCTTTGAGATTTAGTAAAGTTTCTTTTACAAATGAGGGTGCCCTTTCATTTGGAGCGTAGATATTTAGAATTGTGAGTTCTTCTTGGTGGATTCTTCCTTTGACTAGCAAGAAGTGACCTTCTGTGTCTCTTTTGATGACTTTGGGTTGGACGTCAATTTTATCTGATATTAAAATGGCTATTCCAGCTTGTTTCCTGTGACCATTTGCTTGCAAAATTGTCTTCCATCCTTTTACTCTAAGGTAGTGTTTGTCTTTGACTCTGAGGTGTGTTTCCTGTAAGCAACAAAATGTAGGGTTCTGTTTCCGAATCCAGTCTGTTAGTCTATGTCTTTTTATTGGGGAATTGAGTCAATTGATGTTAAGAGATATTAGGGAATAGAGATTATTACTTCCTGACATTTTTGATGTTACTTTTGTTTTTGAGTAGTTATCTTCCTTTGAGTTTGATGGAAGAAGGTTACTGTCTTGCTTTTTCTTGGGTGCAGTTTCCTTCCTTGTATTGGAGTTTTCCTCCTATTATCCTTTGTAGAGCTGGGTTAGTGGAAAGATATTGTGTAAATTTGGTCCTGTCATGGAATATTTTGATTTCTCCATCTATGTTGATTGAGAGTTTTGCTGGGTATAGTCGTCTTGGCTGACATTTGTGTTCTCTTAGGGTCTGCATGAGGTCTGCCCAGGATCTTCTAGCTTTCATGGTTTCTGGAGAGAAGTCTGGTGTGATTCTGTTAGGTCTTCCTTTATATGTTACTTGGCCTTTTTCTCTTACTGCCTTTAATATTCTTTCTTTGTTTAGTACATTTGGGGTTTTGATTATTATGTGACGGGAGGTGTTTCTGTTCTGGTCCAGTCTGTTTGGAGTTCTGTAGGCTTCTTGTATATTCATGGGCATCTCTCTCTTTAAGTTAGGGAAGTTTTCTTCCATAATTTTGTTAAAGATATTTGCTGGCCCTTTAAGTTGTAGATCTTCACTCTCATCTATCCCTATAATCCTTAGGTTTGGTCTTCTCATTGTATCCTGGATTTCCTGGATGTTTTGGGTTACAAGCCTTTTGGATTTTGCGTTTTCTTTGACTGTGGAGTCAATGGTTACTATGTTATCTTCAGCATCTGAGATTCTTATCTCCATCTCTTGTATTCTGTTGTTGATATTTGCATCTATGAACCCTGATTTCTTCCCAAGGTTTTCTATCTCCAAAGTTGCCTCCTTTTGTGATTTCTTAGTTGTTTCTACCTCTGTATTCAGATCTTGGATGGTTTTGTTCAGTTCCTTCATTTGTTTGTTTTTGTTTTCATGTAATTCTTTAATATATTTTTGTGCTCCCTCTTTCATGACTTCTGCATGTTGTTTCAAGTTCTCCTGCATTTCTTTAATTGATTTTCTCATTTCCTCTTTATTGGTTTCTGTCTGTTGGCCCATATTCTCCTGGAGTTCTTTAAGTGTTTTTTGTGTTTGCATTGTAAGAACTTCTACCCTATTGATGTTCCCCTGCATTTCTTTAAGAGATTTGTTTATATCTTTTTTGTGTTCCTCTAGGAGCATCATGACCTGTGCTTTTATATCTAACTCTTGTTTTTCTGGTGTGCTGGGGTATCCAGGACTTGCTGTGCTTGGCGAATTGGGTTCAGATGGCACCATATTGCCTTGATTTCTGTTAATAACGTTTCTACGTTTTCCTTTTGCCATATGTTTATCTCTGGAGTTAGTTGGTCTTATTGTAGATGGCATCCCTGGTGAAAGCACAGTGTGCCTGTCCCCAGGTGTCAGTGACCATTGCTGAGCTGTTGGTGCCCAGATCTACTGATCTCTTCTGGCTCAGGGTGCCGGCCAGAGCCTGGAGGCGTTGTCTGTGCTAGACTAAGCTAGGTCTCAGTCCAAGCCCCTGACTCTAGCTGCTAGAATTCTGTGCCGTGTCCAGAGGCAAGATGGCCCCTTGCTGCCAGCCCGCCCGAAGAGCCGGTCCGCAGTGGCCTGCAACTGCAGCTGAGCTGTTTGTGCCCAGATCTCCTGCAGAGCTAAGCTAAGCTAGGTCTCTGTCCACGCACCTGACTCCAGCTGCCCGCTGTGCCCGCCATTCGTGTGGTGTCCCGAGGCAAGGATGGTGGCCCCGCTTTCGAGGGTGCAGCTTCTGATGGCAGGGCCGTTTCTGATTACCTGCCTGAAGCCTGATAAGTTTTATTGCTGTAGTTGCTATTCTTTTCTTTTCTTTTCTTTTCTTTTCTTCTCTTTTCTTTTCTTTTCTTTTCTTTTCTTTTCTTTTCCTTTCCTTTCCTTTCCTTTCCTTTCCTTTCCTTTCCTTTCCTTTTCTTTCTTTTCCTTTCCTTTCCTTTCCTTTCTTTTCTTTTCTTTTCTTTTCTTTTCTTTTCTTTCAGTAACTGACTTTCCTGGGCTTACATGGTCTCTCCTAGTTCTTGGAAACAGAGATTTAAGCCTAGTGGTCTGAATTGCTAATTTGAAGTCTGACATGGAATCATACTATCTCATCAGGAAATCTGGTATAGGACTGAAAGAACAAACCCAAGAGTAATAGGAATAGAAGAAGAAGAATCCCAGCTCAAAAGCCCAGAAAATATATTTTAAAAAATCATAAAAGAAAATTTTCCTAACTTAAAGAAAGAGATGCCTATAAAGGTATACGAAGCTTATAGAACACCAGATAAATTGGACCAAAAAAGAAATTCTAGCCACATAATATCAAACCACTAAAAGACCCTCAGGGTTTCTGCCAGTCTTATACCCCACCCCAACCCCTACAGCTTGAGGTCAAGGCTAGGCCAAGTTCCATTCTCTACCCTCAGTTCTCAGGAAGAGCAGGAACATTCTTGAGCAAAAAACACAGAATGTACTGACTGATAGTCACCTGACCCTCTGGAAAGTTCCAGATAGTGTTCCAATGTGTGTCATGACCTGCCCTCGCTTGCTAGCCCATAGATTGAAATGCCAATATGTGCTTAGCTAATACGTTTAAACTGTAACCTTGCTGATGCAACTTATGTGCCTAAAAAGTATAAGAACTGCTTGTAATAGCCATTGGGGGGTGGGTGTCACCTTCTAGTCACTTTCCTTGAGGGACTAATTGAAGGTCGATCCAGATATGCCGGAAAATAAACCTCTTGCCTTTGCAATGATCTCCATCTCACTTTAGGGCATCTCGAAGTGTCACTGATCCAGGGTGGGGATCTTATACCACCAAACATACAAAACAAAGAAAGAATATTAAAAGATGCAACGGAAAAAGACCAAATAACATATAAAAGTAGCGCTATTAGAATTACAACTGAATTCTCAATGGAACCTCTAGAAACAAGAACTTATGTAATACAATAAAATGGGTACTAAAAAGACAGTTTATAACACTAGGTTCTTTAATTTTAAAAACGAATAGAGTTCTTACTACAAGCTAATAGCACACCCGGAAAGTTCTAGAACAAAATGAAATAAGCACACCCAAGAGGAGTTGACAGCAAGAAATTATCAAATTGAGGGCTAAAATCAATAAAATAGAAAAAAGAAAACAATGGTTGTCTCTCTTATATGGTTTGGGTCTCAAGTTGGGCCAGTCATTAGTTGGCAGTTCCCCCAATCTCTGCTCAATCTTTATCTCTATGCATCTTTTATAAGCAGGACCAATTTTGGCTTGAAGACTTTGAGAATGGGTTGATGTCCCCCTCTCTTGACTGGAGTTCCTCCCTGCCTACAGGAGACCATTGCAGTCATCATATCCCCTGCTGGTAGGAATCTCAGCTAGGGTCATCCCCATAGACTCTCTGGAGCCTTCCCAACAATCTATTTTTGTTTTGTCTTTTTTTTTTTTTGAGACAGGGTTTCCTTGTGTAGCCCTGGGTGTCCTGGAACTCACTCTGTAGACCAGGCTGGCCTCAAACTCAGAAATCCGCCTGCCTGTGCCTCCCAAGTGCTGGGATTAAAGGGGTGCAACAACACCGCCTGACCCCAATCTAGTTTTAATTTAAAAAAAAAAGTTATAAAGGAAACTACCCATGCTATCTATTATTTTAGAAATCTTATTCTTTATAACATATAAAGCCCACTTCACTGTATATTAATTTTGTTTATATTTTTACTTTACCATCTTTAAAAAGGGATCTTAAAATACTGCAGCTAGTCTCCTCCTTTTCTGTCTTTTAGAAACACTTTATATTCTCACTAGTTTTACTTTATTTTAAACCTTAATTTTTATTCATTTATGCAACTTACAGTGGCTCATATCTTTCTTGATTTATTTATCTTTGCTTTTGTGCATACAGCCCTTTCAAAGTGAATTGTTTTTGCTGGTACATGTCTTTTAGTGCTTCATCCAGTAACTATGCATGAATAGTAAAATCTCTCAATCATAATGTATTTAAAAACAACTTTCTTTTACACTCATTTTGAATAATGAGTTCAAAGCAAATAAACTACTCTATAAAGTGTTTTGACTCCAAGTTTTAAAATAGTTCATTTTGCTATAAGATATAATGAGAGCTTCCAGCTGCCATTTGCACCAGGGAGCCGGGAGACTCCATAACCTTCTGTGCATAGCCCACCAGGAGGGAGTGATCTCCCAGTAGGCTTTTACTTTTGAGCACAGAGGTGAGATCTTCACCTTCTCTCTGGAGTGGACCCAGCTAGGAGCACACAGGGCTTAAGATCGGTGAAGCACCTGGGACTAAAGTCTTCCTGCCTGCCGACATTTGCACCTGGGAGCCTGGAAACTCCACAGTCTTCTGTGCATAGGCCACCAGGAGAGAAAGAGAGATCTCCCAGTAGTGCTTTCACTTTTGAGCTCAGAGGAGTAAGGACACAAGTTTACAGGCCCACAGGAAGTACAAACTCCAGTCAGAGACAACAATACAAACTAGCACCAGGCAAAGGCAAACACAAGAACCCTATCAACAGAAACCAAGGCCACATGGCAACATCAGAACCCAGTTTTCCCACCACAGCAAGTCCCGGATACCCCAACACACCAGAAAAGCAAGAGTTGGATTTAAAATAGTATCTCATGATGCTGATAGAAGGCTCCAAGAAAGACTTAAATAACTCCCTTAAAGAAATACAGGAAAACATCCATCAACAGGTAAAAGCTCTTAAAGAAGAAACACAAAAATCCCTTAAAGAAGTACAGGAGATCATGGGTCAACAGGCAGAAGCCCTTAAAGAAAAAACACAAAAATCCCTTAAAGAATTACAGGAAAACACAAACAATCAAGTGAAGGAACTGAACAAAACCATCCAGGATCTAAAAGTGGAAGTAGAAACAATACAGGAATCACAAAGTGAGACATCTTTGGAGATAGAAAACCTTGGAAAGAATTCAGAAGTCACAGATGCAAACATCAACAACAGAATACAAGAGATAGAATGAACCTCAGGTGCTGAAGATACCATAAAAAACATTGATTCAACAGTAAAAGAAAATTCAAAATGCATAAAGCTGGTAACTCAAAACATCCAGAAATTCCAGGACACAATGAGAAGACCAAACCTAAGGATTATAGGTATAGACTAGAGCAAGGAGTTACATCTTAAAGGCCCAGTAAATATCTTCAACAAAATTATAGAAGAAAACTTCCCTAACCTAGAGAAAGAGATGCCCATGAACATACAAGAAGCCTTCTGAACCAGAACAGAAAATCCTCCTGGCACATAATAATCAAAACACCAAATTCACTAAACAAAGAAAGTTTATTTATATTATAAATATAATAAGGAAGTTTTATTATATTATATAAAGTTTTTAAAGAAAGTATATTGAAAGTTTCATTACATTATAAAATAATATAAATATAAAATTAAATGCTTTAATATAAATTATATTAAAAGCAGTGAGGGAAAAAGGGCAAGTAACTTAAAAAGTCAAACCTATCAGAATCACACCAGACCTCTCACCAGAGATGATGAAAGCTAGAAGATCCTGGGCAGACCTCATACAGACCCTAAGAGAACACAAATGCCAGCCCAGGCTACTATACCCATCAAAACTCTCAATCATCATAGATGGAGAAACCAAGACATTCTATGATAAAACCAAATTTGCACAATATCTGTCCACAAATCCAGTCCTACAAAGGATAATTGATGGAAAATGCCAACACAAGGAGGGAAACTATACCCTAGAAAAAGTAAGAAAGTAATCTTCTTCTAACAAACCCAAAAGAAGATACTCACACAAACATAAAAATAACATAAAAAATAACAGGAAGCAACAATCACTATTCCTTAATATCTCTTAACAACAATGGACTCACCTCCCCAATAAAAAGACATAGATTAATGAAATATTTCTCATGTAAATCTTCAATTTTATCAGAAAATGTTTGTAATTCTCCTTTTAATTAATTTAGTAATTTCTTTTATGTCTACCATCTTATCTGCATTATTTTTCATGATAATCTTCAGTTTTTTTCTTTCTATATACTTCCTCCATTTTATCAGAAATGTTTCCAATGTAAATCTTTGATTTTATCACAAATGTTTCTAATTCCACATTCAATTAATTTAGAAAAAAGTTTTTACATCAACCATTTTTTATGTAAAATTTTCCACGAAATAGTCAATTTTAACGTGTTTGTCTATTTATTTCTTGAATTTTACCAGAAGTATTTTCCATGTAAATCTTCAATTTTATCTGAAAATGTTTATAATTCCACCTTCAATCAACTTAGAATTATCTTTATGCCTATTATTTTATCTATATAATTTCTATAATCTTTAATTTTAATGTTTATTAATTTTAACATGTTATATATTTCTGCAATTTTATCAGATAGTTTCCATTTAAATCTTCAAGTTTATCAGAAAATGTTTATAATTCCACTTTTAATCAACTTAGGAATACTTTTATGCCTACCATTATTATAAAATTTTCCATGATAATCTTCAATTTTAACATGTTTTTCTACATTTTTCTATAATTTTATCAGAAATATTTTCCACATAAATTTTCGATTTTATCATAAAATGTTTCTATCCCATATTTCAATTAATTTAGCAATATTTTTCATGTCTACCACTTTACTCCCTAATTGTCTATGGAAATTGTCAATTTTAACATGTTTATCTGAAATATTTCCCATGTAAATATTTAATTTTATCATAAAGTATTTTTACTTTCCTTTATTTCCCTTTTCAATAAATAAAAAAGAAAAGAAGATATAATGAGATATTAAATTGCCCTTAGACTTTAATAGAAACTAGCAATAAATAAAAGGCATATATCAATATCATATTGCTTAATTCAAGATAATTATAAAGGCCAGATAAGACCCTGTATTGGTTGTGTTATGTATAAAAAACCAAATAAAAATTCCTTGCTGCATTATATTCTTGTAGCTAAAGAGTAACAGACACATATGTTCATGGAAAATGAAAGCATTATTCCATGTTATATTATCAACAAGACTCTAATCTATGCCTAGATTTACTGAAACACCTGATATCTTGTTTTTCTCACTTAAACATATATCCTGTCAACATATAAACATTAAGCTTATTGCATAATATTTACTACTCAAAATTCCTCAAGGAACAAAATTTTTAAAAAAACTAGTTTGGACAGACTCCATCTGGGGCTACCGCGCAGGGAGATCTGCTAGGCTCTCGACCCAGGCAGGCTCAGAGGTGACCACCTAGGCTCTGCTGCACTTCCCGGGTGAGCTTAGGCCATGCACCGAGGCAGCCGGAGGCACCCAGATCCCCAGGACCCCGGACCAGTGATAGCGGCAGGCCTCCATATTGCAACCAGGACACAGCTGGAAAGGTGCAGGTACACAGACTCCATCTGGGGCTACTGCACAGGGAGATCTGCTAGGCTCTCGACCCCAGGCAGGCCCAGAGGTGCCCGCCTAGGCTCTGCTGCACTTCCCAGTGACCTTAGGCTGTGCACCCAGGCAGCCGGAGGCAACCAGTTCCCAGGACCTTGGACCAGCGATAGCGGCAGGCCTCCATATTGCAACAAGGACACAGCTGGAAAGGCTCAATTAGACAGATTCCATCAGAGGCTACCACGTGGGGGGATCTGCTAGGCTCTCGCTACTAGGCAGGCCCAGCAGTGCCCGCCGAGGCTCTGCTGCACTCCCCTGCACTTCCCCGAGACCTCAGGCCATGCACCAAGGCAGCGGGTGGCAGCCAGCTCTTGATCCCTTTGAGCAGCAATCACACATAACCACCAGTAGAAAAACAACAGGTGAGCCCAGCCTTACGGGAGATTCAAACACCAGCCAGTGACAACAAGGCCAACTAACACCAGAAATAACCAGATGGCAAAAGGTAAACGAAGGAACATCACTAACAGAAATCAAAGCAACATGACAGCATCTGACCCAGTTTGCCAACAACAGGAAGCCCTGGATACCCCAAAACACCAGAAAAACAAGACTTGGATATAAAATCACTGGTCAGGATGCTGGTAGCTGAACACATAGAAAAATCTCGTAAAGAAATAGAGGAGAAAATGGATCAAAAATCAGAAGCCTTTAGAAGGCAGAAACAAAAATCACTTCAAGAAATGCAGGAGAAGATGGATCAAAAAGAAGAAAAGACAAAGAAAGAAAGAAAGACAAAAATCACTTAAAGAACTACAGAAGAACGTGGGCCAACAAGTAGAAGCTATGAAAGAGGAAACACAAAAATCTATTAAAGAAATACATGAAAACACAATCAAGCAAGTGAAAGATCTGAGCACATCCATCCAGGTACTAAAAACAGAAGTAGAAACAACTAAGAAATCGCAGAGGGAGACAACATTGGAGATAGAAAACCTTGGGAAGAAATCAGGGGCCATAGATGCAAATATCAACAATAGAATACAAGAGATAGAAGACAGAATCTCAGAAGCCGAAGATACCAAAGGAACCATTGATTCAACAGTCAAAGAAAATACTAAATGCAAAAAGGCTGTAACCCAAAACATCCAGGAAATCCAGGACACAATGAGAAGACCAAACCTAAGGATTATAGGTATAGACAAGAGTGAAGATTTACAAGTTAAAGGACCAGCAAATATCTTCTACAAAATTATGGAAGAAAACTTCCCCAACCTAAAGAGAGAGATGCCCATGAATATACAAGAAGCATATAGAACCCCAAACAGACTGGATCAGAACAAAAATACATCCTGTCACATAATAATCAAAACTCCAAATGTACTAAACAAAGAAAGAATATTAAAGGCAGCAAGAGAAAAAGGCCAATTAACTTATAAAGGAAGACCTATCAGAATAACACCAGACTTCTCACCTGAGACCATGAAAGCTAGAAAATCCTGGGCAGATATAATGCAAACTCTAAGGGAACACAAACTTCAGCCAAAACTACTTTACCCAGCAAAGCTCTCAATCGCCATAGATGGAGACATCAAGGTATTCCATGACAAAACCAAATTTGTACAATACCTTTCCACAAATCCAACCCTACAAAGGATAATAGGGGGAAAACACCAAGGCAAGGAGGGAAACTACACCCGGGAAGAAGCAAGATAGAAACCTCCTCTCATCAAACCCAAAAGAAGGTAACCTCTCGAATATAAAAAATAAATAAAATAAATAAATATAATTTCAAAAATGTCTGGAGGTAATAATTACTATTCCTTAATATCTCTTAACATCAATGGACTCAATTCCCCAATAAAAAGACATAGATTAACAGACTGGATACGGAAACAGGACCCTACATTTTGCTGCATACAGGAAACACATCTCAGTGTTAAAGACAAACACTGCCTTAGAGTAAAAGGCTGGAAGACAATTTTACAAGCAAATGGTCTCAGGAAACAAGCTGGAGTAGCCATTCTAATATCAGATAAAATTGACTTCCAACCTAAAATCATCAAAAGAGACTCAGAAGGTCACTTCTTGCTGGCCAAAGGGAAAATCCACCAAGAAGAGCTCTCAATACTGAACATCTATGCTCCAAATGCAAGGGCACCCTCATTAGTAAAAGAAACCTTACTAAAGCTTAAATCACACATTATGCCTAACACAATAATTGTGGGTGACTTCAACACTCCACTGTCCTCAATGGACCGATCAGGAAAGCAGAAACTAAACAGGGACACAGTGAAACTAATTGAAACTCTGGACCAATTGGATTTAACAGATATATATAGAACATTTCATCCTAAAGCTAAAGAATATACCTTTTTCTCAGCACCGCATGGTACTTTCTCCAAAATAGACCATATAATTGGTCACAAGACAGATGTCAAAAATACAAGATGATTGAGATAATCCCATGCCTCCTATCAGATCACCATGGAGTAAGAGTGGTCTTCAATAGCAACAAAAACAACAGAAAGCCCACATACACATGGAAAATGAGCAATACTCTACTCAATGACACCTTGGTCAAGGAAGAAATAAAAAAAGAAATCAAAGACTTTTTAGAATTCAATGAAAATGAAGGTACAACCTACCCAAATCTATGGGACACAATGAAAGCAGTGCTAAGAGGAAAACTCATAGCTCTAAGTGCATCCAAAAAGAAACAGGAGAGAGCATACACTAGCAGTTTAACTGCACACCTTATAGCCCTGGAAGAAAAACAAGTTAATTCACCCAGGAGGAGTAGAAGACAAGAAATCATCAAACTCAGGGCTGAAATCAATCAAATAGAAACAAAGAGAACCATACAAAGAATCAACAAGACCAGGAGCTGGTTCTTTGAGAAAATCAACAAGATAGATAAACCCTTAGCCAGACTAACTAACGGACACAGAGACAGTATACAAATTAAAAAAATTAGAAATGAAAAGGGAGACATAACAACAGAAACTGAGGAAATTCAAAAGATCATCAGATCCTACTACAAAGGTCTATACTCAAAACAACTGGAGAATCTAGAGGAAATGGACAATTTCCTAGACAGATACCAAATACCAAAATTAAATCAGCATCAAATAGATCAGCTAAATAGTCCCATAACCCCTAAAGAAATAGAAGGGGTTATAGAAAGCCTCCCAACCAAGAAAAGGACGGGACCAGATAGTTTTAGTGCAGAATTCTACCAGACCTTCAAAGAAGACTTAACACCAATACTTTTCAAACTATTCCACAAAATAGAGACAGAAGGGACACTGCCCAACTCATTCTTTGAAGCCACAATTACACTAATACCTAAACCACAAAAAGATCCAACAAAGAAAGAGAACTACAGGCCAATTTCTCTTATGAATATCGATGCAAAAATACTAAATAAAATTTTTGCCAACCGAATCCAAGAGCACATCAAAATGATCATTCACCATGATCAAGTAGGCTTCATCCCAGGGATGCAGGGATGGTTCAACATACAGAAATCCATCAATGTAATCCACTACATAAACAAACTAAAAGAATAAAACCACATGGTCATCTCATTAGATGCTGAAAAAGCATTTAACAAAATTCAGCATCCTTTCATGCTAAAAGTCTTGGAAAGAGCAGGAATTCAAGGTCCATACCTAAACATAGTAAAAGCAAACTACAACAAACCAGTAGCCAACATCAAAATAAATGGAGAGAAACTTGAAGCAATCCCACTAAAATCAGGGACTAGACAAGGCTGCCCTCTCTCTCCATATCTTTTCAATATAGTACTTGAAGTTCTAGCGAGAGCAATTAGACAACATAAGGAAGTCAAAGGGATACAAATTGGAAAGGAAGAAGTCAAACTATCTTTATTTGCAGATGATATGATAGTTTAATTAAGCGACCCAAAAACTCCACCAGAGAACTTCTACAGCTGATAAACAACTTCAGCAAAGTGACTGGTTATAAAATTAACTCAAGCAAATCAGTAGCCTTCTTGTACTCAAAGGACAAGCAGGCTGAGAAAGAAGTTAGGGAAATAACACCCTTCACAATAGCCACAAACAACATAAAGTACCTTGGCGTAACTCTAACCAAACAAGTAAAAGATCTGTATGACAGGAATTTCAAGTCCTTGAAGAAAGAAATAGAAGAAGACCTCAGAAGATGGAAAAATATTTCTTGCTCCTGGATTGGCAGGATCAATATAGTAAAAATGGCCATCTTACCAAAAGCAATATACAGATTCAATGCGATCCCCATCAAAATCCCAACTCAATTCTTTATAGATCTAGAAAGAGCAATTCTCAAATTCATCTGGAGCAACAAAAAACCCAGAATAGCTAAAACTATTCTCAACAATAAAGGGACTTCTGAGGGAATCAATATCCCTGACCTTAAATAGTACTACAGAGCAATTGTGTTAAAAACTGCATGGTATTGGTACAGCAACAGGCAAGTGGATCAATGGAATGGGATTGAAGACCCAGAAATTAACCCACAGACTTATGGTCACTTGATCTTTGATAAAGGAGCCACAACCATCCAGTGGAAAAAAGATAGTCTTTTCAACAAATGGTGCTGGTTCAACTGGAGGTCAACATGCAGAAGAATGCAAATTGACCCACTCTTATCTCCTTGCACTAAGATCAACTCCAAGTGGATCAAGGACCTCCACATAAAACCAGACACACTGAAACTATTAGAAAAGAAACTTGGGAAGACCCTGGAGGACATAGGCACAGGGCGAAAGTTCCTGATCAGAACACCAATAGCTTATGCACTAAGATCAAGAATTGACAAATGGGACCTCATAAAACTACAAAGTTTCTGCAAGGCAAAGGACACTGTCAGAAGGGCAAAAGGACAACCAACAAAGTGGGAAAAGATCTTCACCAACCCCACATTCGACAGAGGGCTAATATCCAATATATACAAAGAACTCAAAAAGTTAGACCCCAAAGAACCAAATAACCCTATCAAAAAATGGGGTACAGAGCTAAACAAAGAATTTTCACCAGAAGAAATTCAGATGGCTGAGAAACACCTTAAGAGATGTTCAACATCATTAGTCATCAGAGAAATGCAAATCAAAACAACCCTGAGATTCCACCTCACACCAGTCAGAATGGCTAAGATTAAAAACTCAAGAGACAACAAATGCTGGCGAGGATGTGGAGAAAGAGGAACACTCCTCCACTGTTGGTGGGATTACAAAATGGTAAAACTGCTCTGGAAATCAGTGTAGCAGTTCCTCAGAAAATTGGGCATGTCCCTTCCAGAGGACACTGGCATACCACTCCTGGGCATATACCCAGAGGATTCCCCTGCATACAATAAAGACACATTCTCCACTATGTTTATAGCAGCCTTGTTTATAATAGCCAGAAATTGGAAGGAGGCCAAATATCCCTCGAAGCAGTAATGGATACAGAAAATGTGGTATATTTATACAATGGAATACTACTCAGCAATTAAAAATAATGAATTCATGCAATTTGTAGGTAAATGGTTAGACCTGGAAAATATCATCCTGAGTGAGCTAACCCAATCACAAAAGAATACACATGAAATGCAATCACTGATAAGTGGATATTAATGAGCCCAGAAGCCCTAAATATTCAAGGCACAATTAGCAAGTCAAATGATTCCCAAGAAGAAAGGAGAGGACCCTGGGCCTGTAAAGATTGGATCCAGTTTTGTAGAGAAACCGTGGGGGGAGGGGGAATGATTGGGGAATAGTTGGGGGGGGAGAGGAACTATGGGACATAGGGAGGGGGGGAACTGGGAAAGGGGAAAGCCTTTGGAATGTAAACATAGAATATAGAAAATAAAAATTTTTAAAAAAACTAGTTTGTATACAATGGTAGTGATCAGATTTTCTGTTAAAACATTGTTGGAGTCTTTCCTACCTCCCCCAAGTGAAATGAACATCCCTTACTTTATTCTGTTGTTTGTCTAAGTTTACAGCACACACACACACACACACACACACACACACACACACACACACACATTTTAACACTATTAGTTATTTTTAGCTTCTAATGCTTCCATCATTTCTGCCCTGAGGCTTCCTTCTTCTCTCATTTGCTTTTGAACATTAGTTTCTTTGTTGTGGCGTTTTCCCTCAACAACTATTTTCTGTGTGAACTTCATTTATGGGTCCTTCCTCTGCCAAGCAGTGAAGTGAATCTGCCTTTGTAACCAGTTTCTGACTAAATGCAAAGATCATTGGAAGCTATAACTTTCCTAATTTCACCTCCAATGAAATGAATGACCACCCTTTATTACTAGGTTTATATTAGTGATTAAAAATTAAAACAACTAGTCTTTGAATATATATATGTATATATAAGCACATAGATATGTGTATATATTTTACTGAATGCTATTAAGACTAAAATCTGAGTATTCTAAGCACTCCAGGCTTTCCAATCTCAAGACTGCATAAGTATAAAAGTCATGCTTAAATGGTTGGAGCACCTTATCTGTCTTTGTATTAAGTGATATTTGATAGTCTTTGACTCACTGATAAATTTAGGGTGCCAAATATCTTTTAGTAATCAATCTAGAGAAGTTACATAAAGCAATTTTTGAAGCCAGACAAACCAAGTTTTAAGCTTTCTTTGTCACCATGTGTTGTCTGATCTTGTAAGAAGCAGGATACTATTCCCCCAGCCTTTCATTATGTAGTCTATATTAACTGGGTACTTACTGCATGACAAACATTACGCTAAACTTTGAGAATACAATAGTGAGTCAGGAGACAAGCCCCCAGCATTGGTGGTGACTGCATTTTGAGAATGAGAGAGAGGAAGAAAATATGTGCAAACAAATGAATAAAAATTATGGTTGTACCTGTCTTTGTGAATGGTTTCTGAGCATTCGCTAATTTCCTGGGACTGGAAATCACCTTGGTGAAAGGATCTTATAGAGCATATGGGAACTAGGTGCAAAATTGTACACTTGTCATTCCTGAAAGAAGGAGGGAAGGAAGGAAGGAAGGAAGGAAGGAAGGAAGGAAGGAAGGAAGGAAGGAAGGAAGAAGGGGGGAGAGAGAGACAAAGACAGAGAGACAGAGACAGAGAGAGGGAGGAAGGAGGAGAGAAAGAGAGAAAGAAAGAAAAAAAGAAAGAAAGAAAGAAAGAAAGAAAGAAGAAAAAAGAAAAAAAGAAAGAAAAGACAATGATAATAGCATTACTATGAGGACACCGCAGAGAAGTGAATTTTGGGCCTCAGTAATCACTGTAGCATCAGGTCTGGCAGCAAGATAGATCAGCAGTAGCCTTCTTCAGACTTGATTTTCTATCTAAGGCTATGGTTTTTTCCTTCCATTTAGGCCAAGGTACCACTACTTTTTCCCCCCAGGTCAGCATGCTTTACCAACATTAAAATACTCCTTCCTAAAATATTTTATTTTATTAGAGCTCTATCTTTCAAATATTTAAGACATTCCTATGTGTTGTATTTTCAACTTTTCTGAACTGGTTAATATATCTGATATCCTAATCCAGAGCACTGGGAAGGGCTAGTCTGTTGAGAATTTTATTTCCAAGGTTTTGTTGAGATCATTTTTTCCTTTGGTAGGGGAGGAGGATTCTGCCTTTACTTATCTTCCTTTGTTTTCTTAAAACCCATTCACTCTAAGAGAATTCTACTTGGTGAGAAATTACAGACCTTGTCCTCAAAAAAATTAAAAATATATTTTTTAAAAATAATACAGTATTCTAGCACTTGTCAATTACTCAGGCCTCCACACTCCACCATGTGGAGAGACATCAAAAGACTGGTCCAGAAGTTCAAGTCCATGGATCAAAGTCATATCACTGGAAGGGGTGCACTGTAAATACTCAGATCCACATCTCAGCAAGTAGAAAATACCTAGAGACTACAATAAAACATAAAGGGATTTTTAATAAAAATGTTGACATTTTCATGCAATGAATTGTGGTCATATTCTGCTTCTCTCTCTCTCTCTCTCTCTCTCTCTCTCTCTCTCTCCCTCTCCCTCTCCCCCTCCCCCTCCCCCTCCCCCTCCCTCTCCGTCTCCCTCTCCCTCCCCCTCCCCTCCCTCTCCCTCTCTCTCTCTCTCTTTTTCTCTCTCTGTGTCTGTCTTTCCATTTCTGTCTCTCTTCCTTTACTTCCACTGATCCCTTTCTTATTCTCAACTAGTGTCCTTCCTATTAGCATGTCTTTTTGTGAGTTTGTTTTCAGGGCTTGTGCAGGTAACCATAGCTGCCTTGTGATCATGAGTGCAATGGTCATATGGTAATCAGAATTCAGTGTTCTGCAGCACTGGATTTCATCTTCCTGTGCTGATGATCTTCCCTATTTGTTAGTAATGTTATGGGGAAATCTTTATAACATCTTAAGAAATCAATGAGGCATCACACTTTTGACATTAAAGTTCTTTCTTCCTTGGGATGGATTAAAACCAGAATTGCAATAGCTTGTACATTTCTTTTTTTTTCTTTTCTATATTCTTTGTTTACATTCCAAAGGCTTTCCCCTTTCCCAGTTCCCCCTTCACCATATGTCCCATAAGTCCTCTTCCCCCCGCCCATTCCCCAATCACCCCCTCCCACCATTTCTCTGTTCTGATACTCTCCTACAAAACTGGATCCAGTCTTTTCAGGACCAGGGTCCTCTCCTTCCTTCTTCTTGGGAATCCTTTGATTTGCTATTTGTGCCTTGAGTATTCAGAGCTTTGGGGCTCATTAATATCCACTTATCAGTGATTGCATTTCATGTGTATTCTTTTGTGATTGGGTTAACTCACTTAGGATATCTTCCAGATCCAACCATTTGCCAACAAATTGCATGAATTCATTATTTTTAATTGCTGAGTAGTATTCCATTGTATAACTATACCACATTTTCTGTATCCACTCCTCCTTTGAGGGACATCTGGGCTCCTTCAAACTTCTGACTATTATAAATAAGGCTGCTATGAACATTGTGGAGCATGTGTCTTTATTGTATGCAGGGGAATCCTCTGGGTATATGCCCAGGGGTGGTATGACAGGGTCCTCTGGAGGATCTTCTGAGGAACCGCCAGACTGATTCCCAGAGTGGTTATACCATCTTGCAATCCCACCAACAGTGTAGGAGTATTCCTTTTTCTCCACATCCTCGCCAGCACCTGTTGTCCCTTGAGTTTTTAATCTTAGCCATTCTTACTGGTGTGAGGTAAAATCTCAGGGTTGTTTTGATTTGCATTTCCCTGATAACTAATGATGTTGAACATCTCTTAAGGTGCTTCTCAGCCATCCGAATTTCTTCTGGTGAAAATTCTTTGTTTAGCTCTGTACCCCATTTTTGATAGAGTTCTTTGGTTCTTTGGGGTCTAACTTCTTGAGTTCTTTGTATGTATTGGATATTAGCCCTCTGTCAGATGTGGGGTTGGTGAAGATCTTTTCCCAATTTGTTGGCTGCTGTTTTGTCCTTCTAACAGTGTCCTTTGCCTTACAGAAACTTTGTAATTTTATGAGGTCCCTTTTGTCAATTCTTGATCTTAGAGTATAAGCAATTGGTGTTCTGTTCAGAAACTTTTCTCCTGTGCCCATGTCCTCCAGGATCTTCCCCAGTTTCTTTTCTATTAGTTTCAGTGTGTCTGGTTTTATTTGGAGGTCCTTGATCCACTTGGAGTTGATCTTGGTACAAGGAGATAAGAGTGGGTCAATTCGCATTCTTCTGCATGTTGACCTCCAGTTGAACCAGCACCATTTGTTGAAAAGGCTATCTTATTTCCACTGGATGGTTGTAGCTCCTTTATCAAAGATCAAGTGACCATAAGTTTGTGGGTATGATAGTATACGTAAGTAACCCAAAAAACTCCACCAGAGAATTCCTACAGCTGATAAACAACTTCAGCAAAGTGGCTGGTTATAAAATCAACTCAAGCAAATCAGTAGCCTTCCTGTACTCAAAGGACAAGCAGGTTGAGAAAGAAATAAGGGAAATAACACTCTTCACAATAGCCACAAACTATATAAAATATCTTGGTGTGACTTTAACCAAACAAGTGAAAGATCTGTATGACAGGAACTTCAAGTCTTTGAAGAAAGAAATTGAAGAAGACCTCAGGAGATGGAAAAATATTCCATGCTCTTGGATTGGCAGGATCAATATAGTAAAAATCGCCATCTTGTCAAAAGCAATCTACAGATTCAATGCAATCCCCATCAAAATCCCAAATCAATTCTTCATAGATCTAGAACAAGCAATTCTCAAATTCATTTGGAGTAACAAAAAACCCAGGATAGCTAAAACTATTCTCAACAATAGAAGGAATTCTGGGGGAATCAGTATCCCTGACCTCAAGCAGTACTACAGAGCAATTGTGCTAAAAACTTCATGGTATTGGTACAGCTACAGGCAAGTAGATCAATGGAATAGAATTGAAGACCCAGATATGAACCCACAACTTTCTAATTAACAGTTAAACCATGGTAATCAATGAACAATTAAACCTGCAGAATTCAGTCCAGATAGAGATGTCAGAAGTGTTTCTGTCATTATGGGTTGAGTATGTGGGAAAAAAAAAAAAACCTCTCATATTGATCTCAAATCCTGAATTTTAGATCCAGATGCATTATCATTTATAGATTTTAATCCTGACCCCAAAAGACTTAAGTAGTTATAGCTTATTGAAAATGTTAGTGATCTGTATAAATACATTGTCTGCGTGTGCTTACACCACTGCTGACAAAAAGATACAAGTGGGAAGTTCTCCTGGCTTTTCCTGCCTTCATCTGTCTAAGGAAGTCACATTCTTAGCTGAGGCCTTCCACAACTCCATCCTGTGTGTCAACTGACAAGTCTGTCCCTTGGACTCCAGCTCACACATATGACAGCTGTCAGAAGTCTCAGAAACTCCCAACATATTAGCATTCTTCCTACACCTGGCTTACTTCTTCCCGTATCTCAGATTAATTCTCTGCCATTCAGACAGGTAAAAATCAGTGAAATAGTATTGTTTTCCTAAAAATATTGAATATATCTTCTGGCAATAGGCAGAGGTACCTTTTTGGTGCTATTTTTTCATATATCAGTCAGGAGAAGAGCAGGTGGCATTGTTCATCCGGACTTGATGTCTGGCTGCATGGCTAAAGCCGTTTGATGCATCGGACACATCAAAATAAAAATCAAATCAAATCAAATCAAATCAAATCCAGGTAGCACAGTGCAGAGGGAGGAAGATAGAGACCTGCTCACTGACACCCAACCCACTCACTACCTGCTGTCCTCTACAGGGCACAGCCAAGCCATAGAGAACTACTTGGCAGAAGATGACACCCAGGAATGGCTGGCCTACACGGGAACCACCAAATATGTGAGTATGTGGGGGACAGATGAGAGAGAAAGAGAAGTGGAGCAGAGTGAGTATTATGAAGAAAGATGGAACTGGAGGTTTGAGGGTAGAGAGGACTATTCAGTTATGGGTGGCCATGGTGAAGTACCAGCCTGAACTGCTGCTGAGGGACATGTCTGGGTCCATGGCTATGTAGTGGCAGTGGTTGGTGTCAATGTCTGGTGCTTATATTGCCCCAAGAGAGCATGGGATGTCCCCATTTATGACAGCTGCTGGGAACCATGTGGATCTTCAAGGGCTCTGTAGAACTCTCCTCACTCCTCAGTGGCTTCAGCACCCTGGAGAGCTGTTCCCACCTCTCACTGCCAGAGAGAGGTCCCTGCACCTTGCTTGGTCAGCACAGTAGGGTTGGCTTTGGATGAACGGTGTCCCTGTGGCAAGACCACAGGGGAGCTTGCCTGTGTCATTCATGTATTGTGAGGTGGTGTGGAGTGGTAGTGATGTCTCATCTATACCCATAACCACCTGCAGCAGCGGGAAGAGCTGGCTTCAGTGACATTAGAGAAGACGAACTGGCCCTGTCCATCACCACCTGCAGCACTCAGGAAAGCAGGGCCTGCAACTCATCTGGGAAGCACAAAAGTGTTGGTCCTGGTCAAGGAGAACAGCTGAGCCAGCCCTTTGAGTAAGAGCTTGGCAGAGGGGCTTGCCACTCTTCTGCTGAGGTGGTGTGGGTGGGTAATGATGCCTTCCTGCGTCACCATCTGTGATAGTCAGGAGAGCACAAGAAGGGGAGGGGATAGATAGCCCTGCCAGAGGGCTATAGCACTCAGGAGAGCAGGCCCTGCACCTTGTCTCAAAAGCACAGAGGAACTAGCCCCAATGGTTAAGGCACTGGTGAGCCAGCCCCAAGGGTGTAAGAATGGGAGATCTGGTCCAGCCTCTTGCAGGATACAGTACTTGAGTTGGCCCAACACTTTGACTCTAACAAATTAACTTTTATGTTAAGAAAACTCTTAAATATTTTAACTAGCTTTGCTTGTTTGCCTCTCTGCTTTATAATTCTATAACCCACAGCATTTTATTCCATGAAAATTGGTAAATTAATATTTGAACCTCTTCCTAGAATCTAACATAATCCAAAGCCAACTTTGTAACAAATATTTGCTCAATTTCAAAATAGAAGCAAGGGACACTGACTGCCTCACACAGAACATTTATGAGAATAAATGTTCATACTTCTGAGCTGTTCTTAGCCTCTGTCAGTTTCCTGGAACTGATGGACTCTAAGTTACAGGGATGGCCTTTCTAATACTAATCAATCAAAGAAGCAATCACAATAACCATTTATGTTTTATACAGAAAATCATATGCAATACTTTTATGCTTTTTTTTAAAAATCCTAACAAAACACACAATTTATTTAAAATATAAATTATATATTATAATTTAATTTAGCTAAAAATATTAGTATTTGGACCTTGTGAGAGTTCTCCTCTCTGGGTAAGCGAATCTATTGATGTTGTCACTCTTCAGGACTTGTTTAAACAATTACATTGAGACTTAAAGGAGTAGCTTTTCCTGACATTTCTAGGAGACAGTCTCACAACAGATTTTCTTTCTCTTGCTCTCACAGTCTTTCTTCCACCTTGTTAGGCATGTTCTCTAAATCTTGGGTGCAGGAGTTTTGCTATAGTTGTATCAGATGGGTTATCACTGAAGTCATATACATGCAAATAATATACTAACAGAATGGGCTGCATTTATATATTTAGGAATACATAAGCATATATCAAAAATAAAAAAAAACCAGAGGCTATGAATTTGACAGAGAGCAAGTTGTCAGTGTACCTGGGAAGGGTTAAAGGGAGTACAGAGGAGGGCAAAAATAATGCAATTGTATTTTTAATTTAAGAAATTAAAAATATTAATATAAAAATTCTGTAAAATTACTAAAGCTCTTCATTGCTGCTGAAGATATTTAGAAGCAGTGATCATTATCTGTGTAACACATTTTTGGCAGTTTGAATAAGAATGCCCCCTCATAGGCTGATATATTTGCATATCTAGTCCCCAGCTGATGAACTGTTTGGAAAGGATTAGTAGGTGTGGCTTTGTTGGTTGGGCTCTGTGGTTTCCAAAGCACATGTCACACCAAGTCTGTTTGTCTATTTCTCTCTCTCTCCCTCCCTCTCTCTCTCTCTCTCTCTCTCTCTCTCTCTCTCTCTCTCGTTGCATGCTGCTAGATTTACCAATATGATATGATGATAATGGACTAATCATCTCAAACTGTAAGCAAGCTTCCAATGAAAAGCTTTCTTTCTTAACAGCACACCTAAAAGCCCTGGAACAAAAAGAAGCTAATTCTCCCAGGAGGAGTAGAAGACAGGAAATCATCAAACTAAGGGGTGAAATCAATCAAGTAGAAACAAAGAGAACCATACAAAGAATCAACAAAACCAGGAGCTAGTTCTTTGAGAAAATCAACAAGATAGATAAACCCTTAGCCAGACTAACCAATGGGCACAGAGACAGAATCCAAATTAACAAAATTAGAAATGAAAAGGGGGATATAACAACAGAAAATGAGGAAATTCAGAAAATCACCAAATTCTACTAAAAAAGCCTATACTCAACACAACTGGAGACTCTGGAGGAAGTGGACAATTTCCTAGACAGATACCAAATACCAAAATTAAATCAGGATCAATTAGATCAGCTAAACAGTCCCATAACCCCTAAAGAAATAGAAGGGGTTATAGAAAGTCTCCCAACCAAAAAAAGTACAGGACCAGACGGTTTTAGTGCAGAATTTTATCAGACTTTCAAAGAACACCGAACACCAATCCTCTTCAAACTTGTCCGCAAAATAGAAACAGAAGGAACACTGCCCAACTGGTTCTACAAAGCCACAATTACACTGATACCAAAACCACACAAAGATCCAACAAAAAAAAGAGAACTATAGGCCAAAAGAAAAAAAAATAAAAAAAAATTAAAAAAGCTTTCTTTCATAATGTTGTCTTGATCTTGGTGTCTCTTTATGGCAATGGAACAATGAGCAGGAAAATAGTCCGAGATAAAAGTTTACTACATCAACCACTTCTCACATAATTTCAAGCCAAAGTTTCCAATTATGTTCAGTTGAGTTCAACTTATACACCTTCTGAATTGCTACAGCAGAACGCAGTGCTCAGAAATAAGGCTCAGACCTAACAGAAACAAGATTAAGTGCTGGGAACATAAAATCTATGCTCACAGTCATAATATTGTCACATTTTGGCAAATTCCACAAAAACTGTACATGTATATTTTCTTGTATCTGTAGAATGGTAGTGTGGTAGCTCCAGCACCAAATCATTATATCTTTAAACCTAAAGGGGCTATTAACTGTATAGAAGAGAGTCCAGCTTAATATCAAGTGGCATTTGCTACTGGAGATTATTTCTAATGGAATGAGGACTAGACAAAAGGCAGCTTAATTCAAACTTCTGTTATGCACTAGGTGAAAGAGAAATAAGGCCGCTCGCTCGTATTCATGAAAATTGACTGTTGCATATGGGGATGGTTTGAGTGAGAGATCTCCCATAAGTCTTGAATATTTGAATACAGTTGTTGGCTGTTTGAGGAGGGTTAGGAGGTGTGGTATTGCTGGAGGAAGTATGTCATTGCAGGTGGTCTTTGAGGTTTCAGAAGACTTGTACCATTTCTGGTGTGCTGTCTCTGTTGCTCTATGTTTCTGTATTTCTCTGTCTTTGTCTGCCCCCCCCTTTGTCTCCCTCTCTGTTTCCCTCTTTTCTGTCTATCTATCTATCTATCTATCTATCTATCTATCTTCACACACACACACACACACACACACACATATCGGATATGGGATACTCATTTATAGTGACGATGCTCATGTGCTATCTGTTTCAGCAGCCAGTGGCTGAGATGGCAGCAATACACTATGGTCATCTGAGGGCAGGAGAAACCTCAAAAGTAGAAAGATGCTAAAAAAAAAAAAAAAAGAAAGGAAAAAGAAAAGGAGGGAGTCTGTCTAATAGCAAGGCCAGAATTTTTTTAAACTCACTACTATGATTTCAGCTCAAACTGGATCATGGATCACACAAACCACCACTCTCTCTGTCAGGTCTCAATCTATCTCTCTTTTTGGCTTGAAGGATGTGATAGCTCATTTTAAAAAACAGAAACAACAAAGCAAAACAACAATAGTAACCAATAAAATGGTACCACACTGATCATGTGACCAACATGCACGTAATGGTTTTTCTCTTGGGTATTAACATTGCAGTATGTTTGGATACTGAAATGTCCCAATAGGGCCAAGAGCATTAGAGAGTAAGGATCTTGGATGAAAATGGACACTAGTAAGTCTGGTACATTAGCCCACAGACATCATTTAAAGTCCCATGAGTCGGTGAGATCATGCTGTGTGGTTCGGGAGGATGAAAGTTATCTCAGGAGGAGGTAGCATGAGCTTTATACTTCTTTGTATTTTAATCTTTAGTCTAAGACTTAAGCTATATCCACTCTGGTAAAAGCACAGTCAGACAAGACAGGTCTCTTAAAAAGTGATTATTTCTTCTTTAAATGTACATGTTGACTGACGCCAACAACAAAAATTATAATAATGTTTAAAATGTAGATGTCATGCACTTTATAATCATATATGGGTACACCTTAATATAATCTCCAGTCATCCAATCATCAAACAGCAACGAATGAAATGGTGTAAGTTGTATTTTGTTGTATTGTCCCTTCGATGGGATATAAGCCTTCAAAACTAGTTAAATGCACTACACGGATTGGCCACATGGTGTCAGGAGCTACATGCTGTTCATAACAGAAGGGCCTGTTTTTAGTACAGAATTGGAACAAAGCATGCTTTTTAAAACTTCTTTTGCGATTTCTTAGTTGTTTCTACTTCTGTTTTTAGATCCTAGATGGTTTTGCTCAGATCTTCCACTTGCTTGTTTGTATTTTCATGTATTTCTTTAAGAGATTTTTGTGTTTCCTCTTTCATGACTTCTACTTGTTGACCCACATTCTTCTGTATTTCTTTAAGTGATTTTTGTACTTCCTCCTATTGGCTTCTAATTTTTGATCCATATTCTAAATTTCTTTAAGTGATTTTTGTGTTTGCCTTGTAAGGGCTTCTAATTTTTGATCCATTTTCTCCTGTATTTCTTTAAGAGATTTATCTATGTGTTCTGCTATTAGCATCCTGACCAGTGATTTTACATCCAAATCTTGTTTTTCTGGTGTGGGATATCCGGGACTTACTGCTGTCAGGGAACTGGGTTCAGATGCTGCCATATTGCCTTGATTTCTGTTAGTAATGTTCCTACGTTTGCCTTTTGTCATCTGGTTATCTCTGGCCTTAGTTGGCTGCCCGCGCTCTCCCTATCTAGTCAATACAGTACTTGAAGTTCTAGCGAGAGCAATTAGACAACAAAAGGAGGTCAAAGGGATACAGATTGGAAAGGAAGAAATCAAACTACCATTATTTGCAGATGATATGATAGTATACTAAGTGACCCCAAAAATTTCACCTGAGAACTCCTGTAGCTGTTAAACAACTTCAGCAAAGTGGCCAGATATAAAATTGACTCCAACAAAGCAGTAGCCTTCCTATAATCAAAGGATAAACAGGCTGAGAAAGAAATTAGGGGGGTCCTAGAGAGATGTTGGCTTCTGTCTGTACTGAAATCCTGAAGAAGTAGCTCCCCAAACCAATGAAGGACTGCCTCAGCAGTAGGACACCTGAACTTGCCATTGAGAATGAGGGCAAACATGCAAAAAAGGAAAACATCCTTCTACATCCTCTCATGGGTGCTGCCATGAGAAGTTGTTGCCAAGACATACAGTGTGGGTCTTCACATCTCAAATAGTGAAATTAAGAAAATACTTTGGGGCATGTCCAAATGCTTGGGTTTGGCTAATTCCAGGTGTAGTCAGGTTGACAATCAAGATTATATGTCACATGACAATTCTGGAGATTGAATTTGCATCCTTGTGTTTGCAAAAACACTTCCACCAATCAGAATGGCTAAGATTGAAAACTCAGGTGACAGCCGATGCTGGCAAGGATATGGAGAAAGAAAGCCTGACAAATACAGAGGCAGATGCTCAAAGCCAAGCATTGGGCTGAGCACAGGGTCCCTGGTGGAGGAGTTGGAGAAGGGACTGAAGGAGCTGAGGGAGTTTGCAGCCCCATGGGTGGAGCAACAGTGTCAATAGGCCAGACCCCCTAGAGCTCCTGGGGACAGGACCGACAACCAAAGAGTACACATGGAGGGACCCATGGCTCTGGCCCCATATTGGCAGAGGATGGCCTTGTTGGACATCAGTGGGAGGAATGGTCCTTGGTCCTAAGGGTGCGTGTTGCCCCAGTGTAGGGGAATGACAGAGAGGGAAGCTAGGTGTGGGGGGGAGCACCCTCATAGACTTGGGGGAGGGAGGATGGGATAGGGAGGTTCCAAAGGGGAGACCTGGAAAGAGGAAAACATTTGAAATGTAAATAAAGAAAATATCCAATAAAAAAGAAAAAAAGACTTCTTTTGTGAATTCTCTCCAACTTTGATATTTTTTAATACTTTAATATAACTCCCCAAAATCCGGTTTACATTTTTTATTAGAGGTGCTCTAATTTTAATGTTAAAAAGTTATTGATAACTTACTGTAACATGCCAATTCTTTCACCTATTTAACAGAACTAAATTCACTCAAGATACTTAGTATATAACTCCACCATTATAGAGTTTGTCTCTAAGGAACAGAGGTATAGTAGAAAAAAGAGTGAGATATGCCAGGGTTCAAATCCTGATGGAATACTTTCTTTCTGTAATAGACTATCAAAAAGACCATCTCTATCTAAGCCTTAGAATCAAAGATAGACACAGCTTTGTTGTACAACACAGAGAAGAAAAATGTATGTCAACTTAAAACATTGAATATGGTCAAAGTATATTATATATGTATGCAACTCATTATTTCATGCAACAAATAGACAGTAAGGAAAAGGAAAAACACACAGAAAAGAAAAAAGGGTAGGGGAGAAATGAGGGAGGAAGAAAAGACAGAAAAAAAGAAAAGAAAAGAAAAGAAAAGAAAAGAAAAGGAAAGGAAAGGAAAGGAAAGGAAAGGAAAGGAAAGGAAAGGAAAGGAAAAGAAAGAAAAGGAAAAAAGAAAACAAAAGAAAAGAAAAGGAAAGGAAAGGAAAGGAAAAGAAAGAAAAGGAAAGAAAATGAAAGAAAAGAAAGGAAAAGAAAAGAAAGGAAAAGAAAAGGGAAAAACTACTGACATATTTCATAACCAAAGTTCCAAGTCACTACGGTCTTATTTCCCTTTTCTGTCACTCATGAAGGATGATGCTATTTAACTCTCCAAAACCCTGGGCCTTCATGAGTTTTTGTTTTGTTTTTCTCCCAGATCTCTAGTTTCCAAGTGAGGCCTAAGTAATGAGACCAACATAGCACGTTGCTAGGGACAACATACCATAATGGAGACAACCAGCAGCTGGCTGGGATGGAGACATCTCAGAAGCCTGTGGCAGGTCCTAAAAAAAAAAAAAAAAAAAAAAAAAAAAAAAAAAAAAAAAGATGGTGTCTGGAACCCTGAGAAGCAGGAGACACATCCCTCCAGGGGACCCACCATCTGAAATAAAGGACTGCCTGCGGTAGGCCTGGATGGAGTCACCTCAGTGGCCTGCAGCAGCACTTTGTAAAAATCAGTTGTTTCCATTTCTCCTAACCTTAGCCCTGGACAGTGGCTGTATAGGTTTCATTTGTGCTTGACTACTCTTCAGTTAGCCTTGGTGTGCATAATTATTCTATTATATTTGACTTTCTTACTTCTTTTTCCTTCTGCTCTGGTGAATTCTGTGAAACTAGATGTTTCTTGATGCAATGATTCTTAAACAATGAAAAATTGAAGCGTGGGGCACAACATAGCACAGTCCTAATGGTCCAGTGCATGCTGTGTGTTCTCATCTTGGAAACAATGCAATAACTGCACAATGGTAGTTCCAGATTAATGTCTGACTTGCAAAGAAAGTTTAAAGAAATTATTAGAAAACGAAATAGAGCCAACATTGGGACCCTGAGAAAGGATAAAAAATATTGAAGTTATGAAATAAGTTTTGCACAACATTTAAGAGTGGTTCCTGGGTAATAAGTATGGAATACATAAAATTTATTAGTAAAACTAAGTCAAACCACTCTGACTCTTAGGAGAGTCGTTGTGTGGTATGTGTAGAGAAACAGAAAGCTACTGGAAGTACTAAGTTTAGGGTTAACTTGATTCTTTCTGACCACGACCTGGCAGCTTTGCAGATGACATTTATCATTAGAGCTGCAAAGGAAAATGCAAGTAGCTACCTCAGAACTTAAGCTGTGAAGCATAATAACTCAAAAGTTAAAGTTAAGGAATGATAAGTTTGCAATTATTATTATTGGCCACAGGGCTGGGAATATGGGAAGCTTGAAACTTTGGGAGAACAATTTTAATTCTTGATTCTTTGTGGAATGTGGTTGTTCTTTTGAATCTGACACTGATTATACAATGTCTTTGTTTTCTGCCTGCTTTTGGAGCAATAATAAAAGACTGGGGCAAGAGAAAGGCAAGAGAGCGAGTGGAGAGCGAGTGGGGTGCGAGTGACGTGTGCCTGAGGTGAACGTGAAGGGTGAGTGAAGAGAGAGTGTGAGGTGTGAACGGAGAGTGTGTGAGTGACAGGAGCATGCATGTGGTGTGTGCTGTGTGTGTGACGAGTGTGTGTGGGTGAAAGGGGAATGCACAGAGGTGTGTAGAAGTGTGGGAAAAGAAAAGTGCACAGGAGAAAAGCAGAGTGAGCAAGAGAATGCAGTGTGTGCAGCCTCAAGCTGTGAGCGAGTGTGCAAGAGAATGCAGTGTGTGCAGCCTCAAGCTGTGAGCGAGTGAGCAAGAGAGAAAGAGAACTCAGAGAGAGAGAGAGAGAGAGAGAGAGAGAGAGAGACTTTAAGCCTTGAAAAATTGTCTGTCTGTTTGTACCCACAAAAGTAATCTGTTTATTAACTCTGATCCTGTGTCAAGGCTGGATCCCAACAGCACATAATCTCCAGATAAGCATCCTTCATCAGCTCTGTGAGGAAACATTCTGCCAGAGTGGGTAGCTCGTATTTTACTGAAAGTTCAGATTCATGATTCAATTAACACTTATTACAATTAACACGATTAAATGTTCAGTGAAAATTCAAAAATTTAACATGTGAAAATTCCCAGTTTATATTTGCAATTACCAAGAAAACATTCAACAGTATTCACTTAGCTTAATCTCTTTCCCAACACCAGAAGAAAGGACAGAAAACAGACAGACAGAAGATGACAGACAGGGAGACAGACAGGGAGACACAGAGATGAGAGAGATAATACATAATATTGTGAAGACAGTCATAGTAAGATAACTAATATTCTTGCCAAGGACTCTGTGTTGATAGAATAAGTAAGTACATTCATATTAAAAAGAAAGGAAAGGAGCAACTGTATCAGTTTTA
Source organism: Apodemus agrarius (assembly GCA_964023405.1). NCBI lineage: Eukaryota > Metazoa > Chordata > Mammalia > Rodentia > Muridae > Apodemus > Apodemus agrarius. The sequence goes on along the minus strand of OZ030022.1, from coordinate 60,289,719 downwards.
AAAATCACAGTCTTAAATTCCCATAAATGTTTGATACATGTAAAAATATAGGATTACAATTCTCTTAAATGTCACAATTTTAAGTACAGTGTTTTAGATTTGTTCTCAATCACACACACACACACACACACACACACACACACACACAGCCACACATAGCTGCACATGCACAGCTTCACATACACAGGTGCACACACACAGCCACACACACAGCAGCACACAAACACACACACATACACACACACACACACACACACACACACACACACTCATGCTCACATATACACAGCACTTTATATGCACTTCCTGCTACCCCTTTTATGACCATTTTCCTTTTCTGTTGAACTCCTCCTTCACACCAAATCCCCCTCCTACAATTTTTTTAAAAAGGTGAGAGACTTGGTTAGAATAGAAGTTCAACTGTCAACACTATTTTCTATACATATCAATAGTAGTTTAAAGTGTCTGAACTCTAACCCCAGAATTCATTTTGAACATAATTGAATAAAATTCAGGCTAATGGTAAAGTGGACTCAAAACTGAGCAGGCTGGTTTTGAGGTGTCTGAGACCACAGTGTGTAGATTCCTTATATTAGAATTGTCTCTGGGGAAGTTATGATCGCACTAGAAAAAACAGACATATGAAAATTGTGTCAATGAAGCATAAAACTTTTTATTAGTATAATTACCTTTAATGAACATAACAATGACTCAATAAAAATTTCTACTTTTTTTAAATTATTTTTTTTAATTTTTATTTTCTATATTCTATGTTTACATTCCAAAGGCTTTCCCCTTTCCCAGTTACCCCCCACCATATGTCCCATAATTCCTCTCCCCCCCTGCTATTCCCCAATCATCCCCCCCCCACGATTTCTCTGTTCTGGGTCTACAATACTGGATCCAATCTTTACAGGCCCAGGGTCCTCTCCTTTCTTCTTCTTGGGAGTCATTTGACTTGCTAATTGTGCCTTGAGTATTTAGGGCTTCTGGGCTCATTAATATCCACTTATCAGTGATTGCATTTCATGTGTATTCTTTTGTGATTGGGTTAGCTCACTTAGGATGATAGTTTCCAGATCTAACCATTTACCTACAAATTGCATGAGTTCATTATTTTTTTTTATTATTTTTTTTTATCATTTTTTTTTATTTTCTATATTCTTTGTTTACATTCCAAAGGCTTTCCCCTTTCCCAGGTACCCCCCACCATATGTCCCATAATTCCTCTCCCCCCCCATGCTATTCCCCACTCTTTCCCCCCCCCACGATTTCTCTGTTCTGGGTCTACAATACTGGATCCAATCTTTACAGGCCCAGGGTTCTCTCCTTTTTTTCTTCTTGAGAGTCATTTGACTTGCTAATTGTGCCTTGAGTATTTAGGGCTTCTGGGCTCATTAATATCCACTTATCAGTGATTGCATTTCGTGTGTATTCTTTTGTGATTGGGTTAGCTCACTTAGGATGATAGTTTCCAGATCTAACCATTTACGTACAAATTGCATGAATTCATTATTTTTAATTGCTGAGTAGTACTCCATTGTATAAATATACCACATTTTCTGTATCCATTCCTCCTTTGAGGGATATCTGGGCTCCTTCCAATTTCTGGCTATTATAAACAAGGCTGCTATAAACATAGTGGAGCATGTGTCTTTGTTGTATGCAGGGGAATCCTCTGGGTATATGCCCAGGAGTGGTATGCCAGGGTCCTCTGGGAGTGGCATGCCCAATTTTCTGAGGAACCGCCACACTGATTTCCAGAGTGGTTTTACCATTTTGCAATTCCACCAACAGTGGAGGAGTGTTCCTCTTTCTCCACATCCTCGCCAGCACTTGTTGTCTCTCGAGTTTTTAATCTTAGCCATTCTGACTGGAGTGAGGTGGAATCCCAGGGTTGTTTTGATTTGCATTTCCCTGATGACTAATGATGTTGAACATCTCTTAAGGTGTTTCTCGGCCATCCGAATTTCTTCTGGTGAAAATTCTTTGTTTAGCTCTGTGCCCCATTTTTTGATAGGGTTATTTGGTTCTTTGGGGTCTAACTTCTTGAGTTCTTTGTATATATTGGATATTAGCCCTCTGTCGGATGTGGGGTTGGTGAAGATCATTTCCCACGTTGTTGGTTGCCGTTTTGTCTTTCTGACAGTGTCCTTTGCCTTACAGAAACTTTGTAATTTTATGAGGTCCCATTTGTCCATTCTTGATCTTAGAGCATAAGCTATTGGTGTTCTGTTCAGGAACTTTACCCCTGTGCCCATGTCCTCCAGGGTCTTCCCAAGTTTCTTTTCTAATAGTTTCAGTGTGTCTGGTTTTATGTGGAGGTCCTTGATCCATTTGGAGTTGATCTTAGTACAAGGAGATAAGAGTGGGTCAATTCGCATTCTTCTGCATGTTGACCTCCAGTTGAACCAGCACCATTTGTTGAAAAGGCTATCTTTTTTCCACCGGATGGTTGTGGCTCCTTTATCAAAGATCAAGTGACCATAAGTCTGTGGGTTCATTTCTGGGTCTTCAATCCTATTCCATTGATCTACCTGCCTGTTGCTGTACCAATACCATGCAGTTTTTAACACAATTGCTCTGTAGTACTGCTTGAGGTCAGGGATATTGATTCCCCCAGAAGTCCTTTTATTGTTGAGAATAGTTTTAGCTATCCTAGGTTTTTTGTTGCTCCAGATGAATTTGAGAATTGCTCTTTCTAGATCTATGAAGAATTGAGTTGGGATTTTGATGGGGATTGCATTGAATCTGTATATTGCTTTTGGTAAGATGGCCATTTTTACTATATTGATCCTGCCAATCCAGGAGCAAGAAATATTTTTCCATCTCCTGAGGTCTTCTTCGATTTCTTTCTTCAGGGACTTGAAGTTCCTGTCATACAGATCTTTCACTTGTTTGGTTAGAGTTATGCCAAGGTACTTTATGTTGTTTGTGGCTATTGTGAAGGGTGTTATTTCCCTAACTTCTTTCTCAGCCTGCTTGTCCTTTGAGTACAAGAAGGCTACTGATTTGCTTGAGTTAATTTTATAACCAGCCACGTTGCTGAAGTTGTTTATCAGCTGTAGAAGTTCTCTGGTGGAGTTTTTTGGATCGCTTAAGTAGACTATCATATCATCTGCAAATAATGATACTTTGACTTCTTCCTTTCCAATTTGTATCCCTTTGACTTCCTTATGTTGTCTGATTGCTCTCGCTAGAACTTCAAGTACTATATTGAAAAGATATGGAGAGAGAGGACAGCCTTGTCTAGTCCCTGATTTTAGTGGAATTGCTTCAAGTTTCTCTCCATTTATTTTGATGTTGGCTACTGGTTTGCTGTAGATTGCTTTTACTATGTTTAGGTATGGGCCTTGAATTCCTGCTCTTTCCAAGACTTTTAGCATGAAAGGATGCTGAATTTTGTCAAATGCTTTTTCAGCATCTAATGAGATGACCATGTGGTTTTTTTCTTTTAGTTTGTTTATGTAGTGGATTACATTGATGGATTTCCGTATATTGAACCATCCCTGCATTCCTGGAATGAAGCCTACTTGATCATGGTGAATGATCGTTTTGATATGCTCTTGGATTCGGTTGGCAAGAATTTTATTTAGTATTTTTGCATCTATATTCATAAGAGAAATTGGCCTGTAGTTCTCTTTCTTTGTTGGATCTTTTTGTGGTTTAGGTATCAGCGTAATTGTGGTTTCGAAGAATGAGTTGGGCAGTGTCCCTTCTGTCTCTATTTTGTGGAATAGTTTGAAGAGTATTGGTGTTAAGTCTTCTTTGAAGGTCTGGTAGAATTCTGCACTAAAACCATCTGGTCCCGTACTTTTTTTGGTTGGGAGGCTTTCTATAACCCCTTCTATTTCTTTAAGGGTTATGGGACTGTTTAGCTGGTCTACTTGATGCTGATTTAATTTTGGTATTTGGTATCTGTCTAGGAAATTGTCCATTTCCTCCAGATTCTCCAGTTGTTTTGAGTATAGGCCTTTGTAGTAGGATCTGATGATCTTTTGAATTTCCTCTGTTTCTGTTGTTATATCCCCCTTTTCATTTTTAATTTTGTTAATTTGGATACTATCTCTGTGCCCTTTGGTTAGTCTAGCTAAGGGTTTATCTATCTTGTTGATTTTCTCGAAGAACCAGCTCTTGGTTTTGTTGATTCTTTGTATGGTTCTCTTTGTTTCTGCTTGATTGATTTCAGCCCTTAGTTTGATGATTTCCTCTCTTCTACTCCTCCTGGGTGAGTTAGCTTCTTTTTGTTCCAGCGCCTTCAGGTGTGCTGTTAAGTTGCTAGTGTATGCTCTTTCCAGTTTCTTTTTGGAGGCACTCAGGGCTATGAGTTTTCCTCTTAGCACTGCTTTCATTGTATCCCAGAGATTTGGGTAGGTCGTACCTTCATTTTCATTGAAGTCTAAAAAGTCTTTGATTTCTTTCTTTATTTCTTCCTTGACCAGGGTGTCATTGAGTAGAGTATTGTTCAGTTTCCATGTGTATGTGGGCTTTCTGTAGTTCTTCTTGCTATTGAAGACCACTTTTACTCCATAGTGATCCGATAGGAGACATGGGATTAGTTCGGTCTTCTTGTATTTGTTGAGGTCTGTCTTGTGACCAATTATATGATCAATTTTTGAGAAGGTACCGTGCGGTGCTGAGAAAAAGGTATACTCTTGTTTTAGGATGGAATGTTCTATATATATCTGTTAAATCCAATTGGTCCATAGCTTCAATTAGTTTCACTGTGTCCCTGTTTAGTTTCTGCTTTCCTGATCGGTCCATTGAGGAGAGTGGAGTGTTGAAGTCACCTACAATCATTGTGTTAGGTGCGATGTGTGCTTTAAGCTTTAGTAAAGTTTCTTTTACGAATGAGGGTGCCCTTGCATTTGGTGCATAGATGTTCAGTATTGAGAATTCTTCTTGGTGGATTTTCCCTTTGACAAGCAGGAAGTGACCTTCTGTGTCTCTTTTGATGACTTTAGGTTGAAAGTCGATTTTATCTGATATTAGAATGGCTACTCCAGCTTGTTTCCTGGGACCATTTGCTTGTAGAACTGTCTTCCAGCCTTTTACTCTAAGGTGGTGTTTGTCTTTGACACTGAGATGTGTTTCCTGTATGCAGCAAAATGTAGGGTCCTGTTTCCGTATCCAGTCTGTTAGTCTGTGTCTTTTGATTGGGGAATTGAGTCCATTGATATTTAGAGATATTAAGGAATAGTAATTATTACTTCCTGACATTTTGGGAATTGTTATTATTATTTGTATTTGAGTGGTTCTCTTCTTTTGGGTTGGATGAGATGGGGTTTCTATCTTGTTTCTTCTGGGGTGTTGTTTCCCCCCTTGTGTTGGTATTTTTCCCCTATTATCCTTTGTAGGGCTGGGTTTGTAGATAAGTATCTTGCAAATTTGGTTTTTTCGTGGAATATCTTGGTTTCCCCATCTATGGCAATTGAGAGTTTCGCTGGGTATAGTAGTCTTGGCTGAAGTTTGTGTTCTCTTAGGGTCTGCATAAGGTCTGCCCAGGATCTTCTAGCTTTCATGGTCTCAGGTGAGAAGTCTGGTGTAATTCTGATAGGTCTTCCTTTGTATGTTACTTGTCCTTTTTCTCTTACTGCTTTTAATATTCTTTCTTTGTTTAGTACATTTGGGGTTTTGACTATTATGTGACGGGAAGTATTTCTGTTCTGGTCCAGTCTATTTGGGGTTCTATAGGCTTCTTGTATATTCATGGGCATCTCTCTCTTTAGGTTGGGGAAATTTTCTTCCATAATTTTGTAGAAGATATTTGCTGGCCCTTTAAGTTGTAGATCTTCATTCTCATCTATCCCTATAATCCTTAGGTTTGGTCTTCTCATTGTGTCCTGGATTTCCTGAATGTTTTGGGTTACCAGCTTTTTGCATTTTGCATTTTCTTTAATTGTTGAATCCATGGTTCCTATGGTATCTTCAGCATCTGAGATTCTGTCTTCTATCTCTTGTATTCTATTGTTGATATTTGCATCTATGACTCCTGATTTCTTCCCAAGGTTTTCTATCTCCAACATTGTCTCCCTTTGCGATTGCTTAGTTGTTTCTACTTCTGTTTTTAGATTTTGTATGGTTTTGCTCAGATCTTTCAGTTGCTTGTTTGTGTTTTCCTGTAATTCTTTAAGGGATTTTTGTGTTTCCTCCTTTATGACTTCTACTCGTTGACCCATGTTCTCTTGTATTTCTTTGGGTGATTTTTGTTTCTCCCCCGTATTGGGATTCACTTTTTGCTCTATATTCTCCTGGATTTCTTTAAGTGATTTTTGTGTCTGTCTTGTATGGGCTTCTAGTTTTTGATCTATTTTCTCCTCTATTACTTTAAGAAATTTATCTAAGTGATCCTCAATCTGCATCTTTACCAGTGATTTTAGATCTGAGTCTTGTTTTTCTGGTGTGTTGAGATATCTGGGATTTAATTGTGTTTGTCTTGCAATGGCTTCTAGCTTTTGATCTATTTTCTCATGTATTACTTTAAGAGATTTATCTAAGTGTTCCTCTATCAGCATCCTGACCAGTGATTTTAGATCTGAGTCTTGTTTTTCTGGTGTTTCGGGGTATCCAATATTTATTGCTGTTGGGGAACTGGGTTCGGATGCCGCCATATTGCCTTGATTTTTGTTAGTAGCGATCTTACGTTTGCCTTTTGCCATCTGGTTAACTCTGGTGTTAGTTGGTCCTGTAGATACTAGCTGGTGCTTGACCCTCCTGTGGGGTTGTAAGGCTATTTCCCAGTGACTGGGATACCTGAATCACTGTCCTGCGGGGGTCTTGCTCACAGATTGCTGACGGGTGGCCTGAGTCCCCCGAGGTCTTAACCTCAGGTTATCCCAGGTATTTGGTTCTGCCTGTTGGGCGGCTGCTCTGCACTGCTCCTGCTAAGGGTTCGCTGTCTGATATCCTGTTTCCCCAGGGGTCTTAAAGATGGGATATCTCAGTTATCTGGTTCCGCCTGCTGGTCCCAAGCTGCTGGGAAGCTGGCTGGGTCCGGTTTCCAGCTTCCCTGCCACTGGCTGGATGGGAGGCTGGTTCGGCCTCCGGCTGGGTCTGGGTACCTGGCACACTGGCTGACTCTGGCTTCCTCACCACCAGCTGGACGGGAAGCTGCAGGCAATATGGCAGCTGCCTGCAGGGAGCTCGGGGTCCGCCCCGCGCGCGAGTGCAGAGTGCACCCGCTATTTTGTGCCCAATTCCCACTCCAGGCCTGAGTCCCCGAAGGTCTTAAGCTCGGGCTGTCTCGGGTACCTGGTTCTGCCGCCGCCGCCGGATGGTTCTGAGCACCTGGCACGCTGGGTGACCCTCCGGCTTCCCCACCACCAGCTGGGCGGGAAGCTGCAGGCAATATGGCAGCTGCCTGCAGGGAGCTCGGGGTCCGCCGCGCGAGTGCAGAGTGTACCCGCTATTCTGTGCCCAACTCCCAATCCAGGCCTGAGTCCCCGAAGGTCTTAAGCTTGGGCTGTCTCGGGTACCTGGTTCTGCCGCCGCCGCCGGATGGTTCTGAGCACCTGGCACGCTGGGTGACCCTCCGGCTTCCCCACCACCAGCTGGGCGGGAAGCTGCAGGCAATATCGAGTTCATTATTTTTAATTGCTGAGTAGTACTCCATTGTATAAATATACCACATTTTCTGTATCCATTCCTCTTTTGAGGGATATCTGGGCTCCTTCCAATTTCTGGCTATTATAAACAAGGCTGCTATAAACATAGTGGAGCATGTGTCTTTATTCTACTTTTAAAAAATGCATAATTTTATTTTATTTTTTCTCGAGCAGAAGAAAACACTTCAGAGAGAGGGAACAGAGTATCTTTTGGAACTTGTTAAGCTGTAATCCAGCTCTACTGCTTAAAGCAGATATTGTTTACATTCAGTGCTTTCTGCAACTGTTTTAAGATGTTGTTCTAACTTAGAAGAGCTAGAATTCCTCAAGAATCAAGGATAGAGAATTCTGAAGGTTAGATTGAACAGTTCTGGAGACTGTTTAGGAAGATTTAGGAAGCTTGTGAGAAGTCAAGTGCCCTTTGAGGTAGAATTTACATGTGCTATTGAAGCCACATAGTCTGTCTTCTATGAGGATAACTAATATCTTAGAACATGGGTACAGGAAGATCTTCAATAGCTGTGACATTTTTATTAAAACATTTTTGTTGTTGATTTAAAGGGCAACTTTAACCAGATGTGCTGTATTTTTCATGTAACCAAATGAAAACATCTACTTAGCATGTTGTTTGTTGATAAGAAACAGCTGTAGTGCATTCCAGTTGGCTCTACTCAATATTAGAGTACCAGAGAGGAGCCATACTGATTTTTCACAGACTGCAATAAAGTAGTTGTTTGTCTTCTGCCAGTGGAGAAGGTCTACAGGCCAAGAATAACGTGAAATAATAGAACAGTCTTTTGTGAGGTTTTATAACATTGAAGGCAAGTGTCCTAAGGCAGAAATAAAATTTAGAGGGTTTTTTTTTTCCTCTCTTCTGCTTTGGAATAATAAAATGAAAAAATACCAAATCTTATAGCAATGAAGCTAAATAGGATGAATAATTTTCACTCATTTGATGACATATGATAAATTTGCTCAAAAATTTGGAATAATTCCTAGGCATCTAACTTGTTTGGTATAATGATCAATGAAGACAAGAGAGAGGAGTAGATTTTGAGGAATATATTAGATCTTGATTTTGAAATGTTGATGTTGATACATCCTTTGGAGGATTTAGCCATTATTTCATCTATTAATATGCACTTTGATACACTAACAGAATTCTTTAAAGAAAAGATTTATAGTGAAAATTGTAAAATAAAAGCAATCAAAAATAGAATTGCAAGGGTCATAAAAAGATCCTTGAGAACATATGCATTCTAAGGGGAAGTAGAGAAAAAAATATCATGGAAGGTAAACCACGCGGAAAATGTGGGCAGTCTGGCCATAAAGAAAAGACTAAAAAGTTCCACAGAGGAAGTACTCGAGGGTACCAAATGCTGATGAGGTCAAGTGAGCTGTAGCCACCAAGATGTCATTGAATGTGGCAGGTGTGATGCCTGAGGGAATGTGCTGATGAGTGGGAAGCAGTGGGGACCTGAGCTCAACTTTGGTGAAATGTCAAATCACAGTTTCAAGGAGGTAGAGACTCTGAACTTTGACCAATCATTCAAGGAGGCAGGCTATGGATTTGGGAAATACAGGAACACCTAAAGGGGATATTACATTAAGGTATAGATCTCCAGTCATTTTTGCAAGGGGACAGGAAAGTAGAGGATATTGTTGTTCTTCAGTGACAAAAATTAGATTAGGTCTGTGAGTTGGGTAGTCAGTTATCAAAGTACAAAAGAGAGGATAAATGATAAAGAATGAAGAATGACAGTAGACCAGAACATAATATTGCTGGAAAACAAAACCATATGTGTGTGTGTGTGTGTATATATATATATATATATATATATATATATATATCACAAAATTTGCATGCTTCCTGCACTGCTATTATGTACTATAACTAAAAAGAAGTAGGTAAAACACAGAAAATTGTACAAATTACAAGGATGTGTGAAAGGGCAAGTAAGTGGAAGAAACAGATGAGGTTAACAATTAGAATGAAGTAATGAATGTATTTACTGAAACACCAATGAGAAAAAACAAAAGAGAGTCATGTTGGAACTTGATGATAGCCAAACAAGGACAGGCTAGCCCAAAAGCTTCTGATCAGGCAGCACCATAAGAGTGAAAAAAAAAAAAGGGAGATGGAGAACCTGGTAATGACTATTTGCTGTCCAAGGAAAAGGTGCTCATATTGTCCTGTTTGACAGATACATTACAAAAACACAGCATAAGAGATCTTCTTGCCTTCAGTCCTCAAATGTTTGTGGGTTGGAGAGAAGACTCACTGGGTAAAGTGCTGCTGAGCAAGTGTAAGTACCTAGCTTCAGATCATAGCACCCATGTAAAAGCCACGCATGGTGGCGCACATCTGTTACATATAAGCTGGGCATTAGCCAGTCTCACAGAAATGGTGAGCTCCAGGTTCATTAAGATACCCCTGTTCTAATCATGTGTTAGAGGTCATATTAATCTTTGGCTCATATACACACTTGCATAGAGAAGTACAACTATGTGTACATCAGCATCACATACATAGACACAGACACACACTTCAAATGTTTTCATTAATTTCCATGGTTCTACCCAAGTAACTATGAGGCTGCATCAGATCACAAAAATATATACTTGTAATTATGTATGCTATGCAAAGAATGAGAAGAATAAAACATATGCTTATAAGTTATAATCAAAATTCTTCTAGACAGAAAAAAAACAGAGAAAACATTTTACATTCTCATGCAAAATGAAAGCAGAGCCCTACAAATGCATTTGGTTCTGAGTGTTACTGTCTCCACCAATTCATGCCAAACCCCCAAAAGAATTTAGCCATCCTTGTCAAACAAGCAGCTTGAGAATAACCTCCCCAACTTGGTTGGAAAGAATCTGAGAAGGGTCATAAGGAGCCATTTACTTCAGCTGCAGATCTGCTCATGAGAAAGCCACATAGTATGTTGTATGTAAACGAAGAGTGTGAAAGCGATACTTTCCACTGAGTCTAAATCATTACTGAAGTTGGTAGATTTGGAAGCAAAATAAATAAATGTAAAGTTTTTTAAAAAAAAAAAAAGAACAGAAATCTTCCTATGCATGACTTCAGAAGTCACCAGAGAAACTAACTTTGGGTGTATAGTTTCCAAAATATTCATTCTTCATTTTATCACAAGCAGCAAAGGACCACTGAGACTGAATACAAAGGAAAAGGAGAACTTCCTAACCTGAAGATAGGTTCAAAGCTCTAGAGATCCTCTCCCATCTCTGTAAGGCAAGGCCATGAAGCCACACGTGGAAAGGCTAAGAGGCTAAGAGAATTGAATGTAAATAAAGGCATTATGACCTGTCAAGCAGTTGACCGCCAAAGTCTTTGAAAAGTGCCTTTAGCCCTAAAGCTTGTGTGTGTGTGTGTATTTGTGTGTGTGTGTGTGTGTGTATGTGTGTGTGCACATGCGTGCATGTGTAAGTTTTAGTTAGAATTAAGGAAATGATCATTCCCTGTCCTTTTCTCCCTGCTGCATAGGAATGTTGTGGCTTATAAATAGTACAGGAGCCATAAAACGTGTATAGGTTTTACACAGACCGCCTGTTACTGAAACTCAGAAGTGTCTTTCTTTTCCCACCTGAATCCAGGTATTTGGGGACATTTTTCTCTTTGCATATTTTATGTAGAGAATCCATAGGGGTGGGAAGATGGCTCAGAAGTCAAGAGCAACTTCTGCTTTTCCAAAGTTTGGTTCCAAGCATCCATGTCTGGCAGTTCACAATGATCCTAAATTCCAGCTCCAAAGGATCTGATTTCCTCAGCTGCCCTCCATGCTACCCACGTATACATTTCATACATGCAAAAAACATACATACAAATAACGTGTTATAAATCAAAAACATGATTTTAAAAAGAAATAACACCTAGGATTCTATTCCAGCCAGTCTATATTCTTTTTTGTTTGTTTGTTTGTTTGTTTTGTTTTGTTTTGTTTTGTTTTTTTCGAGACAGGGTTTCTCTGTGTAGCCCTGGCTGTCCTGGAATTCACTCTGTAGACCAGGCTGGCCTCGAACTCAGAGATCCGCCTGCCTCTGCCTCCCAAGTGCTGGGATTACAGGCGTGCGCCACCACGCCCGGCTCCAGTCTATGTTCAACAAAATAAAAATACTTTATAAATTTGCCTCATTATTTCTAAAAATGCAATGCCTACGTCATTGTTCTTTCCTTTATAAATGAAGTTAAACTGTGTATTTTATACTGAAGATCATTTTCACATTGTATTACTTTTTTCTATAACATTAATCTTAACATAATTTCACTGGACATATGTCTGGTTTTCGGTGGTATTGGTTATATAGACTTTATAAATCATAGGTAGATCAGTTTTAGCACCCATTTAGAACATGAACAGTTAAGATTGTTAAATCTGACTACTTAACTTTTACTTGTTTTTTTTCTCACTTATAAAAGAACGTTGTCCATTCTTTATTATCTAGAAAAATTCATGTAAATGTGTAAAACTATCTTTCTATATTTTTGTTCCAAGATATTGGATGTATTTAAACGTCAAATTGTGTGTACCAGTCATTGGTTTTCAACAAATGTTTGACTAATGTCTTTTCTGATGCCGTGAGGGTGGCTTCCATCCAATTTTAAATCCTTCACATATACCATTCCTTCTACTAAAAAGAATATTAGCTTGATGGATTAGCTCTTTTGCAAATGAATTTAAGCCTGGGTTTAACTCTTAGGGACATTTAAATCTCCATCACAATGATTAGCCATTAGGATAATAACAGTAATAAGGAAAAAGACCTTTGCTTTGAAAAATGTCCAACCTTCCTCACACATATTGTTGCATCCATTTGTTGTGGCTTTTTTAAACCTTTATTTTGGACATTAAAGCAATTATAACCTCATATGACCCAAGAGAAATAGTGAAGCAATGAGAGACAATCAAGGTAATTACAAACCAACAGGGTCACTTCAATCAGAAGGACTAGGAAAGTTAATTTTTACATTTGAGATTTTTTAAAGATTTACCTGTTTTATTATTTATGTGGATGAGTGTTTAGCCCACACGTATGTATGTGTACCATGTGAAAGCCTGGTGCCTATGAAGGTCAAGAGAAAGTTTCAGATCCCTTGGGACTTACATATTGCTGTGGCATAGGTGCTGGGAATTAAACAAAAGAACTCTATAAGAGGAACAAGAACTTTGAACGGCTGCACCAACTCCTTAACTCCCAAAGTTTATTATTAATAGTATGTTATAGTATATTTATTTATTTATTTATTTATTAATTATTCATTGAGAATTTCATACATATATTCAATGTATTTTGATTATATCTATGTCTCCATTCTCCCAGCTAGAGGCCTCCAACATGTCTTCTTCCCACCTTTATGTGTTCTTGTGTGTGTGTGTGTGTGTGTGTGTGTGTGTGTATACTAGACTATATATATATATGTGTGTGTGTGTGTGTGTGTGTGTGTGTGTGTGTGTGTGTATACTAGACTATATATATATATAACTCTAAGGTGCACCATGTCCAATTAGTTCTGTCCATATGCAAGTGAGTGTGGGGCCATCCACTGGACTACCAGCAACCTACCAGTGATTACAACCCCAAAGAAAAATGACTTACCTTTCCCCAGAAGCCATTAAACTTCCAATAGCTATTCAGCTAGGGGTGGAGCCTCATGATATATTCCTACATCTCTGCTGGAAGATTGACTCACCTCATCTTGTTTAGATTGTATGTAAGTGACCACAGTTGCTATGAATACATGAGTGAAACAACCAAGTTGTGTCCAGAGACACAACTTCAGTAGTACCCCCACCTGCCCTAGCACTTAGATTCCTCTCCTCTTCCACACTGTTCCCCAAGCCTGATGAGGGTGAGACTACAATAACCAATTGCTTTCTGTTTGGAAAATTAGAAAATACTGAAAATCCAGTCAAAAGTTATGGCTGGGATGTCAGTGAGAGGTAATTTACTACTATTGCTTACCTAATTGTTTATGCTGTTAGCTACCTTCTAAATATGCATATTCACATTGATAGATTGGTGACATCTCAATCTCTGTCAGAAATGCTTCTCTTTTCTAGGGTGTAGTGGTTAATACACACTCATAACTAGTCCAGGTGTTTAAAATAACTGACTGTGAGTGTTCCCTGTCCCTAAGTGGAACCTGTACATCGATTCTGCCACTGACTAATAGTGGTGAGGAGCTAGCTGGGCCAAGTTGTCTATTTAAACTGTCACATGCTAATAAGAGCCCATTTAATCTGATTCTACTGTTTAAGGGAATCCCAAACATTTGGACAGCATTCTTATTTATTTTTCCTGGAGATCATTTAAATACTGAATTATCTTGACTTTTTAATGTCTTATACTGAATAATTCATTCTATTTATCTTGCAGTGGAAGTTGGAAATTGTAATCAGGGCCTGGGTTCCAAGAATGCAAACCAGACAAATGTACTGTTTTCATAAGAAAAGTTTTTAGACTAAGCTATAAAAACTAACTCAAAACCTATATGCTCTCCAAACACTCTTATACCTTTCAGTTGGAAAGGTTCTCATGGAGAACTAAAAGCATCTATAAGGATATGTAGTTTTAGATCATCTGTCTAGCTTTGAAAATTACCACGCACATGTGTTTGTACAATTATAAAATAGTATATCCTTTGCAGTAGCACGGAGATCAACCAAGTGGCCTTTTCAAAAGGAAATTGATGCTTTACGGCACTTAGAAAGAAGAGGAGATCCTTTAAGATTGGGGAGTTGACTCTGGTGAAGAAAAAGAAATACCAAGAGAGGCTGGTGATCATGTCTCTCCTGGAGAGATTTAAAATTAACAACTGCCTCCAACTCAGACAACATGAACAGCCCAAAGCTGTTCATCCTCACACAAGTTCATCCTCAAGAGTAAGTTAAGTTTATCAGCCATTACAAGTAGAGTAGTGGGATGGCCAGAGATAACAAATTCTCTAGAGATTGCTAACCTTCCACGTACCAAACAACATCTATTCTACAGAGCCCAGGTCTACAGCAGAATCCATGAAAACTTGAATATAGGGTGTTGACTGGGGTTGAAGTAGCAGACCCAGTCAAGGATCAGACAACAGAAGCACCATCAAAACCAGATTTTGGTAGAAGTGAATGCTGAGTACCTGCTCACCACATCCTTGTTGGCGATTTGCTGGTCTTGGTAAACAGTCTGACAACAGAAAGGATGGCATGCTTGCTGCCAACTGTCACATGGGAAAGCTAACTGGCAGGTGGCTGCAGGATGGAGTTACTTTAGGTAGGATTTGGAGATGTCAAGGGAGACAAGTACCAGGATGAAACATTCCAGACACTGAAGAGATCAGTGTCTCACAAGCAGAAGATCTCTTAGCAAACCTCCAAATATCTCCATGTTTGGGCTTGACCTGGCCAGATGAGAAAGAGTCTGTCAAACTCACATGAGCAACCCTAAGGAAACTGTTCAATTTTTCTCCAATAGTCCTGTAAATACCAAATGTTCAAAGAAGAGAATGATGATGGACCAACGTCATGATGGTGGACCAAAGAAAAAAGTCGGGTAGCAAGAAGCAAAGGTGAGCAGGAAGACTGTTGGAAGAGATACATTACTACCAGCTGAGTCTGGCCACACAGTAAAGAAACGCTTCTGTTCGGTGAAAGGTAGAAGCTGTGGCGTGAGTTCTAAACCTCACCGTGTCAATATCTCTGACCTTCACAGTTAAATTGTATGTTCTAAAGACCATGTGCTGGGTGAACATAGGGGGAAAAGGAGCATGTGCTCAAAAAGAATCAGAAAAGCAAAAATGAAACATTAATGAGAATGGCCAGAAATAGAGTTTGGAATTAGAAAGAACTTTTACCGTATGTGAGATTATCTCAAGGTATTTTTGCTCTGGAGTTTTGTATGATTAGTTTCTGTAGAATGAGAACAATAAAACTGCTTATCCAATAATATACATTTTACACAAAATATTAACATATTAAGAGTGAAGCAAAAGTACTTTTGTTTTGCTTAACATCTTCAATACCTAAACTGCATGATCCCTAGGAATAGCCTTATAATAGTGTTGTATTGGATGGGAGATTGTTATTATAGAATTGGTTGGTAGTAAATTTAGATGACATAGAAATTAAGCATGATGACACAGAAATTAAAGAATCATGAAGCATACCTATATTCAAAGTCCTTATTACTCTGAGGTAGGAAAGTTATGAGTTTAAGATAAGCCTACTCTATATAGTGGATTTCAGACTAATAGAAAACATAAATATCTTGTCTCCAAAAATAGATAAACAAACAAAAAAACCCTCCCAGCCTTTTTAATACAGCATATTTGTTTTGTTTTTCATGGTATAATAAACTAGTTATTGAGTTAATCTGTATTGATACTTCTAGGGGTAAATAATTAAGAAAGAGTACTACCTGCCAGGCCTCTTCACCAAGTCCCTGCAAGTCTTGCTCAGGGCAGCTCTCACTGTCGCCACCAGCCAATCTTTCCCAGCTCTCACAGCATTCCAGCTGTGTTTCCTCTCAGCCATAAACTCTGTAAATGGCAGGAGTCACACGCTCTAGCTCTGCACCCAAATACCTGGTAAAACATGACTCTTAAACTTGAACTGTTAACCAAATATCTTTATGTATATAAAACTCCCAATTATATAATGCTAATTTCCAATGATAAAGGTCTTATCCCAATTTTCTAACATCTCCAAAACACCAGAAATATGTCTGAAGACATCTGGATATCCAGGTCTCCCTCTCTCTGCTCCATTCCTGCAGACCACAGTCTCTCTCTCTCTCTCTCTCTCTCTCTCTCTCTCTCTCTCTCTCTCTCTCTCCCTCACTTCCCTTAGCTCCTCCTCCTCTCTCCCCTCTAATCACTGGCTTGTCACTGCCTCAGTGAATGGATAGGAAATACCTTGCAACAGATACTATTACTTTGTGACATTTAAATGACCATCTGTAAAGTGCCCAAAAAAATGATTCCGGACCCTAGCTAAGTATAAACTGAGTTTGGTGGTACATATCTAATTCAACAACTGGGGGTTAGAGAAAATAGGTTTTAGAAATTCAGTGTCATTTTCTAATGTATAGTAAGCCTGAGGTCAAGGTGGGACATAAAATGACCCTTTTTGAGCCTGTGATCCTACTATGCGAGTAGCTATGGCAGGAGGATTGTCAGGATGTATAGAATGAATCTTATCTCAGAAAAGAAAGGAAACAAACAAAGCAAATGACCCTTTTGAATTTCATATATGTTGCTATGTATCTAAAAAATAGTACACCTTACTTAAAAACTGACTAATTGCAGTCAACATGAATCCTGTATTTCTCTTGTGTTTTTGTTTATTTTTAACTAGCTTCTATATTTTTTTTTCTGAAATTGAAGTGGGAGAGAGCAAAAGGTAGTTTTGCTTGAATACACGTCAAAAAGAATTATTACTAAAAACAATAGACAGAA
Organism: Apodemus agrarius; assembly: GCA_964023405.1. Taxonomy (NCBI): domain Eukaryota; kingdom Metazoa; phylum Chordata; class Mammalia; order Rodentia; family Muridae; genus Apodemus; species Apodemus agrarius. Next base: position 60,272,646 of record OZ030022.1, on the reverse strand, counting down.
TAACATGTGTGTATTGGAACATTAGACTTTTTGAAAAGGGAACTCATAAATGTGTTTGCTTATTTGCAAAAAGAATCTCTGGGAGCATGGAATGGGCTAGTATAAGGGGCTAACATTGCTGCATATGGTAGTACATGCCATTAACCCCAGCACTCAGGAGACAGAGATTGGTGGATCTCTGAGATTGAGGCCAGCATGGTCCATAGAACGAGTTTTCCAGCAGCTAAGGCTAAGCGAAGAGACCCTGTCTCAAAATAGAATTGCCTATCTCCCCCAAAAGGTTACCTTGTTGTAGTGCTTCTTCGGAGTAGGAGGACTAGTAACAGGAATCATCAGACAACTTGCTGTGTCTCTTTTAATAAAAAAAATACATTTTGAACCATGTGTATTGCTACTTCAAATATTAAAAATGACACGAAATTACATAAAAACTAATGAAAATTACATTCTTGTTACATAATCACTTAATTTTTAACCACTTAAGCAAAGTGTAATTGCCCTTCTCTCTTTTGTAATTTAATGAGCTATATCATTTCCCATCTAAGTGAAAATTTGATGGAAACTAGGGCAGTTACTTATTCATTCTTCATCTAGCACGCAAGCACACACACATACACACACACACACACACACACACACACACACAAATAAATCTAATAGAACACTACTTGAACTGTGGAATGAATGAATTATATTGACATTATAGTTTGTGCTGGCAAGCAGCCCCTGAATTCATTTCACAAACATGATTCTATCAAATTACTTTGCTCTTGAATCAACAGCATTAATTCCTCATCCTGTTGTGTTTTTTTAATGTTTCCCTTTAATTGCTTTGTTCTAATTCCGAGGCTGTTGTTTCTGTGATGATATAGTTTTACTGGATAGCATCTCCCCATTAGTTGTAACACACCAAGCTGTGGAAATGAGTTCTATTTCAGAGGTTTCTGTTCAGTCATACCATACAGGATCTGTTAGTCATTGTGGTGCCACATTCTATGCATATTTGTGTGTTCATGTTTCCTCCACAAGAACAAACTATCCAAATATCTTTGGCTAACTCTTCTCACTAGTTAACGTGACCATTTGAGTTGGAGCCAACGAAATAGTAGAGCAATACTGAGGCTTTTCCAGGACCTGCTATAGAAACATCTTATCTGAAATTTTCTCTTTTCTTAATTTAATTTTTTTTTCTATTCATGAACCAGAATTCCCTTGACTTAGCAGAGAGAAACAAGGAAACTGACAAAGGATTTGCTCTCTGACTGTATAGAACAGAACTCGCAAACTTCCCTCAGCAACCTATCTTGGGATTACCAATGACTCAGCATGTATGATGTTCAGCCATTCATAATCTAAAATTATAATTTAAAGGTTAGCTCACAATTATCCAGCTTGGCTAATAAAGTCAGTCATCTGGCACATGTGCAGCTAGACTTCAGGCACTGTTATAGGTATATTTACATTGATACATTATGATGTTTGTCCGTAGGCACATAAATACAGATGAGGAGGTAATTATTCCACTTTCCAGATCCTTTTAGCAACAATTTAGGTACCAGATCATAAATGGAAAGTTCAGAAAATTACCTAGCTGTGCAGGAACCAGTAAGTGGCTTGTTCATTTCCAGCTTCTTCAGTTCTCCACTTTATCATTCCCACCTCCAAAGCACTCAAATAACAATGAACTTTCATTATTTAAAACATACTGTTTGGATGCTGAAGAGATAACTCTTCAGTTAAAGACATTGGCTACTTTGCCAGAGGACTCAGTTTGATTCTCAGCACCTACATAGCTGCCCTAAAACCCCCTGCAACTACAGTTCCAGGGTAGCAGACCACTACTTCTGAGCTATTTTGGAATTGCATAAATGTAGTACACAAGACATATATGTGTCTTTGTGTATATGTATGTAAAGATGTATATTACGCATATGATATATATGTATACAATATACATGCATATGATGTATATGTATATGATGTATTCATATATGTATGTCACACATGAGTATAAAATAATAAATAAATGTGTATTACTAAGAATAAATACAAATAAAACATCGTTTTACTTACTACACAACATAGAATTTAATTCAGACCCATTAGTCTGCTATTGAAAGCTTTTTACAGTGTGGATCACATATCTTTCAAGTATTACGTTTTGCCTCCTCCTCTAGTTACTCAGACAAATATCTAGCATTGATTATGATCTCTCTGTTTCTTTGTCTCTGTTTCTCTGTTTCAGTGAGTTTGTGTTTCTCTATGTGTCGACATCCTTTTATTTCTCTGCATGTTGAAATCCTGCTTATCTGTCTTGTTTAACTGAACTTTTCCCATTATATTTCTAATCTCTTTGTTCAAAATTAATTATTCTTGGTCCTGAAAATGTAGCATGATCTTGCTTTAAATTTCAAATATGGTACTCATTCAAGCTAAATCTTTTTTTAAGATTCATTTTTTTATGTATATGAGTACATTGCAGCTGTCTTCAGACACACACTAGAAGAGTGCATCAAATTGCATTACAGATGGTTGTGAGTCACTATTTGGTTACAAGACCCCTGGAAGAACAGTCAGTGCTCTTCACTGCTGAGCTATCTCTCCAGCCCTGAATTACAGCTCTTATAGCCACCTTCCTACTGCACTTTACCGTTGAAAGACAGTTTTGTCACACGATTCACCTTTCATGGAAAGAGCTCATTAGGATGGGAAGGATTAGTATTCAGAATGATCATTAAAACATGGAGCATGAAAGACTTGGGGAGAAACAGATCATATGCTTTTGGCGGCCTGTGTTAGATAAATAAGAAACTAGGAAGTTATTAAGTGAGAGAGGATCCTGATAACATCAAGATAAAGAACTTGAATGTAAAGACCAAAAACTGTTGATGTCCTGAACATATGACTAACTGCATTGACTACAAAGAGTTAGACATAAACTCAGTTCATATCTGGAGAAAAAATACATTCTGTTATTTACATTAATTGGAAAAGAAACAGAATTTAAAATTATAAGTAGTTATTAGTTTTTCCTTATAATAAGATAATTCTAGAAAAATAAAGAAAACAATGGTTATCAGACCAATCTAAATTTTCCTCAAAACATGTACCACCATTAAAAATTTTATTAAGTACCTACTTACGAGTCAGGAAGTAGCAACTCTTATAATAAACAAGATGTATATTTGAGTTGGATTCACAGACTGCATTAAATTTTAATGTTGTATTAGCAATTTTTTCATAGGTCTCAGTAGAATGCCAAGGATATAATAAAATGAGTTGCTTGAATAGTTGCCCTTTGTAGTTGACCTAGCTATGGTGATTCATTTACTAAAATTAAATTACATTAGTTCTGTGGAAAATAGCAAAAGGTAAAGGTAACGGTAAGGAAAAAGTCGTTCTTAGAACTTTGTTTAATTTTGAGAAAAGACAGGTTGTAAAATAGGATTAATAGAATCCATAAAAATCAAGCCTGTGGAGATTCCAGTGCAAAGATTTTATGCTTTCAATTAATGAAATATAAGAATAAGAGTAATACCCACTTCAGATGTGGGTAAAGGGCTTAGTCCAGCAAGTATGAGGACAGGAATTCAGGTTTTAGAACCCACATTAAAGCCAGGTTGGTATTGTTACCTACCTGAAAGAGGAAAGTTGAGGCAGGGATCCTTCAAAGCGAGTGGGCTAACCAGGCTAAACGAATAGATGAGCTCTACGTTCAACTAGAGACCTGACCTCATTTATAAGATGAAAACGTGATGAAGGAAAATATTTTATGTCAATCTCAGTCCACTACACACATGTGCACACGTATGAATGTGTACCTTCACATACATGTGTATCCTCACACATGTAAATATTCATATGCACACCAAACCCATATACATATACCAAAATAGTATTATCCATTCATTTTCCTACTTGTTTATATTGAATTAAGTATCTGTGCCTTATCATCTAATAAAAATATGGAGACTCAGTTCAAAATTGTAGAACTTTGAGAACAATAAAATTTGACTCCTTTTCATGGTTATTTGTTTAACAAATCTGAAAATTCATTGCATTTTGTTCAGAAAAAATATTTATTCCATTTTAAATAATACTTTTCATTTAATTCTATCGCTTCATCCAATTTCATCCCTCCAGCCACTCCCAACCACTCTCCCTGAGACCCTTCCCATGCCCCGAAAATTATCTTCCAAAAAAATAAATTACAAATATGAAGTTTGAAAAAGAAAGGGAGAGAAAGAAGGGAGATGGGAAGAAGGAAGGAAGGAAGGAAGGAAGGAAGGAAGGAAGGAAGGAAAGAAGGAAAGGAAGGAAGGAAGGAAGGAAGGAAGGAAGGAAGGAAGATTAAGACTCAAGAAGAGAGTAGATTAAGATATAGAGTAGCATAAAGAGCATGTGTAGATGCTAAAGTGATCAATACTTACAACAGCAATATCAGGGCAGTGGGGATAAGCCCAGCAGTTGTCTATATACATCAATGAGAAGCCAGTGCACCACCTTTCCTCTCAGTAGAAAACATGATTAAAGAATTCATAAAAGTTAAGATGTGTCTCTAGATCAAAAGATACACATTCAGCTACAGCAAGAAGATGAGAAAAAAATTGACCTTAACTAACATTTGCTAAATGATAAAGAATTGAACTAGGAGTAGAAGTCAATCTTGACATAAGAAAAACATTTTTTACTGATAAATTATTTTTTTACCCTCTACTCAAAAAAATTAGTGTGAGTGTATTGAGAAAGGCAAGATTTGCATCTATCCTCCTTAATTTAATGCTAGAACTTAAATAAAAGGTTATCAACGTATACTTAAATAGAGTCTAACCCAACACAATTCCCCACATTATTTAAAATCTAGAAATAATTGGACACATTTTATTAAATTAAATTAAATTAAATTTAAGCCATGGCCTTTGCATAAAATAGAAAAAATTCCTGCAATATCATGGGATAAGGCACATGCAAGGTAAAGACACAGGACAATGCAAATCCATTTTCATAGTGAGTGCAGGAAAAATCTGATTGTTTTTCTCCAACAAGTGTCCATCTAACTTTCCTTAAATAAGTTTTATACTTATATCCTTCAGCATATATATTAAAACTTTAAAGTATTTATCGATTATTTCCAAAAGAGAACTTTGATTTCCATGTAGTTCTTAAGAATTACTATAGCTTTACAGGAAAATAAAATCAATGAATCTGTGAGCAGAAATATAGAGATAAAGAGAATGATATTATGTAGGGCCAGAAAAAAATAGATAAACTACAGATAATCAGTACAGGAAAAGAATGAAGGGAGTTGGTTGCTGGGGAACAACTCATTTGCTAAATGATAAAGAATTGAACTAGGAGTAAAAGTCAATCTTGACATAAGAAAAACATTTTTTACTGATAAATTATTTTTTTACCCTCTACTCAAAAAAATTAGTGTGAGTGTATTGAGAAAGGCAAGATTTGGATCTATCCTCCTTAATTTAATGCTAGAACTTAAATAAAACGTTATCAACGTATACTTGTGTTTTGTATTAGTTTTTTAAAATGTGAATGGGAATTTAGCAAGCTTTTATGCTGATAAATAAAGGACAATCTTGAAGCAGGAGTAATTTGGAGGAATTCCTTTTTGAAGTCCTTTGTAAAGATGTTGACATGATAGTATGTGCACAGAAAATCAAGTAGATGAGCCAATAATTAAGTTAAGAAATTATCAGAAGATGAGCTAAGCGTAAGTTATTGATGCCATTTTCTGAAGAGAGAAAAAAATATAAAAATAGAATCAGGTGATGGGACTTAGTTAGATAAATGGCATAAATATACATGGTATAACTATTTTGGATAGAAAGTTGTCAGCATTAAGTAAAAAAAAAAAACAAACCTGAAACACACACACACACACACACACACACACACACACACACAAATCATTTCTCAACAATTTCGATAGAAATAAGAAACTTTATCCAAGCATTATTTCCACGTTAAAAATGTAAAATCACCAGGTTCTACATTTACCTTTAAAGCTAACTTTCTAAAGCCATGCTGTTGTGTTTAAAGCATCAGAGGCAGACTGGGGACATAACTTTGTTTATTTAAGCACATGAAAGAGGATTGCATGTTGTTCTCTAATGAGAGTTTAAGAGACTTGGCCTAGCAACTGAGGAGAGCAGAATGAAGCCCAAATACAAAATGAAGGCAAGTAATGAAATTTACCAAAATTAGAAGAACAATAAGTGGTAAGAGGTTTCCAATAACTTTGATTCATCTCCTACATGTGCACAGTTTTTCAAAAACAAAGGACAGAATCCCACAAAGGGTTGGAGGTATACCAGAGTGAGCAGAGGACTTCCCTAACTTTTGCAAGTCTCAGTCCATGGGTCTGATACCCAACATTGCAGAAACCAAATGTGGTTTCCATACCTTTAATCCTAGGAACCCCAGCATCAGCTGCTGAAGTATCAGCTACATACTGAGTTTAGGGCCAGCCTGCACTACATAAGACTCTGCCTCAAAAGAAACAAAAGGACCCAAATGATCAGGCAAACAACACAATCATGTCATCTAACATGTTCATGTGTTTATTATTTATTGTGAAAAGAACCAGCTTATAAGTAGAAAAATTTGGGAGATTTTCAGTGTTTTCAAGTTATGAAGCTAGGATGAAAAGAAATTACTGTGGTTAGTGCTATTGGTGCTAATTTATAGGAGGTAATAACTTTCTTTAATGGGTCCTGTTTGTTGTCCTATTTTATATAAACTTAAATGTTGAAAAGGGATTTTTACAAGTTCACTCTAAGTTTCACTACTATCCATATTCTATTTTGCAATAAAAATTTAAGTGACTTAGTTCAGATACACACAGTGAATATTTGGGGATAGTTAACCTCCAAGATCTAGACAGAAGTAATTATATTACTGTCATATGAAATAACTGTATTGCTGCTAGACACAATAGTAGCTATGTGATTGGCATATGAAATAGGACCTAGATTATTGTCATATGTAACCATATTACTGCAACTAATTATGCAAATGTCTTTGTTACTCTTTTATTGCTGTTAGGAGACAACTCCTAATTTTAAAAATTTAATACAATTGCTCTGTAGTACTGCTTGAGGTCAGGGATATTGATTCCTCCAGAAGTCCTTTTATTGTTGAGAATAATTTTAGCTATCCTGGGTTTTTTGTTGATCCAGATGAAACTGCATGGTATTGGTACAGCAACAGGCAAGTAGACCAATGGAATAGGATTGAAGACTCAGAAATGAACCCACAGACTTATGGTCACTTGATCTTTGATAAAGGAGCTACAACCATCCAGTGGGGAAAAGATAGCCTTTTCAACAAATGGTGCTGGTTCAACATGCAGAAGAATGTGAATCGACTAAGAATGTGAATTGTACTAAGATCAACTCCAAGTGGATCAAGGACCTCCACATAAAACCAGACACACTGAAACTATTAGAAAAGAAACTGGGGAAAGACCCTGGAGGACATGGGCACAGGGGGGAAAGTTCCTGAACAGAACACCAATAGCTTATGCTCTAAGATCAATAATTGACAAATGGGACCTCATAAAATTACAAAGTTTCTGTAAGGAAAAGGACACTGTCAGAAGGACAAAACGGCAACCAACAAAATGGGAAAAAAATCTTCACCAACCCCACATCTGACAGGGGGCTAATATCCAATACATACAAAGAACTCAAGAAGTTAGACCCCAAAGAACCAAATAACCCTATCAAAAATTGGGTACAGAGCTGAACAAAGAATTTTAACCAGAAGAAATTCGGATGGCCGAGAAACACCTTAAGAGATGTTCAACATCATTAGTCACCAGGGAAATGCAAATCAAAGCAAGCCTGAGATTCCACCTTACACCAGTCAGAATGGCTAAGATTAAAAACTCAAGAGACAACAGGTGCTGGCGAGGATGTGGAGAAAGAGGAACACTCCTCCACTGTTGGTGGGATTGCAAGATGGTAAAACCGCTCTGGAAATCAGTTTGGCGGTTCCTCAGAAAATTGGGCATGTCACTTCCAGAGGACCCTGCCATACCACTCCTGGACATATACCCAGAGGATTCCCCTGCATACAGTAAAGACACATGCTCCACAATGTTCATAGCAGCCTTATTTATAATAGCCAGAAGTTGGAAGGAGCCCAGATATCCCTCAAAGGAGGAATGGATACAGAAAATGTGGTATATATATGCAATGGAATACTACTCAGCAATTAAAAATAATGAATTCATGCAATTTGTAGGCAAATGGTTAGATCTGGAAAATATCCTAAGTGAGTTAACCCAATCACAAAAGAATACACATGAAATGCAATCACTGATAAATGGATATGAATGAGCCCAGAAGTCCTAAATACTCAAGGCACAATTAGCAAGTCAAATGATTCCCAAGAAGAAGTAAAGAACATTGTGGAGCATGTCTTTACTGTATGCAGGGGAATCCTCTGGGTATATGTCCAGGAGTGGTATGCCAGTTAGATCTGGAAAATATCATCCTAAGTGAGTTAACCCAATCACAAAAGAATACACATGAAATGCAATCACTGATAAATGGATATGAATGAGCCCAGAAGTCCTAAATACTCAAGGCACAATTAGCAAGTCAAATGATTCCCAAGAAGAAGAAAGGAGAGGACCCTGGGCCTGAAAAGATTGGATCCAGTTTTGTAGGAGAGTACCAGAACAGAGAAATGGTAGAGGGGTGATTGGGGAATAGTTGGGGGGGAGAGGACTTATGGGACGTATGGTGGGGGGGGAACTGGGAAAGGGGAAAGCCTTTGGAATGTAAACAAAGTATAGGATAAAAAATTACTTCTGTGTTCCTAAGAAAAAAAATAATTACAGGATTGTTTATAGTTTTCAAAGGTCACCACAGCAGGAAGCCGAGAAGCAGGGTATTAGAGCAGTAGCAGAGAGGGCTCTACATCCTGCTCTGTTAGCAAAACAAGAGACAGAAGGAGAGGGAGAGAGAGAGAGAAAGAGAGAGACACATGAGAGACAGATATATAGAGTGGGAGATAGAGAGAGAGACAGGCAGTGACAGAAACAGACAGAGACGGACAGAGCAGAAAGAAACTGGGACTGGCCTGATTTTTTGAAATCTGAAAAACCACTGCAAGGGACAAATCCCCTCCTACAAGATCACCCATACTCCATCAACGCCACATCTTCCAATACCTCACAAACAGTGCTACTAACAAAAACAAGGACCAAGTCATGGAGGAATGCTGCTTAACGGCTTGTTCAAACAGCTTCATCTGAACGCTTCCTTACAGTGCCCAGGACCACCGGCTCAGGGGTGGCTCTGCTCACAGTGAGCTGGACTCTCCCATATCGATCATCAGTGAATGGAAGGCGTCCCAGGCTTGCCTAGAGGCAAGGCCAGCGGAAGCGTCTTCTCAACGGAGTTTCCCTCTTCTGAAATTACAGCAACTTGTGTAAGTTGACGTAAAAGATGGGTTGCACAACCTGCACTTACCGTCGTTTCTTAACAATTGCCCAGCCGGGCGTGGTGGCGCACGCCTGTAATCCCAGCACTTGGGAGGCAGAGTCAGGTGGATTTCTGAGTTCGAGGCCAGCCTGGTCTACAGAGTGAGTTCCAGGACAGTCGGAGCTATACAGAAAAACTCTGTCTCAGAAAATCAAAACAAAACAAAACAAACAAACAAACAAACAAACAAACAAAAAATTGCCCAAACCTATTATTGTGCTGTTTGTTTCTCTGAGTAGTTCATTTCTGTATCCCTGATATAGTACAGGACCATAGTGAACGCAGACTGTGAACTCCATACATACTAACCATAACTTTTAATGAGTTAATACACACATAATTTTATATTTAATTAGTATTACTGCAGAATTAAAAAATTTTTAATAGCAGAAATTATCTGTTACTCTAGTTTATTAGAAAGGTCTCACACCTCCTCCCAAATGCTTACAAAGCAGCTGTATTGTGCCTTTCCGTCCATCTAGCCATTCCAGGGTTGGTTCTGGTAGGATGGTTCATTTGCTCTTAGTTTGCATTCAGTGAATATTAGGTAATTTTTGCTTCTTTTCAATTCCTATTAATTTAGAAGTGATTCTGATTTTTATTATTGTTGTTGGCAATTCTCATTTTGGGTAATACTGTTCTGCTGAAACTTTATTTTAAAAAGTGGCAATTTAGCAACTCTGATATTACTTATTCTAGCTCTCAAGATATATATAAATTACTATTAATTGAATTATATACATTCAATTGCATTCTTAATTTGGTTACCATAGGAATTTTATGATTCTCTTAGTAGATTTTAACAGGATGACCCTACTATAACCATATTAAAGTATTTCACACTGATCTGCAGTTTCCTAAATCTTTATAAATAAGATAGTTATTCAATAACGATTGAAAAGTTGTTAAAATATATAATCAAAGACCTTTGCCATTCAAGTTAAATTATATACTAGGAACAGTGATTTAAAAGCCACACTTGATTCCCCCAGAAGTTCGTTTACTGTTGATGATAGTTTTAGCTATCCTGGGTTTTTTTGTTATTCCAGATGAATTTGAGAATTCTTTCTAACTCTATAAAGAACTGAGTTGGGATTTTGATGGGGATTGCGTTGAATCTGTATATTGCTTTTGGCAAGATTGCCATTTTAATTATACTAATCCTGCCAACCCACGAGCATGGAAGATTTTTCCATTTTCTGAGGTCTTCTTCAATTTCCTTCTTCAGAGACCTGAAGATTTGTCATATAAATCTTTCACTTGTTTGGTTAGAGTCACACCAAGATACTTTATATTGTTTGTGGCTATTGTGAAGGGTGTCATTTCCCTAATTTCTTTCTCGGCCTGCTTATCCTTTGCATATAGGAAGGCTACTGATTTGCTTGAGTTGACTTTATAACCAGCCACTTTGCTGAAGTTGTTTATCAGCTGTAGGAGTGCTCTGGTGGAGATTTTTGGGTCATTTAAGTAAACTATCATATCATCTGCAAATAGTGATAGGGGGAATCAATATCCCGGACCTCAAGCAATACTACAGAGCAGTAGTGTTAAAAACTGCATGGTATTGGTACAGTGACAGGGAAGTGGATCAATGGAATAGGATTGAAGACCCAGAATTGAACCCACACATATATGGCCAATTGATATTCGACAAAGGAATGTTTTTCCACTGAAAACATCCAGTGGAAAAAAAGATAGCCTTTTCAACAAATGGTGCTGGCTCAACTGGAGGTCAACATGCAGAAGAATGAGAATTGATCCACTCTTATCTCCTTGCACTAAGCTGAACTCCAAGTGGATCAAGGACCTCCAAATAAAACCAGACACACTAAAACTAATAGAAAAGAAACTGGGAAAGACCCTTGAGGACATTGGCTCAGGGGGAAAATTCCTGAACAGAACACCAATCGCTTATGCTCTAAGATCAAGAATAGACAAATGGGACCTCATAAAACTACAAAGTTTCTGTAAGGCAAAAGACACTGTCAAAAGGACAAATTGGCAACCAACAAATTGGGAAAAGATCTTCATCAGCCCCACATCTGACAGAGGGCTAATATCCAATGTATACAAAGAAATCAAGAAGTTAGCCCCCAGAAAACCAAATAACCTTATCCAAAAATGGGGTACAGAGCTAAACAAAGACTTTTCACCTGAAGAAATTCGGATGGCTGAGAAACACCTTAAAAAATGTTCAACATCATTAGTCATTAGAGAAATGCAAATCAAAACAACCCTGAGATTTCACCTTACACCTGTCAGAATGGCTAGGATTAAAACTCAGAGGACATCAGGTGTTGGCGAGGATGTGGAGAAAGAGGAACACTCCTCCACTGCTGGTGGGACTGCAAGCTGGTACAACCACTCTGGAAATCAGTTGGGCGGTTCCTCAGAAAACTGGACATGATACTTCCGGAGGATCCAGCCATACCACTCCTGGGAATATACCCAGAAGACTCCCCAGCATGCAATAAGGATACATGCTCCACAATGTTCATAGTAGCCTTATTTATAATAGCCAGAAGCTGGAAAGAACCCAGATGTCCCTCAACGGAGGAATGGATACAAAAAATGTGGTATATATACACAATGGAATACTATTCAGCCATTAGAAACAATGAATTCATGAAATTCTTAGAGAAATGGATGGAGCTGGAGAACATCATTCTAAGTGAGGTAACCCAGTCTCAAAAGAATACCCATGGTATGCAGTCACTGATAAGTGGATATTAGCCTAGAATCATGGGACACCAAAGACACAATTCACATACCAAATGATGTCTGACAAGACGAAAGGAATGGACACTAATGCTGGAAAGGATCAAAGCATCAGTGTAGGGGAATACCAGAACAGGGAAGTGGGAAGGGGTGGATGAGGGAGCAGGGGGAGGGAAAAGGGCATGTGGGACCTTAGGGGGTTGGGAAAACAAAAAAAAAAAAGGAAATGAAATGTAAATATAGAATATATCCAATAAAAAAAAGAAAAAAAAGAAATAATTCCTTAAATAAATCTGAATCCTAAAAATGTTTGGCAGCAAATTAAGAAAGGATATAACTACTGGAATTCTTGATTTCCTTACTTACTATTCTAGCAGGAACAAAACCCTTTTTATAATTAAGATAGAATCAGTATAATAGTTACCTTTAGTCTTACCACTATTATACAGCAAAGTGTCTTTCAGGATGGATTTCAGTTGTCCTTGTGGTCTTACTTTATTTTTCTTACTATTAAAATATATTTAATAGTCATATAAAACAAAAAAAGCCACATTTGTATTTTCTTCTTAAATTAGTCCTTTTCTAAGAAAATGTGTAATCCAAATATGGAAAGATATATTATTATCTTCCAACAATTACATTGGATGTGTAAAAATTTCCAGAAATTTTGAAGGAGAACTTTTATTTAACACACGTGATTTGCAAAATGTTTCATTGACTTTTAACTTCACAATGAAAGGTATTTTTCATTGATGTCAGAATCTAATTTATAAGCAGGAGGTACAGTGTCAACTCCTACATAATGCAACCCTTTTATGATGAGAAACACTTGCCAACAATCTACCATAAGTCACTGTATCATTCTGAATACATAGCAAGTATGAGATCATTTTTTAAATTGATTTGAATATATATATATATATATATATATATATATATAATGCCAAGACTAGAAGTTATTATCTTTCTTGCAGCAAAGATAGAGCATCAGAAACTATTGTAATTCTACTTGGTTTGTCTTGATCTACAGTTCTGAGCAATAATCCTGGCTTATTATTTATATTCAACTTAATATGGGCAGTCGAGTGACAGACAGAATAAGGAGCACTGAAACTTTTTCAGGGTACATTTAGGTAACCAAGGCAGACAGATGACACTCACAAACACGCATGGACACGTGCACACACAAATACTCTCTCTCTCTCTCTCTCTCTCTCTCTCTCTCTCTCTCTCTCTCTCTCTCTCTCTCTCTCTCTCTCTCCCAGACACACACACACACACACACACACACACACACACACACACGCACACCTCTATTTCTTCTCCTATAAAAATGCGTATTAGACTTTTGCAAAGGAAAAAGGTATAAAATCAATGAAATATATATATATATACATACACATATATACATATATATTGTGTGTGAGTGAATGTATATATACACACAAACTTAGAATATGTAAAATATGCTACTTACTTTTTCTGGGATTTTTTTCCTTTTTTTTTTTTTTTTTTTTGTCCATGACAGGGTTTCTCTGTATAGCCCTGACTGTCCTGGAACTCACTCTGTAGACCAGTCTGGCCTCAAACTCAGAAATCTGCCTGACTCTGCCTTCCAAGTGCTGGGATTAAAGGCATGCGTCACCACTGCCCGACTTCTCCTACTTAGATTGATTTCTGTGGTAGTCTGATACTAGCCATCAGCACAATGTAGGAGCATTTTTCTGATTAATGATTAATATGGGGAGGAGCCTAGCTCATGGTATGTGGTACTGCCTCTGGGGAGAAGGTCCTGAGTTGTATAAACTGAGCAAAACAAGCTGAGCAAGCCTTAGGAATACGTCAGTAAGTATCAGTCTGCTCTTTGGTGGTCTCTGCTTCAGTTCCGGTCTCCAGGTTCCTGAGCTATCTTCTTCCATCAACAAGCTCTATGACGGAAATATAAACCAAACAAACTCTTTTCTAGAACGTACCTTTGGGACACATATCTTATTATAGCAGTAGAAAGCAAACTAGGACATATAAATAATAACTTTATTGATAACTCAAGTTTCTGGACAAGAGCCTGAGGTCTTTCTTCTGTACCTGTGGTTGTTTTAATTGATCTGTTTCAGAGAGCCCTGTTATCACAATGAGTCTGCCTATGGGATAGGACTTCAGATCTGTATTCCAAATACCTACACTTTTCCCAATGTTGAAGGTCTAGTCTCCACTAGAAAATGTGAGAACTAATTTTTATCAGTGACAAACCTTAGACTTGGGATCTTCTCCCAATGCCTGCTTCTGAATAAGTTCTACACAATTTACCCTTTTTAATCTCCTTCCAATCTCACTTGTCACAGTCAAGATGAAAATCTTTAAGAATTTTTCATAAGTTGATGGAAATAAAGAGTAATTTATTGCATTGCAATGTAATGCCATTAATTTGGTAGATTCTCTACATGTGTTTGATGAATGAGATAAAAATACTGATACGCAAGTCTGGTCTCCAAAATTTGGAAAGAAGACCTTATTCTTGGCTGAAATTTAGCAGTCATGCCTTGTATAAACTCAGAATTAAAAGTAGAGATTTATAGTTTCACTATAAAAATTCCCCATTTGATACCCACACAGAAGCCCAAAGTCTGTAAACTCAGTCTCAAAACTTGCAGTCATCTCTCCTATGTGTGGGCTCTTCCCTAATTACTGTAATGGCCCTAAATACATACAGAATACTGATAGAAACTCTAACACTTTAAATGCTTTAGAAAACCAAATTAACAAGAAGTTTTTTTAATTATTCCCCTTTTATTGTAAATAGATTCCTTTCTTATACAATCAATCCTGATTACAGTTTCCTCTCCTCGGCTCCACCCAGTTTCCCCTCACTCCCATCCCATCTGAATCCACACCTTTTCAGACTCACAATTGAAAGGTACAGGCTTGGAGCTGGAGAGATGGCTCAGTGGTTAATAGCACTGACTGCTATTCCAGAGGTTCTCAGTTCAAATCCCAGCAACCACATGGTGGCTCAAAAACCATCTGTAATGAGATCTGATGCACTCTTCTGGTGTGTCTGAAGACAGCTACAGTGTGCTTACTATAATAAATAAATAAATAAATAAATAAATAAATAAACCTTTAAAAAAGACAAGAAAAGTACAGGCTTCGAAGAGGTAACAACAAAACACAACAAAATAAAATATAGTAAGATTAAACAAAAGCTTCACATTGATTTTAGACAAGACAACCTAATAGAAGGAAAAAAGTTTCAAGAGAAGGTACAAGAATCAGAGACATTTTTCTTCTGGTAGCCTGCAGAGTGCCTTTCTGTACCCAAAGGAAATAGAATGTAAAGGTGAAGGTTCACGGTTAGCATCAGATAGCCCTCTCCATGTTCAATGAGTTGTGCAGGTGATATATGAAGCAATGGGACCTTGCTCTCAGTTTGTGGAGACTGATTGTCATGGCAACAGCATGTGTTGTTTGGGGATTTCCATTGGACCCCTTGGGCCAACAACTCAACTCGATGTGATTCATTCCTGATAATGGAAGCTCCATTTGGTGACAAGAGATGGTTTGTTGGGACCTTGTCGTCTTCATTATTAGGAGACATTATTAGAATCGCCTTCTTTTAAATGGAAATCACTCTTTCCATTTTTGTAATGTATTGGTAATAGTTTATAGTTTTGACAGAACTTGTGTGTGCTTTATATTTTCTTGAACCGTTGAAATGATGCTTGCCTTTTTAGACAAAAATAATTTAAAGTGAATTAACTTTACACCATGAAATATGTCCACTTTTATTTGCAAAATTACATACTTAGTCTCTATTTTGAAACCTACATAATCAATAAATGTAAAAGAGGAGTCAAGTTAATTATTAGAAAATATAAATAAATTAGTGTAGAGCTACTTCTATACGTGTATCAAATAGGCATAAATTAAGATTCTTGAACCAGTAATTGAAAATGATATAGAAACTGAAGCTCTTACATTATTGTGGAGAAGGAGAGACTATTTGCCTCTGGGGAAAATAGTTTCACCCTATGTAGTGTGACTAAGATACATTGCCTGCCTTTCTCTACCACTGGCAACAAGCATCTAATACAAATATATGCAATGTTCTGAGAACATAATGGTGCCTTAATATTAGGTAATTCTAAACTGCTAAGTGCTTTGGCAAAAGTCCTGTGACTTGCAACATAAACAAAATTTATAGAATGAAAGCAAAGGATAGATATATAGATATATAGATTGACTGATTGATTGATAGACAGAAGACAGATAGATGGATAGATATAGATAGATAAATATCATTAACCTTTATAACCTCTAATTTGATGTCAGACATATAAAGGAATGTTATCTGTAAAAATAAATTTCAAGCAAGCTGAAAATAAACACAAAGAAAGAAGTTTTCTTTATGTAAAATCACGAAGTCAAGACTCAAAACTTGGTTAATTTTTCAGGGTTTTATATATTTCAGTGTAAAAGAAATGTACCTAAACAATAAAAATTTTGAAATGGTGTTTAATGGTATATATCTGCTGTGTCAAGTCTAGGCTCCATTAAACATTCTTGAAAAACAAATAGACGAAAATTAAAAGCTTGACTTGAAACCAGTGGGTCCTCTAGAAAATTCCCTCAGAATCCTGCGTTCACACTCCTTGCCTGCTCCTAACTATTGTAACTGAAGAGGCCAGCCTGATACCTTTGCTCTCTGAGGTGCATGATCTTGTCAAGGCCCTGCTGTCTACTTTTTCTATGTGGAGAGGATTCTCAATGAAAGTCACACACTAGTGGAAAGGATAAATACAGACAGAACCTACTATAAAGCAAAACTCATAAGAGATAACCGAGGTTAAACATACATTCACAAAAAGGAGAGAGAGCTACAGAGAATTCTCAGTGGTTAAAGTACTTACTGCCCAAACAATCAGATCAGAGTTCAGGTGTCTTTAATCCAGACCAGGTAGCGTAATTCTAATTTTACCCTTGAAAAACAGATTCAGGAGATGCTTTCATCAAGCTGACTTGCAAGACTAATTCTATCCACAAGCGATTCTAAGCATCAGTCTTCAGCCTTTATACACACATGAATGCATACCTGCCCAGATATTGTGACCCAGACTTAGCTGAATCCCTGTCGTGCCTCCAAACTTAGACCAAGGAGTGCATCCTACACCCACTTAGCCCCTAGGCTTTACCCTTTCTCACCTGTCATTGTTTGAACACTTGATATCCAGTTGGTTCCTTGTTGAAGGATGCATATCAGTGAATGTGGGTTTTGAAAGGTTAAAGACTAACCATTCCGAGCTCACTCTTTCTGCTTCCTGCTTGTGATTCCAAACACAAACACTCAGCTTCCTGTCCCTGGCGCCATGCAGAGCCCTTGATGACTCTGTGTCCTGTAGTGAAGGTCTTATTTTCCTTCTGCAATTGTGAACCCTAATACATTCTTCCTTCCGCAAATTGCCTTGGTCATGATCTTTTGTCGCAGCAATTGAAGAATTATTGACATAATGCTTCATGCCATATCAATCCTCTAAAGCCTATCCCGGCCTTGCGAATTTGCCTTTTCACTCTATCCAAACTGCAAACACACTAATCCTCAGATGACTTGGGTTCAACATCCAGGACTCTGGCTAGTCTGTGGAGCAGTGGCTCTGCCATGTTCAATATCCATGCTTATCAGTATGTCTGCATGTGCGTGTGTGTATGTGTATTGTGCAGTTTAAGTGAAATTATACCCCTTGTAGAGATTCAGAAGAATGTGAAAACTTAACTTCTC
Source organism: Apodemus agrarius (assembly GCA_964023405.1). NCBI lineage: Eukaryota > Metazoa > Chordata > Mammalia > Rodentia > Muridae > Apodemus > Apodemus agrarius. The sequence goes on along the minus strand of OZ030022.1, from coordinate 60,254,643 downwards.
AGGAAGCACCTATTACTAATTGCAGCAATGTTCCCAAAATCATTGCCAAGTGAGGAAGCCAATTATAATGGCAGAAAGTTCAGGAGTTTCGAAACTCTTAGGAAGTTCTCATGTGTCTACAGTTCTGCCTCAGGACCACATCAAACTGATAATCAGGTGCTGCGGAAGCTAGAAGTCCTTTCACAGCCTCCCTGAATCCTATTAACAGAAGCCTAAATCATTAGTCTTTCATTCAAAACATTTTGCTCAATTTATTTCTTCTTAGATGACCAATTAATTTATGTTTTACCCATTTTTATTTTTTTCTTCAAGGTAACAATCAATTTAGATTAGTTAACATACATTTTAGGCCAAATTCTTTCTTTAGAAAACAGTGACTGCCAACAACTTTCATAGCTGCTGGGAAAGCAAAACTTACTTTAAAAAAAAAAAAAACTTTTAACCCCATTAGGTCTACTACAATCCAGGGCATATGGATACTGAAGAGAATTTGGGTAATAGAATTTTGCCCTGATTTTTTAAATACTGATATAACACAAAGTTAGGTAGATCTCGGAAGACATGGGGGTGAGTATTATCAAAATACATGGGAAGAATATTTAAAAGATTTAATGAAAATATTATTTAAAAATTAACAAATTGTTCTGAATCTTTCTGTAATTCTGAAAATTACCTTTCCTTCTCTGTTTCTGGGATTAAGAGTTAATTCCAGAATGGTGCATTCATTTTTCCCTTCCGGTGCCTCAGTCTTTCTGCAGTGTCCTTTACCTGACAGAAGATGTCAGGCTTACAGCTCAAATAGATCCTATGCCCTATTGCATAGCCCAAGAGAGTTTTAAAGATACAAACCAAAGGTCACCAAAATATTTCAGAATTTCAAATAATTGTTGCAGATTCATCAGTATGTTATTATTAAAGTAAAATATGATTGGCCTCTGGATTTTACAGAGAGGTGGTCATTGAACATATATTTCTCAACAGTTGAAATCAAACTAACATTGAAACAGAAGAAAATAGATAGCTGTAGAACTGAAAGGGCTTGGAGTTCTACAGTGTAACCCTTCAATGTCTCCATCTTAATTTATTTTTTTAATAAGAAGGACATACAACTATCTTAGGACACTTTCGTTTTCAGGTTCGTGCTTCATCAATCTTTTGAATAGAGTACTTAGTCTTGGCAATGAGATAATTGGACAAGATAGTAAAGTTCAGACAATATAATAAACACAACCACAGTCTGCTATTATGAGCTGAATGGTAACTCCTCTCGTCTTCACCAAAAATGATATATTGAAGTCCTAACCTCCAGCATTCCTCTAGATACAAATAATTAAATGAGTTTATACTATCAAAGATTAAGGGATGTGACTGGTGTCTCTGTTAAGAGAAGGATGATGTGGCCATGTGACAAAGGAAGCTGACATAAGAGTTACAAATCTATGAACCAAGGAGCGCATAAGGTTCTTACTGGCACCAGAAGCTAAAAACCAAGACAAAGGTCTCCCTGTGCTCAGTGATCTTCCTGCCACCTTAATTCCACACGTTCAGCCTCCCAAAGTGTGAAAGAACACGATTCTTTTTAAGCCATCCAGTCAATGTTACTTCATTGTGATAGATTTATGGAACTCATATTGCCACAAAGATTTGAGCAAGACAAACAATAAATGTTCTCCTCAGTTTAGCATAGTGAGTACTGTGAAAATATGGGACAAGTGTCCAATAAGAGGTGACCAGAGGTTGTCTTTCTTGAGAAAATGACCACCAGTCCCAAAAGAGAAGTGATAAATTAGTGCCCATGTAGAGTGTTGTGTGATAGTAGTAATAATTTGATAATTTAGAGATCATTTAATTTTCACGTTGATGTACAACTATTTTTTGCCCAGCTCCAATTTGGGTCAACAGTCAAAATATCATTAGTTATGGACCCTAGTCCAAATAGTTTCTTGATTGTTTTTAATATTCACTTACTTTTATTCTTCTGCATTATATCACCAAGGGAAAAAAACCTGCCATATCTTTTGCTACTAGAGAAAGCACTCTGTAGTAGAAACCTAAAATTCCACCCAGCTGCTTTCTTGTCAACCCCACACTCTCCCTCTACTCAAGCTGTGTCAGTGCTTCCTTTCAGTGTGTGTCCACTTTTCTACTGAACCTGATTTGACCCATTCTCAGCACCAGCTTGTGTTGAACCTCTCAAATAATCACCTGGACGTTTGATTCTCCACCACCTCATCTTAATTCAAGGTTACCATCCTTGTTCTAAATTCCTATTCTTTCTTGGGCTTCTCACCACACTGATAACTTTAACTATAACTTTATAAACTTTATAACATTATAAAAGTCTTCAGAGGACTAAGCTTACTAAGACATCCATGCAGTGGCCCAGGGCATGGGTATCTAATAGAGCTGTTCTTTCAACACCTTTCCTTTCTGTTACTTTAGATCTTTGTACACAATCTACATCATTGCTCTACCTCACTTCCCCTTTCTAACTCCTCCCAAATCCTCCCAACTCCTTCCTAAAATGAGCACTTTTCTTTAATTACCAGTGTTATATACATATGCACAGCATGTATATGCAACCTTCATTGCTCATAAGCACACATGTCCAGAACTGAGCATTGAACAACTTACTTGGGTGTTTATCTCTGAAAAAAAATGGATTCTCTCTCTATCAGCAGCTGGGGATGTAGTTTCCATGGCCACATTGGCATGACAACTGGTCTGCCAGCTGTCACATGGAGTGAGCCACTCACTTCCATACGCAATATGGTTTTAGTAGTTACTATGGTGGACAGTATTGTTCCCAGTTGGAGAAGTCTTACATCTATTTTGTGTTGTGAAGAATATTCAAGATGTATAAAAATCTTAGATGAAGCTCTTCATAGAAGCAAGTGATCCTTGGAGACTGTGCAAATCAGGATTGGATTCTAGGGCACTGTGCAAATTTAGTCCACATGTCACTGAGCCTTTTCTGTTTATTTTTTCCCCACCCTGGCCCAGAAGTAGAAAGCTATTCATACAAGCTCATTAAAAGTAAATTAATTATGACACTGAAAACACAAAAACAATGGGTAAATGATTGAGAACTCACAGTATTATGGTGTAGCATTTGAAAGAGCAATCATGAAGACTTCAGGACAATCTGGAAAATATTTCTCTATAAGACAAAGAGAAACAAAAGATTAGAATGCACAATAAGCAGATCATTTTAAAAGTGCAAAGTCGTGTGACTGTATAAGTGCTGTAAGTAATAGATTTTCTTTTTGAAAAGGACAAATTACTTTACCTATCACATTAAAAATCATTTTCATTTTTTCTTCTGTTATTTGTTGTCTGATTATGTATTTGCAAGTTCTCTTTGGTGACTTTGAATTTGAACATGTTGTTCTATATCTTTGGAATGCCTTTTAAGGTATTCTACAACTAGGAAATTAATCCATTCGGTCCAAGTGCTCAGTTCTATAAGTGCTGCGGAATATAGGGTTTACTGCCTCACCATCTTCTTATTAAGACAGCCTTCAAAGAGCATACCCTGTGCAGTGCCTTCTTGGTTCCTTTGCATTGGGTTGTCCTCTTTGTACATACTAGCTAACAAGATGCACAGAAAGTTGTTTATTTTTTCTCCTTTGCTAGACAATGAAGATACTGAAAAAGAAATGATATATATATATATATGTATATATATATATATATATATATATATATTTCCAGAAATATAGTGTGTTTGTGTGTGTGTGTGTGTGTGTGTGTGTGTGTGTGTGTATTTCCAGAAATATAAAAATACAACCTGCTCAGTCTCTATTATGCTATTTGCAGGTATATATTCACGGATGATCATTATTCAATAGCTAGCTGCTTGCCTTTTCTTGGGTATTTCTAGTTCTCTCATCTCCAGTGTTCCTTATTTGACTGTAGATTTTTGCCTCCTAGGCTACACATACTCCACACCTTACCCCAACTCTCTACATAAGCATGTTCCTTGCTATTTCCCTTGTTTACAGTTATCCTCTTTTGTGGAGAGTTATGTTGGTGAGACTTCACGTTGGTGAGACTTCATGCATACAGCTTCTGGCATTCGTAGAAGACACAATCTTACAGGAAAACCCCTATTCCTCTGATTGTACAGTCTTTCCACATCTTCTATTCCACAGTGATTCTAAGATTCTAGAACCTTAGGTACTAGAATATATTATAGATGTAGCCATTGGGCTGAGCTCCACAACCCTGCATTTTGATTGGTTACAATGTTTTGTTCTTGTTTCCATCTGCTGCAAATGGAAATTTGCTTGATGAGGGGTGATAACTACACTTATCTCTGAGTATAAGGGCAAATGTTTAAACTTTGTTAGGGCATATGCTGGTTTAGTAAAACGGTGGTTGTAGGATTACCTCTAGGATCCATCACTTCACTAGCATTGGGTAGTTATCTAGGTTTCTTGTATGGTCCTACCCCCATCCTCCAAATGTGTTTGATTTTCTCTGCTCTTGGACGCTAAATGGTGTCTGGCCTGTTTAGTACTTGGATGGAAAATTTTATTTCTTACTGTTGCTCTTAGATCTAAAAGTGTGTGTAGGAGCTGAAGAGACAGCTTGAAGGTTAAGAGCCCTTGCTGGGTTTTTAGAGGTCCCAGGTTTGTTTCCCAGAACTCACACTGCAGCTTACTGGATTTTTTTGTTTGGTTGGTTTGGTTTTGGTTTTTGGTTTTTCGAGATAGGGTTTCTCTGTATAACCCTGGCTGTCCTGGAACTCACTCTGTAGACCAGTCTGGCCTCAAACTCAGAAATCCGCCTGCTTCTGCCTCCCTAGTGCTGGGATTAAAGGTGTGCGCCACCACTGTGCTGCTGTTTATTGGGTTTAATTTCACTGCCAGGTGACTGTATTTCTTCTGACCTAGTTTGCTGGGCATATATATATAGTGCACCTATACATTTGTAAACATTCCCACACATTTAAAAAATAAATTTATCACAATTTGTCTAGTTTAAAATAGAGTGGGTGCTAGAGAATGGAGGACACAAGTGGAGAAATGGGAAGGAGGAGCAGCATGAGAGATTGATGCTAATGATAAATAAATGGGTTTGTATGTGTTGATGTGTTAGGTGCAGGCTTCGCGCCATAGAAGAATCTTTGGCAAGGGGCTTTCAAGGGGCTGACACTCATGCCCTGAGATTTATTACTTGGCACTTATTAAACCGAACATCCAACCCTATTATCCTGCATGCTCAGTTGTGTTTATTCTATGATTCATCTTTATCCCGAACAATGCAAGTTAGTGAAGCATCATTCTGAGAACTTAATTACATCTTATTAGCAGTAAAAAAAAAGAGACATTTTGAAGATAATTTTTACCTCTTATGATTACAAATTACAGATTTTTTTCTTGTTATTTGTAACATAGAAAAAAATGGGGTTTGGTATAAAATTTATCCACAATTTTTTATTTTACACATTAGGAACTGTTGGCTTTGGGGATTGTATACACAGGAAGGAAATTCATATGTATCTGCTCTCTCTTCCCCACTCCTTACCCTTCCATCTCCTCTCTCACGTTTTTCATTATTTCCATTCCCCCTTCAACCCTCTCTCACGCATACAGCTTATCTCTGTGTCACCTCTAAGCCATAGGTGTTCCTTTGCCCTCTATTTAATGAATATCAGTCTCAATGGTGAGCGAGGAACGCTGCTGATTTGATGACAAATCATCCTTGAATAAATTAATTAACAAATGAAGTCATGAAGCATCTGGCATCTCAAGTAAATATATGTTACAGCATCTGAGCTCTATGAATATCTCCTATATTGTTATTGATTGCCAATTCCTATATTGCTGCTCTTTAGTCCCATGCATTTAACAGACTTACTAGATATCAGGCATTGGATCAGGAGCATAGAACAAGACACTTGCAATTTCTCTTTATTGACACATGTAAGCTAGTTGGCTTTAAATTTTTTATGAATTAAATGTGTTCTTTGACAAATATATGTGTATGCATGTAAACAAGTGTACATGTGGGTATAGTATACAGAAAGGAGAAAGAGATGGCTGTCTCATTACTGATTGGTTGAAATAAAGAACTGACAGCCAGTACCTAGAGCATGAAGAAATAGGATGGAATAATTGGATTAAGTTTAAACAATAGCTGGAGTAGTGCCCCGACAAAAGGCCTAAGCTTTAAACATTATAAACAGCCTTCTTTTCTCATTTATACCTCTGACAAGACATTAATATATGTATGCAGACATATGCAGCATTATTTGTCATCAAAGCAAAATAAACTAAAATAATAACAAGATGTGGGCATACCACAACAAGGCTAGAATTTTAAAAACAGATAATGCCAAATTGATGAAGTTTTTGGAGTGCTTTGAAGCATTTTCCATTGCTAGCGAGAATGCAAATTTGCCCTCCCACTTCAGGGGAAACTTTGCAGTATCTCATGCAACCGATTATTGACTAAGAAACAATACATTTCAGCATGGCTAATAAATGTAGACGCTGATGTCAACTTAAAGTCTTGCAAAAGTGCCCATGACTCATTGGTGATTGCTTTATGAATCAATAATCATTGTGGTAAAGAATAAAAATTGTCATGTTGAACATCAAATTTCTTCTTTATAAATGCTATATAGTAGATATTTATAACCTTTCAAAGAATAAGTGATTATATTTTATTACTTCCAGAAGATAATTACAAGTAAAGTAGAACACAAAACAATCCAAAACGGAGCAAAAAGCTATTAAACATAACAACATTAAATATTCCCTTACTCCAACAATCATAAAGATTAAGAAAACACAGAATGAGAAAGGAGCTTTGAAACTCAGATCAATAGAAAGTAAAATAAAAAATATCCTTCAAAATATACGCAGACAACATGAGGAGTGTAATAACAGAACAAAACCGATGTCTATTATTGTAAGAGTAGAAATTAAATAAAATAGAATATCAATTTTACTTTGTCTGCTTGTTTAAAATCAAACATGCTCAATAACGAAATAACGTTGCCACAAACACAATTGCAGACATGACACAAAGGAAGATTTCATACATCCATATTAGGATCTAGGACTGGTGGTATACATTTTCTGAGAAGGATTGGGCAATATGTAGTAACATTAGAAATATAAATAATGTCCAATTAGAAATTCTACATCTGCATATGAATTTTTAGAAAAAAACTCACACATGCACAGAAGAATGTAGACAGCATGGAGCACTTTAATGCTGAAAACTTAGGCATCGATCAAATGCTTCTCAAAGTGTTTCAGCAAGTTATTATATGTATATGCTAAAATGCCACAGAGAAATTAAAGTGTATGGATGATACCCCCATTTATCATAAGTAAAGCAAGTAATAATGTTAAAGAGAATTAATAGTACCAGCACAACACAAAACATTTGATAATACTGGTACAATATCGCACACAAAATAGTATTACATAGTTTATAAATACATAATTAAGTAGTCATAAGAGAAAATCAGGGTCCTCTCTTTGTGATAATAATGAAGAGATTTAAGAAGATTCTCAAATGGAAGCAGAAGGACAATTTCATTAGAGTAAAACAACAACAACAACACAAACAAACAAAGCATCAGGACCGGCAGGCTATAGAATCTCAGCTGTGGCCCAGAGGGACAGTGAAGAGGGAAGGGGAAGGCCATATCCTTAAAGCTTTCATGGAGGTCAGATACATAGTGAGGTTGGACACTAGAGGGAGAATAAGGAAAGCCCAAGTGTTAAAGGAAGTATGCTTGGAAAGAAGAAGAAGAAGAAGAAGAAGAAGAAGAAGAAGAAGAAGAAGAAGAAGAAGAAGAAGAAGAAGAAGAAGAAGAAGAAGAAGAAGAAACAGTAGAGTTAGCATTTTCTGAGTAATTCAGGAATCCAGTTAGATTTATGACCCTTACATAGTTGCAACACACACATTTCTGCACTAGAGTCAGGGGGTAAGGAAAAGAACAGTGTCCCAAGAAAGAGCTGATTATCACACCTGTCATGTTTGCAAGGCTGAAGGTGATCCCGTCTTCCTAGAATCGGTCTCTTAGCCAAAGCTAAGAACCAGCTCAACTGGGCTGTTAGGTCTGGACCCCAAACCCAAGGCAGACATTCTATTCTCTTGCCCAGGCATCTTTTCTACTCTAATATTATGATGAATTCAGGTGAATTTGTAAAATTGTTACATGTCAATTTTGGGAAAATATAACTTGAGGAGGAGGTGACAAAAAGAAATTAGGGGATCTTATTTTAGCTGTGGCTTTCAAAGTGATTTAAATCATGTATGATGAAATATTAAGATACCATGTTTCTAGAAACATGTTTTTATCACTATGAAAACCTAAAATTTTAAACTATTAGTAGTTTTAAATAGCTAAAATTAGGTCTCAGTCGCTTTCCTAATATGTCTAATATGTTTTTCTAATAGTTGAAAAACATCTTAAAATTTATTACTCAATTTTGCTAGTGTTCTTCTTTAGAATTGGGTTGTTTCTATAGAAGCAATTCATTTAAAAGGTACACAAAGTGTTCTTTTCTTTCTGTAAGAAATTAAGAGAGAATAAAACCAAGTAAAAATTACATGTATGCAATTCACAAAAATCCATTAAAAAATTTAGAAACTAAATCTCCACACTGCTCTGGATTGCCAGGTCCCTTTCCAACTGATCACTTTGCCCCACCGCCCTCCTTGTGAATGTGACATGTGAGAGAGGGGTCAAAAAACAACCATCCCTATAACATCCCTGTGATTGGCATAGTGAATCACAACAATCATCCTTAATTGAGCTCTGTTTTCCTAAACTCCTGCCGCCCAAGGCTTTCTCAGTTAATGATCAGTCTTCCCTGAAGTTTAAAAGGGTCTACATTACTTCCTTTTGTTTTCTTGCTTGCTTCTTCTTAATTTTTTTTTCTGATTACTGTGTAACCAAAGAAAAAAAGCAAAAGCAAACTTGGTAAGTAAGCTGTGTGATTAGTGAGAAACCTCGGGCAGAAAAGGGAAGAGACTGCTAAAATTGAACACGTCAATGACATCCTTCAAATGTAGCTTTTACCTCTAAGGCTTTTGTGATTTCCAGTAAAGATTCAGAAGTAAGTGAGGATTTTGGAGTATGTGGAACAATGTAAGGATGAGTCATTTACATTTTTACCTTAAATTAAAGGAAATTCGGCTTTTACAGGCTGTCTGGCATGCTTATGTAGACACAGAAGTGTGCAGTGATGCCGTCTGAGCCTACACCGATATGCCGTCTTTGTAGTCTCCCACTTCTTACCTCTTTTCTCTCTGTGCTAAGAAGAAACTACACACTCCTTCTTTTGAGTCTGATGAAAAAGCAGTATTTAAGAAATTGATTGACTATCAAATTTAGCAAACAGATGTCTCACTCTCCCTTCTTTAATCCCCCTTTAAAAATCTGTGATAATGCTTCAGTTCACGACTATCAGTCATACAAATCCCTGACTCATGGGTCATCAATTATAAAGGTCATGATTTCTGTCTTGTAACATAACTCAAAACACTAACAATATTTACAGACAAAACTCAGTGATTGGAAGCCATGGTGATGTGGAACTCTAGAGAGAATGTACACAGTTATCTACCTCAAAAACATAGGGGTTACAGGGGTCAACATTGAAATGATATGAAGCCAAATTTAAGTAATGAATCACCTAATGTAATAAATGCAACTAATGAGTAATGAAATTTTCATTGTCATTTTAATACTAAACCACCTAATCTGAAATGCAAACAAAGATAAACTGATGGAATACTTTTCCTATCCAAGAGGGTGGTGAGGAAGGAACTCAACGGTTCCTGTTGTGTCTGCACTTTGGAGCTCAGCTTTGTGTATTTGTTCATTGCCTTTCTCCCCAAGAATTCTCCAAGAGTTGAGTTTCCAGAAAAAAATATTTCAGGTATGTACAGATTCTAGTTTCTTGCTATTTGTAATATTATTTGTCTTAGATAAGAATGATTTAGTCAGATAGGTACTGTGTTAGTAATACGGTAGTATAATTTATCTAATGAATAATAAATGGTACAGGTATTATGAAGATGCGGCTATAGCTGAGTTGTCCAACTGTAATGAAATGAGAACACTCTCTTGCTCTGTGCTAGAAAATTATTTCATTAAAAAATTAATTTAGTACTAACAAAGGCATTACCACAGACAATAGTACATTGGAAATAAATATTATTAAAAAACTAAGAGGCTCAGAGAAAACCATAGCAAATGTTACATAAGAAAATCTACTTTTTCCTAGCTGGGATTATTGTCTTCATGTACAATTCAGAACTGAATGCAAAACAGCCATTGCAAATCAAAAGAATTTTTATCTCTCCACTACCCACAATAGAAAAGCAAAACTGGAGATAATCACCTTCCATGAAGAGCAGTGCTTAAAGGGTTCTTTATTACAAATGGGAAAAACAGTGAGTTTTATAAACGTCTAGCGTTAGACTGCATTTGAGAAATGTTTCAGATTTTAGGAGAAATTCTTCAAACTGTCATCATGTTTTTATCCTAAATAACAATATAAAGAGAGTATCTTACAAGGTGTCCCATCTTGGATTTCACCAATTATACATGCCAGCTATCTAAGAATTTCACCTTTACTTACAGAAGCCATGAAGATTGTTCAGTTGATAAGATGTATCTTGATTCTCCAAATCATGGTATAGTTAAGCAGCCATATTCTCTGCCTCACAGTTAATAAAACCATGGCCTCTGCATTCAAGAAGCTTGAAGTCAAACAAAAGTGCCTACAAATGGAACTGAAGAAGATAATTATATAAAATTTGGTCATGCATTTATTATAAGAATAAATATAAACCAAAAGAATATAGTGATTTGTAAGATCTCCATCACTGAAAGTCATACCATCATATGCAGGAAGATCTTTGAGAGACCGCGTAAAGCAGTAACCAAGTGATTCCTTCATATTGATAGTGCAGACATCCAAAGACATTTTTCTGCATTTTCAATTTCATGATCAACCAATAGCAAACATGATAATAATAATAACAATTTTATGAATTTATTTAGCAACATGTGGTACTCTAATGATGGGTTCAATCGTTCGAGATCAGCCAAAGCACTAGTCAGTTCTATTCTGTAAATTCATCACTGTGACATCTTCAGTATTTCACTTTACATTTTAAGTCCATTTCACCATGAACAGACAAAATAACATACGGACGAGGGAGAGTGTGAACCTTAAATGAAATGGTGTCAAGGACATACTGAATTGGATTATTTGAATGCTCTTTGACATAAAGGGTGATAAATTGTAACAAGTGTTCGATGGCTTTGAAAGTAAAAAGGTTTTATAATCAGTTTTTAAATTTATAAAGCTTTGACAAATACATGCATTGGAAAATTAGTTTAATATTCTAAATAGCTTGTAAAATAGATCTTTTCAAAATGCATTTTTCAAAGGAGAGTTTTTCTAAAACAAATGTAAAAGAAAGCAAATAGTAAACCTCACAATTATAATCTTATCAATAAAATGCAAAGACACACACAAATGCTATTAACTTCAAACACTTTATACTCTTATTTCTGAACATAATGGCTAAACTCTTTTAAGCTAATCTTGAAAGAAACGTATGGTTGAAGTTTAAAGGATTAACTTCAACATAAGTTTAATCTTATTTTGTTGAACATGTAAGTTGTTTTGAAGTCATGCACAGTTATGCACTATGACTGACCCTGAGTACACACAGCAAATGCTATAAACCTTGTTTGCATTGAGTATCTATCCATATGTTCTCTCTCTCTCTCTCTCTCTCTCTCTCTCTCTCTCTCTCTCTCTCTCTCCCCCTCCCTCCCTCCCTCCCTCCTTTTATCTGTGTGTGTGTGTGTGTGTGTGTGTGTGTGTGTGTGTGTGTCTGTGTCTGTGTCTGTCTATGTCTGTGTCTGTGTGTGCATGTGAATGTGTGTCTTTTACAAAGCTGAGATAAAACCCAGGACTTGCTAATAGCAGATACATTATTTTTCAGTGAACTATGTCCCTAATCCCCAGTCATCTTTTTAAATGAACTTTTAAAACTCTTAATAAGGGTTGTACCAGAATTCTTTTAAACTTTAAGCACAAGTTCTATTTTGATTCATAAAATTTCAGAGTTCATTTGGATGCTCATGAATTGGAACACAGATTGGCAAACTCTAGCTCTCTGGCTAAGTTTGGAATGTGGCTGGTGTTTGTCAATTCAGCCTCATTGGAAGAGAGCCATCTGCTTTGTTTCTGAGCTATTTATGGCTGCTTCACAATAAACAGCACAGTCTACTTTTTATAATAAAGACTGTATGGGCTTTAAAGCTCAAAGTGTTTACTATCTAGTCAGTTTTTCAGAAGACACAAATTTGCAACCCATGAATTAAAAATACAATGCAACACACAGTACATGCCAGGATCATTACTGAGTAGTAAAATTATTTGCAATAATTATGTATTCCATCAGATTAAATAATATTTTCCATATAACAAATAACATTTATCTTTGAAGTAAAATTTCTTGACTACATTGACAGTGGTGTTCCACGGTGATGAATTAGTGTCCAATAATTTTACATTGAGTCCATTAAATAAAAAAATACAGTTAACAAGCTACTATATTAACTAGTTTTTATATGTAAAATATAGAACAATTAGAGGAATGAAACACAGACAGTCTCAGGTGTGGGAAGGTGTACTAAGGAGCAATCTTGGGATGAAGTTCTGTGAAAGGATAGATGCAAACGACAGAAATGTAGATCACTGTCCTCTGAGCAGAACAGCTATCATCTTCATTGGAGAATATATGGCTGTCTATAAGAGACCTTGAAGACTGTGTCTGTTGACAGCTTATTGTTGGGAGCCATAATGGGACAAGCTAATATACTAGCAGGTGATCGTCCTGAAATGACCTGCTTCAGATTATTATATAATCTGTGACAGGTGAGCCCTCATTCAGTAAGGCTGTGAGGGACTAATTTTAGGAAAGATTCCTGTCATTAATAGGTTTTCCTGTTATTATTAAACATATATAATAATCAATAAGTAATTGCTCCACTTTGGAACAAATCTCTGCAGATCCACAAAGATGTATGGTCTTATAGTGATGCTATGTAGACAAATAGATGACTTAAGTTTTAATGATGATCCTATAAGAAGTCCTAAAATTATATCTGTGATTATTAATCTTTTTTATAATGGGACTGCTACTAGGTTCTTTTCTGATAATGAAAACTGCAGTGAGAACTCTGCCTGTCTCCCAAGTGTCACAAGTTAACTGCTCTTAGATGGCAACCAGACTTTCTCTTACTCAGAGCACATTCCAAGAGGTTGTAAAACAATTAAGCAAAGGTCATAAAAAGGGAACTAACGATTTATTATAGGTGCTAGGACAGAAGATAAAATATTAACTGGGTTTATCTATACAAAACTTCACTTACAATTTAGTTATTTTAAATTTTCTATGAACCTGTAGAGAATACAAGTGGTAGATGTTTAGCTAGATAATTACTCCTAATGGATATGCATGTATACCTTCTCTGTTGTAATCTTCTATTTCAATATATGACTTGGTATTTTGTGGGACCTTGTGATGAACTTTATAACATGTGATCCTGTATTCTGAAAGATATATAAGTACTAAGGACAAAGATGAGGTAGAATTAGAGTAGAAATTTTTCCCTTCCCCAGTTAGAGAAGTTTTGCCTTTCCCCTCTTAGAAGAATTTTTCCCTTTCTCCACTTAGGATCTTTCTGCTTTTCCCTCTTAGATAGCTTTCATAGGAAACTTTTTACAACTTAGTAATAGACTCATTAACCACTTCTCTAAGTGTCCCATTTTTTCTCCCTGTGACTTCTGACTGGCAGGCTGAAAGTTAGAGCCCAGCAGTTCCTGCGGAGACAGTACAAAGACAATTTACCTAATCCTTAGCAGTTTGAGGAAGAGGTGCTAAATGCCAGAAACTGCAGTTTCTGGCCTCAGCGGATCATAGAAGACAGGTCAGCTACAGTAGCATAGTAACCTAGATTTAGATAAGTAAACCTTTTAATATACAGCAACCCTAAATTTTCTGTAAGACAAAGTCTTTCCCCAGAATTTTGTAAGACAGAGTCTTACTCCCTTCTGATGCTCTTCCCCACCCCCCATCCCCATCCTCTGCCTCAAGAAGAACCAAGAAGAAACACCTTTGCAGGGCTGGCTCCCGAAAGCTTATATTGCTTCATAGAAGGAAGGGTTGAATCTGTTAGTCTATATCTTTTTGCTGGTGGGGTTGCAAGCTGGTACAACCACTCTGGAAATTAGTCTGGCAGTCCCTCAGAAAACTGGGCATGATACTACCAGAGGACCCTGCTATACCACTCCTGGACATATACCCAGAGGATTCTCCAGCATGTAATAAAGACAAATGCTCCACTATGTTCATAATAGCCCTATTTATTATAGCCAGAAGCTGGAAAGAACCCAGATGTCCCTCAATGGAGGATACACAAAATGTGGTATATTTACACTATGGAATACTACTCAGCTATTAAAAACAATGAATTCATGAAATTCTTAGGCAAGTAGGTGGAATTGGAAAATGTCATTCTGAGTGAAGTGACCCAAATTAAAAAAAAAAAAAAATCACAAAAGAACACACATGGTATGCACTCACTGAAAAGTTGATATTAGCCCAGAAGCTCTGAATACCCAAGAAACAATTCACATATCAAATGATGCCCAAGAAGAAGGAAGGAGAGGCCTCTAGTCCTGGAAAGGCTCAGTGCAGCAGTGTAGGGGAATACAAGAACAGGAAAGTGGGAAGGGGTTGTTTGGGGAATAGGGGGAGGTAAGTGGGCTTATGGGACTTTCAGGAAGGGGGGAATCCAGGAAAGAGAAATCATTTGAAGTATAAATAAATAATATATTGAGGAATAATAATAATAACAATAATAATAATGTCTGTGGATGACATTTGTAGCAGAGTAATGCCTTCTCAGGCATCAATAGGAGGAGAGTTCCTTGGTCCTATGAAGGCTTGATAGATGCCCCAGCTTAGGGAAATAGGGACGATAGGTGGGAGTGGGTTGGGTGGAGGAGCATCTTCTTGGAGGCAGGGGGAGGGAGGATAAGTCAGGTGTTTTCTGGGAGGGGGGAACCGGGAAACGGAATAAAGTTTGAAATGTAAAGAAAAAAATATATTAAATAAAAATTAAAAAATAAAAAAAGAAGGAAGAGTTGAGAAAGATCTATAGATCCTCATCTAAGATTCTAGCCTCTCCCTCCTTTGTCTCTTAGCCAGCTGTATAGAGTTCTACTCCAGCTGCACAAGTCTCATGGTCTTGGAAGGTCCCAGAATACATAGAACTTAAAGCATAAATTATATTTTGATTCATAAAATTTTGCAGTACGTTGGAGCAATGATGGAAAGCTATAGAACTCTGCCCAAGTTTCAAATGTGGCTGGTTTTTGTCAATTCATCCTCATTGAAACACGACCATCCTTTTTTAAAGGGAGACTCCATCCATGCAGCTTTGAGAAGTCTCTATTCATCCTGGCTGGAAATATTTAGGTGATGGGTGAGGTGAAAATTTCTGACTTCTTTGACAACTTAGTTGTGTTACTTAGTGTTTTTTTTTTTTTTTTCTGGAAGCAATCTTGTGAGAGGGCATGTGATGTTTTGCTGAAAACGGACACTTGAGGGCATGTGATGTTTCGAAAAAATGTAAATAGAACCCTATAAACAGCGAGAGAAGGCTCTTGCATCGCTATACTGTGCAATGTTATGTTGGTCTTTACTGAGTAGAAAGAAATGTGCCAAAGAACTTCTCATGGTAATCTAGCTGATTCTTGCCCCTTCTGCTGACTTGTGCTAATTTGGCAGAGCCTTGCTGTTTCTGCTGGAACACCCCAGTGCTACTGATTCGTGTTTGGTATTTACTATTGAATTGGACTGCTAGTATCCTGACAACAAAGAGTGGAACTGCCTCAAGGCACTACTTCTAAACAAGTCCACAACTCCCTTTGCATATTAACCTTCTTTTTTTAAAATTTTTATTTTCTATATTCTATGTTTACATTCCAAAGGCTTTCCCCTTTCCCAGTCCCCGCCCCCACCATACGTCCCATAATTCCTCTCTCCCCCAACTATTAACCTTCTTTTCCCCCTACCTCTGTTCGGTTGGCTAGAAGGGAGTTTGATGTGTTTAAGAACTCTAAATAAAGTACGTTTTGAAAAAATTGTAAGCCTACAGGTAGGGTTATTTCCTGAGGATAACTTTAAAAGGTGTTATGATGAGAACTTTTCACAATTGCTCTATGGTTTATTACCTCTCAGTTCATTACAATTGCATTTTCCCTTGACTCACTCTAAGGATCTAATTCTGCCAATCGATTGTGGCCATAGTACTATTTTAAAACTTAGTTTGCTAAATAGTGTCTATTTTCCATTAAAATTGGCCAGGAAGGTTTTGTGTTGTTAAGAAATGAGTCATCTAACTCACCCGATGTTTTAGCTGGCAAGGGGCAGGGCCAGTTCTCCTGCTCTCCTGGTCTCATGCCCATAAGCCTACTGCAGGTTTCAAGGGGCAAGGAGGGGATGGCCTGTCCATCACTTTCTGTCCACCTCAAAGCAGACCTGTGACTCTGCCACTAAAGCCAGTTCCACTGTGCTGCATAGTCAAAGTGTAGGGCCCGCTCTCCTGAGTGCTGCAGACTGACTAGTGGGGCCAGCTCTCCAGAGCACAGCAGACACTGAGGAGCCCAACACAGCCCTAAGACATGGTCCCAGGAAGCAACCCAGACCAGTGACATCAACATGGTCTTTAGTGGAAGCATGAGCCAAACACATTGACACAGACCCCTGTTGCTGCATAACTACAGACTAGACATGGCCCTCAGAGGGAGCACAGGCTGGGTCATCACCATGGTCTCAGGTTGGGTAAGGCAGGCTACTCACAGCAGGCTTCTCTTCTCCAACTTCTCTTCTTCAGTTCTACTTCTCAATGTTCAAATTATTCTGTTTTTCTTTCTTTCCCATTTCTCGACCACATATTTGCACATTGTAGGGGCTCCTGCTGCACTGTAGGCCAGCCACAAGGCAGGTGAGCCTCTGAATGCTTCACCTGCCTATACCATGTGGGATGGCAGTGGACTGTGTGCCTGAGTGTCTACAGCCCTTCCAGGCCTCATGGTGGCGGGATCTGCCAAATGGTGTCAAGTCAGCCATGTTCAGTTCAATGAGTGTCATGTGAGTCCTATGTGAGGAGACTCCAGTGTCTCTTAATGCTTAAGAACTGCGGTTCAGGACTGATTACGTGGACACAAAATTTCAGCTTTGAGAAATCTGTTCCAAAGTATCTAGGTAGAGTGCTTTGTATGCTATCTGTGCATCCAGGATGTCCTACACCATGAACACTTATCTCTCCCCTCCCTTTCCCTGCTCCTGGGCAATGTAGAGTGCTACCTGTTCGTGGCACCAGCCATTGTCAAGTTTACAATGTTATGCTTACATCCAGTCAATGATATGAATCATCTTTAAAATCTCAATCATTTCTTCTATTGATTGGCCATAATAGAAAGTCTCTATGAACTTAGATGTGAGCTGAGTAAGACATGCTGTTTTCATAGCCGCTAGCATTTGAGTAATTTGAGTGCAGATGATCAGTCCAGGCATACTGTTGGTATTGTCTCATTCTTCTAAAGCTCAGTCCTGAGGTGCCATTCCATTTTACAGTTGATTATAACATAGTCTCTTTGGCCTTGTGACTTGGCACGATGTTATTTGTAGGTGATCAATGTGATATTCTGTTGTATGTCCAGTTTGAACTCACGAATGTCTTATCAGATAATCGTTGCTCCTGCAGGAACAGGTTCATTAAAGAGTTGGAAAGAAATCCTACAACATCTTCCATAAAGATATAAATAATCAAAAGCTATCACTGTACTAATGAAGCCATATAAATAGGAATATCAAGGTCATTGAAGGACTTTTCAGGACACATGTAATTTATAAGATAAAGGAGTAAAGTTTTCTAGAATGTGTTGGTCAGGGCTCTCTATCCCATGCTATCCAAATTATACTGTGGACTTGCAACCACAAAAGAGATGAGCATCATCATGTATATTTGTTTTTGTCCTTGATTTCTGGGCACCTAGCCACTTCAATTCATAAGTGTTAGCATTCTAACACTATAAAAACTCTAGAAACTTGGGGAGAGATTTTTATTATTTATTGGTACAGCTTCCTCAGACATTTTTGAACTTCTACCATATGCCTCTTTCCTTGATCTATATTATAATATGTGACAGCAAAGTTAACCTAGGACAAGGTCAAAACCATAAATGTGTACTGTTTTCTGTTCTTTGGGAACACTAACTGCCTCTGCTCTTCAGACTATATTAATCTGTCCAGGCAAAATGTCAAGCCTGACACAGCAGCTGTAGGCAAGACCATTAATCATTTGAGTTTTCAGGCGTCTAGAGTTATTTTAGTTTCTGTGTGGGCTACACTACAGGATTACATGGAGACATGACTGAAAGTATGAACTACCTTTTGCCATCCTTCTCCTTCTGATGAGTTACAATGCTGACTGCAGGAGGTTGTTCCTGAAGCTTCCATTTGACCTCATTCATTACGACGTAATTCAAGGGTTACCTACCCAATGAGGGATTGCTTCCAAATGCCATG
This sequence comes from Apodemus agrarius, assembly GCA_964023405.1. Classification (NCBI taxonomy): domain Eukaryota; kingdom Metazoa; phylum Chordata; class Mammalia; order Rodentia; family Muridae; genus Apodemus; species Apodemus agrarius. The sequence continues at coordinate 60,235,980 of OZ030022.1, read as the reverse complement.
GGTTTCTGCAACAATTAATGTTAGAGGAATGGAGAAATGGTCACAGAGTACATAAATGCTTCTGGTAGACTGACCCTGAGAGGATCTCAGAACATGATGTTTCATGTGGCTGCCGTAGGACCTCACAGAAACCGAAGGCTGTCTATGATGGAAACATTTACCATGTTTCTGCTGAAGCAAATTTTGCTAAACATAGTAAAGAAAGGCCACATGCTCCAATTTTAAAGAATTCTTATAACTACACTGAACATATTTATATAAGGACTTTATTTAAGAACAAATACTAGGCAGAGTGAGAGAAAGAGAAACTCACTTGACATTAGTATTTAAAAAAATCAGTTCTTTTCTCAGACAATGTGCTTTATCCCTGAATTGAATTGCCAAGATTTGTGTTTTGAATCTTAATTCAGAAGAAGTTCCCAGCAGGTTCCTTATCAAATTCTTATAGTCAGGGGATTTAACTCTGTGTCAGGAGACTCGGGTTGTATATAATAAAACAAGAAGAAGGATTCAATAAAGAAATAGCATTTTCTGGGACTAAGGGTGCACAAATGCCCATACTCCAGCACTTGGCCACAAGCACAAGGACCATCCATGTCTTCACAGTGAGGCACTGTCTCAAAACCCAAAGTCTTAAATAAAAAGTAACATAGTGTCTCTGTCATTCAGGATTTTTGACACCAAACAGCCCACCATAATGCCCACTTTCCTACATCTTGGCCAAAACTCATCTAGAATTTCAGATATTCCTAAAATCAGAACAGTTTCATCTCTTTATGTATAGATTATAAACAAATGCTTTTTTTGTTTCTAAGTTTATTTGCTAAGACAAAATAATTTGGTCATATGTCTAATTGATTTATACTTATATAAAACTATAAAAATTCTGTTTAGAACTCTTTGAAACCCTTAAATTACAAAAGGTCCCTCACACAGGATGATTGATCTTACATCACTAATCTTAATTTTTTTGTTGGCCTTCTTCTTCCAAGAGGGAATTTTTAATCTTGTTACATATATTCTAGTACACCAGGCATGATTGTCTTTGTGTCTTTGAATGCTTTATTTTAATTTTATATGTCTTAGATTCTTTTAAAAGTTTTAGATTATTATAGACAAAATAGATGAATGGCCAGCGTGCCAGCGGCAAAGTGTCTTTACTTAGAAGCATGAAATTAATTGAAATCAATTTGTATGTGAATAAGGTACTCCTAGCAAGATTATGCAACAGGGTATATATTTAACCATGACTGAAAATCCAGTCACTTTGTTCCTGTGAATATTTAAAAGGGGCAGATTCAATATGCCAGTCCTCACATTTGCAAAACCAGCACTTAACCCTCTCATCTCTTGGGCATTGTATGATGATTTACTTATTTGTTAATCTAGAATTTCCCACCAAAATATATGTTCTTCAAGGACAAAAATTCCATTGCATTTTTTTCCTCTTTACATGTTCTTTACAGTTCTCTAGAAGTTGCTAGATGCTTAATGAATACTTATTAAATAAATCTGTGAATAATTGAATGGAAGATAAATGTGTCATATAACAAGATATGTCTACAACAGATGATACAAGACTCCTTTCATATCACATAAATAGTATCATCCTGAAATGACATAGTGAATGTGTGGCTGAGGAGGATAAAATACAGATGTTTTCTATAATTTCTCCTTCTTCGGGTGTACCTGGCTGGCCTTTCCTTACATGTATCTGGGATGAGATTGAGGCATACTTCCTGACCTGTACCAAAGAGGTCAGTGTTGAAACTAATTAACAATTCTTCTACTGAAACTCATGCAAAGTGATGAATAATAAGCTATTGAGTGAAGACCCCCCCATGCATTTTCTTAGCTGCTGGTATTACAAAATTAGACAATTAACTTTTTTTTTTCAGAATGAAAAGAACATGAAGGAAAATCATGACCTTAATTGATTTGCTGATATTGAATTTTATTTCCCTGAGGGAATCATTATCATTTACTATGGAACAGAAATACATTTCAGTGGACACTATCAAAATCACTAAAATATGGTGGAAAACAAAATCAGGAACAATTGAAATTGGAAACCAAGGCATTTGAACCATTTCTCTATGAGACAGTTATCAAATGTGATGCAACTCCACACTATGGAAGAAAATCACTCTATAAGATGTTACTTAGAAGAGCCAGCTAAAGCAGAAGAGAAAGTATGTGAATTCTCTGAAACCAAAAGGAGATGAATGCAGTTATTTAGAATAGAATGAGAAGATAAAAGACAAATGGACTAGAACTTGATCAACCCTAGAACACGGGAGTGATTTTCAGTTGGATATATATATATATATATATATATATATATATATATACACACACATATGCTATATGTATATATATATATCTATATATATAGCATCTATATATATATGATATATATATATATAAAGCAATGCCACTTTTAAGAAAGTAAACTATATCATGTAGCACATAAATATTGTCTGCAAATTGAATTAAACTATAATGCAATTTCAATTAGATTATTTGGGAGGTTTTATTTATGAGTGTTTAGTGTATGGAAAATAACAATAACATTAAATTTTATACTGAAAAATCTCTCTACAACATAGTAAAAAAAAAAAAAAGACTTTTGTCCTACCTCACAAAATAGTATAAAGTCAATGCAAATCTTTCAATATTTTAACAACACATTTGTAGTTACTGGAATAGTAGGCAAGGTAATGGAATCCATAAATCACTCTTATTCTACATGATGACTAAACAGTCATATGTATACAAGTTGGTTGATAGCAGTCAAAGGTCATATACATATGCAGACTTATGCAAGTTTACATTAGATCTAAATTTAACTTTGTATATAGTATCATTTTTACTAATTTCTTATCTGACTGAGAAATGCTATTTTTCTTCCTCTTTCCTTTTCCTTTGCATTCTAACTTTTGCCCCTCCACATAAGAACAGCACTTACAGAGGCATTATGGAAAACAATTTTGAAGTGTTTGTCACTTAACGTATATGTGTGTCCTTGGTCCCAGAAATCCTGTTGTTGGAACTCACCAGCAGAACTAAATTTAAAAGACTATGCTAAACCCCAGCATTATTGATCTAAGAACTGAGCATAAAGCCCTGACCACAAAATGGAGGTAGTTTGATTAATTTTATAATGATTATATGCAATGTCGAATGTTCAGGATGAATTGAGCTACAAAGTGTATGCCTTCTCCTAGGTGGTTTGGGGACCCTGATGACTGTCCTGCAGGTTGGGACAAGTGTATATATTGAATAGAAACATATATAAACATATAACAATATGACCTTACCACCAAAGAATAAGAGTGAATAATATCTTATGTGTTTATTTGTTCTGTTGTTTTGTGAATACAATAATAGCCAGATGAAGGCCAAAACAAAGACTAAAGAGAGGCCAGCAAGGATTACTGAGGAGGAATGATCCATAAGCGATGTAGCAGGAACAATAAGAAAACAAGATCTAGAAGCCTGATAAAGAAAGCCATAGCTCAGAATACCCAAGACACAATTCACATATCAAATGATGTCCAAGAAGAAGGAAGGAGATGCTCCTGGTCCTGGAAAGGCTCCATGCAGCAGTGTAGGGAAATACCAGGACAGGAAAGTCCTGTATGGCTAAGATTAAAAACTCAGGAAACAGCAGGTGTTAGCGAGGATGTGGATAAAGAGGAACACTCCTCCACTGCTGGTGAGACTGCAAGCTGGTACAACCACTCTGGAAATCAGTCTGGCAGTTCCTCAGAAAACTGGACACGATACTTCTGGAGAACCCAGCCATACCACTCCTGGGCATATACCCAGAAGATTCCCCAGCATGCAGTAAGGATACATGCTCAGCTATGTTCATAGCAACCTTATTTATAATAGCCAGAAGCTGGAAAGAACCCAAATGTTCCTCAATGGAGGAATGGATACAAAAAATGTGGTATATAGACACAATGGAGTACTATTCAGTCATTAGAAACAATGGATTCATGAAATTCTTAGAGAAATGGATGGAGCTGGAGAACATCATACTAAGTGAGGTAACCCAGTCTCAAAAGAATACCCATGGTATGCACTCACTGATAAGTGGATATTATCCTAGAATCTTGGCACACCAAAGACACAATCCACATACCAAATGATGTCCGACAAGAAGGAAGGAGTAGACCCTGGTTCTGGAAAGGCTCAAAGCATCATTGTAGGGGAATACCAGAACAGGGAAGTGGGAAGGGGTGGATGGGGGAACACAGGGAGGGATAAGGGCATGTGGGACCTTTGGGGGGCAGGGAACCAGAAAAAGGGAAATGAAATGTAAATATAGTATATATCCAATAAAAAAAGAGATAGAAAGAAAGAAAGAAAGCCATTCAAAGGCTCTGGAGAAATGGCTCTGTGAAGGACATTGCCGTCAAGACTAAAGTCCTGGTTTCTATTTGCAGAGCCATGTGAAATGAAGAGAAAACGAACTTCTACAATTTGGCTTCTGAAGACACAGGTCATGTCACACAAACATGCGTGTGTGTTTTTACTGTATTTATACTGTATTTATCTGTTCTTTACATGTAGATTATAAAGTATATTATATAATACAATATTTATTACAGACTAGGATGTGAATATCTAAAAGAGTACTTTTAAAATGCATGGATTCCTTAAATATTATACATTCCAAATTCTTCCATTTTTCAGAAAAATTTTAGGATTTCAGTTTTCTCTATTGCTGAATAGCATTCCATTTTACCTGTGTTCCTGTCTCTACTATCCATCCACTGAGTGACAACCATCTCGGCTCCATTTCCACACAGGGGGAAGCTCCAGAACTGTAGAATGACTGCTCTGATGGACAGAAGTTCATTGAGACATAGAGAGTTTGGGTCTGTACATCTGCAAGGTATTCGGTATTTGCAAGTTCTTCATAAGAAATTTTCAGGAAATAAATTTGGGAAGTAAGAAAGTGTGTAATGGTAGGTGGGACCATTTTCTTTTTTACTTTTTCTTTGAGTTTAAAGTGCTGATACCTCAGAAGAGATGCACACATGCAAGCCAATGAACATAGTCTAAAGAGGGAAAGTGACAAGAGAAAAGGGGTGCTGCTACCAGGGTTCTATAAGCTAAACACTTAGAGGTGGATTTTTCATACAGAGATGGATGTAAGAGATTAGTAAAGGCACAATCAGCCTGCAATACGGTGAACAAAAAGGAAGATGGTAGTGTTGAGTATCTTTCCATAACTCTAGCCAAATAAATACCCTAGAAACTCATCTTTAAGAAGGAAGAGGTAGAAACAATTAACAAGGGCTCTAAGATGGAAAATTAATTTCCCCAAAGTAGGCCAACTGAACAACCCTGGTTGGTTATCCAGTTCTAAATGGTAAGCCTTAGAAACATGCATCTAGGCCACAAATGAAGAGACTGAGTGGCCCGTCTTTACGCTTACTCATTTTATGTATACATAGTAATAATTACTAAATAAGAGTCATAAATTTGGGAGAGAGCACAAGAGAAGTGTAGGAAGATGGAGAGAGGAGAGAAAATTATATACATACATTTAAATTAATTATTTAAAGAAAATTTTAAAGGATTTATTTTATTTTGAAGTTTCAGAGTTTTTCACCTTGTGATTTCTTGCCTAGATGACAATTTATATTTTCCGAGGATTTTTCTAGCCATCTTACTCCTATCTCCTAAAGTCCCCAAACCATTACAAAGAGCATCACTAGCTGGTAACCGATGATTTGTTGTATGGTCTTTGTGGAACACTTTAGATCAAGAGAGTGTAGTCAGTTGAGTGTGTACGGACGGCATCCTGTTTCTCCCATTTTCACTATAAAACCATGAAGCAAGATCATCAGCTTATGCAGAAAGTATAGTGGAGTGTCAGAGGTTTGAAGAGAAAAGAAAAACTATAAAATCATTATCTGTGGCAATAGAAAATGACTGCATGAGTGAGGTGAAATCTTTTGGACGTTCTAATCTTCTTCATGACATTAAAGATTGAAGGAAGTACAATTAGGCAAGTCTTCTCTATATCCATATTCCCCTTTGTGATACCAAAGCAGGTCTAAGGAGTTGAATATAAATAGGGTGGGCAGCACAAAGATTGATTGAACAGGGAGGAGACATAAAGGAGGTGCAGAATGAACGTAATGGGATCAAGAGATTAAAAATCCCAGATCAATCAAGGTTTTTATTGACAAGGGTGTATTTTAAAAAATGAACAGGAAAGGTGAAAGGCAAGACAACTTTCAAATAATAAATCATTGAATTTTTGAGGTGATGCATAGTTACTTGGTTTTTTTTTTCTTTGTTTTTTCCAAGATATTTTCTTGGACTCAAAAGCAGAAGTAGGGGAGGTTCAAAATCCTCAGAGAAGAGAGGTCAAATGGACAAGGAAACAAGATGAAGGGGAAGATTGCACACCTGAAATGTGAATTATAACAGGAGTGGGATGTGCAGGGATGAGAATAAAATATGTCTTGAAATCTTGCAGAGGTGCTGGTGCCATCGAACCGTAGTTAAGAGCACTGGCTGCTCTTCCAGAGGACCCAGGGCACATGGTGCACAACCATTTGTAACTCAAGCTCAAGGAGATCTGATGACTAGTTTGGCTTCTATGGACATTGCATTTTTTTGTGGACAGGTGTTTCCTGCCACGCACATATAGAGAGAATGAAAAATAAAAACAAACTTCTTTAAAAATAATCTTTCAGAGCTGCCAAGATACTCACAAGTGACAGGTAAGTGGTGGGAAAGAATGATAATACACGGGGATCAGCAGGAGCTTTGCTGAAGTATGGGTGAAGAACAAAGCACTTTCCAGCTAGGGGAGGTAACAAAGCCGGACTACAGTAGTTTTTCAAAGTGCTCTAAGGGAAGAGGACCTTTCTCCGGAAAGGATCAGATCTGAAATACAGCAAGCATTTGGTTGTAGTCTGAGTAATTGCACCCTGTAGAACTGGTTCCTCATCCCCTGAACCTCTAAATCTCTCCTGGTTTGGAAAAGAAATAACTTTGAAGTTGGGATCCAGATGCTGAAATGGGGAGTTTGGATCATCTGGGAAGGGTGCTCAGTGCAATACATAAGTCCTTATAGGACAGGGAGATACCACAGGTATAGGATATAAAGGTGGGTCACAGAGAGATATGTGTTGCTTTCTTTGGATTTTGACAACTTGTGACAGACAAGCTAAGGAATTCTAGTACTACAAGAGGCCATAAGAAGGAAGAAATTCATTCTTCCTAGGGGCTCCAAAAGGGACCCAGCCTTGCTAATCCTTTGATTCTATCCCAATGGTTCCAGATTGGGCTCCTTGATTATTAATTTTCAGACTATATTTATATTAAAGTAGCCAAGTTTGAACTAATTTATTAGAGCAACCACAAGAAGCAAGTACACAGATTTCAAACATAAGAATGAGACACTTTTCTTGTTTGTGATAGATGAGATAGCTAGAGAACCTAGGGGAGGTGGGATTAAACAGGGTGTATGTTTTGCAGAGACTATGTGAAGTCATGCATGGCAAGGTCTTGGCAGATGAGTGCAGAGCCCTTGGGCCACCTGTGTATACCAGTTAAATCGAGATAAGGATTCTTGTAAGAAGATGGGATGGAATTAGCCCTGTTTACCAATTCAGCAGCCTTTGAAGATGAGCATGGAAAAGATGAGGAGAGTATTGCAGTAGACAGAATGTCGGATCCCCACCCAATTCATATGGTAAAAATATTTACCTCCAAGGTCTTATTTTAAGTAACAGGGCCTCTAAGAGGAGATTAGGTCACAAGTGTGGGACCATCATACAGAGGATGAATGCCCTTAGTGAAGTCATGACAGACAATGCCTTTATTCCTTTTGCTGTATGTGCATGCAGCTAGAAATAACTTTCTATGAACTAATAAGTGTGCCACAAGAGACCCTGTGTATTCCTGTACCTTGTTCTGCTTCTGGCCTCCACTTTTTAGAAAGTAAATGTCAGTTGTTTGTAAGTATGTAGAGTTCTGTTATGCCTGCCTTAGCTGACTCAAACAAACACCATATTAGTATACAGTATACAGAGTTTTGGAGTCTCCTCATTAAGGCATAAACAACACAGAAAAAAAGACTGAGAATATAAGATGTTTTGTCAGTCTCTCTGTGTGTGTATCACTGTGTGTGTGTGTATGTGTTTACATGTATGTGTGTGTTTACATGTGTATCTCTGTGTGTACCTGTGGCTGTGTATATGCGTCTTATGTGTGCTTGTGTCTGTGTATGTATGTGTGTGTTCTTGTGCCTCTATGTGTTTGTGCATGTGTGTGCCTATGTGATTGTGTGTCTGTATGCATGAATGTGTGTGTGTGTGTGTGTGTGTGTTTGTGTATGCATTTGTGTGTGTGTCTGGACTGACCTCAAAGTGCCCTCATTGAAGACTGGCTTTCATACCATCGGACAGGGCTCCTTTTATGCACTTCCTTCACTCATATATAAGGAAAAAATTACAGAACTCCGCTAGAAGTTTCTATGAGATGTTCATTTATCTGCTCTACTAATTTTATTGGACAATCACAATATGTATTCTACTCCAAGATTTGGCAACCAAACTATTTCCTTTCAAACCATGAATGTGCTGGGTTCATATCACACCATAAACACTAGACAAAGGCATAAGAGGTAAATTATTGTTACTGAGGGCCTTGTGGATTTATAAATGAATGGTATTCCAAGTAAATGATTGAGAATAGGAAGAAGTGAGACAAATAGGCTGTGATGGTTTGTATATGCTTTTCTCAGAGAGTGGCACTATTAGGAGGTGTGGCCTTGTTGGAGTAGGTGTGTCACTGTGGAAGTCAGTCTTCCACTAGCAGCCCTCAGATGAAGATGCAGAACTCTCAGCTCCTCCTGTAGCATATCTGCCTGGATGCTGCCATGTTTCTGCCTTGATGACAATGGACTGAACCTCTGAACCTGTAAGCCATCCCCAATTAAACGTTGTCTTTTATAAAACTTGCATTGGTCATAGAGTCTGTTCACAGCAGTAAAACCCTAAGACATAGGCTAAAATGAATAAGAGAAGGAAATCCCACTGCTTTATGTAGGACTCGCAAGGTTGAAGGTGTACTGGACATTAGTAAAAGAAACCTGAGAAAACAGAACAAAAGCAAGGGCCAGGTGATGACATTCATGGACCTGCAGAGTCAGTATAGAAAACACTGAAATCAGGATACTCAGAGTTTCTTAGTATATAAATATAAAATGTTAGATTCTGTGGTAATAAAACCCACAGGTCCATCAGATTTTTGTGCAGTAATAAAATACATGAGATAATCAACTTAAAAGAAGAAAAGGTTGCTTGGTATTCTGTTTGAATGTTTATCTTAGTGGCTTGTTGCTTTGAGGTCTGTGGTTAGACAGGCTGTCATGGTGAGTGCAGGTGCAGAATAAGTGGTTCATTTCCTGGTGACTTGGAAGTAAGAGGAAAAAGAGAAGCTAGGGTTCCCACATCGACTTCAAGAGCACAACTCCAGTGACCTAATTTCTGTCATAGGCCCTACCTTTTAAAGGTTCCATGCTCTCCCACCAATGGAACAGGCTGAGAATCAAGCCTTCAGTGCATGGACCAGTGGCCTCTAACATCTAATAGTGATATAAGATAAGACCATGAATTTGAGAAAGGGGAATTTGCATAGAAGGAATTGGAAGGAGAGAGGCTGGGGTGGAAATCATGTAAATACAGTGTGTGTGTATAAAATTCTCAACAAAATAAAATATTCAAAACTACAGCAGTATAGGAAACTGCTTTTATTAATGCTAAAATATGTATCTCTCTGGGAAAGGTAAAAAATTGGCAGAAAAGAATATACACTTATATTATGCAAAACAAGTATGAAATCAGGTGGAAAGGTAGTTGGGTCTTTACAGATATTTTCAGAAACTATCTGAGGCAGCAAAATATCTCTGCAAAAGCTAAGTCCATATTTCTTTGCCTATCTCTGCCCAGAAAAGCTGGAGAACAGAAGAGCTGGCTTTTAATGTTAGCTTGTTCAAGGACAGTTTGCTCATTCGGAGAGGTGTCTCAGCCCTAATTCATGAATGCCTCTGTTTGTTTTCATAATTTTATTTTAGAAAGCACAAATAAATTCTTAGTAGTCAGTAGGCTATTAATTAGATAAATTGGTTTATGGTTTTCTTATCAATCTTTTAAATGAGGAATTAAATGAATTATTCAGGGAACACACCACAAACTCTATGCAAGAATATGTCTTAGAATAAATGGATTACTGTATTCTGACTCTAACGTGTCTGCATTTTGCTAATGTAAACTATAATCCAATTGGAAGTTGTTATACTGTAGTGGTTTAAGCACAGGAAGCTATACTTTACAAGCTCATTTGTGTGTGTGACTGACAGCACTGTAATGGGGGACTATTAAATTGATATACATATATATATGTATCTATCAATTTAGTATAAATTTAGTATAATTTAGTATAAATTATCACTAATTAAGGTAGATTTTCAGAAAACAATATGTTCATTTTAGTTCCAACACAACTATTTCATTTTAATAAGCAATGCACTGATTTCTACGCAAAGTGAAGACTAAAGATAATAAAACACAAGTTAAATCTTTATAATAAATAACGTTAATTTCTGCTGAGTAACTCCACCTCCCTGAGCAAACCCCACACCCTGTCCACATATTTAATTCATAGATGCTGCCACCTGGGACTATTTATTTATCTACTATTCTTTTGGTGTTTGTTGTAGGGAATGAGTAGGCTATGTGATGTTATTCCTGAAACTGTTAAGCTTTTAGAAATGTCTTGGATTAGTACCTTTGGGAAGGAGTTTCCACTCTGGAGGAAGTGGTAGAGATATTCACCACAGAAAGAGAATATTAGGAGCTGAATTATGTCCGCGAAAATGTCATGTCTGAAACTCTGATCCTAGGTATCCTGGAAAGTAATGACTAATCTGATTTGAAACTATTGTGGATTCTATTCAGACATCTGATGGGGACTTGAACCATATTCGGTGGGGGAGGGATTTCAGGGGAAGATTAAATTAAGAAGGCATTAAACGGAGGCCCAATCCAACCTGTCTATTGTCCTTCTGAGAAGAGTAAATTTAGTCACAGCATGAGATTCCAAGAATACTAACAGAGAAAAACCATATCAGGAGGCAGCAGGACAGTGGCCAAGGAGAAAGCTTAAAAGTATCCATCTCTGCATCACTTTGACTTTGACAGTAAGTTCTATTGTTTAAGTCTCCTAGTCTGTGGGACTTTGTGATGGCAGCGCCAGGGAAGAGAGTGGTGACCTCAAAATCCTTTCCACCACAACTTATATTAGAATAGGTGAAAGCAAACCTGCATCAAAAGGAAAATTTTATTATTTTACAAAAGAAGAGAAAAACTAAACCAAACTCAAGGACAGGATGAATTTTTGGCCTAGGCAAGGGTATGTGACAGTGGAAAAGTACTGGAGAGCAAAGGGGGACAGATTAATCTGTCCTGCATTCTAGCATGACTAGACTAGACTTACACATGTTTTTGTGTACATTCTGTACTTAGGCTACTCCTGTTTGCTAATTGTCAATCAGAAGTAGACCCTTACCCTTCCACAGAGAAGGGGAGAAGGCTGCTCTCACCTTAGGTCTTTACATGCAAAGAGTTGGTTCCCAGGTCTTTAAGCAGAGAGTGCTGATTTGTAAGGAAGCAAACAAGCTGGGAGGTTTCCATACACATCCATCCTTTTGTAACCTAGAGGCATTGATTACAGGATCCCCTGGAAATACCAAAAACCATGAATACTCAAGTCCTTTATGCAACACTGTATTTACTTTACTTATAATTCATCAGCATCCTCCCATATCCTTTTAATCACTATTGAGTTTCTTACTAATGAAAACGGTAATACAAATAGCTTTTCTTAAAGCTGCATTTACAGAGATAATGACCTGAAAAAATCTATACACATTCAGGACAAAGAACTTTTCTGAATTATTTGTTACCAGTAGTTGGTTGAGTCTGCTGATGAGAAACCTAAAGGTTCATGTAAAGATAAATAATTTACATCTGCAAGTATGGTGGAGCAAATTTGCTAACTGGGGCGGTAAGGGACCTATAGTCCGGAAGGGAACTATGTAAAGTTGGGTCAAAGAGAAGGGAATGCTAGAGCCCTCCCCTAGTCAGCCCTCTGTTATATGTTGTTCCTTTAGTCTTGGAAGACCTAGTTTCCCAGCAATTAAATTGTGTTCGCACTCTCACAAATTAGAATGCTAAAAGCTGTTTCCAAGGTAGTGTACCCCAGGGTACTTAACTAAAACAACCCTAGCATCCACAGAAGCAAGGCAGGAACAAACAGAAGGGCATAGAAATTACTCATCACAGATAGAACCTTAGGCTAGGTTCCACTTCCCCATCTCAAATCAGTCAGAGCCAAGTGATTCCTCTTTATGTGCTTGCCAAACAGGAAAAAGAAAAAAAAAAAAGGAAAAAGAAAAAAAAAAGTTTTGTTTTATTTAAATTCTCAGTCACTTTCTTTCTTTTAGCATATCCATGCTTTAAAATTGTTACTACCATAGAAAACAGTTAATGGTTTGTTTTCCTTCTCATACTTCCTGCCAGACCCGCACTTCAGCATTGAGTGAAAAATCTCTCCCTGCCTTGCAGCCCCAGGAAAGGGAGTTCCGGTCTGAAAGCATCCACAGGTAGATGAGAAATTACATGTAACCACCTTGTACAAAACACCAGCGGGACACAACTGGGGAGATGCACATAATCTCCATTTGAGCTGCAGCCTGGAGTAATAGCTAAGAGGCAAATTGGCTGTCTGTGGTTGCTAGAAAATGGCATTCCTAAGGACGAGTCCTGAGTTTGAGGTAAAAGCTCTGTGCATCTGTTAAACCCTGGGGGAACATCAATTCTTCACAAGCCACCTGGAAACGTCCCCTTGTCTTGGGGTAGTGAGCTAAGTAACTTAAATAGAACAACTGATCTTCCCCAGGTGTGCTGTTATGGAATTACCTAGGCAGGAGATTTAATGCTGTGATCTTCATTTCATTGTTTGGTGGGAAGAATAGAGCTTAAAAACAGAGACATGTCAGACATGAAGCTATGCATTGTCTCTTCTATTGTATAAATATTTCATGGTAATTACTGACTTCCTCTCAGGGAAAGTACATTAAACCTTGCTCCGAATGGCATCAATTAGCTTTCTGCCCTTAGTGTAGATACAGTTTTGATTTCTCCAAATGTGATGCAAGAGAAAAGAAAGGAAAGAGAAAATCGGGAGTAGTTAGATTCTCCATTTTTTAAATGACACCACACTGGAAGAACAGTCGACAGGAGGATAAGCTAGAAATTTTGAGGATTTGGAAATTATACCTGGAGCTTGGCGGAGAAAGCAGAAATGGCAATTTGGGCTGTGATCTCTAGCACAGAGCTCATATATCAGGGTATCAGGCACCTGCTCAGGTCAGGCTCTGCCTGGACGCTGTGTTACTCCGTGTATACAAGCACAGTTTTACCTGTCTGTGCATGACCTTAGGGGACTCCAGTTTACAAACATCATTCACCTCCATTTTGAGGGAGAAGGATGACTGTAGCCTGTATGTGGACCCAGAAATGGCACCATCAGTCTCACATCGCCCACCCATCACAGACTGGTATCTACCTACTCCTAGAAACAGAAAAAAAGTGCTGCCTTGTAAGTTCACTGTGGTGAACTGAAGCCGTGAGCACACATTGGTCTGTTAAAAAACACACCCTGTAAAACATGTTCAAGAAGTTCTGGGACATGCCAGACCAGAGAAAGGTTGTAACTCTCTCACCTGGACCTCATAATGTGATAAAAACTAGTACTCTGTGTCATAGCCCCACACAAAATACCCTCTGATACCTGGTGTGTATAGATCAAGGATCAAAATTCCTTGATGTGGTTTGATCTCAACCAGTGACATGGTCTAACTGAACGTGTCCTTGTCTATCTATTCTCCCATCTGGACTAGACCTAGCCTGTCATTTCCTGATTCCTACGTGGCTCTGGCTTTCAAATTCCCAGGTTTAAACTTTCATCTCTCATTGTGACTTTGTGTCCCAATGTGACTCCAACAGTATCTGGCACTGGTTAGCTCCACTGCTGTCCATACAGATTCTTTCTTTAGTCTATCTCTGAAATTTCTTAAAATTTAGTCACAGCTTCCTTTAGTTATATGTATTTTGTATCCAGAAGATATGTAGGTATATTTACTATACACTGTGTGATGAGAGTTAATAGTATTAAGATTAAGAACATAATTCACCTTGGCCATACTACCCAAACTGAAACTTCTAAACCTTGGGAATTTATTATCACTCCTTAAAGTCTAACATTACGAAAAGGAATAAATATGTTCATCTATGCTTCTGACAGGGTGCTCGCAACAGTATCTATGCCTGCATCTGAAGCTCTGTGGCCCTTAGATGCAAGGTCTGGCCAGAGAGAAGCAAGCAGGACTTCATATCCCTCCCACCTCTAGTGTTCCACCAACTTTGAAACTCTATGACTTTTGGTGCATCTCTAGGTATACATTTGTCTGCTTTTGATTTTTTCTATGAGGTGCTATAGAGATATTTTCTGTGAATTGAAACATTTTTGGGGCAGGGATTTAGGGGGAAAAGTTCTTTCAATTTACAAGGTTTAGAAGATCAAAAAAAAATTTACAAACTTGACCAATTCTTGTTTCACAGTTGCACACATGCAGTAAACACTTGCTGGGCAAAGGAGACTCTCCACCCTCTGGCAGTTTCCCATGCTCAGAGCTCTACTGAACAGTTTCAATGAGTCATCACCTTTGCTGATGTGAACTTTTTATAGTGACAGTAGCTCCCTTTATGTCACCCAAGCATCTTAACTCTGAACCTATATAAGCTCTTCTAAGAGCTACTTTGTACAACCCCTATGTACATGCTGTGCTCTCTCTCTCTCTCTCTCTCTCTCTCTCTCTCTCTCTCTCATTTTTTCCACTTTCCTTTTTATCGATTATTTTATTTATTTACATTCCAACTGTTGCCCCCATCCTGGTCCTCCGTCCCAAAGTTTCTTATTCCATTCCTCCTCCCCCTTGCCTCCGAGAGGGTGATCCCCCTCTGCCTTCCCCTCCCACATCCCTTACCCTAGGGCCTTAAGTCTCTTGAGGGTTAGATACATCTTGAGGGTTTAGACCAGCAAGGCAGTCTTCGGCTATATATGTAGATGGGGCTGGGCGGGAGGAGCTGGGTGCAAGGAATTCTTTCTTTGATCTGTCATCTGTGCCCTATCTGGGGTGAATGGGAAATTGCTAATGTCTCCTCAGAAAAGCCCGGAAAGACACAACCTGCAATACATCACTTTGACTTTAACACAACACAGTAATTTGACCCTTAAGGTAGTAAAAAGTACTTGCTGCTGAAATCGCACACACGAGTTCTTTGACTCCAGCAGGATTCAATCCCCCTGCATCTCTTTTCTTGGGAAGAGGCACTGAGGGAGCCAGTATTTGAATCAGACAGGAAGGAAAGGTGAGTCACTTTGAGGCTTGATGTTATAGAGGGAGTAACTATGGCAGGAAGGAGATTAAGGGTCATAGGGAGTGTCTTGATTAAAGGGAGCATGTGAGATGTGGGGAAAGGAGCGTTAAACAATAATTGTGAAGTGCTGAGTGGAAAATACAAAAGAATGCAATCATAAATGTTAGCTGTTTAAGAAATATTCTGAAAAAGGAAGAAAGAAAGGAAGGAAGGAAGGAAGGAAGGAAGGAAGGAAGGAAGGAAGGAAGATTCTGTATCATATCAGCTCTGCCCCCAGGGTCCTATGACAGAGCTCAAGGACCTTGGGAGTTGTATTGATTTTGTTTTCTATCTCAGCCTGACCAGGAAACCTAACACGGGAATATTGTTCCCATGGGTAGATATGCTTAGAATCCAAAACCAGCTTACAAGTGTGGCAACTTGGGGCTAGCTTAAATGGAAACTGAGAAATATCATTTATTTCAGTGACTCCTGTCTACCTTGTACATGTTTCCAGTCTGTCTTAGGAGATTAAGCAAAAATGGAAAGAGGAGAGAAAGAAAGAAAGAAAGAAAGAAAGAAAGAAAGAAAGAAAGAAAGGAAGAAAGAAAGAAAGAAACAAAGAAAGAAACAAAGAAAGAAACAAAGAAAGAAACAAAGAAAGAAACAAAGAAAGAAACAAAGAAAACAAAGATCATGAAATAGGAACATTGCCTAGGATTCCAACTGTATAAAGCAGGTTGCATGGTAACTAAAGGACCTCAAATTTTCAGATTTAAGCGTGTGCTGATTAATGTCAAGGGGTCATAGGCACAGACACAGAGCTGGTTCCTTCCTACAAAATGTTACCTTAATAATACGGTTGGAAGGCTTTCTTGCAGTTTATAATGAACTTAAAAAAAAATAAAGCCAGTTGATTTTCCAATTACATTCAGATTGATTCAGTTTTCGCAGGTGTTATACTATAAAGTAAACTGGATACTTATGCTTTAATATTAATATTTAAGAGCATCTAATTTTATTTTCAAGATAACTACAATAAAGATTTAATTTTCTTTTTTTTTTAATCTGTAAATGAGGTAAAAAAAAATCCAAGTTTCGTCAATTTAGTGATAGATAATAACTTTGGTTTAGATAATTGCAGTATCTTTGTCTTTCTTAGTATGCTGTTTTCCTTCTTCAGGAATTCTCCCAATGTGTAACTTGCTGCACAGATGGCCATTTAAATTCCATAGTTGAAGAGAGTGATTCTCACAATATATTTCCATGGCTCTTCAGAGGGAAAGTAGCAGACTATATCATAACAACTGTTATTTGATATTACATTAAATCCTGTTTCATGACAAACTCCTCCAATCTACACAGTGTATTGCTTCCCCACCTCAACTACAAGAGACTTATGTCACACAAACAAAATTAGGTTTCTGTCATCCTCAAAACTGTCTTTTCATTTCTTCCTTCCCAAAACCATATTTTAAAATTAATGCACTGGTAGAAAATTACCATGTAACATCCCAAGACATGATATTGATGGTTAATTTGTGAATTCTTTCAATTCAGCTAACACTCCCATACTTCCTAGGAGACAGAAATTCTAGATAAACAGAATCAGATTTTTTTAGAATATGAACGACCAAGGTGAGAATGGTGAAGGAAGTATTATATTTGAGACATTGCCTTTCCCACCATCCTAAAAATCGTATTCTAAATAAGTAAATCTAGGCATTAATATAAGACATCCACATGCTTATAGATGTAGCAAAAACAAAACCTTATAGTAAAACACTAACAGAGCAAGGTCTTATTGTCTTCCAAGAGAACAGAAACACTCTTTAAGTTGCTTTGAACATCAGAAAACAGAAAGGCTTTGTATTAATGGTTTAGAGGATCTTACGTATATGAGACAATATTATAGAAATAACACAAAAATGTTATTAAGCTCAGTGCCTTCATTATGACATTTATATTCAATATATTTTAACTATATATGCATATATATGTATTTATAAATGTATACATAATTTCTTTATACAATTTAAATTATATTATCACTACCAATTATTGAAGTCAAAGGAGGTTTATTTTTTTGACATAGCAATCCCTGTTTAATTTCTTAGATTGCTTCTCTAATAAAGACAACAAAATTCTTTCTACTGGCTTAATAAAATATTGGCCTACTTTTGTTCTAAATTTAACCATGAATCAATCACTCTAGCTAATGGAAAGTTGCTATCCTAGGAAGAACAAGCTGAGTTTGAGTCATTTGGGCTCAAATACTTACTGTGGCATAGGGGTAGAAACGTGTGGATTGAAAAGGACAATGAAAGTTCCCCAGGGAAATGTTAGATATAACAAAAATAAATGACAAATTAAGCTACCTGCCCCAATCGTCCTTTCAAAGGAGAATATAGTTCAATTCCTTAGAAAATCATTTTAATACAAAGAAAAATTTGAGCATAAATTAGAAAATATACAAGAAACATCATATTTCAAAGACATAATTGTTAGTTGAGATATGAGTAAAGTGTCTTTGATGATGTACAAAGAATTATGGGTAGACCCAATAAAGCGAAGAACACCTTTACTTTGAAGTACATTAGCAAGTGTTAGATTGTGCTGAAGCCAAGGTTGGCAGGAAGAGAGTGCTGATTGAGCAAACTTTGATTAATAAAACAGTGACAGCAGAATCACAAGTCAGAGAGGGCTAACTGGGCTAATCCTCCCAGTTGGCACAGTCCCTGTAGTTCTTATTTCACAGACTATAATGCCAGCAGTGAAGCATCTGGCCAACAAGAAGTTTAAAGTAGGACAAAGCTGATTCAACCTATGGAAGTCATTCAACACCGTGAATCACTCAGGCTTTACAAGCTGGATCCTTCCTCATGGATGGATATGAGTACAGTACCTCTTAACTTTAAGGAATCTAAGGCTTATGGCTGCAAAAGCCTGGCTAGTGTATTAGCATCAGCATTTAAGACTGACTTTTGTCTCTGGACCCGAGGAAGTTCAATATGAAGCTAAACTGTGGAAAGGGTAAGTTGACCAAGAAGCTGTGAATGGTAGGGTGTAGCAGTATAGAGCACTGGCCAGATCTGAAGCAGAGGATTCCCCAATGAAAAGCAGAAAAGAGAATTTAGTGGAGGACCTATCGTTTTAGGCACAAAACCCAAACACTGAGAAATATTGTCTCTTTTCTTCTCCAGGAAACAGTAGACAGATGGAGACAACAAAGTCGCTAATTTCAGTGTTCCCCACTCTCTTGGTGACACAAGAAAGAATGAGCTCAAAGAAAAATTAATGTTGCAACCCTGTTTGCTCCCAGGGATAAGATAATCTGAATGTACACAACTGATGCTATGTGATCACTGCCTCAACTTATCCCTGGTGGGTGAGTAAACATGCCTACAGCCTATAGCTGTAGAAGAGAGATAGGCAGAGTTTGGGTTCCTAGACTTAGGGTCTAAGAGACCATCAAGTGGAGAAGGGAGATGGTGGAGAGAGCAGAAGACACTATGGAGTAGGTAAGTCATGAAAACTTGGCTCTGAGGGCTGGCCAATTAGAGTTAAGAGTTTCTCAGATGAAACATGACAAGTTATAACTGGGGGTTATTGATAGGGAAGTCAATGCTAATGGCTTAGAGAGTAGATATTTGCCCAGTTCTAGTCATGTTTAGGCATGTTAGAAATATAAAAAGTTTGTATCTTTTATCTTGGAACTGAATGATCAAAAGCAGGGTACATACTCTTGAGTGAGATTAAATATTAACTACAACATGAAGCCATCAGGTTCTACTCACATCTGCAAGGTCTGCTAACAATGGCAGGTTCCCAAGGAGGATCTGTAAGTTCTCTCTAAAACACAGCAGAACCATGGCTGTGCAGATAGCTCAAGAGTGAAGAACGAGCAATGTTTTTACTAAGAACCTGAGTTCTGTTCCCAGAACCCACATGCAGTCATGTGACTCTAGCGCTAGGAGGTTTGAACTCTTCTTGTGGACTCTACAAGCACCTGCATGCCTGCATGCAACATGCACATACCCACATACACAAACAGAAATAAAAGTTTTAAAAGAAACCATTGTCAGGTACAATAGAACCAAAGAGGTGATATAATCATCAATAAGAAAATAAATGATACATATGACAAGTATACATATTTCCTAGTGTATTTTAAAGCAAGAAACAAAAATTCAGCTCTTTTAAGTCTTTAAGAAATACAACTGCCTAAGAAGAGACCACTAAATAATAGAAATTTGTTTGAATATGTAGGTATAGTTTTAACTTAACCATGTACAAGTTTAATAAAATTTTCTTTCATTCTTAAGTACTTTATCTTGTAAGATAGCATTTATACCTATTCCTTGAGAGTTTTAATCATATGTACAATGTATGTTGATCATGTCCATTCTCCTCACTCTTGCTTCCAACTACAGAGATCATCTGGACATATCTGCTTCCCAACATTATGTCCTATGCCTCTCTGCCTCTCCAAAACTGACCATATACTCATTCACGTAGCAAGTTTCAACAGATATAAGAAATCTGGAATAACCCCCTGCACCCTATTAGAGAGCCACAGATTAAAGCTGGCTCATAGCAACAGCAGAAAATCTATACACTCATGGACTATGAACAGCTCTTTCTTAAATGATTACTGCATTAAGTCAGGTTTAAAGAAAGAAATTTCAGAGATTTTATAATTCAATGAAAGTGAATGCAGAACATATCCAAACTTATGGAACACAATGAAAGCAGTCCTAATAGGAAAGTTCTTAGACTAGGTGCTTTTATAAAGAAATTGGAGAGATCTCATACTAACAACTTAACAGCTCACCTGCAAGCTCTAGAATAACAACAAAACACCTAAGAGAAATAGATAGCAAAAAATAATATGATCAAATGGAGTGCTGGAATCCATAAAGTAGAAACAGAGAGAACAAAACAATAAAATCAATCAAATAAAGAAATGGTACTTTAAGAAAACCAACCCTTATTGAAACTAACTAAAAACAGAGAAAACATCCAAATTAACAAAATCAGAAACAGAAAGCAGGATATAAAATCAAACACCAAAAAATCATTAGGTCTTATTTCAAAACCTATACTCTACTGAATTGGAAAATCTAAAAGAAATGAAATGAACAAACTTCTTGCTAAATACCACTTACCAAAGGTAAATAAAGGTCAAATAATTTAAATAGAAAGACCTTAAATGACCTGCCGGGACCAGCTCTCTGAGCAGACTAGCAGCGAGGGGCCACCGGGCCGCCTCGGGGCACAGATCGGCACTCTAGCAGCTGGAGTCAGGGGCCTGGACTCAGAGCGAGCATAGTCCAGCACAGACAAGGCAGCCAGAAGGGAGCAGCAGAGCCGGGTACGAGCAGCTCAGCCAAGGCCACGCGGTGCTTTCAGCAGGGGCAGCCATCTTGCCCCAGACCCCCGCACGCAAACAGCGGGCACACTGGACGCAGTGAGTGGCTGGAATCAGGTGCGTGGCCAGAGTTATAGCTTAGCTTAGCTCTGCAGGAGATCCGGGCACAGAAAGCTCAGCTGCGGGTGCAGACTACCGGCTGGGACCAGCTCTCTGAGCAGACTAGCAGCGAGGGGCCACCGGGCCGCCTCGGGGCACAGCTCAGAACTCTAGCAGCTGGAGTCAGGGACCTGGACTCAGAGCCAGCATAGTCCAGCACAGACAAGCTGCCAGAAGGGATCTGTCTCCTGGGGTCAGGCGTGCTGTGCTTTCAGCAGGGCGCCATCTACAATAAGACCAACTAACTCCAGAGATAAAGAGATGGCAAAAGGCAAATGTAGGAACGTTATTAACAGAAATCAAGGCAACATGGCACCATCTGAACCCAATTCGCCAACCACAGCAAGTCCAGGATACCCCAGCACACCAGAAAAACAAGAGTTAGATATAAAAGCACAGGTCATGATGCTCCTAGAGGAACACAAAAAAGACATAAACAAATCTCTTAAAGAAATGCAGGGGAACATCAATAGAGTAGAAGCTCTTACAATCCAAACACAAAAAACACTTAAAGAACTCCAGGAGAATATGGGCCATCAGACAGAAACCAATAAAGAGGAAGTGAGAAAATCAGTTAAAGAAATGCAGGAGAACTTGAAACAACAGGCAGAAGTCATGAAAGAGGGAGCACAAAAATATATTAAAGAATTACATGAAAACACAAACAAACAAATGATGGAACTGAGCAAAACCATCCAAGATCTGAACACAGAGGTAGAAACAACTAAGAAATCACAAAAGGAGGCAACCTTGGAGATAGAAAACCTTGGGAAGAAAACAGGGGTCGTAGATGCAAACATAAACAACAGAATACAAGAGATAGAAATAAGAATCTCCGATGCTGAAGATAACATAGTAACCATTGACTCCACAGTCAAAGAAAACGCAAAATCCAAAAGGCTTGTAACCCAAAACATCCAGGAAATCCAGGACACAATGAGAAGACCAAACCTAAGGATTATAGGGATAGATGAGAGTGAAGATCTACAACTTAAAGGGCCAGCAAATATCTTTAACAAAATTATGGAAGAAAACTTTCCTAACTTAAAGAGAGAGATGCCCATGAATGTACAAGAAGCCTACAGAACTCCAAACAGACTGGAACAGAACAGAAACACCTCCTGTCACATAATAATCAAAACCCCAAATGTACTAAACAAAGAAAGAATATTAAAGGCAGTAAGAGAAAAGGGCCAAGTAACATATAAAGGAAGACCTATCAGAATCACACCAGACTTCTCTCCAGAAACCATGAAAGCTAGAAGATCCTGGGCAGACCTCATGCAGACCCTAAGAGAAAACAAATGTCAGCCAAGACTACTATACCCAGCAAAACTCTCAATCAACATAGATGGAGAAATCAAAATATTCCATGACAGGACCAAATTTACACAATATCTTTCCTGTGGGGAGCGGATGGCCGGCCAAAAACATACTGCCGGCCCAAAACATCCTGCCAGTCCAAAACATCCTGCTGGCTTGAAGTAAACAAGTCAGTGCCAGGTGCTGGGTAGTTTACCATCCCTTGGTCTCCGCCTCTCCCGAGCTGCAGCCAATCAGGGGATGACACGTCCGAGGCAGGGGTTGCAGCCTATATAAGGGATGGGCTTCTGGGTATCTGGGTCTCTGCTCTGTAGGCTTATGCTCTCCCTCTCAGGAGCATTAAAGCTTTACTGCAGAAGGATCTTGAGTGTGCTGCGTCGTTCTTGCTGGCGAGACGGTAGCGCGGGACACTTTCCACTAACCCAGCTCTACAAAGGATAATAGGAGGAAAACTCCAACACAAGGAAGGAAATGGCACCCAAGAAAAAGCAAGACAGTAAACTTCTTCCATCAAACTCAAAGGAAGATAACTACTCAAAAACAAAAGTAACATCAAAAATGTCAGGAAGTAATAATCTCTATTCCTTAATATCTCTTAACATCAATGGACTCAACTCCCCAATAAAAAGACATAGACTAACAGACTGGATACGGAAACAGGACCCTACATTTTGCTGCTTACAGGAAACACACCTCAGAGTCAAAGACAAACACTACCTTAGAGTAAAAGGATGGAAGACAATTTTGCAAGCAAATGGTCACAGGAAGCAAGCTGGAGTAGCCATTTTAATATCAGATAAAATTGACTTTCAACCCAAAGTCATCAAAAGAGACACAGAGGGTCACTTCCTGCTAGTCAAAGGAAGAATCCACCAAGAGGAACTCACAATTCTAAACATCTACGCTCCAAATGTAAGGGCACCCTCATTTGTAAAAGAAACCTTACTAAAGCTCAAAGCACACATTGCACCTAATACAATGATTGTGGGGGACCTCAATACTCCACTATCTACAGTGGACCGACCAGGAAAACAGAAACTAAACAGAGACACGGAGAAACTCATCGAAACTTTGGAGCAATTGGATTTAACAGATATATATAGAACATTTCACCCTAAAGCAAAAGACTATACCTTTTTCTCAGCCCCTCATGGTACCTTCTCCAAAATCGACCATATAATTGGACACAAGACAGATCTCAACAAATATAAAAAGATCGAACTAATCCCATGCCTCTTATCAGATCACCATGGAGCAAGAGTGTTCTTCAATAGCAACAAAAACAACAGTAAGTCCCCATACGCTTGGAGGCTGAACAATATTCTACTCAATGATACCTTAGTCCAGGAAGAAATAAAGAAAGAAATCAAAGAATTCTTAGAACTTAATGAAAATGAAGGCACAACATACCCAAATCTATGGGACACAATGAAAGCAGTGCTTAGAGGAAAACTCATAGCCCTGAGTGTCTCCAAAAAGAAACAGGAGAGAGCATATACTAGCAACTTAATGGCGCACTTGAAAGCTCTGGAACAAAAAGAAGCAATTTCACCCAGGAGGAGTAGAAGACAGGAAATCATCAAACTCAGGGCTGAAATCAATCAAGTTGAAACAAAGCGAACCATAGAAAGAATCAACAAAACCAGGAGCTGGTTCTTTGAGAAGAGCAACAAGATAGATAAACCCCTAGCCAGACTTACTAAAGGGCACAGAGACAGTATTCAAATTAACAAAATTAGAAATGAAAAGGGAGATATAAGAACAGAAACTGAGGAAATTCAAAAAATCATCAGATCCTACTACAAAAACCTATACTCAACACAACTGGAGAATCTGGAGGAAATGGACAATTTCCTCGACAGTTACCAAATACCAAAATTAAACCAGGATCAAATAGATCGTCTAAACAGACCCATAACCCCCAAAGAAATAGAAGGGGTCATAGACAGTCTTCCAACCAAAAAGAGCACAGGACCAGACGGTTTTAGTGCAGAATTCTATCAGACCTTCAAAGAAGTCCTGATACCGATACTCTTCAAATTATTCCACAAAATAGAAACAGAAGGAACACTACCCAACTCATTCTATGAAGCCACAATTACCCTGATACCAAAACCACACAAAGATCCAACTAAGAAAGAGAAATACAGGCCAATTTCTCTTATGAATATCGATGCAAAAATACTAAACAAAATACTTGCCAACCGAATCCAAGAACACATCAAAATGATCATTCACCATGATCAAGTTGGCTTCATCCCAGGGATGCAGGGATGGTTCAATATACAGAAATCCATCAACGTAATCCACTACATAAACAAACTCAAAGAAAAAAACCACATGGTCATCTCATTGGATGCTGAAAAAGCATTTGACAAAATTCAGCATCCTTTCATGCTAAAGGTCCTAGAAAGAACAGGAATTCAAGGCCCATATCTAAACATAGTAAAAGCAATATACAGCAGACCAGTAGCCAACATCAAGGTAAACGGAGAAAAACTCGAAGCAATCCCTCTAAAATCAGGGACTAGACAAGGCTGTCCACTCTCGCCATATCTCTTCAATATAGTACTTGAGGTACTAGCTAGAGCAATTCGACAACAGAGAGAAGTCAAAGGGATACAAATCGGAAAGGAAGAAGTCAAACTATCACTATTTGCAGATGATATGATAGTTTACTTAAGTGATCCAAAAACCTCCACTAGAGAACTCCTGCAACTGATAAACAACTTCAGCAAAGTGGCTGGCTATAAAATCAACTCAAGTAAATCAGTAGCCTTCCTATACGCGAAGGATAAGCAGGCCGAGAAAGAAATTAGGGAAATGACACCCTTCACAATAGCCACAAATGATATAAAGTATCTTGGAGTGACGCTAACCAAACATGTGAAAGATTTATACGACAAAAACTTCAGGTCTCTGAAGAGGGAAACTGAAGAAGACATCAGAAAATGGGAAAATCTTCCATGCTCGTGGGTTGGCAGGACTAATATAGTCAAAATGGCAATCTTGCCCAAAGCAATATACAGATTCAATGCAATTCCCATCAAAATCCCAACTCAGTTCTTCATAGAGCTAGAAAGAGCAATTCTCAAATTCATCTGGAATAACAAAAAAACCCAGGATAGCTAAAACTATCATCAACTGTAAAAGAACTTCTGGGGGAATCAATATCCCGGACCTCAAGCAATATTACAGAGCAGTGGTATTAAAAACTTCATGGTATTGGTTCAGTGACAGGGAAGCAGATCAATGGAATAGGATCGAAGACCCAGAATTGAACCCACACATCTATGGCCAATTGATCTTCGACAAAGGAGCTGAAAACATCCAGTGGAAAAAAGATCGCCTTTTCAACAGATGGTGCTGGCTCAACTGGAGGTCAACATGCAGAAGAATGAGAATTGATCCACTCTTATCTCCTTGCACTAAGCTCAACTCCAAGTGGATCAAAGACCTCCACATAAAACCAGACACACTAAAACTAATAGAAAAGAAACTGGGGAAGACCCTTGAGGACATTGGCTCAGGGGAAAAATTCCTGAACAGAACACCAATTGCTTATGCTCTAAGAGCAAGAATAGACAAATGGGACCTCATAAAACTACAAAGTTTCTGTAAGGCAAAAGACACTGTCAAAAGGATAAATCGGCAACCAACAAATTGGGAAAAAATCTTCACCAACCCCACATCTGACAGAAGGCTAATCTCCAATGTATACAAAGAACTCAAGAGGTTAGACTCCAGAAAACCAAATAACCCTATCCAAAAATGGGGTACAGAGCTAAACAGAGACTTTTCACCTGAAGAAATTCGGATGGCTGAGAAACACCTTAAAAAATGTTCAACATCACTTGTCATTAGGGAAATGCAAATTAAAACAACCCTGAGATTTCACCTCACACCAGTCAGAATGGCTAAGATTAAAAACTCAGAAGACATCAGGTGTTGGCGAGGATGTGGAGAAAGAGGAACACTCCTCCACTGCTGGTGGGAATGCAAGCTGGTACAACCACTCTGGAAATCAGTCTGGCGGTTCCTCAGAAAACTGGGCGTGATACTTCCGGAGGACCCAGCCATACCACTCCTGGGAATATACCCAGAAGATTCCCCAGCATGCAATAAGGATACATGCTCCACTATGTTCATAGCAGCCTTATATATAATAGCCAGAAGCTGGAAAGAACCCAGATGTCCCTCAACAGAGGAATGGATACAAAAAATGTGGTATATATACACAATGGAGTACTATTCAGCCATTAGAAACAATGAATTCATGAAATTCTTAGAGAAATGGATGGAGCTGGAGAATGTCATACTAAGTGAGGTGACCCAGTCTCAAAAGAATACCCATGGCATACAGTCACTGATAAGTGGATATTAGCCTAGAAGCTTGGAACACCAAAGACACAAATCACATATCAAGTGATGTCTCACAAGAAGAAAGGAGTGGACACTGGTGCTAGAATGGACCAAAACATCATTGTGGGAGAGTACAAGAACAGTAAAGTGGGAGGGGGTGGATGCGGGAGCAGGGGGAGGGAAAAGGACATGTGGGACCTTTGGGGGTGGGGAACTAGAAAAAGGGAAATGAATTGTAAATATAGAATATATACAATAAAAAAAAAAAGCTAAAAAAAAAAAGACCCTAAATAAACAGCAGTAATTAAAATCTCACAACCAAAGAGATACCTGAAGGCCAGACAGTTTTAGTGCAGAATTCTACAAGACTTTCAAAGAAAAGCTAATCACAATACTTCTCAAATTATTCCACTAAATAGAAACAGGAAGAGACCTTTCCAAATTCATTTTATGAAGCTACCATCAACTTGATATAACTGAACACACAAAGACTTAACAAAGAGAGAGAATTGCAGATCAATTTTAATCATGAATATTGATGCAAAAATACTCAGTAAATTAAATTATTTTAAACCAAATATAAAAATACAGCAAAGAATCATGCACCATGATCAGGTAGTCTTCATCCCAGATATGATGTGCAGGTGTGGTTCAATATAAGAAAATCAGTAAATGCAAACTAATACACCAAATAGGCAAACTGAAAGAAAAAAAAAACACCACATGATCATTTCATTAGATGCTGAAAACACCTTTAACAAATTCTAGCACCCCTTCTTAATAATAGTTTGGGAAGATCAAGGATACAAAAGGGAAATATCTAAACATAATAAAGGCAGCTTATAGCAACTCTATATTCAGCATTTAATGGCTGGAAACTCAATTCCACCAAAAACAGAAGCAAAAAAAGGCTGTCCAGTCTCTTCACATTTATTCAATAAATGTACTTGAAGTTTTTGCTAGAGGGATAAGAAAACTAAAGTGTATCAAGGGAGTACAAACTGAAAAGAAGTCATTTTTTGTAGATATTATAATAGTATACTTAAGTGATTCCCAAAAATCTACCAAGGATCTTTTACAGTTCATAAACACCTTAGCAAAGTGGCTGGTTACAAGATTAACTCAAGAAAGCAAAAACAAACAAACAAGCAAACAATAGATCTCCTACATACAAATGAGAAAAAAGCATGAAAACAACATGCTTTACAATAGTCTCTAATAACTTGAAATATCTAGAGGTAACTTTAACTACATGGAGGACCTGTAAGACAAGAACTTCAAGTCTTTGAAGAAAGACTTAGTGAAGATATTAGAAGACGAAAGCTCTTCCTTATGGGTAGTTTGATTAGCATAGTAATAATGGTCATCTTATCAAAAGCAATTTAGAGATTCATTGCAATTCCCATCATAATTTCAACACAATTCTTTAAAGACCTTGAAAGGATAATTCTCAATGACATGGAAAAACAAACAAACAAACAAACCAGCATAGCTACAATAATCCTGTATAATCCAGTACAGGTTCTGAAGGTTTCACTGTCCATGGTTTCAAATTTTACACAGAATTGTGGTAATAAAGACTATATGGTATTGCCATGTGGGCATGTGATCAATGGAATTGAACTGAAGGTCCAGATGCAGATCCACACACTTATTGATACTTGATTTTTGATAAACAAGCCTAAAGTACACAATGGAAAAAAGACAGCCTCTTCAACTAACGGTTGTGGCCAAACATCATGAAATTTTCAGGCAAATGGATGGAACTAGAAAATATCATCCTGAGAGAGGTAACCCAGACCCAAAAGGACATGCATGTTATGTACTCAATTTTAAGTGGATATAAGCCGTAAAATACAGGATATCTGTGAGATAATCCTTAGACCAAATTACAAGGAGGATTATTGAATCTCACTCAGAATGGAAAATAAAATAGACATCTGAGGTGGATGAAGGTACGGATCTGAGTGGGAAAGGGAATGGGAAGGGAAACCGAGGCAGGGGTATCAGGTGTAAGGAGATGGGAGAGAACAAATGGAAGTCAGTGGGTGGGGGCACCAGAAGAATAATTCTCTCTAAATCAACTAATCAAGGTGCATATGAGCTCACATAGTCTGAAGTAGAAAGCACAGGCCCTGCACAGGTCAGTACTAGGTACTGTGCATATGTATAATAGCTATTAGCTTATTATCTTTGTGGGACTCCTGACTGTGAAAGCAAGTAGGTCTCTAACTCTTGTGCCTGCTCTTAGGACTCTTTTCCTGTTGATTTGCCATGTGCAACATCAATATGATAGTTTTTGGTCCACCTCATTATATTTTATGTTGTTATGTTTAGTTGCTATTTCTTTGAATTTCTTTGATGAGAGACAGAGAGGGAGTGGATCTTGAGGAGAGGGTATAGGCATGATGTGCCTGTGTACTGCATAAAGATTATCCTTGTGTTATTCAAATGCTGATTCCACTGGCCTCTTATCTTGTTTCAATCTAGACAAGGCATTGTAATGCTTATGTCAAGAATGTCCAAGGGGAAAGCCTTTGGAATGTAAACATAGAATATAGAAAATAAAAATAAAAAAAAAAATTTAAAAAAAAAGAATGTCCTGTCTCTTGTTTGTGTAAAAAGTGCTTTCCATTTATTCTCTGCCTTGTCAATAAAAGCTGATCAGCCAATAGCTGGATCGAATAGAGAATAGGGTGGGGCTTCTGCCAGCCAGGGATCAGGGAGGTGGTGGGAGAAGGATAAGGAGAATCAGCTACAAGGGAGAAGAGGAGACTTCATAGGACAATATATCTAAAGCCCTGAGAGCCAGACCAATACTAAAATACAAGTATCTAGAGAATTTTGGCTGGGAGGTGGCCAGATTAGTTTAGAGGATTAAAATAAATCAGTGACTACCCAGGTATTGCTGTAAGGCTTGATTAAATAAATCTTGATCTCTCTATGTGTCGCTTTGAAGAATTAACTAGGATAAAGAAAAACAGCTGCTGTATTAATTTACTGCATACATTTATATTAAGATTAATTGTTACAGGAGAGGAGGTAGGAACTGGGAGACATGGAGAAATGGAAACTATAATCAGAATATATTGTTAGAAAATATTATCTATTTTCAGTAAAAGAAAAAGATTCTTCAAAATAATATGATTAACTACAAAACAGACTAAGCCAACATTTTGTATTTATTACTGGATCATTACGCAAGTTTGAATTGCCTTTGTAAATGGTTGGTGATCTTCAAATTGATTGGCAAGTAGTTCTTTTTTTTCCCTTTTCCTCTTGTTTTGTCTTGTTTCCTGGATTGCCTTTATGAAGCTTAGACTCTTTGTTTCATGCTAATATTTTTTTAAAGTGCTTAAGACTTAAAACAAAATCATTTATATTTAACTTAGGTAATTATAACTGATAGAAAGATGGAAATAGATCACATTCAATCTTCTCAGAAATAAGATATCCAGCTCACTTGTCTCTAACTGAAAAAGATTTATAAGCAAGAGGTGACTCCTACAAATAAGAACAAATAATGTCTTACAAATTGCTTTTCTACCTCCTATGGTAGATACTACTGTAACAAAAAAAATCTCAATTACTAATATGCTATAATACCTTATATTAGTAGTTTACACTAAATTTAAATAGTATATGTCCTTAATGAAAGCATTTCCAAACAACTGGACCTTTCATAACTTTAAAAACCAAAGTTACTCTATATAAGAGGCTTCTTTTTTCTAAGAAAATTACAGAAACAGAGTCCTCAAATAATGTCTACTTTAACATTCATGAAAACTCATAGTTTCCACATATCCATCACAACTGTTGCTCTGTTCTTCAAGGATGTACTTGTTCATCACTAGATTGCTATTTATTCTAAAGTGCTCTACGCATAGGTGGGGAGAGCCTTGAACTCACTACCAAAAATGTAAACATCTTTTTCTCGCTCTTAATTTTTAATATTAAAACAGAAACTCCAAGCCATGACTTCCCAGAAAACTGGCTTTTTCCATCTAATCTTGTACTCATAAGGATCATCTTTAATATGAGAAAAAGTCTGTGGCACATACCTTCTTTGTTTCCTTGAATAGGGTGTAATCATCAACTTTTCCTTACTATTGTCTTACACCTAGAAGCATGCTGGCTCTGTTTTGCATAGACATGCAGTAAATGTCCTAGAAAGTGAAGAAACAGGACAGGAGGAAACATTTTCCTAAATGTGTGAGTGATACTTGGCTCCATTGTGGCACCCTCAAGGACCCCAGTGCATCCTACATGCAGATTCACTTATTGTAACAAATTTGTACACACCACCTTGGTGCATATCCCCAAATTAATAGTAAACAACACTACTTCAGTTTGAGTACTATAATGATAAAGAGCAACAGAACATTCACAAATTCCAATTGCTCTCCAGAAGAGTAACTTCAAGACTTCAGAATAACGGAGAATCTTCTCCTTAACAAAGAGATTATATGATTTCCTTTTTCCAGGATATTTCTTAAAAATAAATTAAAGATAAATTCTGTTGGGTGTGATGATGCACATTTTTAATTTCAAAACTCTGGAGGCAGAGGTAGGCAGATTGTTGGTTATCTGGGTCTACAGAGCAGCAAACTCCAGACTAACCAGGGCTACTTAATGAGGCCCTGTCTCAAAAAAGAAAAAAAATCATTTATTTAACAATATTACTCAATTTTTTTGTGAACTATGATTTAAGGTTCTAATCTACTAAACTACAGGGAATGTACTACATATTAAGTCTCAGAGAATCAGTAAATCTAAGCTACAAAACCAGTTTTAATTGACATAAAGCCTAGATATTTATGCTATGTCAGATCTTTCTCTATGATAACACCACAGATAATTATAATAATGATATGAAACATTTGCTGTCTGTCTTATATGTTGCTACCATTTCCATCACCATTATTTATTTATTTTATAATTACATGCCATGATGTTGTCCTGGGGTTTTATCCCTTCAAACACTGCAATGGGATTTCTTTACAGATTTTTGTACTATGAAACAGTGTATCCAGAAGCAATAATTCTCTCATTACATTTTCTTTTGGAGACTTTTATTAAAAGTTCAAAGCTAAGCTATGACTAAAATTAAGGATAAAATGTTCTTATAAGCTTGGAAATATTATAGTTCTTAGTATAGATGAATTCTGCACAATATCCATAATATTCAAAGTTCAGTTTCTAGGGTTCACTGTCTGCTGTATATATTTGAAGCCTCTTGAAGACCAGTTCTTCACAGTCATAGATCAGTTGATACAAGTCTGTACAATAGTCACAGGCCTTTGTGGACATCCTGTCTAAGAAAACTGAGATGGTAGAAACATATAAACTTTCACATTGCTTGAAATTAATCTTAACACTCAAGAAATCACTACTGGAACACTCCTTAGAATGAAAAGCTCTCATCTCCTTACACAGTTTTCAAAACAAACTTTCCCCGATTGTGTAATGAAATACACTGCAAAAAAATGTAGACAGAATGTACCAGAGAGATGGCACAGCTGTTAAAGACAGGCAACCAAAAGAATTGGATAAATTCTAAAGAATGAGATAAAATGCTGTAATGTGATTTAAAAATGCTTTATGAATGATTTAAAAATTTCAACTTATTCATTTAAAAATCAATCACTTCAAACATTGTGACAATCAGAGTAGCAGTTTAGGGGTTGTAGTTATGAAGCTTATAATACACACCTCTGAGTACACTAGTAAATCTAATGGGGTTCAAAACTAAAAACTGCATACTCGATGCAATGGCTTTTGGCATTCTAAGCACAGAGAGAAAATGAATAAATTTTGACTTAAGTATGTTTTTAATCATTTGAAACTATAGGAGGGTTTGTTGAAGTAAAGAAGGGGGATGATTCCCTATCAGAGAAATGATATATCCATTTTTACAAAATACTTTGTATAGTGTAAAATGTAGATACACAAACATACTGTAACTATATTTATACATATTCAAACTGGCAAAAATTATTCTCAAGCTGTTTGAACTTTAAATGTATATAATCTCATTTTTGGGGGCCAGAGACAGGCCTGAACCATAAAAGAGTATTCTTCCTACTAAGAAGACAAAAAAATCAAAATGCTTGAGAAGAGTTGGAAATATAGATCACATGCATGGGGCTCTGTTTTTAATCTCCAGATCCTCTCAAAACAAATCAGTGTTTAGAATGAGAAAAATTAAAGCATGAAATTTTATGATAGCTACCTTAGGCTAACCTAGACATAAGGCTCAGAGGTTGAAAAGTAATCAGATCTCTCTTGTTCCTTCCTAACCTTCAGTTACCAAACACAGGATCTGAAAATCATATGTTCTCAAAACTGTTGATGAGTACATTGATTCTGTCATACAAAATCAGTGTGGGATGCTGCTCCATATTGTAGCCCTCCACTTTCTAGATAGAAATTTGTAATGTTCAACTAGAGGATCCCCTCAGGCTGCACAGTCACTAACCTCAGTCTCTGACTCCCCTAATCATGCAGCCACTAACATCCATGTTCTAAAGCCTACGTATCACTATACTCACCCCACATTTCCCACAGAGAGTTACATATGGATCTAAGCTTCACATTTCTGAATTGTCACATGCCTCGTGGCCCCTTACCATATTAATCTCTACAATAATATCTGCAAAGTTTCTACCAACTTATCATCCAACTGTATAGCCCTACAAATACCAGTACCCATTTTTTCTCTCAGAGTACAAGTGGTTTCTTAAAAGCTAAAACCCCTTTATCTCTTTTTTTATTAATCATTATATTTATATACATTTCAAATAATATCCTCCTTTCAGGTTACCCCTTCACAAACCTTTTTCTTTACTTTTATTATACATGCATGTCTTAGTTAGGGTTTTACTGCTGTGAACAGACACCAAGACCAATGCAAGTTTTATAAAAGACAACATTTAATTAGGGCTGCCTTACAGGTTCAGAGGTTCAGTCCATTGTCATCAAGGCAGAAACATGGCAGCATCCAGGCAGATATGGTGCAGGATGAGCTGAGAGTTCTACATCTTCATCTGAAGGCTGCTAGTGGAAGACTGACTTCCAGGCAACTAGGGTGAGGGTCTTAAGCCCACACCCTCAGTGACACACCTACTCCAACAAGGCCACACCTCCTAATAGGGTCACTCATTGGGCCAATCATATACAAACCATCACAATGTATATGTGTGTATGTATATGCATATATATATACATATTCTCTTAGTCTTGATTTTCTTGTGACTTCAAATTTTCAGTACTCTGTCCATATTGATTTTTGCCTATATAATCAATACTATAATTTTTCCAAATGTTTTCACAAATGTTTTGTCTATATTGCATTCTCTTGCTGAAATCTTCATGTAGCTCTTGTTCAATAAGTTCTATTCTCTTCAGAGAAAAAAAGTTATCCAGGCAAATTATCTATACTGCTTCTACCACTTGACTACACTTTCATTTTCTTAGTGTTATTGTTTATTTTCCTGACTGTAAAATGTCAGGAAATATAAATAATGTAGGTGTTAATATCAAAATTGAAGAGATTACAAAGGCTTAGAAATGGAATGTTTAAACCAATAGACATTTAATGGAAGTTGTCATTTGGCAGAAATAGAGCCACAGGCAATGGTGGGATGCTGAGAGAAGGAAACCAGTCTGCTCTAGGAAAAGCCTCCCATAGGTTTTCAGTCCTATAGGTGGTCAGTCCTAAATACATGTACATATGAGCAATACTAAAAAATCTCAGTAGTTGTATACATTATACAGTATGTAACAGTAATAATTATAGGAGAAGTGATCATCATCCAGAGAAGCAGTGAGAAGAACATGGAGTTGGAAGGCAAGAAGGAGAATTAAAAATGTTGTACATATCACAATCATGTATAAATTTCTCAAAAACTAAAAAGTTAATTAATTAAAAAATAATTGTTAAAAAATAAAAATGCATTGAATTTTAACAGAGTGTAGGTTGTTTTATATACCATAGATTTCTAAATTGTCTCATACTCCATCATTCAGATTTCCATATATTTATGGAAAAAACTGTCATTCTACTATGCTAATTCAATAAATAAAATTGTACCATAGAACAAACTCTTAAGAAATATGTTTTAGGCATCCTGAATAAGCTATATCACTGACTGTGTACTTATATAATTAATTCCATAATGACCAGGTTATTAAAGAAGAAACACTTTTAGAAAACTTGACTTTGAAGGATTATAAAATATTCTTGTATCCTTGAAAAGTTTAAGCTTCTCTTAAACTTTGTTTAAGGGAAAGAAAAAGGAATGGATGTCAGGCAAACAAAGAAGGCTAAAATCAATAAGATCAGATGTAGCTATCTACAACATAATGCAATGTTCCAGTCAGAAAAAGGCAAATAAAATTCTGACTGATACCACTTCAAGAAAAAATTATATTTCTGTCAAAAATTGCTGAGATACTATTTAGAGCTGACAGTAGTTGTAAATTATAAGAAAGAATCCCGTTACTTTAAGATTAGCACACAAGTGTAGTGGGTAACAAGTTTTACTTCAGTTCTTTCACAGTATGTCCTGTGACCACATTCTACAACTTCTAACCCTTCCCTATTGTATCAACCAGGGATGCTACAATTAAGTTCAACAATCTAGGGAGCTTAGGTGATAGAAATATATTTGCTGATATATATGAGTTTGATAATTGAGATTAACATTGGATGGAAGTTTTCCTCTGAAGTCTTTCAGGAGCATATAGTTGACAAAATTTTCATGAATTTTCATACTTTCCTTTCTCTGCATGGCCATAGGTCTAAGGGTTCTCTTTTTTATAAGAATATAATTTGCTGGTTTCCGATTTGTCCTTTTGACAGTGTCTTTTGCCTTACAGAAACTTTGTAATTTTATGAGGTCCCATTTGTCTGTTCTTGATCTTAGAGCATAAGCAATTGGTGTTCTGTTCAGGAATTTTCCCCCTGAGCCAGTGTCCTCAAGGGTCTTCCCAAGTTTCTTTTCTATTAGTTTTAGTGTGTCTGGTTTTATGTGGAGGTCCTTGATCCACTTGGAGTTGAGCTTAGTGCAAGGAGATAAGAGTGGATCAGTTCTCATTCTTCTGCATGTTGACCTCCAGTTGAGCCAGCACCATTTGTTGAAAAGGCTATCTTTTTTCCACTGGATGTTTTCAGCTCCTTTGTCGAAGATCAGTTGGCCATAGATGTGAGGGTTCAATTCTGGGTCTTCAATCCTATTCCATTGATCCACCTCCCTGTCACTGTACCAATACCATGCAGTTTTTAACACTACTGCTCTGTAGTATTGCTTGAGGTCTGGGATATTGATTCCCCCAGAAGTTCTTTTACTGTTGATGATAGTTTTAGCTATCCTGAGTTTTTGTTATTCCAGATGAATTTGAGAATTGCTCTTTCTATCTCTATGAAGAACTGAGTTGGGATTTTGATGGGGATTGCATTGAATCTGTTGCTTTTGGCAAGATTGCCATTTTAACTATATTAATCCTGTCAACCCACGAGCATGGAAGATTTTTCCATTTTCTGAGGTCTTCTTCAATTTCCTTCGTCAGAGACCTGAAGTTTTTGTCACATAAATCTTTCACTTGTTTGGTTAGAGTCACACCAAGATACTTTATATTGTTTGTGGCTATTGTGAAGGGTGTCGTTTCCCTAATTTCTTTCTCAGCCTTCTTATCCTTTGAGTATAGGAAGGCTACTGATTTGCTTGAGTTAATTTTATAACAAGCCACTTTGCTGAAGTTGTTTATCAGCTGTAGGAGTTCTCTGGTGGAGTTTTTTCAGTCACTTGTGTATACTATCATATCATCTGCAAATAGTGATAGTTTGACTTCTTCCTTTCCAATTTGTATCCCTTTGACTTCCTTATGTTGTCGAATTGCTCTAGCTAGTACCTCTAGTACTATATTGAAGAGATATGGTGAGAGGGGACAGCCTTGTCTAGTCCCTGATTTTAGTGGGATTGCTTCAAGTTTCTCTCCAGTAACTTTGATGTTGGCTATTGGTCTGCTGTAAATTGCTTTTACTATGTTTAGGTATGGGCCTTGAATTCCTGTTCTTTTCAAGACTTTTAGCATGAAAGGATGCTGAATTTTGTCAAATGCTTTTTCAGCATCCAATGAGATGACCATGTGGTTTTTTTCTTTGAGTTTGTTTATGTAGTGGATTACATTGATGGATTTCTGTATATTGAACCATCCCTGCATCCCTGGGATGAAGTCTACTTGATCATGGTGAATGATCATTTTGATGTGTTCTTGGATTCGGTTGGCACAAATTTTATTGAGTATTTTTGCATCCATGTTCCTAAGGGATATGATCTGGCCATAGCAGGAGGCTTCCTTTAAACCCAACCAGAATATGATGATGTCCAATCTAGACCATGGTGGTTTCCAATATTCTGCCTCTTAATTGACAGTCTGTTAGTTCTAGACATGTCAAACTCTGTTAAATTTCTTCAGATGATCTTCCAAGAGGTGGAGATAGCCCAATTTTATCAAACCTTGTATAAATTTCAAAGTTATGGATAAAAAAAGTGATTGCTGTTATTTTGAACCATTGAGATCTGAAGTGCATGTATTGATAAGTAACTATATATCACTAAACAGAGTACAGTGGGTTAAAATAACACAATATTTTTTACTTTCTAGAAAAAATGAAAAAAATGTATGTTCCTAAATCATTTAATATTATTAAAAATAAACTTTAAAGTAAATATTTTTAGTAAGAATCTTGTGAAGTCACCCAGGCTTGTTTACAACTAGAAAACCTCATGCCTCAGTCTATGAAACAGAGTCAAAACAAATCCTTCATTCCTGAAGCCAACTTTCAATGTGGATGAAAGTTTATTATAACAACTTTGTTTCTTTTTTAGATATCGATGCTCATAGACCCTAAAAAGATAATCTACATTTTTTCAATTATTACAAGATAGACTTATTTGTTGAGGATTATCAATATAAAAATTTTCACTAAATAATACACACATAAAGACAAATTTTTAAGAAAGTGGAGATGGGTTCAAACTTCTATCTATTTGTACAAGAGAGTTCTAATACTCTTTACTTAGAAGGAAAATTTGACTACCTCTCATGATGTCTAAGAAATTAAGACATGAGAAAAATAATTGAGAATCTGTATTTACATGTCTGTTAATAGCCATGGAAATAGATTGGGAAGAACTATGGTAATCAGAGTTTTACTTTTATTTCATAAAGTGAGCATAGAAATTTTCTGCAAATTACTTCTCATTACATAAGACTAAAATTCATCATCCATGATAAATCCAAGGAGAATCAATTTAGTCAATAGATCTGCACAAAATAAAGCCTGGAATACAAAAACTCTTGGCTAAGACCTAGATACATAAAAATTAAACATGGAAGAGGCAGATACTAATCTACTAACAGTGTGTGCTGGCAACTCAGAGCAGGAATAAACCCCTGCCATTCATGAACTAAGAATAATAAGAAAAATTGTTTAGAGAAAAATCAAAGTGACTTGGAAGTTAACTATTTGAGTGTATTCTCAATACTCAGAAACAATCTTTAGAATACTCCCCCCAAAATAAGATATTTTTTTAGACATTCACCACAAAATTAAAATTAACATAAGGACTAGAAGATAGATGTTGTGTATCACACATAAGTAAATTGTAACAACCACAGTATAAGACAGATGTAATAAGGGAGTCACGTGCCATGGAAGAATTTGTGATTGCGAATATCAAAAAAGAGGATCTGTGATGAAGAACAGACATCATTTTTAATTCTGCCTTGCTGGAAAATCAGAAGAAAACAATTTGTTCAATTTTTTAAAAAAAAAAATGAAGAAAGGGACAATGAGGATAGAAATAGAACATACCCCTCACAACATATGTTTTACTCATAAGCTGAAATAAGTTTTAATAGGATACCATGAGAACAACAACAAAAGAAAAAGTAATGTAAAGAGAAACAAACCTAAGTCAAAGATCAAAATATGAAAAATAAAAGTTATTTAAGATAATTTAACTTTCTGAATTCACTGAATATCATTACGGAGTACAAAAGTGATATTATGTTTTAAGAGGAAAGTGAACACAATGGGGCACAGAACAGGACTCTGATGATCGGAGAAAGGCTGGGGAGATGCCAATGGATACACAGAGGCACACACACACATACACACACACACACACAAACACACACATACACATACACTCACACACACATATACACACTTACACACACATACACACTCACACACACTCAAACACACACATACACATGCACTCACACACATACACACTCACACACACATACACACTCACACACAAACATATATAGTGTGTCCTCTTGCATGTCTGTATATTATATATACATAGTACATATATTATATATACTATATATACAAATGTATTATATATACATTTGATTTATTTTTAAAATAATATATGTAATAGCTACCTACTGCAAAAGGAAAAGAAGAATAATGAGGGAAAGAAAAGCTAGAATGCTTTGAATACTAATTGTAATTTTATAACTTACACATTTTTATTAGTTTGATTCATTTTAGTTTATTATGGCACTTTTGCAAGGTTGTAGTAATGTATACAACGTTCATTATTGTGTCTACAGAAGTAAGAAAAGGGTATTATATTTCCTGGAATTAGAGTTACAGATTGTAAAATAGTGTATGGATGCTGGAATTCAACTCCTGATCCTCTCAAGAGCAAACCATCCCCTTAATCACTGAGCCATCTCTCTAGGCTCCAATAAATATAATGTATTTCTGATTTCACCATTTAGAATATTTAATAATATGAAATTATTAAAATTAAAGGGAAAATACAACTACTTAACTATTTGGTAGTTGATTCAACTCAAGAGATGAACAATTACATGTGACTTTAAGATGTACTTATTTAACTGAATATCCCTATCAAGACTTAAATGAAGTTCAGAAAAACTGAAGAAAAAAAAAGTCTTTTGAGAGAATCATAGGACTAGAGCAATGTTGTTATATTGAATTTGTATATGCATGTTTTGGAAATAATTATGTAACTAATTATATTGAGACTTAAATTTCTGACATAAGACAGAGAAGATAAATGAGACTGTTAGTAAGATTTATGACATTCAACAGCACAACTTCTGGCCCTGAAATTGAATAGGAAGTATCATTATAAATTTGAGATGATTTTCTTTTAACAGATTTGCTGAGGCATATTAGACATATAAAAATCTGGGCACCAGGGTGCTTCATATGAGAGCTCAATAGGGAGGGTAAAAGCTGTGTACAAGTGATCTGTAGGGAGGAAATGAGAAAAATGGGGGGAATCTTATTAGGGAAGGTGAGGGAGAGAAGTAGAGAAAGAGAGAGGAAGACAAATAACAGAAAAGATGTCTGAAAAGCTCATAAATGATATTATTCACCTAAAAATACAGGTAAGTTATAATATAGGCCAATTGATTTTTAAATATGTTTAAATAAAATGTCCTCATCTGGCTGACAATGTTTCTTCCAAGAGCCAAAGACCATTGAACAAAAATCCCAACCAGGCATGAGAAATTGTTCTTTGAATTGTTGGTTTATAAGAGACTCCCAAAGCCTTGCAGCCTATCACCCTTAGTTGTCTACTAGAGGTAGAATGCAAGTCCCTGTTGATGAAGGAACCATGTATTCTGTCACAAGGTTGCGAAGCAGAACTGACCTGAAAACCTCTTCCTAAAGGACTAACTTTCATAGGTCCAGAAAGTCGCCATGTAAGCTTCCATGAGAGAGAAACAACCGACAGCCCTACCCAACTATTAAATCAATCAAACACAGCAATAACAGACATCCACAATAACCTTGGGGATCAAGTATTGGCATACATACCTTAGCAATAACCAACAGCTTTCTAGTTGGACTTAAAAGCCATTAAATAAGAGAAGACTCATGACTGGCACTTCAGCCTACCCATGGCTAATAAATTTTTGAGGAGAAGCTACAAATTCCATTGTACAAAACTAGAATAATCCTTAGCTATATTCTAAGCATTTATCTTTACACCCAGAGATAAATGTAGCCCTTGCCCTTCATTAAGAAAACTTATCTTTGTAACATCAGAGACCATTACAGAAAACCACAATCAATCAAAATGAAGTTATAGAGCCCATCTTCATATCCAATAAAGCTGCCAAACCTAACAGACAGGGACCATTGCAGAAGTGGACTGGGGAGAGCAAAATTGTAAAAGTCAGATGATCAGAGTTTGCTATTAGACTGTGTCTGCTGAAAGTGTCAGAAGCTACATCCATAGAATTACCATCAACATGATTACCTAAAGATGACCTGAACAAGGCCTGTAACAATAGACATGCTAACATGGACGAAGGGTTAGACATAAAGAACTACAGACAATGACGGAACACTAGAGCAAGGGAAATAGTCTTCTCTGGGAAAGAGTACAGCAACTTGCTACCCAATACCAAATGACCAATCCTTAAAACAAACATGCAAGTAACATTATATAGACTAAGCAAGTTATATTTATGTATTTAGGAATATTTGTGTGTGTGTGCACATGTGTGTGTGTGTGTGTGTGTGTGTGTGTGTGTGTGTAAAACCAATTAATAAAAGAAGAGGTTATGAATAAGAAAGAGAGCAAAGAGGGTTTCATGAGAGGGTTCAGAAGGAGAAGAAGGAAGGGATGCATGGTATAATTATAATGTCAAAAAGTAAAGGAAAAGTTTAACATCTGAAAAAGCATGCAATTTGATGAAGTTGAACATATGCCAGTATGTATGATATCACCTCAACAGTCAAAGAAGTTGAGATATTCAACACACTTGAATGTTTTCTTGTGTCCTTTTGCTTGTGTCCTTTTGTTCAGTTGTTGTGAGAGTAAGAACCCTTAACATTAGATATGCTCTATTACTATAAACTTTCAGTCTTATGAAATTATTATGTTCTAGAAATATAGAAAACAACACAGTGCCAATAGTCAGCATCATACTTATTTGTGCATCTGTAATACATACTATATTGGTAAATGACCACATGCTATTTAAGCTTGTTGAAACTAGACTCTGGAAGTGAGGAGGGATCCCCTTTCCTAAACTCACCTGTGCCAACTGTCCTTCAAAACTCCCTGTCCAGTGAAAGACTGGCTCCCTGACTCTAACAGAGACAAAGCAGTAGACAACTAGGAGTATGAAAAATATTCTGTCCTTGAATATGTCTGAATGTAAATAATTTTCAGTTGTGGCTACTATTGTCTATCTCAAGGAATAAAACTTCCTACATTGAGAACAAGGAACAAGAAGCTCATATCTGAGTAAAAATATCTTAATTGGGAACTCAATGAAATATCTATTGGCTTCTCTAGGTGATCTGTACTGAGTGTTCTTATTCTCTGACTTAATGGGATTGTCTTTGTTTATGCTCTTGATAGGGCTACTCACTGAGCTTTGGGTCTCTTTTACGACTCCTTTACCTGAGTTAGGTCCTTCATCACATATTTACCCTTTTCTTGGTTTTCCTTCTGCATTCTATTAACCCATGTACGTTTCATGCATACATATATATATATATATAGATATGTATATTCTACTTTGATTTGTTTTCTAGTTTTAACTCTGTCATGGCTTTTTAGGTGTGTCATAGACAAAAGCATAAAGTTGAGTTGATAGTGAAAGTGTAAAATCTAAAGTAAAGCTCCACAGCTTGTGACTTGAAGTAATGAGTGCAGAAGATGTGGCCAAGAGTTTGTTTGAATGGCTACATTAATCTATCTAGGTTATTTTTTAAATTTGCAAGTTCTTTGCAAAAAAAATGGGTTTAATTTTTAAAAATATGTGATAGCTGTTCCAGTGATCTGTGCTGTCCAGTTACACGTGACTGGTTTGTTATTCAGTCTATCTACTGCTTACATGTATCAGCATCTTGCTATTTGTGCCTTTACTTTTGCTCATTTCTTGCTTTATAAACTCATTCATTTTAGTACCGAAAAGCATGACTATTATAGATTCTCTGATTGTACAGAATATCACCAAAAGATAAGATCCTCTTAATGATATAAATTTATTTCCTATTATTATTTATTAGAAAAGCCTAGAAGACAAGAACATTGTAACAGCAATAACATTCTAGCCACAAATTACAGCCTTTCAATGGTTATTTCTCATTTTTAAAGAAAAAGAGCCTGGGTTATTTATAGAAATAACTGCCATTGTCAAACGCAAAAATACATAAGACAAATCTGAGGTATTTTTTATGAGAAATGAATGAAAATTAAATACTAACCAATAATTTATTACTTCCCCCAAATTACAGGAGCTAACTTAAAAGGAATCTTGCTAGCCATTTGTAATAAGTAATGTCAACCTGGTGAGATTTATGAACACTTGAAGACATGTCTGAGATTTTGCTGGCTGAAGTGGGAACCCTTCCCCATCACCAAGTATGGAGCACCATTCTATGTGTGTGAACCTGTAATGAATTACAATGAGAAAGCAAGCTGAGAAACAGCCATCATCTCACTGTCTCTGCTTCCTGACAGATATCCTGACCCAATGTGACAAGCTGTCTCTTGCTTATACTGCTGTGCCTACCATATCACCATGGACTGTAGCCTCTAACTGTGAGTCAATAAGCTCTCCCCCATTTCAGTTGCTACTTGTCA
The DNA here is from genome assembly GCA_964023405.1 of Apodemus agrarius. Taxonomy (NCBI): domain Eukaryota; kingdom Metazoa; phylum Chordata; class Mammalia; order Rodentia; family Muridae; genus Apodemus; species Apodemus agrarius. The sequence goes on along the minus strand of OZ030022.1, from coordinate 60,192,577 downwards.
TCTATTTTGTCCCTGCAATTAGAGGAGAACCCAAAACACACTATAAAGAGTAAATCAAACATCAATGAGAAAAATATTTCAGTAAGTTAAATAAACTTGATTCAGTAAAGCCATTAACTCTATTAAGACAGTGTGTCTAGCATCCTTATACTATGGAAGGAGACATTCTTTTTCCCAAGACTGTTTGGCACCTAACAACTATGAAAGGACATTTCAAGACAAATGAAAAGTAGTGTCTGTTCACACTCTTCAGAAATGTGATAGCAAAGGATAGTTCCCTTTAAGCACTCCCCCATGCTTATATCCTGTGTCAAGACAACTGACAGCGCATTGAGAGGTTTTATTTTCAGGGTCTTTACTCTTTGTACTGCATCACAATCACAAACCTGCAAACTCTTCCATTTCTTGTTTTCAAACTACAAATTCAACCCCCGCATCACCTACCACTCAACTGCTCCTCTCCTTTTCAGAATAAATTCAGAATAGTTCACTGCACTGGCTGTCTCTCTGTCCTTAGTGACACTTCACTCTCTCCACCTCTCTGTACAGTATCATAAGTGCCTCTTGCTGTGTAAGTCTACTGATGAATTCACAGATGTTTCTTACCTTTCATCTGAACCTACCCAAATATATCCAAAGTCATTCATGTCCTTTCTTCTTGGAAGGTCTCATCAGCTGGTTATGGTCAACGTTTCCTGAAATTTAAATCTCTCAAGGTTTCTTGTCAGTCTCTATACTGAATCTTCCTTCTCTAGACACAGTGCTAATCCAGAAGGTCTTGGAGGTCACAAAATCACCTTCTTAGAGGGACATCTCACCTGGTTTATTCTTCTGTCTATTGAGAAATTCTTTGAATCTTCTGAATTTTCACTCTACTCCAGTCCTCACAAATAATGTTCTTTGTCTTGTCTGTTCAAGTTGAAGTACTATAACAGTGTCACACTAGTCTTTGCTACTTCTCTCAGTTTTCTGGAATCTGCCCTCTGTTTCTAATGCTTACATGTCTAGATAAAGCTTACACTGCTCACCTCTCTGTAAAATTTATTTTCCCATAATACTCACATCTGCAAATGACACCTAGTCCATCGCATTGTTGAAGCTCTGAGCTCAAGTTTCCTTATTTATGTTTATGTTGCCCTGTTCTCATCCCACTGATGTCCTGCCAAAATCCTGTCAGTTTATCTTGAATCTATGCAGTAAGTCTGCAGACACAGTCCATCCTCCTCAAAAGTCCATGTTATGGCCATGGCTCCCCAGACCACCAGGATATTTTAGTATCTTTGTGATATTAATCACATTATTATACCTTAATCACAAAATGTATTCTTCATAGACAAGCCAAGATAATTGTGTTAGTATCCATGTGTGCAGCTGTTTATGCATTGTGAATATAGAAGCCAGAAGTCAGGCTGGAAAGATGGCTCAGTGCTTAAGAGCACTGACTGCTCTTCTGAAGGTCCTGATTTCAAATTTCAGCAACCACATGGTGGTTCACAACCATCTGTAATGAGACCTGACGTCCCCTCTTCTGGTGTGTCTGAAGACAGCTACAGTATAATTACATACAACAATAAATAAATATTTAATAGAAAAAAAGAAGAAAAAGAAGCCAAAAGTCAAGGTGTGGTACTTTTTCCCAATTGTGCTCCACCTTATTTTTTGAAACAGGGTCTCTTACTGAGCTTGAAACTCATTGATTTATACAGACTCACTGACCAATGAGCCTTAAGAATCCTCCTGGCTATGCTCACCAATTCTGAGGTCAAAAGGATGTTCTACCACACATGGCATTTATGTGAATGCTGGAGATCTGAACTCAGGTCTACACTGCTTTTAAGACAGTCACTTTATCAACTGAGTCATTATTAGATCTGTCAAAATAGTCTTTAAATTTTTCTTGATATTTTCATTTAAAAATTCTACATTGCATTAAAGTAGCAAAATGATAAAGTAACAGTATGAAGAGTGTTGGACATGTTCTTAACTCGAATTTCCTGATTATAATACATTTACTACATTGATTCTATTGTTCTTTCATATACTTGATATATGTTATCCTAGCATACAAGCATACTCACAAAATATGTATCAATATAATATTCATTTGCTGTTCTCCTTAAATATTATTTGAGAGTAAGTTGAAAAAATACCAAATTACTTCTAAGTATATTGTTTTATTTAACAAAAGGAGAACATGTTCTTCTCAGTTTGCAATCAAGAAATTAATGCCAATATTATTCTCTAATATATAGAATGTAATCAGATTTGGTCAATTCCTGTTTCTGATCCCAAAACCAAGCTAAGATCTGTTTTAATTGTATGTTTCTTTCATCTAAAATATTCTGTTCTGCCAAACATTAAAAAATTGCTGACGTAAAATTGAGATGTGTCTGAAGATACAGGTATAAGTTTGATCAAATATCATACAGCTTAAGTATCAAATGGCACATTATATTAACATGTTAGAGTCAATTAAAAAATAATGTGTGCCCATCTTAATAAGGATTTGTTAACACTAGTGAACAAACTAAAGAAAGAAGGAAGTCCTTTAATAATTAGAATAGCAGTCAGTCACTAAGTCTAGAAAGGTAATAGAACTTGGAATTTTTCAAAGAATGACACATTGTGTAGCTTACCGTTTTCTGGGTGGATGCTGAGGACATAATGTTCTCATAGGAGCACAGGAGCACATCTGGAATCTTTATGTGGTAGAGGTGATACAATGGCATGCCAGTCCCTGAAGCTTCTTACATCAGCTATGACCTGGCCCTCTCTATCTGTTCTTATACATTCTCAAGTCTCTTCTTCTATAACTCTGTTCTTTTAAGTCACCTGAACTAATTCCATCTTCTTGGAAAAAATTCCATATATCTTTGGTGTACATTAATTCTTTCCCCATTTTGATCAGTTAACCTATGCTTATTCTTTCTTCTAGAAATATTGCCTTTCACCTGACAGTACCTACCTACAATAGTCTGATTTAAATACTCTTATCATTTTTTATATTTGATTTTTGTTTCATTTATATTATCAAATCCTTATGTTTTGGCCTAACTAAAAAAGCTCTATTTTATGCTAAGAGTACATCTTGCTGTTTGAGTATGACTCCAGTCCCTGGAAGATAAGTTCCCAGTAAGCCTGACTCAGTGATTCCCATCCAAAGATATACAACCATGGCTATATATTTGCTATGATATGAGTAACTCCGTTTCTGTAACTTGGTTCTGCAGATACTCAAAGGTTGTTCTGAGTTACCTTAACCATTTAACTGGAAAGAACAGAACACAACAGTTTGTGCTTGCTTACATGCATATTGAAGGTCTTTGTGTGTCTTTTCCCTTTTAAAACTCTTCCCCATACTCATTTATAGCAAGCTCAAATTTGACTCATGGATTGCTAATTCTGCTAGCACTAATCAATGAATGTTTTAATTATAATTGAATTGAGTCTATGACCTTTTCTCAGGGACCACAAAGTCCATACAATTTGGAGGCCTCTAACAAGATCTCTAGGAGACCCTGGACTCAGGGCTGGGGTTTTGGATAGGCCCCAGAGGGAGCATGTCCAAAGTAGACTTAATAGACCCCAGGGATCCCAGTCTGGGGTCTATTAAACTGCCCAAAATTTGCAAATTGAAAGAATTGCCAGCCAGTGTGCTTCTGAAATTTGGACCTATAGGTGACTTTTTCTGTTCTGTTTTGGAGTCCAGACATTTAGAGAGACCAAAGGCACAATCTATCAAGATACAGCCACAGTCTCTAGAGCAGAGAATACTCTACTGTCCTGGTTTTGGTGTATGCATGAAGGTACCCATTGTTGGTCTGAGGTCCTATGTTTTGTTTTTGTTTTTCATCTGATTGTGTTGTTATACTGTCTTTTTTCTATTATTCTCTGTTGTATGTATTTTCAAGTTTTGTTGCAAAGATGGAAGTTGTGAACTGAGCACAGCCAAACTGCCCTCTGAGCTCCAGGTAACATTTCCAGGATTACAAAATGGTAGACTGTTCCTGGCTGCCTCTATGCTGTCTCCCACTGAAGCTTGCTCTGTTTCTGTCCCTCTCATTAGCTGACAAGATGTGCAGTTAAATTCCCATAGGTACATAAAGCACTTCTCTATGCCCTCCAGTTTGAGGTCCTTTCCCTCACTCTGCTTCTGAAAAAATGTCTATTTCCAGGTTGTCTACCTCCCAGCTGGCTCTAGAGCTCTGGCTCTGGCCACTCCCACGCTGCTGGGCTGGGGTCAGGTCGATGCCCCTGGTGTACAACCCTGGAAGGCACCATAAGCCCCCTGTTCTATTGTTTGTTGCACTCTGCATTGCTGCAGGTGGCCTGCAGCCAGAATTTAATTTTTTTTTTACTTCTAATCCTTCTTTGTATTCTGCTTGCTTTGGTCTCCCCCTCTGATCAGTTTTCAGGGGTTCAATATTTTTTATGTATGGTTGATATTTAAAAAATTGTTTTATACTTTTCTGGTTTGTTAAAAGAAGATGGCTCTGGAGTTGGAGTATGGCCTCCCTCTTCTGACACAAGCATGGTTGTTTAAATTTTTCCTCCAAAATCTGACTGTAGAAGGGAGAGAGAGAGAAAAAAAACAAAACTGCCCAAGAAAAATACAGTGTACTTTAAAACAACTAAAATATAAACTTTCTGTGCCTTAAGATTTGTTAAGTGTATTGGATATGCCTAAAAATCTGAAAAAGAAAAAGCTGTAAAGAAGACAAAAACAACTTGATGACAACATTTTCTGAGTTCCTGGATGTGCCTGGTTTTTACATTTTTTTCTTTAATGGCTTCTAGATTATGAATACTTACATTGTTTTACAACTTAATGACTTTATGAGATACAGAATACTTATTTAAGCTTTTCAGTGTCTGCCTTTATCTTCAGAAATACACAAAGTGGTTATAAAATAAAAGTCTTCTGTCTAAAAACTCTCAATAATAACTCCAAATTTATCTGTTTAATGCAGAGATGGACTTATTATAAGTTAATATTCCTTCAAAAGAAGTACCTTTACCTATGCATCTAGTCACTCTTTCCAGCTGATTGTATGCAATTAGCCTCACGTTGCATGAAGCCTCGAGGTTTTCTGGAGAAAAATAGGGAATGAAGACTAAAAACTAAGAAGAAAGATGGGGTCCTCCTATGCATCATGGAAAAGTTGTTATACACACTCCAGATATTGTCAAACTCCTCATTAAAAAATTTACAAAATGTAAATTATTTGTTATTGTTATGCCTTAATGTTATTTCAACTTTTTTACAAAATAATTTATATAAAAATTAGAATGGCAAATATAATTAAAGGTGTCTCGATCTTGGATCTCTGCTCCCTTTCTTGGATTTTTTTACAAACATTATTCCCTCATTCAAAGTCATGGATAGTCAAAACACTTGCTAAAATGTAGACTTTCTTCATTAGCAGAAGCTATAAGACAACTTTAGGGCAGAGATAGGGAGAAATTCATATAAAACTCTAAGCAAAAAAAATAGCTTAAAATTTCTAACAAAAATAATAATGATTAAAAATGCATGCATTGGTAATCTTGGTTTGCTATTTCATGCTTATATGTCACTTGAAATCAACTCTAGTTATATCCTTTTTAGGCTAAGAAGACAACAGGTTCCTGAGTAAGTTATTTCAGATAAAGATAGATTTTTACATGGTAACTTTTGTCCTGAATTTTTTAAAGAAAAAAATAACATGTTTAAAAAAATAAAACACATTTGATAAATAAGGTTTTTAATAACTGAGGTCTGTTTGGATTTATAGTACTTGATTTAAAGATATATGTTGGCCAGACGGTGGTGGCACACGACTGTAATCCCAGCACTTGGGAGGCAGAGGCAGGCAGATTTCTGAGTTCGAGGTCAGCCTGGTCTACAGAGTGAGTTCCAGGATAGCCAGGGCTACACAGAGAAACCCTGTCTTGAAAAAACCAAAAATAAGCTTGAGCTTTAACTATTTGGATAAATGGAGTCATACAAAAAACTATAATATTCTATAACAGTGTACTATAAAAGAACTATGCTTGCAATTATGCTAAGTACAAATGTAATTCATTTTCAGAGACACCCTTTATTTAGTCTTCTGTAATGTTTTTAAGCTTAAACTTAGGGCAAGTAACTAAAAACAAAGTTTAAATCAGATGTATTTAATAGGTAACGATCCCCGTACTTGTCAGAGATCTGCTGAATATGGCATTTAAAATGCTTAATTGAAAGAACTTGTATGATAGCGAGACCTTAGCTCCTACTGGTGACCCTAAAGTTGCCAAAGAAAATGATAGGGCACGTTGACCCCACCTGGGTTGTGATAATACTAACCAGTGGGCAAAACTGCCCCAAATACCTCAGCTACCATCAAGACCTAGCCCAAACTGTGGACAAGCAGGACACTGGAGAGTTGATGGCTTCACTTTGCCTAGACAAAAGTAAGGTTAGCCCCCAAGTTCCTGCTTCAGAGGAAAGCCTCAGATTTTCTGGGCCTGTCAGCTGAAAACTCATACCATCCCCAAAGAAGCCATTGACACCACAGTAGCCTGGTGGGATGACTGCCTAAGTAATGGACAAGTCTGTCATTTTAACTGATACATAAGCTATTATAACTTAAACTTCTGAAGTCTCTGAGGGCATTGATAACTAGACTAACTGTCAGCATGGCAGCAACAGGCAACAAGTTTCTTTCCCCAAGGAGGCAGCAGCCTTGTTAGATTATTTCATATGTAAAACTTGGGCCGTGCTTTTTTTCTAGTGCTACTAGTGTTAGTTCCGAGACCCGTGACGTCATATAGGTGACAACTAGCACCGCAAGCATATGCCTGTTACCAAGGCAACGGCCACCATGTACCCAGAATTCAATGCGCCTACCTTTTTACCTGAAATTTACATTACCAGTCACATATAATGGGTAGCGTCTCTTCCCCACTCTCTCTTTTTCCTTCCTTCCTTGCCTTCTTCCCGCCCGCTCCACCTTTACCCCATCTTAAATAAAGCCAAGTGGAACTGTTTGGTGTGGTCTGGTCCCTCATTGTGGCCCACATCTCCGCTGCATCTCCACTGCGGCCCACAGCCCGCATGGTGGGCATACAGGTGACTCGCATGGGCTGCAGGTCACCGAACTGCGTGGAAAAACCAACAACTAGGTCTTCTGCTGAGAAAGGCAATGAGTTTTGTCTTGCTAACAAACTTCATATTAAAGGAAAATAGGTTTCAGATATAATTTTTTTTTACTGTTCCTTTATTTAAAAAAAAAAGAAAAGACTGTTCTACAATGACTGCTTTCAGTAATTACTTCTGTCCCTGATAAACTGATTAAACAAAAGGAGAGAGGTTTAAAGTCCATGGAAGCTCTGAGAAAATGATATAAATTATATAATGCAAATTGTAAATATATGTGTTATTCCACTAGGCAAGTCTACTAGGCTTTTCCCAGGGACCTAGCAGCTGCTTAAGTCATCACCTGCTGACATCAGGTGTGGGATGAATATAAAAGGACTGCCCAGCCACACCTCCTAATAGTTCCCACACTGTTCCTGCCTGCTGGCAAGCTCTCTCTCTCTCTCTCTCTCTCTCTCTCTCTCTCTCTCTCTCTCTCTCTCTCTCTCTGGTGTGTGTGTGTGTGTGTGTGTGTGTGTGTGTGTGTGTGTGTGTTTCTCCCTCTAGTCTTGGAACTCCTCCTTTCTACCAACTACTAAGATAATGAGCCTAAAATGTAATATTTTCCGTTAAGTTCCTAAACTTCTGTTCTTTGTCTATATATTTGTCTCAGTAGATTTCCAGTCCTTAAAGACAGCAAAATGCTACAAGTACACCTACCTCTGGTGGTCCTTTAAAAATATCAAGTCCTGGGCTTGAAGCCATTTAAACCAGATGCTTCTGACAATGTTTTCTACCAGCTCTGTACCAGCTTTTCAGATGGTTCCAAACTGCCTGTACTTCACTAACCTCAGATAGTTCAAAAACACCAGGACAACAAGCTAGATGTATCTTATACCTGCCAGGCCTTTGATCAGAATTCCGGCCTTTCTGGACCTGAAAACAGCATCCTATTTAATTAAGGTGAGATGCAGTTACAGAAGAGACTACATTGCCCCTCATGATTAACAAAAGGCTGGAATGTTAGGCTCAAAGAAAACCAGCTCCCCTTTACCAAAGGAGCCACTTGCCCATCACTGTCAGAAGAATTAAATGGCTGCCTAATGATACTTATCAGCATACCAAAGTTCATGCTGGTCTCTAGGCTCCTTCAGTATTACAAATACCCATTAAAATCAGAGAGTTACAAAAAGGGTTACTCAAAATGGAAACTGGGATCTGATTAAATGGCTTGATTAAAATATCAACCTTTACCCCTACACAAATGGAAATCAGTGATTTGATTCATAGGATCTAGAGGCAGTGGCGAATGCTATGGCTAAAAATATTCTATTTTATGCTAAGCATCCATTTTGCCATTTGTCTCTGACTTCAGTCCCTGGAAGATAAGTTCCCAGGAACCCTGACTCAATGGCCTACCCCCACTCAAAAATGTACAGCCATGACTATATTCTTGCTATTTATTTATTTTTGCTTTTGTAACTCACAGCTGTAGATACTCAAAGATTGTTTGAGTTGCCTTAACCACCTAACTTGGCAGAACAGATTAGTTTTTACTTGCTTGCATAGATAATGACGGTCTTTGTGTGGTTTTCCCTTTTAAAAAGTTCTTCTCCATATCTCTTCCTTATGACAATCTCAAATTTGGCTCAGAGATTGTTCATCCTACTAGCAGCTAATAAATAAATCTTGTAACTATAATTGAATATATGGTCTTTTTCCAGTGGTCACAACCTTTGCAATATTTACCTACAAATTTCATTTTTTTTAGTAAAATTTGATTTATAGCAATATTAGGATTTTTTTAATGTAACAGCAAATGCCGGATTCTCAAATATTCTGTCTTCCTTTGACCTTACTATCTTTTATCACTTATGTCTTTGATTCGTGCTATATTTGTTACAATTGGTAATTAAGTGATAACATGTTGTTATTATTATGACATCCATGGGGGTACATTAGCATTTGCTTCCTAAAATAATTTCTAGAGATATTATTTGATATATTATATTCAAACTGCATTGTTGATGGAATGAATGGGCAAATGGATGATGTTCATAACTGCCACGTTTAGAAAGAAGAAAATTTCAGATTTAACTGGCATCCATTGCTATTTGCTTGTTGAAATGTTACCTACATTTTGAAGGTTCCATACCTTGCAAAACTCAATATAGAAAGAGGAAACTAATCTCCTAGCCTATCTTGCCTCTAAGATTATGTTCAGTGAATTCCATATATCTATATGTACATCTTTAACTTCAGACTAAAATAAAAGGTAAGGTTATAGGCATTCACGTTTTTTGGCTTCCTGGGCAGACAAATGCAAGCCAGGCTGGAACAACACTTCTGAAGTCAAGCAAGTACTATGGTACTTTGTTAATTCATCAATGCATTTATGTCATCTTGTCTCTACTTTTCCAGTGTCTATGAGGTTTCTCATACTTCTTACTAATTCTCTTGCTATTTATATACAATTAGATGGATTCTGTTGTCTATAACTGACAGAAAGCATACAAAATGACTGTTTAGTACGAACAAAGAGTAAACCTGATTGAATCTTAAAAGATGAATGGAATTTATTACTAAAAGACAAGAAAAGGGGAGCTGAGGTGAAATAAGGATAGACATGTGAAAAATGCAAGATACTTATTGGGACAAGAGGTAGTTTAACTTGGGAAGAGTAGCATGAACCAAAAAAGTTGTAGAACAGGGGTAATATTTATGATCAGATTTATAGGCTACGGAATGCAGAGTCAGAACCGCATTCTGAAACTATCATGTCAGGAAAGCAGTTATTCTGTTTGAGATCACCATTTCCTCTTTACATAAAGGAAGATGTTGAGCATAGCCACATTACTGATTTTTGCTACAAACCTAACCTCTTCGTGCAGTAAATTTCCTTTACACACTTCACGAAATAGTTTGCATATTGTGGGAACACACAGCTTTGAACATCCTCTGAACTGAAATTTCCATTTTCTCCACTCAACTGTTCTTCAGCTGGGTTTCTCTTTACCCATCTCAAATCATCTTATGCAATGACCAGCAACAGTCCTGCCCCCCAAGGCTTCCAAGGGAAATGCAGGAAGGCTTACATTGAACTCACCATTTCTTTCTGAATCCTCAAGAAATTGAACAGTAAACACTTAGATCCTTAGGTGACTCAAACATCTGATTGGGTTGGATGAAGTTAATAAGCTCACTGAAGGCAAACTTCAAAATAAAACCACAAAATCCTAATAGTGCTTAATGATTTGTTTTGTGTTGCCTTGTTTTGACAACTACTAAGCCTTTGTGAACCAATTTCTTTTGGAAATCAAAAAATTATATGTATTTTCTGTGACTCAACATCCTCTGTCTCTCATTTTTGTGTATTTTAATGCATTTTTTCATATTGTGGCTCACATTATTTTTCATGTACAATGTATTTTCCTGGTTTACAATGTAAACCACTATCCAAAGGGTAATGCTGAGTATTCTATCAGGAAGGCTCTTTCTAGAGAATTCTATCATTCCACAGTTCAAGATTCAGAACTTTCATGAATTTAAAGACACATTTAAACATAAGAGAAAGAGGAAGAAGTTAAATGGGAAAAAGAAGAGATGGGGGAAAGGGCTGCTTCCTGCAGAACTCATAGCCAAATCCAGATTTATCAGAAAAGTCTTAAATATTCCTTGCAAATGGGAACATCTACTTCAGAAAACCACCTAATTTTTGCAGAGAAGATTTTTATGCTTTTTTTCAAATTATAAGTAGCAGTATTTCTAATATCTCATCATCTCACCGACAGAGTACCTACCTATTTGATGTTTTTAACAGAATAATATTCTATAGAAATCTACAACTGGCTGATATGTACACTATTTAAAATGGAAAGTTCTTATATAAATTAGAGCTAGATTATTCCAGAAAACAAATCCACTTGTATCTTAGAGAAGAAATTTGAAATTTTAGATAGGTAATGTTTCAAGCATATTTTTGAAAGCTACAAAGAAACCTCTTAACTGGGAACAACCTTAGTGGAGAAGAGGAATTACGGTTTGATAGATTACATTAGTTTTTATCCTGTGTTATTTCTTTTGAAGAGTTGCTGATCCAACCTTCTCAAAGTTCTTTACTATTGTTATAATAGTATCAGCCCTTTTATCCAAATCCTGAAGATATTTTTGCTAATCACAAAATGTATTTAATGTGGTGGCTAATGCTGGTTGTCCATGTGACTACATCAGGTATCAACTAAAACACATGCAGCTGGGTATGACTCTTAGGAATTTTCTTGATTGAGTCTTTTGAGATGGGAAACCCCACACTAATTCTGGACTACTAATTATGACGGTACCCCACATAAAGGCACAGAGAAGAAGGAAACTTTTGGATTTTTCCTGCTTGCCCTTGCTCTTTCTGGCAAGTTCTGTCATGCTGCAGAGGCATTCCTTTTATATTAGATCCTATTTCTTCAGGATTCCAGTGTAGACTGAAGACTACCATGTCTCTGGGAATGGACTCTAGCACCAGATTGTGACAGCTGAGACATTCAAACACGTTGACTAAGCAATTTTTTGATCCTTGGCCTTTCTACCAGGAGACAACCAGATCACAGCCTGTAAACCACTCTAATAAATTCATATATGTGGTCATTTTTACACAGTGAAGTTAGAACAACTAAGACAGAGAAAAGGTAATAGGTACCGACAGATCATTCCATCTCACAATATTGAATGTAAAATAAAGTCATTGTTGGCCTTTATTTAAAATAAAATTCTAATTCTAGAAGACAACTTGAAGATATGCTATGGTTTTAGATAAAATATTAGATCTCTTTCTCATCCTTCCAGGTAAATCAAGATTGTGTAAGACCCGAAAAAAAAACAGGGGGCACCCCAGCACCCCCTACCTCGGAAGGCGACACCCCACATCACTGGAAAGAACGTTCTTGATGCAACAGCAAGAGGATTTTTATTCCAGAGACTCTGGGGTTCACAGTCTTACACCATGCAGGGGTAGAGGGCTATGGACGCCAAGTGCAGAAGCAGGACCGCTTTTATAGGCTTACAACAGAACCCGCCTAACACAAACCACTCCATAGCTCCTAAGCCAATCAGTTTAAATTATCCAAGCCCGCGCTCTCTGAGAACCAACCAGTTTCCTATAGAAGCCAGAAAGAAACTAGTTAGGTCCGCCATGCACAGGTTCACGCACAGGGTCATGCCAGGCATTTCCTGTTAAGCATTTCCTGTTACGCATTTCCTGTTATGGGGCCAGGATTACGTATTCAAAGGCACCCCAACTAGTAGTAGGTGCTTGGGGACCTGAGCGCCCACAAGGCACGAGCCCCGCAGCTCGCCCAGTAATCCTGCCAGCCTAGCTGCGCTCACCTTCGCCCCAACTGCTCTGCAGAGATGGGAAGGGACACCAAGGACCTTCCCAGGCTCACGGCTGGACACTGCCCTGCAGGCGGGTTGTGGTGTGTGTACCTCTGGGCTAACAAACAGTGGGCTAAACTTCTGCTTTTTGGGGTCATTTAAGACTTAGGCACGGGGGATTCTTAGCCTGTAATTCTCATCCTTTCAATTGGTTTAGCCAATTATAGTAATCTACTTATTTGCCAACCAATAGATCAGAAGTGAGTGTACCAGGGTTTTATAGATAAGGTGGTGGAATGGAAAGAAAGCATTCATTAAAAGTAACTATATTTTACTTCATCTCTCTTTCAGTATAGAAGCCTGGAGATGTGCCTGGAAGTTCTCTAATAGGCATATTATTGTAAGATAATGGGGTGATACTAGGATTAAAATGATTTTTAAAAAGGAAATGTAGGAATCAAAACAGAGACCTGTGAAGGCTGTGTATCCTAAGAGGCATGTCTTAGGGAAGAACCTATGATATCAGTTCTTTTTTATTATTCTCTAATTATTTAATTAAATTTTAATTTAAAATATAATTATATCACTTTCCTTTCCCCCTTCCAAATTTCTCTCATGGTCTCCCTAACTTCTTCCCCAATTAATATCCTTTTCTTCTTTGATTATTTATTTATTTATTTATTTAACTGTGTGTAGCATTCTGTAGCTGCCAGCAGATACTGCTATCTGGGTTCCTGGAACAGAAGCTGAGCATAGATGGGGAAGTGGCAAAAAAAAAAAAAAAAAAAAAATCAGAGCCAGGACAACACTTGCTGATCAAGGCCCAGGTTTAATGGAGGTCTGACAATTTAAGAGTTTGGACTAGCCCCTCCCCCCAGACTCCAGGCTGAGTTCTGGGGAAGTGGTCTGGCTGTTCCTTGGGTGTTGGCTCCACCACTGGGGCAGCTGGGTGGGTCACCTGCTTAATTCAGGAATTCATAGACCTGGAAGAACAATGAACTTCACCTTTACTCTGAGTGTTCCATCCTAGGTGGAGCAGGATCCTGAAGAGCACAGGAATCCCTGTTCAACAAAGGCTGGGAGAAGTTCACCTTGATCAAAGTCGAGTTGCTACCAAGTGGCATGACACCCCAATATGGCTCTGTACCACTATGTACTAAAATATTACATGCATATGGTAATAGTAATTAAAAAGATGCCACATCTCTTTTTTTTTCTTTTTTTTTTATTGGATATATTCTATATTTACAATTCATTTCCCTTTTTCTGGTTCCCCACCCCCCAAAGGTCCCACATGCCCTTTTCCCTCCCCCTGCTCCCTCTTCCACCTCTTCCCTATTCCCTGTTCTTGTATTCCCCTACACTGATGCTTTGATCCTTTCCAGGACCAGTGTCCACTCCTTTCTTCTTGTCAGACATCATTTGGTACGTGAATTGTGTCTTTGGTGTTCCAAGATTCTAGGCTAATATCCACTTATCAGTGACTGCATACCATGGGTATTCTTTTGAGACTGGGTTACCTCAGTTAGTATGTTGTTCTCCAGCTCCATCCATTTCTCTAAGAATTTCATGAATTCATTGTTTCTAATGGCTGAATAGTACTCCATTGTGTATATATACCACATTTTTTTTGTATCCATTCCTCCATTGAGGGACATCTGGGTTCTTTCCAGGTTCTGGCTATTATAAATAAGCCACATCTCTTTATATGGAGTCAGAACTTGATTTCTAAATATAAAAGCCACTATAAGACATATTTTATATTTTTTAGAGCTGACATTCTCAACTGCTATAAGATAGTTCAAATAAGGAAATAATTGTATTTCAACACCCATATTGATAACCATCAGTCAAAGACTAGCAGAAAGTGCACATAGTCAAATAAAGTTGAGTTCACTGTCATTGCATCAAATATGATACACACCATGAGACACTCAAGGATATTTTATTAAGAGGTTGTTGGCAAGGAGTTGTTACTAATTTTATTGATAATATTTTAAAGGGTGCACTTGCATTGGATTGTATTTTCTCAGGAATTAGAGCTAATTTAATGATTGGAAATTTAAATTAAACTGTCTAGGATATGTGAGGGGAAGCTGGAGTTCACATATAATTAATTATCAAGTAGTTGATCATATTAATCAGAAAATAGGTTTCCTTGTTTTTCCTGTGACATGTGCAGTGTCCAAAGGTTTGTGTATGTTCAGACATGTCACTAAAGTGTGCTTCTTGTCATATTTTACTGTGGTGTTCTGTGAAATCTTCTGTCTCCAAAGGAGATTATCTTGGCCTTGATGTGCAAGCAAACTGCTAACCAAAGTTAGTCCAAGAGAGAGTACATGGCCTCAGAGACCACTTTGTCTTATTCCTTGGCTTATTTTATTAATCATTTTATTTGTTCATACTTCAAATGATAGCCCCCTTCCCCTTCCTGGTTACCCCTCCACAAACCACCCCATCCCATCACCCTCTCTCCCTCCTTTTGACCCTGTGAGGGTGCTCCCCTACCCACTCACCCATTTCGTCCTCACTGCTCTAGCATCTCCCTATGCTGGGGCATCAACCCTCCCCAGGACCAAGTGCCTCCCCTACCATTGATTAGATAAGGCCATTATCTGCTACATATGTGTCTGGAGCCATGGGTCCCTCCATGTGTACTCTTTGATTAGTGGTTTAATCACTGGAAGCTCTGGTCTGATTAGTTGATGTTGTTCTTCCTATGGGGGTTGCAATCTCCTTCAACTCCTTCAATCCTTCCCCTAGCTCTTCCTTTGGGATTCCTGGGCTCTGTATGATGGCTTGCCGAGAGTATCTGCATCTGTATTGGTTAGTTGCTTGCAATGCCTCTCAGGGAACAGCCATACCAGGCTCCTGTCAGCAAACACTTGCTTCTCAGCAACAGTGCAGATGGGATGGATCCCAGGGTGGCATGGTCTCTGGATGGCCTTTCCTTCTGTCTGTGTTCTGGCTTTTAAAGATGATATAACACCTTGTTCCTCAACTGTTCCCATAGAATTTTAAAACCCAATAGTAAGATCTTTAACTCTTAAAAATCCATATGTGAAATGATGGAGAATATGAGCAAAGGGATAAAGGAGATGCATAACACAACTGAAATTTAAAGCATGTTTCTGATAAAGAATTGTAATGGTAAAATAAATTACAAACAATTAGTTATGTGTATGGTGAAAGCTATAACAGAGCTAAATTAATATTTGTAACCTTTAACTTGATGATGGAGATGATAGTGATTAAAAATAGAAGTATGAAAGAAAAGAATTAGGACAGATATGTTAAGGTTAATTTTAGAACATAAGAATGATATCCAAGCCATCTGGGCAGACATTCCCAAGGCGATTGGAAACTGAGTCTAAGCAAATGTTACTGGAGTAAACTCAGGAGGAAAAGACAAAATTTTGAAAGGGTTGAAGACTGCAGTGTGGATTACAATAAAGCTGTAAGTATCCAAACTTTTACTTATAAACAATACAGAGTCAAAGATTTTGGAATTGTTCATACACATGAAGAAAAATATTGGACTAATGCTTTCTTACTTCAGGCTCTTGCAGAAAAATTTATTGAACCAAGGTATAAGGCAAGCTAATTGAATATATGTATAATTTGGAGTGCATCAGTGCTTGTGTATATATTTGATTTTACAAGCTATGTTTCTACTGATGCCATCTAACAGAAAAATATACTCTTATAGAAAATTAAATTCTTAATTTTTTCTCACACTGAAATGATTTCCAAGAAACCTTCCAACATGTAAGTGCTTGGCGTGTTTTTGGAGTGTTCAGCACAGCACAGCTCACCTCCTGTGGCTTCTCAGCAGTAGTATGTGGCTGAACTGTGTTGCTATTATTCAGGTTAAAAGGGATTTTAGCGCTTGTGAATTTTTTGTTTTTTAATCTTCTCCAGGAAGCCTCAGTATTGTGGCTGGGATGCAGTGTCTTACTGTGTTTTTGCTGAGTTTTGTCAAAAAAAGAATATGGTTCCTCTACCTACTGGCTCAACTAGAAACAGTGGGGCCTTTTTGTTCTTCACTTCTCTGATTTGATTGGGATGTTGAAAGCACCAAGTCCTTATTTGCACCTTGCATCAATGTTGATGACAATTTCAAAAGGCTCTAGAATGGCAGAGAATGTTAGAATTTGCCGTCTTTCCTTTCTTAGTCTATGTAAAACACAAGATTTTATTTGGAATCAGCAGGCAAAATTCAGCTTGTATCCATCTTTCAACTTGGGAGCAGTTTATTTTTAACTGGTCTAAATGTCTTTATGATGGGTTCTTGAGCATCAGAGCTCCCATTTCCTCCTATTGCTTTATACCCAATGTGTCCAATATTTAATGATTTCTTTTAAACCTTGCTTTCTTTTATTACCAGTGGAAGGATGCTGTTGGAAGTATTACCAATGTACTAATTCTGAGACTGCCTATCATTATTGACATATTTAAATATTTGCAACAGATGAAGTCTATTTATCAAGTTATGTGACCCCGTGAAAACAATATGCATAAACCTGAGCACTGTTGGTATGTTGTTTGTTTGTTTTTTTTTCAAATGAATTAATTCATTTGAATAGCCTTTGGGCCTAAATAAGTTTCCAAATTTGCATAGAAGATATCAGAGTTTTCTGATGGCTAAAACACTTCTGGTGCATTTTATGAATCTGAACTTGGCAGTTCATATCTTTGAAACTTTCACTGTATCCTTCATATCCACTGTGAAGTGCCAGTAATAACATGCTATCAATCCAAAGTGGTGCTCCTTATGAAGCTGTGTTGAATATGATTTCACAGAGTTTCAAAAAAATGTCTGCTGGGTATGAGCTAAAATAGCAGTGTTGCATTTGTGGAATACAATAGGAATTTGATGCAACACATTCAAAAACTCAGAGGTAGGAAAAAATGTTTTTCTGCTAGAAACAATTGTTGTCCTCTATTTTCTCTCATTAATTAAGATAGCTTTGTCTTCTTCAATGAGAGTATGTATCTTAAGCATTATCTTACTTATTTAGAAAAACATAAAAACAGAAGGAAGAAAAGATGTATTCATCCACTTATCCACCTTCAAATACTCTGTTCAGTGTGTCAATTAGAAAAGAGTGGACATTAAAATTCCTCTCCTGACCTTCCCTTCTCTCAGGGTTTATAAGACAAGTGGCACCCCACACTGAACAAGGGGATGGCCACCTCAACATAAACATTGTAGACATACAGTTTTGGAGGCAACTTCTGTATGAGGATCTAATTGAAGAGCCCAGAAGGACCCTGTCCGAGCTGCTCTGACACTCTTGTGTTTTCTGGGATCCTGGCTGTACCTGCCTGCTTTGTCGCCATACAACAGTTGGTGGTATCACCTGCACCCCTGGGAGACAAAGCACTCCTCCTTTGTCTCTTTTATGTTCGCTATGGATTTCCTCTTCTCCACCATCAAGGAACCTCAGATCAGAGCACCGAAAACCCTCCAGTGACATAAGGTCTCAAGGTTGATTTATACCTGTTGTGAGTGTGGAAAGTCTGGTCACCCTAGGCAAGATTGCCCCTAAGCCAGGCTCAAGATTAGATATCCCTGTTGTAACAAAGGTTTCCATTGTGATAGGGATTGCCATTCTCAAACGCAGCAGGGCAGTTACAACTCCAAAAGAGACATCTCTCAGCCTTGCCGGTAAGAGAGAGCCCTGCTCAGCCAGAAGTCCTTTGGACCTTGTTTGTGTTTCCTCACTCCCCAATGATGACTGTATATTTAGATGTATATTAAAGGATTGGTTGACCAAAGGGCACACATTAGTATAATAACTAAAAGTGAACCATTGGTGTTCCCCCATTGGAGATTCCTGCCTGGTCTTTCCAACAGGTCACCAAAATGGCTGTCCAACCTGTTCATTGGCAGGAATTGGATGGCAATTGGGGATCTTTTACACTTGTTGAGGCTGGTGTTCCCCACAAACTCAGGATGAAATATTCTGCAAGAAATGGGTGCTGTTGTTACTATGGATTATAGCTCCTTTTTGGATGACATTATGCAACATGACCAACTGGGCCTCATATGTCACAAACTCAGGGATTACCCCCAATTCTAATGGCAACTGCCCACCCAGCACCAACTGACAAAGCTTGGTCTGGCTGTCTGAAGCCAGTATCTGGGTGGGTCAGTGGATCATTTTGGAACCTAAGCTATCTACTCTTAAGAAACTGTTCTTGGAACCCTCAACCAGCAGACATAATACTCCCATTTTTGTCATTAAAAATAAATCAGGAAAATATAGACTTCTACAGGATCTGGGAGCCATTAGTGAACATATGGGAAAAAATGGGGACCACTCAGGCAGGACTGCCTCATCCTAGTGCTATCTTACCCAAGTACCATGTGAGGATCCTAGATATTAAGAATTGCTTTTTCCACATTTTTCTGGCTCCCAAGGAGAGATGGCATTTTGCCTTTACAGTATGGGATCCTAATATGAATAAACCAGCCGAAAGATATCAGTGGACAGTCCAGCCTCAAGGCATGAAGAATATCAAGAACGTTTGTCAACTATATATAGCTGGAGCCATGCAGGGAATTCCCAGGGATGACCATGTAGTCTATCACATGGATGATATTATGATTGCACACCCTTGCCTGACTGATCTTGAAAGGGTTTCCTCTCAATTGTTGATTAACTTAGAAAAATTCAACTTGAAGGTTGCTCCCAAAAAGATTAAGGGAGTTACCCATATGCCTTCTGGGGCTATTCTATTTCTGACAGTATTAAGCTCCTGGCCTTCTATATCATGGCAAAAACAAACAAACAAAAAAAAACCCTCCCAAAACACAAAACAAGCAAACAAACAAACAAAAACTTCTTCCTTGTGGAACCATAACAATTATGTGAACTGTTAACTGACTCAAACCTTTCCTGCCTATTCTGGAAAAGGAGAGATGCAGCACCTCTTTTCTCTTGGAGGGGCCTAGCAGCCACTCCACTAGGGTTAAATTAGCATCTGAGGCTAGCAACTGACTACAGAAAGTTATGGTGCTCCTTTCTGTATCAACTCTGGAAAGGCATGATTCAGGGAGATCCTTCGTGGCCATAATTCTGTAGTCCCTTGAGGGTTTCTAGGAGTGTTATGGAAAAATGGGCCCTTCATGTGATTGCACCAGACCCACTCTGATCTACTTAAGGTTATCAAGTTTGAGATTGCCTTCCACCTCACCCTTAGGGCAAAAGACTTATTAGCAAGGAGAACTTGTAACAGAGAACCAGACAAAATAATTCTACCATTCTCTCTATGATATTCTCAATCAGTATAGACAGATTCCATCAGCTTTCAGGAAATCATGGCAGGATTCACAGGCTTGTTGAATAATCACCAGCCACCAGACAAACGTCTTACTGCTTCCCACCACTACCACAGCTGCCAATTACAGCTAAACAACATAGCATTCCTAGCTCTGGCCCAAGGCAACTATAGCTTTTTCTGATCCTAATAAAGCCAGACATGGGGTCCTTATCCAAGGACCAGGATGAAGGACTTGGCGGGTGGACACAACTCACAATCTCCCTAAACCTGGCTCAGTGTAACTAGGTGAATTATTTGGACGCCTGAAAACTTTTCAAAATGAGCCAATCAATATTTTCCCAGACATCCAATACACAGTACAGACTGTCTATACCCTGTGCCTTGTCCTCATATATTAAAGAGCAAAACAGCCTTATACACATCTCCATGTGATCTATCTAGAAGGCTCTTAAAAATAGGGTTCATCCCTGGTTCATCTCACATGTAAGATTGAATTCTAAATTGCCTGGCATATTAGCAGAAGGAAATGAGAGAACTGATGCCCTCTTCTTTTTTCTTCCAATGTGAGTTTGGTTTTGCCCTTCTTGGACTTAGTCACTAGTATACTGTGATTGGAGGGTACCTGGCATATGGAGGAAATTCTCTGCTTTACCACCAATGTTTCCTCCATTGGTCCTTGTATCCAGCTACACAATATGACCACAGGGGACTTTCATGATAATCTAGCCTATTACACCATGTTACACATCAAACCTCACATTCCCCTTACAGACTATAAAATCCCAAAGGATGCCCCAAGCATATCACATCCATCCCTGCATCACTGTCCAAGGGTCCCTCAAACTTCCACTTTTGTGGGACTTTCTATCCCTTGGGAGCACTGCCACCCTGCACTAAGTGTAAGAATCACCAGGGACTACCTGATATTGTCATCTAAACTCATACTTGTTATGTGGATGTTCACCTCACACAATGCTTCCAATATTATTCTCTATGTTAACAGAGATTTCATTTGATTCTGATAGGACTTCATTATGAGCAATTAGGATCTATGTGGCCCCTCTAATTGTCTTGGTCTATACCCTTCTAAAAGGTATCTTGATCTTACTCTTCTAAAAGGTTGCCACCTCTTTAATGGGACATATTTACATATAAACCAGTTGGTAAAAATGTGGACTGGGGCAATCCCCATGAATGTAACCATTGGCAGCCAGCCCACCCCAGTCTGGAAAAGCCACCCCAGTCTGTGTCTGATCATCAAGATCTTCATTATCAGAGACAGCCTTAATGAAACGGCTTTAATGAAAAATATCTCCTGATTGCCTGCTGAATAGGGTAGTCAAACAGGAAACTGTTTGCCATTGGGTGCCTGTGGTAAATACCATTCACTTTCATGCCTTCACTCTGATGGCCCAGACTCACCTACACCGGGGAAAGAGGGATTTTGGTATTACAGTTACCATCATCGCAGCCATCACTGCAGGCATTGCTGAGGTGACAATGTCTCCTGTTGCCTTGACCCAGACACCCATGATGGCAGAGACTGTCAATGTCCCTAAGACCCTGAAGTGCTACAGGCACAGAAGTTACTAAGTCAATATCTTTATCAAGCCATCCACATTTTGCAACAACAGACAGACCTCCTAGCAGAAGAGCTGGCCCTTGTTAGGTGCATGTCTCTATTGGCCTGTTACCTCCAGGTGTCACTCAATCTGCCTAACCCTTACCAGGTACATAATGCCTCTGAAGCCTAACAGTTGCCTCAGTATCTTGAAGGTACCTGCTCAGACAAAACCCTTAACCATTCTGTGCTGTTAAGGAAAGCATAGCTAACCTCAATGCAACTAGTCTGTCTGTGCTCTCCGTGGACGCTGGGTCCTTGGGAAAAGTGTAGACCAATATTAAGAGGCTGTTTAAGCCTTGTGGATAGTCACTTATACTATGAGGGGAGGAATTCTTATACTGATAATTATTTTAAGTGTCTTGCACAGCATGTTCCAGGCAGTGCTCCATAGATGAGGCAACCCTCCAGGTGCCGATGGCTCTCAGAAATCCCAATCGTGGTACCATTAAGGAAGCAATCAAAGCTTGTGTGGCAGAGATTCATGAGACCACCATATAGGCCATTCCTCATCTTCTCCTTGTGTGACATGCCTCTGGAGTAATATCTCTGAGAGCTGGGAGTCAATGGCAGGTAAGATCCTGGCAGACAGGACAACCTAAGATGGCCAGTATACTGGGAATCCTACAAAGTGGGGTCAACAATATCAAGGCAATGGCACTGTGGCTGCCACTAGGCTATCAAAATCTAAAAACAAAAGGGTAGAAATGCAGGCCTCGCCGAGGAAGCAGTAGCTGCCTCCACATAAATGTCTCAGGATGCACAACTGTGGAGGCAACTTCTGCATGAGGACTTAATTGAAGACTATCTGAGAGTCTAAAAATTAGTCATGGAAACTGTTAGGATTCTGTTTAAACTCCACCCCGCAGTTACCTGGCAATAGACAGGTAGGTCTGGCCCACTATAGAAGGGGGCTTCTTGCCCCTCCTTTCTCTCTCTCTCTCTCTCTCTCTCTCTCTCTCTCTCTCTCTCTCTCCCTCCCTCCCTCTTGCCCTCTCTTGGCTTCTTATCTCCAAGTAATTGGCCTCTACTTCTCTACTTTCTCCCTCTCTCTGCCTTTCTCTGCCTCCACTACCCTCTTAACTCCCCCCCATGCCCTAAACAAACTCTTTTCTATACCATACTATATTATACTATACTATACTATACTATACTATACTATACTATACTATAGTGTGTGTGGTCCCTCAGGGGGAAGGGATGCCTTGGCATGGGCCCGCTGAGGCACCTCCTTCCCCCACATGCCTATAGAACATATTCTTTTTTTTTTACTCAACATTCAAATCTTTTAATAAATTCTTCAATCATAAACCATAATATAAACTTTTTTCTTTTTTTATTTTTTTATTTTATTTTTTTTCTATATTCTATGTTTACATTCCAAAGGCTTTCCCCTTTCCCAGTTCCCACCCACCATAGTTCCCATAGTTCCTCTCCCCCCCAACTGTTCCCCAATCATTCCCCCTTCCCCCTCGGTTTCTTTACTAAACTGGATGCAATCTTTACAGGCCCAGGGTCCTCTCCTTTCTTCTTCTTGGGAATCACAACAACAAGTGCTGGCGAGGATGTATAGAACATATTCTTATGCCTATTTCTCTTTATATGATCACAACAGAAACAATGCCAGCCTCTGTAAGACACTGCCACTTGTAAGACATGCTTACTTATGATCAATGGGGTGGGGGCGGAGGGTATAAAGTCCCCCCTCCCCTGAACATTAATAAATGAGCTTGCAGTAGTGTTCTTAGGACCTTGCTGTGGCATTCTCACCTGCTCCCTGAATCTGAGCCATTCATTCTGCACCACCTCATCTCCAATCACCAAGGGCAAGTATGGTCAGACAGCCGGCAGTCCAGGGTGCAAGGCAGCAAGGGTTCGTGTGTAATGTTAACTTTCTTTTTCTTCAGCGTCTAAGAGATTATGAACCTTCCCCTGTACCAGATGAGACCATGCAGCAAATATAGAGAAGGTTGCGGGAAGGAGTACGTAGCGTGTTTACTCCAAGACTTGGCCCTGCTCAGATTCTTTCTATTTGTTTCATAAAAAGTAATGATAAGAGGTAGAAGTGTTTTAACTACTTGGTTTTATGTGACTTGAAAGATCAGTGCAGCTCTTGCGTCTTGCGTCTTGCCTCTTGCTCTCTGGCTCCCTCTCCCTATTCCCTACCCCCCTCCACATGGTCATGGCCGGCCTCTACTTCACTACTGTCTCTCTGCCTTTACTTCCCTTCACATGCCCTGAATAAACTCTATTCTATACTTAATAAAAAAATAAATAAAACGATTAGTTCAGTAAATGTAAGTCCTGTCCATGAGTGTATATGAAATCAGTCTTACCATTAGGAATTATTTTCAACTTTTTGTAGCGTGTGTGTGTGTGTGTGTGTGTGTGTGTGTGTGTGTGTGTGTGAGAGAGAGAGAGAGAGAGAGAGAGAGAGAGAGAGAGAGTCAGAGACAGAGAGTGAGACAGAGAGACAGAGACAGAGAGAGACAGAGAGAGAACGAGAGAGAAAATACACATGTATAAATGTGAGTGTGTCAACACATGCCAAAAGAAGACACGGGATTCCTTGGAGCTGGAGTAGTAGGAATTAGTGAACAGCCAGAAGTGACAGCGAGGACTCTGGTCCTTCCTCTGCAATGTCAGCAAGTGCTCTTTACTGCTCAACCGTCTCTTCCATCCCACGGTCTCCTTTTAGAACATTGATATGGCCCATCGACAAAATCTTCATTGACAGAAAGGTAAGCTCAAATGTATCTATTCAAACTTTGTAAGACAATTTTCCTCATTAATTCATCATGATGAATAAAATAATATACATTAAATTAAGGTCAAATAATAAATGTATATTTATTAAGCTTCTTCTAGCTTTTTTATTTTGTATTTCTCCCTATGCTGGGTCACAAGTGACTCTTGAAATACTCCTTTGGGTCTAAATGAATGTGTCATAGATTATCCTTTAGCTGTCATAAATGTCTATATATTTAAATTTCTACCTAAAACTTTCAGAGACTAAAAATGTTAAATGTCAGAAGGTGTACTCATAAAAATATTTGGAAGATTCTATTAGATGCAAGTGCTATGAGCACATCAAAAGGTACAGAAGAAGAAATCACTGTGGCCTTACTGAAATGGATGATATTTTCTTTGTGACTATTAAAATTAGGATGATAATACTGGCAATTAATGGTTGATATAAGAGTTATAGTCAATTTTCTTTGGGAATGTGCTCCAGTAAATTATTGTGCACCCATATACATCACTACACTCAATGAGTTGAGAGAGAGAGAGAGACAGAGAGAGACAGAGAGAGAGAGAGAGAGAGAGAGAGACAGACAGAGACAGAGAGAGACAGAGAGAGACAGAGAGAGACAGAGAAAGAGAGAACATGACATTGGTTAGAAAAATGATGGGGTCATGGAGCAGGAATCATAGGAGATAGAATAAGGGATGAATTTGGCCAAAACATATTATATGCTCATATGAAATTCTTTAACACTAAAAGACTAGTGTGATATTATCTGGGATCTTTAAAATCATGTAGATATTTCAGAAAATCTAATGGTCTGTTCTTAAAGTTGAGATAGAGACAGAATCCAAGGAATGAGTTCACAATTGAAAGAACAATTCTGTTCCAAATGAGATTTGTATGACCTTTTCACTGTCTCTTCTCTCAGATATAATTCATCAGAGATCACATTTCTCAGACGTCTTCTTGATCAATATTTTGGAAATTTCATTCTGTGGAGTAACCACATACACACACATACATGCACGTATATACTTTTAATTCTTAAAACAAGGTGATCCCTCAAAATATCTCTAACTCTTTTTAGCAGAAAAGATTGTGTAGATTCATACACATATCAATATGAGTTTGCTTTTGTTCTTCTACTGAACTGAGTCCTTGACCCTAATCCTCCAGGGCACACAATGAAAACAGTTTTACTTCTCATATACATTACAAGAAAATATACTTCTTCTATGTGTGGTTTGATATATCTGTCATCTTCATGAGGGAGGCAGAGGTAGGAAGATCCTTACAATTTCCAGGCTATTATGATCTACCATAGGAATTCCTCAGCAGCCAAGTTACATAGTGAGACCTTGTCTCAAACTAAACAAAATCAAAATTCCTTCCTTTGATCTCAATTTGATGCATTAAGACAATGTCTTTAAATCACCATGCTGATTTCTATAGACTAGTACCTTTGTTCAGTGTTTTTTAGACCACATTCTGTTTAATAATCACAAAAATACAATGAGCTAAATATTTTGTTCATCTCATTAGTGTTAAAATCATGGCATAGCAAGATTTAAATAGTTTTTAGCAGATAGCACACAAAGGACCAAGATTATTCTTTGAAGGTGGCAAAAGATAAATCATGAACTTTTACCCATAAACTGTTATAACTTCATAGAAAAAAATTTTTACTCTGTATGGGAAAAACTGTCAGATGCCTTAAAGATCCTGGTTTAGAAATTCAAATGCAGCAACTAAAACTGTAAGGTCATAAGAAGACTCTTTAGTGGGCTATCTTCTTAGGTCACTCAGTGTTATATGTGACTCTTCCTGTGATCTTGGAATGTAAGCTGTGCTGTGAAGGTCTAAACTAAGAAGTGTCATATTAGAAATGAACGTACAAGATTTGGCCTATGGCTCATCTTTCTTCTTTGGGCTATATAAAAGTGACTCATGATAAATCTGGTTTTAAGGTCTATAGAAACAATTTCCTTAGACAACCAATATTAGCTGACTTCACACCTAATACCTAATATAGTTATATATTAGTTATAACTAATATCTTATGGAATAAGTAAGATTAATAGGCAGGAAAATCTTGTATTTGTTAAGAGGAATGTTATGCTCTTTTAGGGAGAATATCACCAAGCTTCCCAATTATTCAAGCAGAGAAGCATCTTCATTATTCTACAGGTAGTTCTTTAGCTAAAGGATACAGAACAGTCATGGAGAATTAATCCTGCCTCCCCCATGACGTATTTCTTAATTATCCATGAAAGCAAACTTAACTGTAACATAACTTATTCACTACATTTGAATGTCTTTGAATAGATACTGACTAATTTTCTTCCAATTTCCTCCTATCAGTTTGCTAAACTAAAATGTTTTAAAGGTTAATTGTCAAATCCATTTGGGGAAAGAGCTATTTAACTAATAGCTAATATAGTTATACATTAGTTAATAACTAATAACCTAAATATAACTTCTGCAAGACATTACCATAGATTTCTACTGTGGAAAGGGTAAATACAAGTGACTAACAAGGAAATCCCAAGACAGAAAAATTAGTCTTGCTAATTTGAACTGTCTCAACTATGAAATTACTGTATATGCTGTGAGAACTATAGACTTTAATAGAAAAACTCTCTCTGGGTTTTAGGTGTCCCAAATGGGGAAGAAGCAGGTAGATTGATGTGAACAATCACACACATATCAGAAATACTTCTGTAGAAGTCCCTACAGTATGAAAATACTTGCAAATGCCTCCAAAATGTCAGATAGAAGATGAATCTCTGCTATTAGAGAAGGCATAAATGACAGATGAACATGATATCTACCGAGTTCTCTCTCCTTTCTTTAATCCTCTGTCTGTTTTCTTTCTCATTTCTATCACTTTCCTGTGACTGATACAGAATTATATTAAGGGGAAGAAAAACACTCAAATTTTGGAATAAATTAAAAGCAGATGATGGCGCTATCTCAGCCACTTCAGGTCCCAAAGAGGACACAAACCAACAAGCAGGGAGACCAGAGTCTGAGAGGTATAGATTCCTGAGACTGAAAAGGTTGAAGACTTAATGGCTAGGCTAAAGTTTTAATAGTGGTCTAAGAAAAAGAAGCCAAAAAACAAACCAACCAACAAACAAAAACAGATGTCCAGGAGCTACTTTCAAATAAGAAGAGATGCTGTGGAATCCAGTTAAACTGTTATATAGTTTATATATCAAGAACGAAACAAACAAACTTCAGAGTGGGGTTATAGAAGTCATAGTGGGACAAAAGAACACTATGAGATTTTAATCCTATAAATTATAACTATCTAGAAATTGAATATGGTTAGCATGAATCCTCAGTCAAGACTTCCTGTAGAAAACTACTGAAATGAAGGACAAGGGCAATAGAAACTGGGTAGGATGGATGGGGTGGGGAGACTAGTGGATAGAATATTGATTTGTCATTTAAGCCTTCTATGATGTCAGATACTTATCATTCTTCATGTTATTCTTGGGTGTGTGAGTACATCATCTCAATAAGAGGATTAATCTAGCAGTTACCATTATGAAAGATTTGTATTTCTGTCTTTGTCTTTCTCCTTGCACAGAACTACCCACAGCAACTTCCACTGGATGATTGCAAACTTTCCAAGATTTAAGATGAAATCTAAAACCAATTCCATTATTCCTATTATCATGCCACAACATTAGTAAATATTGACATGGGGTGAGCCTAGATACTGGTCTCAACACATTCAATTCTGCTCTCCAAATAACTATGGATTGGTTAAACAAGCAAAGTGATTATATCAACCTCTCTACCTTGGAGGTTCTTAACAATTCCTAATGAATACCAGTCTGAGGATGTTCTATTATATATTTGTATATTATTGTATCTACCTCACAAAAGTGGTAAGTATATGCCTACCCTTTATTTTATGCCCTTATATGGGCCTAGAACTGTGCTAATACTTTACTATGCCTTTCTCTAATTATAATGACAGCACCATGTTGAAGGCAATTTACCTACTGTATAGGAAAATAAATTATTTCAAAGATGTTTAATGAGTTGCCCAAGAATGATAAAACTAGATTTTTCTGATCCAGAAAGAACAGAAATTTGGCAAAAAAAACACATCGTTGGGGCATAATTTATAACAGCTGTTGGGAGGAACATGTTTGTCATAAGTCAAACTACAAATGGCATATTTAGAAATTTATAAGAATACTTCAAAATATTAACTGTGAAACAAAATGGATAAAGACAGACAGAAGGGGAATGCTTGCCTTTGGCTAAGATCCCAGCAGTAGAAATTGGCCAGACCCCATAAATTGAAGCTGGGTGTACGTACTTGTCCCCAGTCGTAAACAAATAACTACTGTGAAACAGCAGGAGGACTGGAAGACATGTAACTTGATGTATGTCTTGCACTGTCACCAGTTAGAACTGCAAGATGCATTCTCACACTGAGGATGGCAGGGGACATAGATGAAAGTTGCCATTCTGACCTTAGACCAAATCCTTGCAACTGATAGGTGAAGGAGCTTTGAAGCCTGCTAGTGGACAGCTGGCCCTGCCTCCTGCATGGTTGCATCCTGCAGCAGAACCTGCCTGGAGAGAACTTTACTGCTGATCTCAGGTCCACAGTGAATGTGTAGAATATTCTACACAACAGAATTCTCGGTTCTGTTCTTCTGAGGTTTTTACAGTGGGTATTCATGGAAGAAGAGCAATTTCTGCTCTAGCAATAATAATTTTCAGACGTGAGAGGATATGATATGGTTGTGAGAATACATGTAGAAAGCCATAAGTAAAATTTCACATTGTTTCAAACACTACCAAACATTCATGTTTTTGTATATCAGCTCTGCAATAAACCTCTCTCTTTCCCTGTGATGCCTGTGATTCAATATATATATATATATATATATATATATATATATATATATATATATATGATACAAGATACAAGTTCCAAGTACTCGGTTTTGAATGGGCATAGATGGAGGAATCACACTATGTTTCAGTATCAAAATCCCTATTCTGACCAGTAAATAGAAATTGAGAGAAGCTTCAACCTCTGTGGATCCTGTTAGAGTAAAAATTACACAATTTGCATATTTATTATGTAACATAGTAGAAATTTATACAATAATAAAAATTACATTAGATCCTATGCTAAACATAAAAATCAGCCTATGCTGTTGAAAATTATTTAATAAATAGAAAGTAATGACAATAGAAAGTGAGACAAAGAACTCACGAATATAAATTCCAAATGAATCATGTAAATTCCCAGTATTGTCTTGTTAATTGCAGCAAAGGTTCCATGCTCATGTTAGATATTAACACTACTAAGTGAGAATAATCTTTACTATCATCAGGAGGTTTCTTTTTGTTTGGTTGATTTGGTTTGCTGTTGTTGTTTTAATTACAAAACTGTGTTTAATGCTTTCAGGTGAGCCTCACAGTAATAAAACATATTGAGAAGGAAGGCAGTCCATTCCAGGAATGGCTGAGTGGTGGAAGAGATACCAGAAGTGAGGGATACACAGAAGTGATCCACTGCATATGCAGAGTAAAGGGAAAGCTGTGGGTCCTGCGACCTGTGAGCGCTACAGCAGGAAAGGCAAACATGACAGATTCTGCTCCAGGCACATGGGCACAGGGCATGAAGGCTAAATGCAAGCTAAAGGAATTGTTTGTGCCCCTCCTCATTTGTCTTCTCATGATGCTAGGCAAGACCTCCCAAGTTCCTCTGCCTGTAACACAGAGCCCATCATTTTGGTATTTCCCAGACCTGAGTGTCTGCGTTTTCATATTCTGGAAGGTGAACTCACTCTAGTCACCTCTGCTCATAGTGGCAGCAGTGGCTTAGATCTGCCCCAATGTCATCCTCTTGGTCTGTCCATCATTTCCCGGTTCCTTGTCTTCTTTTAGCCTAGACTTTTATAAAATTAAAAGGTTATTTTGATTTTTTTCATTGCTTAAATTCATCTGACTTCCCAGGAAATACCTATTGCCATATCTTTGTGTTCATTTACATGTTTTAATGGCACCAATTCAATATAAAATTGGTCACTTTGCTATACTAAGAAATCTTTCAGGGACACAGAACTAAACCATGCCTAACCCCAAAGATGTAATCTCGAGTTGAACATGGAGTGGGACTTAAAAGTGCTGTGTACTCATTTTTTACAGATGCTGCTTAGAGAGACTGAGATCTGCCAAAGCAACATATAGTAGGCTTTATGATTACAAACTGTTTGCCAGTGAGATGCTATCCTGACATGGATCCCAAGACCATATTAGCATGGAAGCTGCTACATAAAAAGAGCCTATTCTGAACCTTTGTGCTGCTGGAACTGGGCATTCTTGATCAAGTTCATATTTCCTGTCATATTCCTGAAACTCTTTTGTTGATTAAAAAAAAGATTTGAATAGGGTACAATGAAGCTTAAAGATTGGTATTCCAACCATTTTATCCAATTACACACTATCAAATTAAATTCTGATAGTATCTAATATATTTTGTAATTAATTTGTTTCCAAAAGTCTGTGTTCTTTTTAATTTGCTTATGTCTAGTAGGTGTTTTGCTTGATTGTGTAGTGTGTGTGTGTGTGTGTGCGTGTGTGTGTGCGTGTGCGTGTGCGTGTGCGTGTGCGTGTGTGTGTGTGTGTGTGTGTGTGTGTGTGTGTGTGTGATGCCCAGAGAGGCCAGAAAAGAGTTCTGGGTCTACTGGAACTGCCAGCCAGTCACCATGTTGATGCTAAACGTTAAATCCAGGTCCTTTGCAAGAAGAGCAAGTACTATTAGCCACTGAGAAATCTCTCCAACATCTAAAACTAGACATAGTGGCGTACAACTTTGCAATCCCAGCAGTCAGGCAGCTGTCATTGTCTGCATGATGACAGCCTGTCTGAAACAAAAACAATTGTGAATATACCAGAGTAATGGAAATATAATAGGTTCGCATTCCATCACTGATATTCCCTAGTCTCATTATTAGTTACATATGCTGTTGAGTAACAATTTCTTCATCTGTAAAATAGAAACAATAATTTCTTAAGTCATTTGAAGAAATAAGTAAATGCCTGTAGGTGACCAAGCACAAAGTTTAGCAAGAGCAACGGCTCAGTAAATACTAAGGAAGGTCAGATACTTTCTGTAGGATAAAATTAATGATACCAGCTAAGGGAGAGCTGGAAAATCAAAGAAATGAGATAAATATAAGAATGTTTATATATTCCATTACTATCCAGAAGATTGCTCATTACATGTCTGAAATTCAAACACTGTTTCCCCCTTCACAGGGAGACTCAGACTTCTATTATTGCACAATAAACAGGGATGACAGGAGATATTGAATCAGTACATGGTTATTGATTTATGTTGAAATTATCTGAAAACTTGAGATACAGAAGATAACGTGAAGTAATAAAGTGTATTTCTTTAGCCCAATAATAAATAATATCATCCATATCTAACATATTAAAAATTGTATCATCCAGTATGCTAACCTCAAAGATGTATTCCTCAACCCACTTTTCTTTTGGAAAGTTGCTTTTAGATTATGTGTTGAATTTATTTCTTTATAAAAGTTTGAGATCTCAAAGCCATTATATTTTTTAAATAAATCAGCTAGTAAAAAACCATGTATTATCTACTATAGAAAATGAGCTGTGTAACTCAGGACTGCCAAATTGAGCCTCAAACTAACCCCTGGAACTATTTGGAAAGTCCAATATGTCCAGTGACATTATGGTACTGATCCCACCATATAAAGTTAGTGTTTGAATTTTCCTGACAGCAGCTTACTTGGTAGGACAAAATATTCAAAAGTAGCCAAACCTAACATGACAGATATCTGGAACTCCAAGCAGATGCATGCTCATTTTCTGTTATTCAGCTGAGACCAGTTGGTCTGTGCAAACAGTTAAGACTAGGTTACTTTAATACCAATAGTTCAAAATATAGTGGTTTGAATGAGAAAGGTTAGAGCTAAACATGATCTGAACAGAGACAACAACAGATATGCCAAAGTGGACAGAGGCAAGCTCAGAAGGCCTCAACTCTACTGGTGCCTACGAAATATCAAGAACACGAGAAATAGACTTCCCCGGAGAAGGGCACACCAAGTTGTTATCCAATACAGAATGATCAGCCCTTTACCTGAGCACATATGTGTATGCATATACCTATATGTATGTATGTATCAATACTTAATGGAAGGAGAGGCAATGAACTTGAAAGAGAATAAGGAGGCTTACATGGGAGGGTTTTAGGGTGGAAATGGAAGAGGGAAATACAATTATATTATAATTGAAACAAAAGAAATGACTCAAAAATAGTTCAAGATTCATTTATAAGTTATAGTGTCTGCAGTGATTTTAACTATCTGTATTCCCGAGTCAATAGGAATGAGAAAGCGTCCATAACAAGCAGCTTGAACACTGAGGATACCAGATATTACAGGCATTATTGTTTGTGCTTCCTGGGGCTGACTGTGTTCTCTGCCACATGTGGTTAAAGATTTGTCACTTCTAGATGGGCAGACATGATTCTCGGTTACAACTTGTGACATGTATTACTAAATGAGAATAAATATGAATGGACCTACTCTTATAGTTTCTGGTCTCTGACTCCTCAAGAGACACCTGGAAATTTTGAAATAAATGACTATGTCCCATGCCACGTGATGCCCACTTTTGATTTATTCCAAAATATAGTAAATTTTTTGAAGTGGTGCATTTCTAGATAATGTAAGTATCTCATTCCTTCTCCATTGACCTACTGGCACAAATTATAAATTCTGCCCATGGATAAATGACCTGCCTGGTTATTATCTTACAATGGCCCAGCTGAGGAGCTACCTCCCTCTTTACTAAGGAGAATAAGGCTGAGAAGCCAAGTCATGATTCACAACCAGTCTACAAACTGACAAAGTTGGGGTTTGTGCTTAAATGGTTCCAACTTGTGAGTGCTTTTGTTCTGTGTTCACTCTCCTTGTCTTTGTCCCCAAGAGAACATTCTAAGCATCCACCAAACACAAGAATAGGGCTTGCTTCCCTCTGCCCCTTATCCCATCTTTCAATTTTGCAAAGAGCCAATTCTTAACATACCAGAGGCAAACTTCCAAGAGTATATTTTTTAAGCTGGGATAAAGACATATTACTTAGTCTGGAAACTTAACCTTTAAATAGCTCTTTCCCCAAAAGGATTTGACAATTAACCTTTAAAACATTTTAGCTTAACAAACTGAAAGGAGGAAATTGGAAGAAAATTAATCAGTATCTATTCAAAGACATTCAGATGCAGTGAATAAGTTAAGTTACAGTTAAGTTTGCTTTCATGGATAATTAAGAAATACGTTATGGGGGGGGGAATTAATTCTCCATGACTGTTCTGTATCCTTTAGCTAAAGAACTACCTGCAGAATAATGAAGATGCTTCTCTGCTTGAATAATTTGGGAAGCTTGGTGATAGTCTACCTAAAAGGGCATAACATTTCTCTTAACAAATCCAAGATTCTCCTACCTATTAATATTATTTATTCCATAAGAAGTTGAACTTCTCTAACCAGCTACACACAAGAGTCTGTCATGAATCTTTTCTAGTGAATAAAAAATTTGGATATTAAATCAAAGTTTAGACATGGCAGGCATAAAACATCAAAACTTTGTAAGGATTTAGAATTACACAGAGTCGCTGATTTTCAACACACAACCAAAATAAGATAAAAATAAAGAAGTCTTCCCAGACCCTTGCTGGCAAGAGGAAGCAGTAGCATCAGGGTCAGAAGTGAAGGTCAAAGATGAAGTTATGAGGGACAGTGACAGAAAACTTCTTTCTTGGCTCTGTCTGAAAGTGTCTAGATTTGTCAGAAGACAATATTTATTGAGGAGGCATCTACCTCATCACTGGCCTCGGTGTGGGTCATGAAAAACTATTCTCTCAGGAGTTTCCCAGAAGAGAACTCTGTGCTGAAAACTGAGGACACTGTATAGCCTATCTATCGCCTTATTCAAGATAAACAAAGTAAAGTAACATATTGACTCTAAAACTTAAGTATTTTCCAGTATTTTCCATTTAATTTTATTAAATTACCAAGTTTATTGGTAAATTAAAAATATTTCTCTTTAAAAATGATGTGTGTATGTTTGTGTGTGTGTGTGTGTGTGTGTGTGTGTGTGTGTGTGTGTGTGTGGAGAGAGAGAGAGAGAGAGAGAGAGAGAGAGAGAGAGAGAGAGAGAGAGATTGTGTGTATGTTCACAAGCATGCATAAATGCATACATGCTCTTACAGGATACTGTATGAGTATTGAAGTCAAAGGGCAACTCTGAGATTTACTTCTCTCCTTCCATGAGGGATCCCGGGAATTGGACTCAGGTTACTAGATTTTCAAGACAAGAACCTTTATCCACGAAGCTATCTTATCCACCCTTAACTCTTAACCACTCAACAAAACAATGTTAGTATTTGATCCTTTATCTCCAGCCTACGCAGCTTTTCTACTTCTCCAGTTTTCTCTTTCATATGAAGTGAGTCCAAAAAGAACCACATCTGGACTCAAAAGCAGTTCCAACTAGCCTTAAAATCAGCCCCACCAAGGTCCATAAAGTCTTTCATCCTGTACTCCTTGAGTTCAACAATTATCTGCTGCCGTGTGTTTGTGTGGGCCTCTGTCCTGCTCCTGGGATATACTGTGACTCATCTTATAGCTATTAATATTCCTGGAGCCTTAATCTCTGTCCTGTTCTCAGACACCCTGCGCCTCTTCCCTTCCTCCATATCTCTTTCTCAGGTCGCCTTCATGTGATTTAACATGTTTCACCTAACATGACTTCTTTCACCACTCCTCGTTCTACTGAATCACATGTTGATTAGCTTATTCCTTTTCCTTTTATTCTAGAATGTAAATTTTATGATCAGCAATCTCTTGGGCTCTGGTTCTTTTTTTGCAGTTTGTACCCTACACACAGCAAGCACTGAACAAATAAGTGAAGCAATTATTTCTATATGGCACAGCAAGAGGATCAAGGAGTATATTCAAGATTTGCTGGTTTCGGAAAATGGCTGACTTAATTAAAAACAAACAAACAAACAAAAAAACCCACCTCAAACCAACAGGAAAACAAATGAAAAACCCGCAAAAGCCATTATTAAGTAGATAAAACTAATCCAGAAAATATCTTAAGTAGGATTTTGTTACTTAAAGTTCTGTAACTATTGCATAAAAACACCTTAAGTATCTTTTTGCTGAAATATATGATATTCTATATTCTTACAGATATTCTCTCTCTCTCTCTCTCTCTCTCTCTCTCACTCACTCTCTCTCTCTCTCTGAGTGTGTGTGTGTGTGTGTGTGTGTGTGTGTGTGTGTGTGAATGTTTATGGCTAGGGAAATTTTTATTCTACTCAGAAAAACACAATGTTCTCTGACTTATTCTCCATTGGCAAATACTCAGATTTTCATGACTTTCAGTGAACAAAAATGCAAAGTGCGTTCCTAGCAACCAATGTCTAACCAAACAGTTAAAAAGTTAAAATTTTTCACTGCAATTTCGGAGAACACATCAAGAACTTGAATTTTACATCATTTGCATTGTGATTCCACTGACATTGTGAACTTGGTGTTCAACTGTTATAACCTTTGAGAAATCAGAGAAAAGCAATTAATGAAAGATGTATTTTCTTGAATATGTCAAAATTGAGGAGACAGCATTATTCACAGTCAATCGTGAACTTCAAAAGAAATTATTGCCTTTGGTTCGAAGGAGTCATTCTCCATCACTGAGGAATTATCTGCTTAAAGGACAAAATAAGAAATAAGCATTGAAAGTTACCAGTAAATTTCTTCCCCAGAAAGCTTTAATTTCTAGCTGCCAATAAAAATGAAAAAGTATTGTCCTACTTGCTTCCTGGCTTCATAGCCATTTAGAAGTTGCATTTTCAAAGACAAGCTTAGAAAAAATTGATGATGGGGGACATTTTTCACCTGTATGTGAGCAGCATCAGAATGATAAGAAACAGCTTCTGTATGGAGGCATCAATGGCAGCGGAATCCTGGGAAGGGAGCAGTGCCATTGGTGACCCTAACTCCATACATGAATAATGACAAGCAAATAAAACAAGTTAAAGAGGAAACTAGGGGATGCTAATTGGGAAATGTCAAATAAGGTGAAGAGAAGTAGCATAATAACTTCCAGTGAGACAGACACTGCTACAAGAAGTTTCCTGACATTAATCTTACTTAGATCAAGGTTAATACGCTATAATTTTTATAAATGTATGTTTTCTCCAACAATTGTTTTCAAATGCACTCTTGATTTGTCAAATCTAATTTTTAAATTTTATTTCTTAGTCTCCAATCACTTAACTATTATTTTAAAACATGTTGACTTGCAATGGCTGGATCTATTTCATATTTCATTATGGTAGTAGATTTAAATATGTCAATCTCTAATTCCTTCAGATTTTTATATTTTCACAGAGGCATATATGTCAGCAAACTACCAGGTCCCATCATCTGAGAGTCATCTAGCACTGTAAAATGTCTGAGACAAAAGAAAGCAGCAGAGAGGACTAGAGAGGTGGCTCCGTGGTTAAGAGCACTTGCTCCTCTGCCAAAGGATTCAGGCTTGGTTTTCAGCACTGTCTCTGGAAGATCACTGCCTGCTACTCAAGTTCTGCTCACCTAATACCTTCTTCTGGCCTTCACTGATACCTGAACTTATGTTCACAAACCCAGAGATTGACATCTAATTACAAATAATATCAATAAGGAAGAGACCAACAGAGAGAAACAGAGAAGCAGACAGACTCAGAAATATAAAGTGCATTGTATTAGACAAATGTGGGTTGTGGCCAACTGAAAATTATTTGATGTTCCTAAAAACAAAACAAAACAAAACTTCCCAACAACACCAACAGTAACAAACTGGTAACATATATGGTGTCAATTAAAGAAAACACTCTCCATATCCCTAACCAGTACAGCAGTCTCTAGGTGGACAAAATGGTGGTTTTACATTCACAGCAGGACACCACAACGGGTTCTTTTAACACACATATTTAGAATCATTCTCTTTTTGCAGTGGATTGAAACTTTTGGTGACATGTATAGAAGCTAGTTCTAGTGTTTTTATTTTTCAAACATTAAAGTCTATTTTGTCAGGTAACAACAAAGTACTTATCAATTTTCATTTTTTTCTAGGCTGGACAGAAAACCAGAAGTTAAGAATGTTTGTGTCTCTGACAGAGGAGTTGGGTTCAATTTTCAGGATCCATATGAAAGTTTATAACTTGTATTTCAAATTCCAGAAATTCTGACATGTTCCTCTTGTATCTACAGGCCCTGCATGCACAGGATCCAATTGAAGGCAAAGCATTCATACATATAAAAAAAAACTCTTTCAAGACATTCTCTTATAGTGTCTAAGGCTATGGTGAAGCACCATGATCAAAAGCAATTTGAGAACTAAAGGTTTTTATTTCACTTCTACTTCCACATAATCCTTCATGGAAGAATGCCAGATTAAAAACTGAAACAGGAGCTCAACCTGGAGGCTCAGCTGAGGCTATGTCGGAATGCTGATAACATTTCTTTTTCATAGTTTGCCCAGCCAGCTTTCTTGATTGGCCAGTACCACCAGCCAAGCAGTGCTACCATGTACAATGGACTAGGCTGTCCCCATCACTAATTAAGAAAATACCCTACAGGCTAGCCTACAGCCTGATGTCATAGGGGCATTTTTTCAATTGAGGTTTCTTGCCCTCAGATGACTATAGATAGTGTCAAGTTGAAATAAAACAGATAATCTCCTATCAATTTTCTTCTATTCCTGCATTTAGTTTCACCCTTTCATGTTCATTATATATTAAGCTTGTCTATTGTCTATGTCAATAATCTATTGACATGAATGAGTCAATGATTATTTAAAAAAAAATCACATGACACAACAAAAGTAGAGTTTTGTGAGATGTATAGGCCTTAAGTAAGATATAAGAAGGGCTTAGGCTCCATGTGGTAGAACAAGCCAGCAAGCCCGAGACTGAGGCATTGCATCATGAGCATGAGGCTAACTTAAGCCACAGCTTGATAGGCTACAATTACAGAAAATGTTGGGGTAGTTGAGTGGCTTCTCCACTGACATAATAAATAGAATTGAGTCAAATTTATAATGAAAAGGCAGGTTGATTGGGCAGCTTTCAGGTGGGTTCACTGAGACCTCACAGGATGAGGTCAGTGAAGTCACAAGGTTGGGCTGGGGCAGGGTCTTTTTAAAGAGGACTATGGTTCTCTTTCTTAGTTGGATCTTTCTGTGGTTTTGGTATCAGGGTAATTGTGGCTTCATAGAATGAGTTGGGTAGTGTTCCTTCTGTTTCTATTTTGTGGAATGGTTTGAAGAGTATTGGTATTAGGACTTCTTTGAAGGTCTGATAGAATTCTGCACTTAAAACCATCTGGTCCTGTGCTTTTTTTTTTTTGGTTGGAAGACTTTCTATGACCCCTTCTATTTCTTTGGGGGTTATGGGTCTGTTTAGATGATCTCTTTGATCCTGATTTAATTTTGGTATTTGGTTTCTGTCTAGGAAATTATCCATTTCCTCCAGATTCTCCAGTTATGTTGAGTATAGGCTTTTGTAGTAGGATCTGATGCTTTTTTGAATTTCCTCAGTTTCTGTTGTTATATCCCCCTTTTCATTTCTCATTTTGTTAATTTGATTACTGTCTCTGTGCCCTTTGGTAAGTCTGGCTCGGGGTTTATCTATCTTGTTGATTTTCTCAAAGAACCAGCTCCTGGTTTTGTTGATTCTTTGTATGGTTCTCTTTGTTTCAACTCCAGAAAACCAAATAACCCTATCCAAAAATGGGGCACAGAGTTAAACAAAGACTTTTCACCTGAAGAAATTCAGATGGCTGAGAAACACCTTAAAAAATGTTCAACATCATTAGTCATTAGAGAAATGCAAATCAAAACAACCCTGAGATTTCACCTCACACCTGTCAGAATAGAATGGCTAGGATTAAAAACTCAGAAGACATCAGGTATTGGTGAGGATGTGGAGAAAGAGGAACACTCCTCCACTGTTGGTGGGACTGCAAGCTGGTACAACCACTCTGGAAATCAGTCTGGCCATTCCCCAGAAAACTGGACATGATACTTCTGGAGGATCCAGCCATACCACTCCTGGGAATATACCCAGAAGACTCCCCAGCATGCAATAAGGATACATGCTCCACTATGTTCATAGCAGCCTTATTTATAATAGCCAGAAGCTGGAAAGAACCCAGATGTCCCTCAACGGAGGAATGGATACAAAAAATGTGGTGTATATATACACAATGGAATACTATTCAGCCATTAGAAACATTGAATTCATGAAATTCTTAGAAAAATGGATGGAGCTGGAGAACATCATACTAAGTGAGGTAACCCAATCTCAAAAGAATACCCATGGTATGCAGTCACTGATAAGTGGATATTAGCCTAGAATCTTGGGACACCAAAGACACAATTCACATACCAAATGATGTCTGACAAGAAGAAAGGAATGGACACTAATGCTGGAAAGGAACAAAGCATCAGTGTAGGGGAATACCAGAACAGGGAAGTGGGAAGAGGTGGATGAGGGAGCAGGGGGAGGGAAAAGGGCATGTGGGACCTTAGGGGGGTGGGGAAACAAAGAAAGGGAAATGAAATGTAAATATAGAATATATCCAATAAAAAAATAAAAAAAAATAAAGAGGACTGTGGAGGCCAGCTGTGTTGAGAAGGTGAGGTACTGGAATTATAGCCATATCTGATGAGTTTAGAGCCCTATAGTTAGATCTTAGGCCTAGTAGTCAGTTTGTTATCCAGAAGTAGAAGCTGTCTTTTTTTTCTTATTTTTTTTTTATTTTCTATATTCATTGTTTACATTCCAAAGGCTTTCCCCTTTCCCAGTTCCCCCCCACCATGCGTCCCATAAGTCCTTTTCCCCCCAACTATTCCCCAATCATCCCCCACCACCACCATTTCTCTGTTCTGGATCTACAAAACTGGACTCAATCTTTTCAGGCCCAAGGTCCTCTCTGAGAAGGGCAGGGACCTCTTGGCTGAGGCCATCTTGCTATTGTCCCAACAGCTCTAGCTTAACAATAACTGATGGCAATCACCTAGGCATTTACTTTGCAAATAAAATGGATTCATCCAAAAGTTTTTCTTTTGATTGGTTAGTTTGGTTTTGCTGTTATTGTTTGTTTTTAATATAAGGAGAGTAAGAACAGAAATTGATGAAATAGAGAATATTTTTGTAACAGCTTACCAAACTTTGTCATCTTTGAAAAGGCTAATAATCTAGACAAACTCCTGGCAAAAGAAGAAGAAAACAAACAAGATATAAATTTTTGAAAAGCTCCATCTACAGATCAATGGCTCTCAACAAAGGATGATTGATTGATTACACTCCAAAGGATATGGTTGACAATATCTAGAGATGATTTTTATCATCAAAATTCAATAGGCTCTATCTGCACATAGTATGTAGAAGCCCAGGATAACACTGACCAAACCAAAAAAAAAAAAAATCAGTTAAGTTCCTGACAAGTAATAACCAGTTCTACAAAGTCAAGGTTATCAGTTTTAGGCAATGATACTTTAAATTAAAAATAGACTAAGGAATCTCATCAATAACCATATGCCTATGTTTATGCATGCACTTAAACCAAATTTTAAATTACTAGAAAAATATCACTATAATTGATTGAAGGAAAAATGAAGCCTAAATAATTCCTTATTTAAAAAAGCTAAAGTACTTGCACAGAAAAATCATTAATCTCATTGTTTTAAATATAAATACAGTTAAAGTGAAGTGCAGATCAACCCAGTCTGCAACAGAAGGAATGGTAAGGCTGATCTTGAAGTTATTTCTGCAAAAAATGACTCAGAGGGCAAAGCCAGGTGAAGGAAAACAAGCCCATTTCTCTCTGGATCATAAAGTTAAATGTCCTAAATGAAATATCATTTCAACATAAAGTGAAAAATGCATAATGGAAAATGTTTGTGTATCTGGGAATGTATTGTTATTTAGTGTTGTAAACCTATAAATATTAATTTATCACATTTCCATATTAGAAGAGAAAACTACATATGATACTTATATATATATAAAATAAGGAACAATTTGTAAAACTGAACACAAATTCAACAGAAAACACATAAGAAATGTGTATAAGAAAATACAATAATAAAACAATATATGACAAAAATAACCTTAAATTGGGGGAAAAAAACAAAATAGATAAAGACTTTCATGATAATGGTTTCTAAGAACATGTTTGCTGGATAAATTAAAAATTTAAAGTAAAACTGTATACTAAAATTATAAGGATTGAAAATGGAAAAAGTACAATATAATTTTCAGGAAATACTTCCCCTTACATGAGGAACTGAGACAAGTATACAGAAAAATTTAAAATAACAAGTGAAGTTATTGACATGAAAATCGTCCTTTCCAAAAGGAATAGTTTAAATGTAATTTAAAATGAGGCTTTACTAAAATAGCAACAATGAAAATCTAAGATATATAATTGAGCTTTAAAAAATTATATGGAAATCATCTTTGGACATATGCTCTTTATTGAATAATATTTAATGGAAATTCAATAGGTATGTATATTCATGAAATAAAATTTAATTTTAAAATTGATATGAAGGGTAAAGAGAGTAAATGATCATGACATTGCCAAATATCTAGGCTCCTTTTGCAGTGATAGAAATTATGTCTTGGTGCAGATATAGAAAAATTGGCCGTTGATACTAAAATGTAGAAACATATAAACGTGGTGTTTTTATATATTACAAAATTTAAATGTCAAATCATTTAGGAAAAAACACTATTCAGAAAATGGAGTGCAGATAAGATTATTGGCAAGGAAGCAGATGGTAAACTCCCTCTTTATACTATGCCCCAAATCATTCTGATTGTAGTATAGCATAGGTCATCTTTGACCTTATCATATAGTGAACATATACAGTTGATGATCCACAAATTCTTTAGACATATGCCTGAGAGAAGTGCCTAAACATACACACCAGGACATAAGAACAAACATGTTCATAGTGGCCCTGTTTGAGAGTGGCAGAAATCTATAAAGGATGAAATCGAAAGATGAATCACTAAATAATTTGTGGTACTATAATAAAAATTATAGTACAGATATCAGTCATAGGGTACTACCAAATAAATTTATACATTTCACTGGGAAATTCCATAATATTATTCTATATATAATTATAAATTAAAACAAATCACAAAGCTTCAAAATTTATGTATGATACCTTCTTTTCCTAATGTTAAAACAGTTCAAAATTTTTTACTAGATCTGATAGTTGTACACCAAAGAAATTGAGGAAATGATAACATCAAATTTGTGATTGGAATTATTTGATGTGGAAGAGAGGAAGAGGAATGAATCAATAT
Organism: Apodemus agrarius; assembly: GCA_964023405.1. Taxonomy (NCBI): domain Eukaryota; kingdom Metazoa; phylum Chordata; class Mammalia; order Rodentia; family Muridae; genus Apodemus; species Apodemus agrarius. The sequence continues at coordinate 60,149,997 of OZ030022.1, read as the reverse complement.
CAGCTCTCAGAGTTCCAGTGTTTCTATTTCTGATGGTGGTTTTTATAGTTGTTTATCCTCGAGAGATGATTAGAAAATGTCATTGCATTCAGCAATAATGAGAAAGGAGTCATAAATCTAAAACCACAATAAATCCAGATCTAAACTCCAATAAAATATAATCATTTAAGAGAGTTACTGCCACCAAATTGTTGATATAGGAGAAGGGTGCGGAAGTACACAAAGGTCTAGAAACCTACAAGTACGTCACACAGCAAAGATTCTTTTCAATTGGATATATATATTTTTTCAAACAATACTCTGATTTTCCATCCTCCTACTCCTCCAAGATCCTCCCCACACACCCAACTCCACACCCTGTTTTGCTTTCTCTAATTAGAAAATGGACAACTCATAAACAAAAGAACAGATTTTAAAAAAACAAACCTGAATAGGACAAAATAACAAATAAGAGGCAAAGAACAAGCACATATAAGCACACACACGAGTGCGCACGAGCATGCACACACACACACACACACACACACACACACACACACAGAAACACATACTTACAAATATACAGACTGACACACAGAGACACACAGACATATACACATGACACACACAGAGTCACACAGACACACAGACACATGGACACACACTGGAATGGCACACCCAGAAATTCTGTATTGACAGAAGATTGGAAATCTAAATATATAAGCAAAAGACTTACAGGATTTTTTTTTAAAAAAAACAAAACCTTCCCAAAACAACAGAGTTCATTTTGTGTTTGACACCAACTGCTAGGCATGGAGCTTCCCCTTCAGTGTTTTCTAGACCCAGTGAGATTTTGTTGGAAAAAAACTTTTTTTTTTCTTTGTGAGTGCTTATCAGTTGGAGATAACTTCTGGCTTAGAGATGACAGCTTATACCTACTTCTTTTCTCAGCACAGGGACCACATTTGTCTTTGCCCTGTGCAGGTCTTATGCATACTGCCACAATCTCTGTGAGTTCATATGTTCTGTTACACCTAAAATGCCTTGTTTTCTCCATGTCTTTCACCCACAATGGCTGTTAATATCTGACCACTTCTGTAGAGTTCTCTGAGCCCCAAGAGGAGGGATTTGATGGGGATGTCCCATTTTGGACAGAATATCTCTCTTACTTTCCACATTTTGTCCCCTTGTAGGTCTCTGTATTTGTTCCCATCTGCAGGGGAGGCTCCTCTAATGATGACCAAGCAAGAACGTGTGTATCTATAAGCACAGCAGAATGTCACTAAGAGGAATTTCATCGCTTTCTTCCTTTTTGCCCTCTTCTTTCCCTCATTTCTTTTTTTGTACAATTTTTTTGCATGTGAACTCCTTATACTACTCTTCCATTCTTATGCAATACTATCGTTATAACTTGATCTCATACTTTTTAATCATCACTGTGACGTCTCAAAAACATTTCAAAGGAAGGGATTCTTGCATAGCTTTAGGAAGTTTCCATTTTTCATGGCTAGGTTTGTTGTCTCTGTGCTCAGGGTGAGACAGAACAAAATGTTGAGAAGAGTATGTGAAAGAGGTTGTTCAACTCTTAGTAGGTAAAAAAATTAATAGAAAATTAATATTTAAATTTTTTGCAATGATTAATTAAAACCAGGGCCTCGTGCATGCTATGTAAGTGCTAAGTAAGTGGTATGCTACTGAACTCCGTGCCAACACATAAATACACAGAAACATGCAGGTACACCATTGGTCTTTTAGCAATCTGTCCTTACTCAGTTGCAGCCTTCTTAGATGATTCACTGAGGGCACTATGAACACAGAGATGACACAATTTATGCAAACCAGAATCTGACTACTAGTAATTAAGTAGTCAGCAATTAAGAAACTTGCTAATATTAAAACTGAATAAGACATGATTACACTCAAAATTATTAGTTCTTTATTTGAAATTTAAATCTAATTGTGTTCTCTGTATTTTCATTTGATGTATCTGCTAGTTCCACTAGCCATTAAAGTCAGAGCTACTTGTCACAAACAGAAGCTGCCGGCATCCAGCTACTCAGCTACTCATCTGCGGCTCTTTAAAGATGTACACATGCATTTTCATCTCCCCAATTCCCTAAAACTGGCATGCTAATAGTTTCTCATCCCTGTCACTGTCTTGTCTCTGTCTCTCTCTGTGTATATGATTTTCTCTCCTTTTCCTCTCATTTTCTTCTAGATGATATTTTGATAATTTTGTATAGTTTTCATGACCAATGCTGGTAGAATTTGTATTCCAAAGACACAATAAGCAGCCTCACAATGGAATCAGATTTTCTTCTGGCCAAAATCAATGTTATATTGAATTTAATTCTACTATCATCTAAGATAATTACACACACACACACACACACACACACACACACACACACACACGCATAGAGAGACAGACAAACAGACAGACAGAGAGACAGAGAGAGGGAGACATAGAGAATGTTTCTCCAAAATCTTGAATCTTGTAAAATAAAGCTATAATTCCAGATAACAACATTTGGCTGAATTTGAATATTTTTCTGCTTAGAGCACATATCATACTTTCATTTATATTATCTGCCAGGCTCTGGAGACATTTGAGTGAATGAGCCATGGTAAATATAGGACTTTTGTGCTCCCTGGAGATTGTTGCCTGTCCAACTCAACTGAATTTTGCATGACACAATGCATCATCTTAATACAATATAAGTGCTGCTAAGAAGATAGAAACAAGATATAAAACACACTGTCAAAAGCCTTCACAGTCTGGTAAAGGGAAGAGGCATATTAAAGGAAAATATTGTGGCTAATATGGTGAAACCAAGCATGATATGCTGGGTACTCTTAGTTGTCATCTTGACTACATCTGAAATTAACTAAAACAAGTGACTAGGAATATACCTAGCACTGGGTACACCAATTTAAATTAAGCCATTTATACTGAGATGATCCATCTTTAATCTAGATTTATAAGATAGGAAGATACACCATTAATCTGGGCCATAGCTTCTATAGCTAGCCTATATAAAAGACGTTGAAGAAGGAAGCTTTTGCTCTTTGCTTGTTTGCTCTCTCCTTGTTATCAAATCCATTCCTTCCCTGGCACTAGAGCCTACTTGTTTGGGATTCCAGATTATACTGAAAGCCAACTGAGTCATCTAGCCTCAAGGACTGCACAACTACTGGATTTTTGAACTTTCCATTGGTAGAAAGCCATTGTTGAACTCTCTTTCTCTCTCTCCTTCCCTCCCTCCCTTCCTCCTGTTCTTTCTCTCTCTTGCTCTTTCATGTTCTTGTGTGTGTGTGTGTGTGTGTGTGTGTATGTGTGTGTGTTTGACGGAGCAAAGTCCCTAGTATCTACAAGACTCTGGATCCATTGCACAATCTCAAAATAATTAAATTATTACTTTTAGATAAGTATAAATGTATATATGATATATACATATACATCATAAACATATACCTATACATATACACATACATATATTCTCATTCTATCATTTCTGTTCCTCTAGTTAACCAGTAGTATTTCATTCATTCAACTTAAGGTCTCAGGGCCTACTTCTGAAGAAGATAATGCTTTACTTTGAAGGTTTACAAAGAAAATATTTCTACAGACAAGCATGGTGGACAAATGCAAAAAGATCATAAAACACTAGGTAGGATGTGAATAAGAATTTGTTCTATTTTAGTAGCAGCCCCAACATTTCTAATAACACTTCTATTTTCTCTCTGATGCTCTATAATCCCTGTTGCTCCTGTTGAATAGTTTTCAGTTCTGGTGTCCATCTGAACTACTTGCCTATGGCCTTTCTTAGCCTTTACCTCTTCCAGCATGTGCTTACTGGAGCCACTGGGCATCTCTGCTGTAGCCATAACCCATAGCAGAGTGAGTCTTCCACTTAAGGTAAAGCCATTGAGATGTCATATCTAGGCCAATGTCTTTTAGATGATGAATACCAATGGTGCATCAAGTGCCACTAAGTTTTAACCCTCACTTTCTCCTTGAAATCAGATGAGTTTTGATTCACCTCTATCAGCAGCAGATCCCTGAAAGAATACTGCATATGTATTGCATCAAATGTCATGACCAACAAGATATTACCATGGATTTGTTCTATTTTTAATTCTAAAAGCATCCATATGGATGAATTTTCTTTCAAAAGTATCAGAAAGAAGGTTATTTGTCTTTCCTTGTTATATCCAGAATACTGATAAAGGCATTTGGCACATAGTTGTGGCTGCATAAGTACTTAGGTTAGTAAAATGATCCATGATTTTTGATATGTGAAGATGTGTTTTTGAACATTAACTTGCATCACCCTCAGATATTTATTTAATTATTTTGAGATTCTGTGTAGGGTTCCAGAGCCTTACAGATGCTAAGATCTGTACTCCTTTGAGCTACAGCCCCATCCTAGGTTGCCTTAAATTAAGATCCTTCTGCCTAACACTCAAAATACAGAACAACTAATTGTGATCACTGGAATCTGGCAAAACAGACAAACAAAAAAAACCTTAATTACAGACAAGAAAATATTTCTTCAATGACTAGACAGGTTATAGATCCTAAGGAAGTTTTTATTGCTGTTATTTTGCTGACATAAACTGACTCTAGTGACTTATCATTATACCCATAGTGTAATGTATCCTTTTTTATTTTTTTCTTTTCTTTTTTTAAATTTTCTATATTCTTTGTTCACATGCCCCCCTCCGCCTAAGTACATTATGCCCTCTTTCCTCCGCCAGTTCCCCAATCAACCCCCTCCCACTCTGTCCTGGCAATCCTCTACAATGCTGCATCAATCCTTTCCAAGACCTGGGCCCTCTCCTTCCTTCCTTCTTGAGAATCATTTGATATGTGGGTTGTGTCTTGGGTATTCAGAGCTTCTGGGCTGATATCCACTTATCAGTGACTGCATTCCATGTGTGTTCTTTTGTAAATGAGTTACCTTACTTAGTATGATATTTTCCAGTTCCAACCATTTGCCTAAGAATTTCATGAATTCATTGTTTTTAATTGCTGAGTAGTATTCCATTGTGGAAATATACCACATTTTCTGTATCCATTCCTCCACTGAGAGACATCTGGGTTCTTTCCAGCTTCTGGCTATTATAAATAAGGCTGCTATGAACATAGTGGAGCATGTGTCCTTATTGTATGCTGGGGAATCCTCTGGGTATATGCCCAGGAGTCTGAGTATAGCAGGATCTTCCAGAAGTATCAGACCCAGTTTTCTGAGGAACCACCAGACTGATTTCCAGAGTGGTTGTACCATTTTGCACCCACCAGCAGTGGAAGAGTGTTCCTCTTTCTCCACATCCTCAGGAACACCTGCTGTCTCCTGAGTTTTTAATCTTAGCCATTCTGACTGGTGTGAGGTGAAATCTCAGGGTAGTTTGGATTTGCATTTCCCTAATGACTAGTGATGTAAGATCAAGAATTGATAAATAGGACTTCATAAAATTCCAAAGTTTCTGAAAGGCAAAGAACACCATCAAAAGGACAATACGGCAACCAACAAATTGGGAAAAGATCTTCACCAACCCTATATCCAACAAAGAGCTAATATTCAATATATTCAAAGAACTCAAGAAGGTAGACTCCAGAGAGCCAAATAACCCTATTAAAAATGGGGTACAGAGCTAAACAAAGAATTTTCCCCTAAAGAATTCCGAATGGCTAAGAAGCACCTTAAGATCTATGTATCCTTAAGCACTTAACCGAAAAGTATATATTTGCAGAGGCCAACAATTGCTCAAAGTATAAAAAATATGAGACTTCAGAATGCTCAGCCATAAGTGGAACACATATATGACAACCCCTCTTCAGAGATCTTCGAAAATCCGTGTGTAAGAAGATGTAGAAAGAATGTAAGAGCTGTGGATGACTACTAGGAAATGTCTTATGGACACAGGAGGGCAGCTGCATGTATAATCTCACGGTAGTTGCGACAACATCAATAACACCCATGCAGGGCCAACCCAAAGCAATTTATAGTATGGAGATGGGAGTTAGACACAAAATTTTGCTCCTTGCCCCTGAGCTAGTGACAATTGTTAACTGCTAAGAGTGTGGCTGCTGGTAAGTCAACTGTGCTCCACGAATGACTACAGAGCCAAAAATATTTGGGCAACACAAACCGGTCTTCACGGAGCAAATGCAAACACATAGGGTTGAATAAATAAGGAAAGAGGCTGGCTCTGCTAAGGAGTAAATATAATTAAAACTATTTTGCATCCTTAATACATGATATATTTATGTGAAGAGATCAGGGAAATATACATTAAAACTATTTTGAGATTTCATCTTACAACAACCAGAGCGACTCCGATTAAGGAAACAATAAGGAATACTGACAATGATGTGGAGGAAGAAAACACATGGTTGATAGGAGTGAAAATTGGCATAGCCACTGTGGAAATCAGAACAGAATTGTCTTTCATTTTCAAAATGTTTTTTTTAACCAGTATGCATCTCAACTTTCTTCCCTTTAAAATATTACACTGCACATTGGGTTTTATTTACAATATTAATAAAAGATGTTGAATTTATAGAATGTCCAAAATAAATCAAAGAGAACTGATATTTAGATTAGAGGCTTACTTTAAAAGCAATAGGCTATCTTATAATTGGTGTAAAGAACTAAGCAACAGATACAGTAAAATCCTCATCTTTAAATGCTAAGATTTATAAAATGGTAACCTGGACTTGATTTTGTGTTATTTATCTCTTATTTCAGAAGAGAACAAAATAGGCATATTAGGACTTTAATGGAATTTACCTACCTACTTGCTTCTCAAATTCCTATCTATCTGTATGCAGTCTTGTTTCAGAAAGGATTGAATGTGGCTTGCAGCATTATACAAAGCACTTAGAAAGCGAAAGGGATATAACAATGAAAATAGGAATGATGCTAAAATGCAAATCATAACCCTTAGACGAATACTAAAACCATGCCAAAGGTTCTTTACCAGGTTCATTAGCAGGTGTAAACTACATCAGTTATTCCAAGTAATAACAGAAACAGCAGTTTTTTAAGACAAGTACATTCATTTACCTCACTAAGATTGGGTAGGATATATTCAATAATGTTCTCATAGCTCACTTCATTATAGGCTGAATGTTCCAGCAGAGCACAATGTCCTAAAAAGAAATTGTACAAGAAAGAAGTAGCTCCTGATGACTGGCCCATTGGTGTTTATTTGCCATAATCCACATTAGTAGCAAAGAATTCCAGCAGGCACTAGCTTTGTGTAGAAGACTTTGATTGATCTAAATTATTTCTTCATTTTAATATTAAAAGCATTAAATATCAAGTACAAAATTTAGAACATTTGTTAACAGCATCAAACAAGAAACATCAATAAACTTAACTTGTATCACAAGCTTTTCTGTCATGCGCTGCATAAAGAAAATTAGAATGGGCACCATTTAAAAGCTCAGGAACATTCCAACACCTCCTTTCTAATAATATGGTATGTGGAGTTCACACTAATACCTTTAAAAAAACTGTCTACTGTAGCTATTTAATGAATTATGATAAAGAAACATCAAGGTCATATCGTTTGACAAAATCATGATGACTAAGCAAAAACCAGTGGTTTTTATTATTATTTATTTAAAGAATAATTTAATGTCTTACTTTTTCACATGTATTGTTTCACCTTGTACAAATAAGGTTAATAATATAGCTTATTTTTTAAGCCAACCATTAGGAGTAGTGTGGACCATTTGAATCAAATTTAACAAGCCTTTGTCTGCAATCATCCTAAGGTAGGCATGGCTCTAAAGGCTTCACACGCGCGTACACACACACACACACACACACACACACACGTGTGTGTGTGTGTGTGTGTGTGTGTGTGTGTGTGTATATATATATATATATATATATATATATATATATGTCACAAATGCATCCTAAAACAATGATATTTGTGTGATCATTATCATTCTTGTTTTTCAAGGTAAGTAACTGTTGTTGAGCTCAGAGAATTTTTCTAGTAAAGACCAAAAAGTAACTATTTTAGACTGTATGAGCCATTCAAAGTCTAGTCCAACCACTTGGCTCAGCTGCTGCAATATGAACACTGCCATGGGCAATGCTTAAGCTAATGAATGTGGTTGAGTTCCAGTAACTCTGTGCTCACAAAGCAGATGGCAGGTCCTCAGGCCACAGTTTGCTTACATCTGAAAGTCATTCACAACTTGCTCATGTTCGGTCATGCAAGAATAAATGAATCTGGACTCAAGTTCAGATTTTTCTGCTTTGAAGTTGAATGTTCTTTCTACTCTGCCATGGCTTGCTTAGTATTGATATCCTACCATAAAACAACTGTTATTTCTGAGTTACATTGAACTAGGTGCTTTCAAGTTTAGCCAAAACTATATCTCACAAACTTATGGAAATTTTATATAATTTAGTGAATGAAAAATTTTATAAAGGCTTTACTTACATAAGAAATAAAAATGCTTTTAATTTAAAGGTAGCTTTTCCCACACTTAACTGAACAAATAAAAAAAATTCGTCAATGTGCTTGCCCAGCCGACAGAGACTGGTAAGGAGCCTATATACACATGGGAACTGTGCTTATATTTAGAAAAAAACCAAATGAATAATGTACTAGCTTAAGAAGACAATAGCCAAGCCCCATTGTAGCACACACACAAACTGCCTACAGTATGTGCCTTAAGAAAGACATGCTGGTGCATGGCTTTAATCCCATCACTTGGGAAGTAGAGATAAGCAGTCTATATGAGTTTGAGGCCAGCCTGGTCTACAAAGTGAATTCTGGAACTACCAAGGATATTACACAGCAAAATACTAACTTTGAAAAACAAATTTAAGCCTTCTCCTAATCATCCCTATCAAGGTGCAAAACTAAAAACAAGTAAACATTGCTTGAGCAAAGCCTAGCACAATTTAAATGTGGGAACTACATGTAATACTGAAAACAGAAAAATTTAAGAATACCTAACATTTAATAAAAATTACCAAGCAGGGAAACCAAATTAAACAACAGAATAAAACCACTAAGAAGAAATATATGAACCAGCTATGACAATACCCTATATGTTTAAGTAGAAGATGAAACTGTGTATTTACTATGGAGAACAGATGAAGGAACTAATATAATGAAATTATGTGTATATATATATATATATATATATGCACTTTTGTTTTAAAAAATCAAGCAATATATACTCACATATAGCTTGATTTTTTTTTTAAAAAAGTGCATCAAGTAGGATTAAGAGACCAGAAGAAAAATACCAGCATAGGAACATATAAATTACCCAAGATTATCTATCAATCATAGTAGCTCATAAGCCTACTGTATCAACTCTAATATTGAAAACCCAGAAAAAGGAGAGAAAAAGTGATGCGATAGCAAAGATCTTTAAAAAAATACCAAGAATATTTTATAGACTTGACACAAATTACAAACATGTACTTCCACTAAGTGACCAAGTTCAAGAGATATTTAAAATCAACTAATAAACAATCACTCAGAAATATGTAGCTGTATTAAAATAGCACATCAAGGGCCATATTGTCTGCAGCTTCCCGCCCAGCTAGTGGTGGGGAAGCCGGAGTGTCAGCCAGTGTGCCAGGTTCTCAGAACCATCCGGCGGTGGCGGAACCAGGTACCCGAGACAGCCCGAGCTTAAGACCTTCGGGGACTCAGGCCTGGAGTGGGAGTTGGGCACAGAATAGCAGCTGCACTCTGCACTCGCAGGGCGGACCCCGAGCTCCCTGCAGGCAGCTGCCATATTGCCTGCAGTTTCCCGCCCAGCTGGTGGTGAGGAAGCCGGAGTCAGCCAGTGTGCCAGGTGCCCAGACCCAGCCGGAGGCCGAACCAACCTCCCATCCAGCCACTGGCAGGGAAGCTGGAAACCGGACCCAGCCAGCTTCCCAGCAGCTTGGGACCAGCAGGCAGAACCAGATAACTGAGATATCCCAACTTTAAGACCCCTGGGGAAACAGGATATCAGACAGCAAACCCTGAGCAGGAGCAGTGCAGAGCAGCCGCCCAACAGGCGGAACCAAATACCTGGGATATCCTGAGTTTAAGACCTCGGGGGACTCAGGCCACCTGTCAGCAATCTGTGAGCAAGACCCCCGCAGAACAGTGATTCAGGTATCCCAGTCGCTGGGAAATAGCCTTACAACCCCACAGGAGGGTCAAGCACCAGCTAGTATCTACAGGACCAACTAACACCAGAGTTAACCAGATGGCAAAAGGCAAACGTAAGATCTCTACTAACAAAAATCAAGGCAATATGGCGGCATCCAAACCCAGTTCCCCAACAGCAATAAATATTGGATACCCCGAAACACCAGAAAAACAAGACTCAGATCTAAAATCACTGGTCAGGATGCTGATAGAGGAACACTTAGATAAATCTCTTAAAGTAATACATGAGAAAATAGATCAAAAGCTAGAAGCCATTGCAAGACAAACACAATTAAATCCCACATATCTCAACACACCAGAAAAACAAGACTCAGATCTAAAATCACTGGTAAAGATGCAGATTGAGGATCACTTAGATAAATTTCTTAAAGTAATAGAGGAGAAAATAGATCAAAAACTAGAAGCCCATACAAGGCAGACACAAAAATCACTTAAAGAAATCCAGGAGAATATAGAGCAAAAAATGAATCCCAATAAGGGGGAGAAACAAAAATCACCTAAAGAAATACAAGAGAACATGGGTCAACGAGTAGAAGTCATAAAAGAGGAAACACAATAATCCCTTAAAGAATTACAGGAAAACACAAACAAGCAACTGAAAGATCTGAGCAAAACCATACAAAATCTAAAAACAGAAGTAGAAACAACTAAGCAATCGCAAAGGGAGACAATGTTGGAGATAGAAAACCTTGGGAAGAAATCAGGAGTCATAGATGCAAATATCAACAATAGAATACAAGAGATAGAAGACAGAATCTCAGATGCTGAAGATACCATAGGAACCATGGATTCAACAATTAAAGAAAATGCAAAATGCAAAAAGCTGGTAACCCAAAACATTCAGGAAATCCAGGACACAATGAGAAGACCAAACCTAAGGATTATAGGGATAGATGAGAATGAAGATCTACAACTTAAAGGGCCAGCAAATATCTTCTACAAAATTATGGAAGAAAATTTCCCCAACCTAAAGAGAGAGATGCCCATGAATATACAAGAAGCCTATAGAACCCCAAATAGACTGGACCAGAACAGAAATACTTCCCGTCACATAATAATCAAAACCCCAAATGTACTAAACAAAGAAAGAATATTAAAGGCAGTAAGAGAAAAAGGACAAGTAACATATAAAGGAAGACCTATCAGAATTACATCAGACTTCTCACCTGAGACATTAAAGCTAGAAGATCCTGGGCAGACCTCATGCAGACCCTAAGAGAACACAAACTTCAGCCAAGACTACTATACCCAGCAAAACTCTCAATTGCCATAGATGGGGAAACCAAGATATTCCACGACAAAACCAAATTTGCAAGATACTTATCTACAAACCCAGCCCTACAAAGGATAATAGGGGAAAAATACCAACACAAGGGGGGAAACAACACCCCAGAAGAAACAAGATAGAAACCCCATCTCATCCAACCCAAAAGAAGAGAACCACTCAAATACAAATAATAATAACAATTCCCAAAATGTCAGGAAGTAATAATTACTATTCCTTAATATCTCTTAATATCAATGGACTCAATTCCCCAATCAAAAGACACAGACTAACAGACTGGATACGGAAACAGGACCCTACATTTTGCTGCATACAGGAAACACATCTCAGTGTCAAAGACAAACACCACCTTAGAGTAAAAGGCTGAAAGACAGTTCTACAAGCAAATGGTCCCAGGAAACAAGCTGGAGTAGCCATTCTAATATCAGATAAAATCGACTTTCAACCTAAAGTCATCAAAAGAGACACAGAAGGTCACTTCCTGCTTGTCAAAGGGAAAATCCACCAAGAAGAATTCTCAATACTGAACATCTATGCGCCAAATGCAAGGGCACCCTCATTCGTAAAAGAAACTTTACTAAAGCTTAAAGCACACATCGCACCTAACACAATGATTGTAGGTGACTTCAACACTCCACTCTCCTCAATGGACCAATCAGGAAAGCAGAAACTAAACAGGGACACAGTGAAACTAATTGAAGCTTTGGACCAATTGGATTTAACAGATATATATAGAACATTCCATCCTAAAAGAAAAGAGTATACCTTTTTCTCAGCACCGCACAGTACCTTCTCAAAAATTGATCATATAATTGGTCACAAGACAGACCTCAACAAATACAAGAAGACCGAACTAATCCCATGTCTCCTATCGCATCACTATGGAGTAAAAGTGGTCTTCAATAGCAAGAAGAACAACAGAAAGCCCACATACACATGGAAACTGAACAATACTCTACTCAATGACACCCTGGTCAAGGAAGAAATAAAGAAAGAAATCAAAGACTTTTTAGACTTCAATGAAAATGAAGGTACGACCTACCCAAATCTCTGGGATACAATGAAAGCAGTGCTAAGAGGAAAACTCATAGCCCTGAGTGCCTCCAAAAAGAAACTGGAAAGAGCATACACTAGCAACTTAACAGCACACCTGAAGGCCCTGGAACAAAAAGAAGCTAACTCACCCAGGAGGAGTAGAAGGGAGGAAATCATCAAACTAAGGGCTGAAATCAATCAAGCAGAAACAAAGAGAACCATACAAAGAATCAACAAAACCAAGAGCTGGTTCTTCGAGAAAATCAACAAGATAGATAAACCCTTAGCTAGACTAACCAAAGGGCACAGAGATAGTATCCAAATTAACAAAATTAAAAATGAAAAGGGGGATATAACAACAGAAACAGAGGAAATTCAAAAGATCATCAGATCCTACTACAAAGGCCTATACTCAAAACAACTGGAGAATCTGGAGGAAATGGACAATTTCCTAGACAGATACCAAATACCAAAATTAAATCAGCATCAAGTAGACCAGCTAAACAGTCCCATAACCCTTAAAGAAATAGAAGGGGTTATAGAAAGCCTCCCAACCAAAAAAAGTACGGGACCAGATGGTTTTAGTGCAGAATTCTACCAGACCTTCAAAGAAGACTTAACACCAATACTCTTCAAACTATTCCACAAAATAGAGACAGAAGGGACACTGCCCAACTCGTTCTTCGAAACCACAATTACGCTGACACCTAAACCACAAAAAGATTCAACAAAGAAAGAGAACTACAGGCCAATTTCTCTTATGAATATAGATGCAAAAATACTAAATAAAATTCTTGCCAACCGAATCCAAGAGCATATCAAAACGAACATTCACCATGATCAAGTAGGCTTCATTCCAGGAATGCAGGGATGGTTCAATATACGGAAATCCATCAATGTAATCCACTACATAAACAAACTCAAAGAAAAAACCACATGGTCATCTCATTAGATGCTGAAAAAGCATTTGACTAAATTCAGCATCCTTTCATGCTAAAAGTCTTGGAAAGAACAGGAATTCAAGGCCCATACCTAAACATAGTAAAAGCAATCTACAGCAAACCAGTAGCCAACATCAAAATAAATGGAGAGAAACTTGAAGCAATCCCACTAAAATCAGGGACTAGACAAGGCTGTCCTCTCTCTCCATATCTTTTCAATATAGTACTTGAAGTTCTAGCGAGAGCAATCAGACAACATAAGGAAGTCAAAGGGATACAAATTGGAAAGGGAGAAGTCAAAGTATCATTATTTGCAGATGATATGATAGTCTACTTAAGCGATCCAAAAAACTCCACCAGAGAACTTCTACAGCTGATAAACAACTTCAGCAACGTGGCTGGTTATAAAATTAACTCAAGCAAATCAGTAGCCTTCTTGTACTCAAAGGACAAGCAGGCTGAGAAAGAAGTTAGGGAAATAACACCCTTCACAATAGCCACAAACAACATAAAGTACCTTGGCGTAACTCTAACCAAACAAGTGAAAGATCTGTATGACAGGAACTTCAAGTCCTTGAAGAAAGAAATCGAAGAAGATCTCAGAAGATGGAAAAATATTTCTTGCTCCTGGATTGGCAGGATCAATATAGTAAAAATGGCCATCTTGCCAAAAGCAATCTACAGATTCAATGCAATCCCCATCAAAATCCCAAATCAATTCTTCATAGATCTAGAAAGAGCAATTCTCAAATTCATCTAGAGCAACAAAAAACCCAGGATAGCTAAAACTATTCTCAACAATAAAAGGACTTCTGGGGGAATCAATATCCCTGACCTCAAGCAGTACTACAGAGCAATTGTGTTAAAAACTGCATGGTATTGGTACAGCAACAGGCAGGTAGATCAATGGAATAGGATTGAAGACCCAGAAATGAACCCACAGACTTATGGTCACTTGATCTTTGATAAAGGAGCCACAACCATCCGGTGGAAAAAAGACAGCCTTTTCAACAAATGGTGCTGGTTCAACTGGAGGTCAACATGCAGAAGAATGCGAATTGACCCACTCTTATCTCCTTGTACTAAGATCAATTCCAAGTGGATCAAGGACCTCCACATAAAACCAGACACACTGAAACTATTAGAAAAGAAACTTGGGAAGACCCTGGAGGACATGGGCACAGGGATAAAGTTCCTGAACAGAACACCAATAGCTTATGCTCTAAGATCAAGAATTGGCAAATGGGACCTCATAAAATTACAAAGTTTCTGTAAGGAAAAGGACACTGTCAGAAGGACAAAACGACAACCAACAACGTGGGAAATGATCTTCACCAACCCCACATCCGACAGAGGGCTAATATCCAATATATACAAAGAACTCAAGAAATTAGACCCCAAATAACCAAATAACCCTATCAAAAAATGGGGTACAGAGCTAAACAAAGAATTTTCACCAGAAGAAATTCGGATGGCCGAGAAACACCTTAAGAGATGTTCAACATCATTAGTCATCAGGGAAATGCAAATCAAAACAACCCTGAGATTCCACCTCACTCCAGTCAGAATGGCTAAGATTAAAAACTCGAGAGACAACAAGTGCTGGCGAGGATGTGGAGAAAGAGGAACACTCCTCCACTGTTGGTGGGATTGCAAAATGGTAAAACCACTCTGGAAATCAGTGTGGCGGTTCCTCAGAAAATTGGGCATGCCACTCCCAGAGGACCCTGGCATACCACTCCTGGGCATATACCCAGAGGATTCCTCTGTATACAACAAAGACACATGCTCCACTATGTTTATAGCAGCCTTGTTTATAATAGCCAGAAATTGGAAGGAGCCCAGATATCCCTCAAAAGAGGAATGGATACAGAAAATGTGGTATATTTATACAATGGAGTACTACTCAGCAATTAAAAATAATGAATTCATGCAATTTGTAGGTAAATGGTTAGATCTGGAAACTATCATCCTAAGTGAGCTAACCCAATCACAAAAGAAAACACAGGAAATGCAATCACTGATAAGTGGATATTAATGAGCCCAGAAGCCCTAAATACTCAAGGCACAATTAGCAAGTCAAATGACTCTCAAGAAGAAAAAAAGGAGAGGACCCTGGGCCTGTAAAGATTGGATCCAGTATTGTAGACCCAGAACAGAGAAATCGTGGGGGGGGGGAAGAGTGGGGAATAGCATGGGGGGGGAGAGGAATTATGGGACATATGGTGGGGGGTAACTGGGAAAGGGGAAAGCCTTTGGAATGTAAACAAAGAATATAGAAAATAAAATAAAAAAAATTCTGGAAAATAAATAGCACATCAAGGGAATGAAACCCTGGAATTTGTATGTATTTAATTAAGCGTGAAAGACATTTTTACTAATTTTTATAAGAAATTTACCAAGTAAATGGAAGAAAAAAGACAAGCTTACCACTTTACAGTTCTCACAATAATAAGAACTGGAGTGATATTATTTAAATGTAAAGATCTACCAGTGAAAGGAGTTTATTATAAGCCCTAGAGAAGCATTTTAATTTTTTTTAAATTTATAGTTAGTAAGTCAGTATTCAAGGAAAATTAATGTAAAACAAAACCACTGATTAAAGGAAGACAGGGGAAAGATATCAAATATACCATAAAGAAGTATGAACAAACTAAAAGTAAACATCAAAAGTTATTCTTTCAAATCAACCATATCAGTAGTTTCACTAGTTGTAAATGGTCTAAACATTTGCCAAACTGCAGAGATTATTATATTATATTTAAAATAAGATACACTAGCTGCTGCTGAGAGTTCAGTGGACTCAGGACCCATCACTACCCAGCCACTGTGAAATACCTTTCCCCTTGGGTCTGGTCTTTTCTGCTGAGGCAGACTGCTAGATAGTCTGCTCCTCTGGAGGTATCATATCCTGAACCAGCCCAGAAGATCCGCTGTACTCAGAGCAATTGGTAAGAACCCTCTGGAAGTTCTACAGCTGCCAGTGGGAGCCCAATGGACTCGGGACCCATCTCCACCCAACCCCTTACCACCACCACCCACAGAATACCCCACCCCTTTCACCCAGTCCTTTCTGCTGGGGCAGACTCTTAGCTAGTCTGCTCCCCTGGAGATACTTCCTGAGCAAACCCAGAAGATCCACTGCACTCAGGGTAACTGACACCATAGGCTGAGGCACTCCAGGAAATCCACTGCTCACAGGGCAACTGACACTATAGCATGAGACATCCACGGAGATCTGTTACACACAGAATAACTAGCATTCCAGAAGATCTGCTATATCAAAAGCAACTGAGCAACTGATTGCCAGCTTGTCTGCTCTCCTGAAGACACAACAGCATGAAGGCATTCCAGGAGTTTCTCTGTACACAGGGCAACGGGGCAACAGACACCACATTCTGAAAACCTCCTAGGGGCTCTGTGGTATGCAATACAACTGACCCAACAGACTGAAAGCCTCCCTGGAATTCTGCTGCACACAGGGAAACAGAAACCAGGGTCAGTAACCCCCCTAGAGAACATCTTCACACAGGACAAGAGCCTGACTGCTCCTGCGAAGACCCAATAGTCTGAAGAACTCCCAGGAAATCTACTGCAGCCAGGGCAACAGATCAGCAACTTCTCTGCCCCTCTGAAGAGCCCCAGTTGGAAGGCCCCACAGGTGGTCTGGTACAGTCAGGGACTCAGGCCTACCAAGAGACCTGAAGCAAACCAGGGACAAAAAAAGGCAGATTCCACACATAGTTACCTAGACCAGCAAACACCAGGGACAACAAAAAGTCAATAGGCAAGCACAAGACCATAAGCAACAGAAGCCAATATACATGAGCATCATCAGAACCCAGTTCTCTCACCATAGCAATCCATGAATACACCAACATATCTGAAAATTAGAAAGCTGACCTAGAATACTATCTCATGAAGATAATAGAGTTCTTTAAAGAGGATATAAATAACTCACTGAAAGAAACACAGGAAACCACAAGCAAACAGGTGAAGGAATTAAATAAAGAAGTTCAGGAACTAAAAGTAGAAGTAGAAACAATAAAGAAAACAGAAATGGAGGTCAACCTGGAAATAGAAAACCTAGGAAAGAGGTCAGAAATTACACATGTAAGTATCACCAACAGAATACAAGAGAAAGAAAAGAGAATCTCGGGTATAGAAGATACCATAGAAGAGGTCGACACAACTGTCAAAGAAAATTCAAAACATAAAAAGCTTCTAACTTAATTCTTCCACTTTCTGTCTGCACCTGGAGCTGATTCAGTGCCACAGTGTCCAGAGTTGATCATGTGCTACAGTGCTCCAAACCCGAATACCACCTGGAAAGAGCAGGTCTCACAGGAGGGCTGTCAAGTCTGTGAGCAGAGGTAACACCACCACTTCTGCTCAGAGGGACTAATCCGGATCCCTCAGGACACAGGAACTGAGGAGCAGCCTGGGACAGGATCCTTCCAGTATCCATCTGCACCAGGAGCTGATCCTGTGCCATAACACTCCATACCCAAATAGCATCAGGAGAGAGTTGGTCTCCCAGGAGTGATGACACACCTGTGAGCACAGGTAAGACCAGCATTTCTGTTCAAATTCCTGGCCCAAGAGAGATCTGCCCAGATCCATCATGACACAGGAACCAATGGACAGCCTGAGAAAGGACCATTCTGGTTTCCCTCTGCACCCTGGAGATGACACTATGCCAAAGCTCTCGCTACTCTAATTCTTCCAGGAGAGAAATGGTCTCCCAGGATTATTGACACTAAGGCTCACAGAAAGACAAACCACAGTCAGAGACAGCAAGACCAGCTAAAACCAGAGATAACCAGATGGCAAGAGGCAAGAGCAAGAACATATGAAACAAAAACCAAGGCAATTTGACATCTTCAGAATCCAGTTTTACCACCACAGCAAGCCGTGCATACCCTACCACACCAGAAAAGGAACACTCTGATTTAAAATCACATTTCATGATAATTAAAAAGGACTTTAAGAAGGACATAAATAAATTCCTTAAAGAAATACAAGAGAACACAGGTAAACAGGTAGAAGCCCTTAAAAAGGAAACATAAAAATTCCTTAAAGAATTACAGGAAAACACAAACAAAAAGGTGAAGGAATTGAACAAAACCATCCAGGATCTAAAAACGGAAGCTGAAACAATAAAGAAATCACAAAGGGAGACAATCCTGGAGATAGAAAACCTAGAAAAGAGACCAGGAGTCATAGATGCAAGCATCAACAACAGAATACAATAGACAGAAAAGAGAATCTCAGGTGCCAAAGATACCATAAAAAACATTGACCCAACAGTCAAAGAAAATGCAAAATGCAGAAAGCTCCTAACCCAAAAATTCAGGAAATCCAGAACAAACTGAGAAGACCAAACCTAAGGATTGTAGGTATAAAAGAGAGTGAAGACTCCCAACTTAAAGGGCCAGTAAATATTTACAACAAAATTATAGAAGAAACTTCCCTAACCTAAAGAAAGAGATGCCCATTAACATACAAGAAGTCTACAGTACTCCAAATACACTGGACCAGAAAAGAAATTCCTCCTGTCATATAATAGTCAAAATGCCTAATACACTAAACAAAGAAAGAATATTAAAAGTAGTAAGGAAAAAAGGTCAAGTAACATGTAAAGGCAGACCTATCAGAATTATACCAGACTTCTCACCAGAGACTATGAAAGCTAGAAAATCCTTGGCAGATCTCATATGGACCCTAAGAGAACATAAATACCAGCCCAGGCTACTATACCCAGCAAAACTTTAAGTTACCTTAGAAACCAAGATATTCCATGACAGAAACAAATTTATACCATATCTTTACAAAAATCCAGCTCTAGAAAGGATAATAGATGGAAAACACATGGAGGGAAACTACACCCTAGAAAAGCAAGAAAGTAATTTTCTTTCAACAAACCCAAAAGAAGATAGCCACATAATCATAAAATCAATATCAAAAATAACAGGAAGCAACAGTCACTATTCCTTAATATCTCTTAATATCAATTGACTCAATTCCTTAATAAAAAGACATAGAAAACAGACTGGATATGTAAACAGGACCCAGCATTTTGCTGCATACAGGAAACTTACCTCAGTGTCAAAGACAGACACTACTTCAGAGTAAAGGTCTGGAAAACAATTTTCTAAGCAAATGGTCCTAACAAACAAGCTGGAGTAGCCATCCTAATATCAAATAAAATCAACTTTTAAGGAAGGACGCTGCATACTCATCAAAGTAAAAATCGACCAACACTCAATTCTCAACAGCTATGCTCCAAATGCAAGTACAACCACATTTATTTAAAAAAAATTACTGAACTCAAAGTACACATTGTACCTCACACAATGATAGTGGGAGATATCACATCACTGGACAGATTGTGGAAACCCAAACTGAACACAAAAACATTGAAACTAACAGAATTTATGGACCAAATGGTTTTAACAAATATATATAGAATATTTTATTCTAAAACAAAAGAATAAAACTTCTTCTCAGCACCTCATGGTACCTTCTCCAAAACTTACCATATATAATCAATCACAAAAAAAGGCCTCAATGGATACAAGAAGATTAAAATAATACCGTGAATCCTATCAGATCACCACAGACTAAGGCTGGTCTTCAATAGCAACAAAAACAACAGAAAGCCCACAAACACATGGAAGCTGAACAATGCCCTACTCACTGATAACTTGGTCAATGAAGAAATAAAGAAAGAAATTAAAGACATTTTAGGATTTAAAGAAAATGAAGGCACAACATTCCCAAAATTATGAGACACAATGAAAGCAGTGCTAAGAAGAAAACTCATAGCTCCAGAGTGCCTCCATAAAGAAACTGGAAAGAGCATACACTGGCAGCTTAACAGCACAGCTGAGAAGCTCTAGATCAAAAAGAAGTAAATACACCCAAGAGGAGCAGACAGCAGGGAACAATCAAACTCAGGGCTGAAACCAATCAAGTAGAAAGAAAAAGAACTATATAAAGAATCAACAAAACCAGAATCTGGGTCTTTGAAAAAAATCAAGAAGATAAAGACACCTTTAACCAGACTAACCAGAGGGCACAGAGACAGTATCCAAATTAACATATCCAGAAGCGAAAATGGAGACATAACAAAAGAAACAAAAGAAATTCAAAAAAATATCAGATATTACTACAAAAACCTATTCTCAACAAAACTGGAAAATCTGGATGAAATGGACAATTTTCTAGACAGATACCAGGTACCAAAGTTAAATCAAGATCAGATAAACCATCTAAACAGTCCTATAACCCCATAAGTAATAGAAGCAGTCATTAAAAGACAAGTATGCCAACCAAAAAAAAAATTACCAAGGACCAGATGAATTTAGTGCAGAATTCTATCAGGTCTTCAAAGAAGACCTAATACCAATACTCTTCAAAATATTCCAAAAGAAACAGAAGGAACACCACCCAATTCATTCTCCCTTGGAGATGGAATGGTTTCTGTCTAATCAGGAACTTGTCACTATTTCTTTTCACAAAGGACTTCATAAGAGCTTTTCTTCTACTTCTATCATGTTTAATATTCCAAATAGACTTTTAAAACTGGTTGAATGCATATTACTTTTAGCTTCAAAAGAAATCATGTATATTTAAGAGGCATTTAACTACTATAAATTATTTTGATGACTTTAAAAAATTTCAGTACCAGGTCATATATTTTAAAATAAATTATATTAGTTTAATAAAAAAAATGAAAATACAATCTCCTAACCCAAAGCTTCCAGGAAATTCAGGACACAATGAAAAGACCAAATCTAAAAATAATCGGAATAGAGCACAAAGTATCCCAGCTCAAAGGACTTGAAACTGTCTTCAACAAAATCATAGAATTAAACTGCCCCAACGTAAAGAAAGAGATGGCTATAAAGTTACAAGAAGCATATAGAACAAAAAATAAATGGGACCAGAAAAGAAAATCCTCCTATCACATATAATCAAAACACTAAAAACACAGATCAAAGAAAGAATATTAAAAGCTCCAAGGGAAAAGGGCCAAGTAACATACAAAGGTAGACCTATCAGAATTACACCAGACTTCACAACAGAGAATGTGAAAGCCAATACCAGAGCCTGGTCAGAGGTCATGCAGACTCTAAGAGAACACAAATGCTAGCCCAGGACTGTACCCAGCAAAACTCTAAATCAGCATAGATGGAGAAAACAAAGTATTCCAGGACAAAACCAAATTCAAACAGTATCTGTCTACCAATACAGCCCTACAGAAGAACCTAGAAGGAAAACTCCAACACAAGGAAAGTACCCACACTAAAGAAAAGCAAGCTTAATAAAGCATCTCACAACCAAGCCAAAAGGAAAGAGCCACAAGCATATAAAGACACCTACAAAAACAAACATATCAGAAACCAGCAGTCATCTCTCTTTAATATTTCTCAATATTAATGGACTCAACTCACCCATAAAAGATATAAACTAACAAACTGGATATGCAAACAAGATCCAGCATTTTGCTGCATACAAGAAACAGCTCAATCACAAAGACAGATATTATCTCAGAGTAAAAGGATGGAAAATGGTCATCCAAGCAAATGGTCCCAGGAAACAAGCAGGAGTTGCTATCCTAATATCCAATAAAATAAACTTTCAGCCAAAACTAATCAAGAGTGATGGACACTTCATATTCATCAAAGGATAATACACCAAGAAAAAAATCTCAATTCTGAGCATCTATGCCTCAAATGTAAGGACACAAACATTCATAAAAAAATCTTTACTAAAGCACAAAACACACATTGAACCCACACAATAATAGTGGGAGACTTCAACACCCCACTGTCATCAATGGACAGGTCATAGAAACAGAAACTAAACACAGACACAGTGAAACTAATAGATGTTATGAACCAAATTTATTTAACAGATATCTACAGAACATTTCACCCTAAAACAAAAGAACATAAATTCTTCTCAGCACCTCATAGAACCTTCTCCAAATTAACAATATAATTGGTTACAGAACAACTCTCAACAGATATAAGAATATTGAAATAATTCCATGCATCCTTTAAGTTCACCATGGCCAAAGGCTGGTCTTCAATAACAGCAAAAACAACAGAAAGGCCACATTCACATGGAAACTGAATGATTCTTTAATCAATGATAATGGACAGGGAAGAAATAAAGAAATATATTAAAGACTTCCTGGAATTTAATGATAATGTTGACACATCATACCCAAACTTGTGGGACACAATGAAAGTAGTGCTAAGAGGAAATTTCATAACTAAGCGCTCTGGTAAAGAAACTGTAGAGATCTTACACTAGCAACTTAACAGCACACCTGAGAGCTTTAGAAAAGAAGGAAGCAAAACAGACCCAAGAGGAGTAGAAGGCAGGAAATACACAAATTCTGGACTGAAATCAACCAAATAGAAATAAAGAGAACAGCTGGGCGTCGTGGCGCATGCCTGTAATCCCAGCATTTGGGAAGCAGAGGCAGGTGGATTTCTGAGTTCGAGGCCAGCCTGGTCTACAAAGTGAGTTCCAGGACAGCCAGGACTACACAGAGAAACCTATCTCGAAAAACCAAAACAACAACAACAACAAAAAAAAAAAAAGAAAAGAAAAGAAATAAAGAGAACAATACAAAAACCCAACAAAACCAAAAGCTGGTGCTTTGAGAGAATCAACAAGATAAATAAACCCCTAGTCAAACTAATTTATGTGCCCAGAAGCAGTATCCAAATTAACAAAATCCAAAATCAGAAATGAAAAGGAAGACATAACAACAGAAATGGAGGAAATTTTAAAAAGATTATCAGATCTTACTACAGTAACCTATCCTCAATAAAACCAGAAAATCTAAATGAAATGAATGGTTTTTCTAGACAGATACCACATACCAACATTAACTCAAGAGCAGGTAAACTATCTAAACAGGCTGACATCCCATAAAGAAATAGAACCCTCACAACCATAAAAAGGACAGGGCCAGATGGATTTAGTGTAGAGTTCTATCAGACCTTCAAAGAATACCTGATAGAAATATTCCTCAAATTATTCTATAAAATAGAAACAGAAGAAACACTACTTGATTCATTATATGAAGCCACAATTACTCTGACACCTAAACCACCCAACCAAAAAAGAGAACTTCAGACCAATCTCACTTATGAATATCAATGCAAAAATACTTAATAAAATTCTTGGAAACCAAATCCAAGAACACATCAAAACCACCATTCACTAAGATCAAGTCAGCTTCTTCCCAGGCATGCAGGGTTGGTTCAATATATGACAACCCATTAACATAATCTACTATATAAACAAACTCAAAGAAAAAAATCACATGATCATCTTCTTAGATGCAGAAAAAGCATTTGACAAAACACATCACTCCTTCATGTTAAAAGTATTGGAGAGATCAGGAATTCAAGACCCGCACCTAAATATAATAAAAGCAATTTACTGCAAGCCAACAGCAAATATCAAGTTAAATGGAGACACAATTGAAGCAATCCCACTAAAACTGGGAACAAGACAAGGATGTCCACTCACCCCATATATATTCAATATAATACTCAGAGTGCTAACTAGAACAGTAAGTCAACAAAAAGAGATCAAGGGGATAGGAACTGGCAAAGAAGAAATAAAGGTATCACTATTTGCAGATGATGATAGTACATATAAGGGATCCCAAAAAACTCTACCAGGGAACTAATCCAGCTGATAAACAACTTCAGCAAAATGGTCGGATATAAAATTAACTCAAATAAATCATTAGTCTTCCTTTATACAAATGATAAACAGGCTGAGGAAGAAATTAAGGAAACAACTCCCTTCACAATAGGCACAGATAATATAAAATCTCTAGGAGTAACTCTAACCAAACAAGTAAAAGATCTTTACAACATCTTCAAGTCTCTCAAGAAAGAAATTGAAGATGATCTCAGAAAATGGAGAGATCTCCCATGCTCATGGATTGGCAGAATTAATATAGTAAAAATGGCAATCTACAGATTTAATGCAATCCTCATTAAAATCCCAACACAATTCTCCAAAGACATAGAAAAAGCAATTCTCAAATTTATCTGGAATGGAAAAAAGAAAGAAAGAAAGAAAGAAAGAAAGAAAGAAAGAAAGAAAGAAAGAAAGAATCCTCAACAATAAAAGAATTGCTGTAGGAATCACCATTCCTCATCTCAAGCTTTATTACAGAGCAATTGTGATTTAAAAATGCATCGTATTGATACAGACAGATATTTTGATCAATGGAATAGAATTGAAGACCCAGAAATAAAACCACATACTTATGGGCACTTCATTTTTGACAAAGAAACCAAACATATGCAATGAAAAAAAGAAAGCATTGTCAACAAATGGTGCTGTTCTAACATGCTGTTAATATGTAGAAAAATGAAAATAGACCCATATTTGTCACCTTGCACAAAGGTCAAGTTCAAGTAGATCAAGGACCACAACATAAAACCTGATACACTGAATCTAATAGAAGCTACTTGAACTCATTTGCACACGGGGAAATTTTCTAAACAGAACTCCAATGACTCATGCTCTAAGATCAAGAATTGATAAATGGAACCTCATGAAACTGGAAAGCTTCTGTAAGGCAAAAGACATAGCCAATAAGACAAACCAGCAACCTACAGATTGGGAAAAAAATCTTCACTTACCACCAGAAAACCAAACAACCCAATCAAAAGAAGGGGTATAGAATTAACCAAGTTTTCACAAGTGAGGAATTTTGAATGGCTGAGAAATACCTAAAGAAATGTTCAAAGTCCTCAGTGATCAGAGAAATGCAAATCAAAATGACCCTGTGATTCCACCTTACACCAATCAGAATGGCTAAGATCAAAACCTCAGATGACAGCACATGTTGTCTAAGATGTGGAGAAAGATGAACACCCCTTCGTTGCTGGTGGAATTGCAAACTGGTACAACCATTCTGGAAATCAATGTTCCTCAGAAAATTGGAACCTGTAGATACCTGTAGACCCAGCAATACCACTCTTGCGAATTTACCCAAAAATGCTCCACCATGCCACAGGGGCACATGTTCTGCTATGTTCATAGTGGCCCTGTTTTTGATAACCAGTAGCTGGAAATAACCCAGGTGTCCAACCACACAATAATGGATACATAAAATGTGGTTCATTTACACAATGGAATACTACTCAGCTATTAAGAATGATGACATCCTGAGTTTTGCAGGCAAATGGATGGAAGTAGAAAATATCATCCTGAGTAAGGTAACTCAGGCCCAAAAGGACATAAATGGTATGTAATCACTAATGAGTGGATATTAGCAAAAAAAAAAAAAAAAAAAAAAAGAGCTGAATATCCAAGATACAGCCCACAGAACTCAAAAAGATCAACAAGCTGAAGACCCAAGTGAGGACACCTCAGTCACACTTGACTTGGGAGGGAGATGAAAGAACCACAAGGAGAGAAAGAGAGACCTGGGAGAGAAAGTGGATGGGGGTTGGAGTGGAGACAGGAACATAATCTGTATTTCATGGGGGAAATTGAGTGAAATCCCTGAGGGCCAGCAGAAAGAATGGAAACATGACACTTCGGGAGGTAGGAGGCTGGGGGGAACCCTCCAGAATGTACTAGAGACCTGGGAGGAAAGAGTCTCAAAGATATGAACCTTAGGTGAAAAGCCCTGCATAGGGGAGAGGAAACTTGTAGTACACACCTCCAGCAGAAAGACAGAGCATCAAGTAAGCGACGAGGTTACAATCCCACAGTCAAAGATATCTCAAAGATATCAGACTCAAAGATATGAAGCTTAGATGAAAAGCCCTACATAGGGGAGAGGAAACTTGTAGTGCACACCTCCAGCAGAAAGACAGAGCATCAAGTAAGGAATGAGGTTACCATCCCACAGTCAAAACTTTGACCCATAATTGTTTCTGTCTGAAAGAACTGCAGGGACAAAAATGGAGAACAGCCTGAGAAAAAAGGAGGTCCAGCAACAGGCCCAAAGTGAGATCCACCTCAAAGGGAGGCCCCAAGGCTTGACACTAATACTGAGGCTACGAAGAGCTCACAATAAGGGACCTATCATGGCTGCACTGTGAAAGATCCAACAAGCAGCTGAAAGATTTAGATGCAGATATTTGCACCCAACCAATGGACAAAAGATGCTGACCCCTGTGGTTGAATTAGAGGAAAGCTGGAAAAAACTGATGAGGAGGGCAGCCCTGTAGGAGGACCAGCAGTCTCAATTAACCTGGATCCCTCAGATCTCTCAGATCCTGGAAGCATACACCAGCTGATATGAGGCCCCCAACACATATACAGCAGAGGACTGCCAGCTCTAGGTTTAGTCAGAGAAGATGCACCTAATCCTCAAGAGACTGGAGGCCCGATATTGCCTGCAGCTTCCCGCCCAGCTGGCAGTGGGGAAGCCGGAGGGTCACCCAGCGTGCCAGGTGCTCAGAACCATCCGGCGGCGGCGGCAGAACCAGGTACCCGAGACAGCCCAAGCTTAAGACCTTCGGGGACTCAGGCCTGGAGTGGGAGTTGGGCACAGAATAGCGGGTGCACTCTGCACTCGCGCGGCGGACCCCGAGCTCCCTGCAGGCAGCTGCCATATTGCCTGCAGCTTCCCGCCCAGCTAGTGGTGGGGAAGCCGGAGGGTCACCCAGCGTGCCAGGTGCTCAGAACCATCCGGCGGCGGCGGCAGAACCAGGTACCCGAGACAGCCCAAGCTTAAGACCTTCGGGGACTCAGGCCTGGAGTGGGAATTGGGCACAGAATAGCGGGTGCACTCTGCACTCGCACGCGGGGCGGACCCCGAGCTCCCTGCAGGCAGCTGCCATATTGCCTGCAGCTTCCCGTCCAGCTGGTGGTGAGGAAGCCAGAGTCAGCCAGTGTGCCAGGTACCCAGACCCAGCCGGAGGCCGAACCAGCCTCCCATCCAGCCAGTGGCAGGGAAGCTGGAAACCGGACCCAGCCAGCTTCCCAGCAGCTTGGGACCAGCAGGCGGAACCAGATAACTGAGATATCCCATCTTTAAGACCCCTGGGGAAACAGGATATCAGACAGCGAACCCTGAGCAGGAGCAGTGCAGAGCAGCCGCCCAACAGGCGGAACCAAATACCTGGGATATCCTGAGTTTAAGACCTCGGGGGACTCAGGCCACCTGTCAGCAATCTGTGAGCAAGACCCCCGCAGGACAGTGATTCAGGTATCCCAGTCACTGGGAAATAGCCTTACAACCCCACAGGAGGGTCAAGCACCAGCTAGTATCTACAGGACCAACTAACACCAGAGTTAACCAGATGGCAAAAGGCAAACGTAAGATCACTACTAACAAAAATCGAGGCAATATGGCAGCATCCGAACCCAGTTCCCCAACAGCAATAAATATTGGATACCCCGAAACACCAGAAAAACAAGACTCAGATCTAAAATCACTGGTCAGGATGCTGATAGAGGAACACTTAGATAAATCTCTTAAAGTAATACATGAGAAAATAGATCAAAAGCTAGAAGCCATTGCAAGACAAACACAATTAAATCCCACATATCTCAACACACCAGAAAAACAAGACTCAGATCTAAAATCACTGGTAAAGATGCAGATTGAGGATCACTTAGATAAATTTCTTAAAGTAATAGAGGAGAAAATAGATCAAAAACTAGAAGCCCATACAAGGCAGACACAAAAATCACTTAAAGAAATCCAGGAGAATATAGAGCAAAAAGTGAATCCCAATACGGGGGAGAAACAAAAATCACCCAAAGAAATACAAGAGAACATGGGTCAACGAGTAGAAGTCATAAAGGAGGAAACACAAAAATCCCTTAAAGAATTACAGGAAAACACAAACAAGCAACTGAAAGATCTGAGCAAAACCATACAAAATCTAAAAACAGAAGTAGAAACAACTAAGCAATCGCAAAGGGAGACAATGTTGGAGATAGAAAACCTTGGGAAGAAATCAGGAGTCATAGATGCAAATATCAACAATAGAATACAAGAGATAGAAGACAGAATCTCAGATGCTGAAGATACCATAGGAACCATGGATTCAACAATTAAAGAAAATGCAAAATGCAAAAAGCTGGTAACCCAAAACATTCAGGAAATCCAGGACACAATGAGAAGACCAAACCTAAGGATTATAGGGATAGATGAGAATGAAGATCTACAACTTAAAGGGCCAGCAAATATCTTCTACAAAATTATGGAAGAAAATTTCCCCAACCTAAAGAGAGAGATGCCCATGAATATACAAGAAGCCTATAGAACCCCAAATAGACTGGACCAGAACAGAAATACTTCCCGTCACATAATAGTCAAAACCCCAAATGTACTAAACAAAGAAAGAATATTAAAAGCAGTAAGAGAAAAAGGACAAGTAACATATAAAGGAAGACCTATCAGAATTACACCAGACTTCTCACCTGAGACCATGAAAGCTAGAAGATCCTGGGCAGACCTTATGCAGACCCTAAGAGAACACAAACTTCAGCCAAGACTACTATACCCAGCGAAACTCTCAATTGCCATAGATGGGGAAACCAAGATATTCCACGACAAAACCAAATTTGCAAGATACTTATCTACAAACCCAGCCCTACAAAGGATAATAGGGGAAAAATACCAACACAAGGGGGGAAACAACACCCCAGAAGAAACAAGATAGAAACCCCATCTCATCCAACCCAAAAGAAGAGAACCACTCAAATACAAATAATAATAACAATTCCCAAAATGTCAGGAAGTAATAATTACTATTCCTTAATATCTCTTAATATCAATGGACTCAATTCCCCAATCAAAAGACACAGACTAACAGACTGGATACGGAAACAGGACCCTACATTTTGCTGCATACAGGAAACACATCTCAGTGTCAAAGACAAACACCACCTTAGAGTAAAAGGCTGGAAGACAGTTCTACAAGCAAATGGTCCCAGGAAACAAGCTGGAGTAGCCATTCTAATATCAGATAAAATCGACTTTCAACCTAAAGTCATCAAAAGAGACACAGAAGGTCACTTCCTGCTTGTCAAAGGGAAAATCCACCAAGAAGAATTCTCAATACTGAACATCTATGCACCAAATGCAAGGGCACCCTCATTCGTAAAAGAAACTTTACTAAAGCTTAAAGCACACATCGCACCTAACACAATGATTGTAGGTGACTTCAACACTCCACTCTCCTCAATGGACCGATCAGGAAAGCAGAAACTAAACAGGGACACAGTGAAACTAATTGAAGCTATGGACCAATTGGATTTAACAGATATATATAGAACATTCCATCCTAAAACAAAAGAGTATACCTTTTTCTCAGCACCGCACGGTACCTTCTCAAAAATTGATCATATAATTGGTCACAAGACAGACCTCAACAAATACAAGAAGACCGAACTAATCCCATGTCTCCTATCGGATCACTACGGAGTAAAAGTGGTCTTCAATAGCAAGAAGAACTACAGAAAGCCCACATACACATGGAAACTGAACAATACTCTACTCAATGACACCCTGGTCAAGGAAGAAATAAAGAAAGAAATCAAAGACTTTTTAGACTTCAATGAAAATGAAGGTACGACCTACCCAAATTTCTGGGATACAATGAAAGCAGTGCTAAGAGGAAAACTCATAGCCCTGAGTGCCTCCAAAAAGAAACTGGAAAGAGCATACACTAGCAACTTAACAGCACACCTGAAGGCGCTGGAACAAAAAGAAGCTAACTCACCCAGGAGGAGTAGAAGAGAGGAAATCATCAAACTAAGGGCTGAAATCAATCAAGCAGAAACAAAGAGAACCATACAAAGAATCAACAAAACCAAGAGCTGGTTCTTCGAGAAAATCAACAAGATAGATAAACCCTTAGCTAGACTAACCAAAGGGCACAGAGATAGTATCCAAATTAACAAAATTAAAAATGAAAAGGGGGATATAACAACAGAAACAGAGGAAATTCAAAAGATCATCAGATCCTACTACAAAGGCCTATACTCAAAACAACTGGAGAATCTGGAGGAAATGGACAATTTCCTAGACAGATACCAAATACCAAAATTAAATCAGCATCAAGTAGACCAGCTAAACAGTCCCATAACCCTTAAAGAAATAGAAGGGGTTATAGAAAGCCTCCCAACCAAAAAAAGTACGGGACCAGATGGTTTTAGTGCAGAATTCTACCAGACCTTCAAAGAAGAATTAACACCAATACTCTTCAAACTATTCCACAAAATAGAGACAGAAGGGACACTGCCCAACTCATTCTTCGAAACCACAATTACGCTGATACCTAAACCACAAAAAGATCCAACAAAGAAAGAGAACTACAGGCCAATTTCTCTTATGAATATAGATGCAAAAATACTAAATAAAATTCTTGCCAACCGAATCCAAGAGCATATC
This sequence comes from Apodemus agrarius, assembly GCA_964023405.1. Taxonomy (NCBI): domain Eukaryota; kingdom Metazoa; phylum Chordata; class Mammalia; order Rodentia; family Muridae; genus Apodemus; species Apodemus agrarius. The sequence continues at coordinate 60,119,126 of OZ030022.1, read as the reverse complement.
AAAACGATCATTCACCATGATCAAGTAGGCTTCATTCCAGGAATGCAGGGATGGTTCAATATACGGAAATCCATCAATGTAATCCACTACATAAACAAACTAAAAGAAAAAAACCACATGGTCATCTCATTAGATGCTGAAAAAGCATTTGACAAAATTCAGCATCCTTTCATGCTAAAAGTCTTGGAAAGAGCAGGAATTCAAGGCCCATACCTAAACATAGTAAAAGCAATCTACAGCAAACCAGTAGCCAACATCAAAATAAATGGAGAGAAACTTGAAGCAATTCCACTAAAATCAGGGACTAGACAAGGCTGTCCTCTCTCTCCATATCTTTTCAATATAGTACTTGAAGTTCTAGCGAGAGCAATCAGACAACATAAGGAAGTCAAAGGGATACAAATTGGAAAGGAAGAAGTCAAAGTATCATTATTTGCAGATGATATGATAGTCTACTTAAGCGATCCAAAAAACTCCACCAGAGAACTTCTACAGCTGATAAACAACTTCAGCAACGTGGCTGGTTATAAAATTAACTCAAGCAAATCAGTAGCCTTCTTGTACTCAAAGGACAAGCAGGCTGAGAAAGAAGTTAGGGAAATAACACCCTTCACAATAGCCTCAAACAACATAAAGTACCTTGGCGTAACTCTAACCAAACAAGTGAAAGATCTGTATGACAGGAACTTCAAGTCCCTGAAGAAAGAATTCGAAGAAGACCTCAGGAGATGGAAAAATATTTCTTGCTCCTGGATTGGCAGGATCAATATAGTAAAAATGGCCATCTTGCCAAAAGCAATCTACAGATTCAATGCAATCCCCATCAAAATCCCAAATCAATTCTTCATAGATCTAGAAAGAGCAATTCTCAAATTCATCTGGAGCAACAAAAAACCTAGGATAGCCAAAACTATTCTCAACAATAAAAGGACTTCTGGGGGAATCAATATCCCTGACCTCAAGCAGTACTACAGAGCAATTGTGTTAAAAACTGCATGGTATTGGTACAGCAACAGGCAGGTAGATCAATGGAATAGGATTGAAGACCCAGAAATTAACCCACAGACTTATGGTCACTTGATCTTTGATAAAGGAGCCACAACCATCCGGTGGAAAAAAGATAGCCTTTTCAACAAATGGTGCTGGTTCAACTGGAGGTCAACATGCAGAAGAATGCGAATTGACCCACTCTTATCTCCTTGTACTAAGATCAACTCCAAATGGATCAAGGACCTCCACATAAAACCAGACACACTGAAACTATTAGAAAAGAAACTTGGGAAGACCCTGGAGGACATGGGCACAGGGGTAAAGTTCCTGAACAGAACACCAATAGCTTATGCTCTAAGATCAAGAATGGACAAATGGGACCTCATAAAATTACAAAGTTTCTGTAAGGCAAAGGACACTGTCAGAAAGACAAAACGGCAACCAACAACGTGGGAAATGATCTTCACCAACCCCACATCCGACAGAGGGCTAATATCCAATATATACAAAGAACTCAAGAAGTTAGACCCCAAAGAACCAAATAACCCTATCAAAAAATGGGGCACAGAGCTAAACAAAGAATTTTCACCAGAAGAAATTCGGATGGCCGAGAAACACCTTAAGAGATGTTCAACATCATTAGTCATCAGGGAAATGCAAATCAAAACAACCCTGGGATTCCACCTCACTCCAGTCAGAATGGCTAAGATTAAAAACTCGAGAGACAACAAGTGCTGGCGAGGATGTGGAGAAAGAGGAACACTCCTCCACTGTTGGTGGGATTGCAAAATGGTAAAACCACTCTGGAAATCAGTGTGGCGGTTCCTCAGAAAATTGGGCATGCCACTCCCAGAGGACCCTGGCATACCACTCCTGGGCATATACCCAGAGGATTCCCCTGCATACAACAAAGACACGTGCTCCACTATGTTTATAGCAGCCTTGTTTATAATAGCCAGAAATTGGAAGGAGCCCAGATATCCCTCAAAGGAGGAATGGATACAGAAAATGTGGTATATTTATACAATGGAGTACTACTCAGCAATTAAAAATAATGAATTCATGCAATTTGTAGGTAAATGGTTAGATCTGGAAACTATCATCCTAAGTGAGCTAACCCAATCACAAAAGAATACACACGAAATGCAATCACTGATAAGTGGATATTAATGAGCCCAGAAGCCCTAAATACTCAAGGCACAATTAGCAAGTCAAATGACTCTCAAGAAGAAAAAAAGGAGAGAACCCTGGGCCTGTAAAGATTGGATCCAGTATTGTAGACCCAGAACAGAGAAATCGTGGGGGGGGGAAAGAGTGGGGAATAGCATGGGGGGGAGAGGAATTATGGGACATATGGTGGGGGGTACCTGGGAAAGGGGAAAGCCTTTGGAATGTAAACAAAGAATATAGAAAATAAAAAAAAATGATAAAAAAAAAGAAAATAAAAAAAGATTAAAAAAAAAAAGAGAGAGACTGGAGGCCCCAGGAACTTTAGAGGTCTGGTGGGGTGGGGGGGCAGCAGGTGGGATCATCCTCATGGAGATAGAGGGTGGGGAGGAGATATGGGATATGGAACAGTTGGAGGGTGGAGCGGGAGGGGAATAAAATCTGAAGTTTAAATTAACTAATTAATTAATTAATTATAAAAAACCAAGATGCACCTATTTTAACCTACAAGAAACTGACTTTACTTGTGACATAATCAGTATTCACATACTCAATATTAGAGTGCTTACCTGTCATGCACCAGTCAATGGATTTAATCCTGAGACCTTCAAAAAGGAGAAAAAGAGAAGTTGATTTTAAATATTAAGATATGCATAAAAATAACATAGTAAAAATGTCATACCATGAAAATATTTTGTCTAAAATGAAATTCTTATATAGAGTTGAAACCTTATGAGCTTTTCTCCATCCACATTACCATGACATTATAAAGACATCAGTGTATACTTGCATATTTAGCAATACATATGTGTATATACATATGCATAACTGTATGTAACAATGATTCTATCCCATATACAGTAACCAAACCCAGACACTATTGTGGTTGCCAATAAGTGCTTGCTGACAGGAACCTGATATAGGTTTTTCCTGAGAGTCTATGCCAGTAGTTGATAAATCAGCCAACCATTGGACTAAGCACAAGCTCCCCAATGGAGAAGCTAGAGAAAGGTCCCAAGAAGATGAAGGAGCTTGTAACCCCAGAGGAAGAACCAACTGGTAGCTCCAGAGCTCCCAGGGACTAAACCACCAACCAAAGAGTACACATGGAAGGACCCATGTCTCCAGCTGCATATGTAGCAGAGGATGGCCTTGTTGGACATCAAAGAGAGGAGAGGCCCTTGGTCCTGAGAAGGCTTGATGCCCCAGTATAGGGGAATACCAGGACAGGGAAGTGAGAGTGGGTTGGTTGGTGAGCAGGGGAACAGGGGATGGGATAGGGTACTTTTGAAATGGAAATAAGGAAAGGGGATGACATTTGAAATGGAAATAAAGAAAATATCCAATAAAAATAAAAACAAAGCAAAACAATGATTGGTGGAAAAAGAGGCAATGAATTTGAAAGAAAAACAAGTCGCGGTACATGGAAAAATTTAGAGAGACAAAAGAGAAAATGAGAAATGATATAATTGTATTATAATCTCAAATATTAAAAGCTGAAACTAACATTATTTTAAGACAAATTACACTGAAGAATAATAAATACTGTCACATATACACAGACACATTTAAAAAGTCATACTTACAGGTGAAAGCACAACATGAAATTTTAGGGCATTCCACTAAATCCATATTAAAAAATTTAGAGCACTGAACACTTATTCAATAATAAACTGCATTGGAGGTATATTAGTTAATCCAGATTTAAATGTTACATAGTGTTTATATCAAAATATCATGTCACCACATTAACATAAACACTGAGTTTTGATATACTTACTAAAATATATTTTGGGTATTTTATATATGATTATTGTACTTATATCATTTTAACCCCTACTTCTTCCCAACTCTTACCACGTGCTTCCTACTCCCTCTCAAACTCATGACCTCTTGCTCTATAATTATTGTTAAACACACACACACACACACACACACACACACACACGAGCACACATGCATGCACACACACTATACACTATACATACTTACTGCCTAATAAGCCCATTCAGTCTTCTTTAGTATTCATATGTGTTTAAGAGCCATCCATACCTTTGAGTATAAGGATAAGTATTTAGAATATATTTAAATTGCATTGCTTAGCCATGACATCTCTAGCCTCTAGTAGTTGGTTAAATTTACAGTACTTCCCTTTTATTAATTAGGCCTTAAGTCCAGTAAGGCAGTATTAGTTACCCCTGAGGTATAAGTGTGACTATTGAACCATTGCAGATACCTTGACAAACTGATCATGTTGTGGTTCTTTATGACTGAAGACAGCTACTGATTGGTTTTTCTCCTTTGGTGGCCTGTATACTACCTTCCAATAATATGAAAGCTAGTCCTCAGGGAGAAGGCTTCCAGCAAGTTCAATCTTTGATTCCTTCAAGCCTTGTGTCAAAAGAGCATAGTGTCTTTAGCAATAGGGTCTTTCCTTCAAGTTCTGGTAGGCAAGCAAGGGTATTATAAACAGTCTATATTGTTTGGGGAGTCCTCCCCCAACAAGTCATAGAGAGATTTCCTGTGCCTAGTACTGGTGATTTGGTTAGATAGGTCATGAATCTTAAGGAGAATTACCACTCCATAATTCCTTTTAATATGTGTGTGTGTGTCTGTTATATATGTCTTTAAGGAAGCTTATAAAATAACGTTTCTTATTTATTTTAAATACATCCTCAGTATTATCTTTTCTTCTTCCATTTCCCTCTGTAGAAGTCCAGTGCTCTTCTGATATAAGAAGAGTCTAATCTAGAAGGTAGTTTTAGTAGTGGACAAAGGCAATCTTCTCTATACAGCACGGTATATACTACACAGTAAATACTACAACAAGGAATGAGAAACTTCTGTCTTAATCTTTAACAGTCATCTCAAAAGAAAAAATTGTTTTCCTGGCCTTGCTAACTCAACAACACAGAAAGCCAGAATCAGATACCGTTACTCTAAATCTACATGTCTCAAATGTATTTTAGAAGTGGAGAGGGGATTGATTCCTTTCCACACCTCGCTGCTTTCAGTACACAGTCTTAGGTGTGGTCACCACATCTCATACACAAACACTATTTTGAATTATGGGCATGAAAGAGTCATAAATGAAAACTAGCATGGTATACTGGGGTGCCAAAATTGTAAGATTGGTTACAGTGTTTTCCCTAGAAGTCACTTCATTCTGAATAGGTTGGCAATTTGATATGTAAATTAGACAAGCATTTAGATTCAAATTACATAAGCACACCATTAACTTGGTTACAGGTGAAGTGAAAATCTTAATTGTAAAGGCAGGTTGCAAACAGCATTTCTTTAAAAAAAAAAAAATACCCACCAGTCAGTCCACTTTTCAGACCTTTACCAGAGGAGTCATTGTACAACTCGTGTCATTGGAGAACAACTCATAGCCACTAAAACATTTCCAAGAATGCTTCACTTTTCTTAGAGTTGTGCAGAAGCCCTTGTCATTTAAATATGGCTTTTGACAACCAGCTCTTCGCTTTCCAGATGGGCATGCCCCCCCATTAAAACATGACTGAGTGTCTACTCTGTGCGAAGTTCTCCTTTAAGTGCTAAGGAACAAACATTAATAGAAACTCAGAGTCTTTTAGGGATGAGGGATGAAAGGAGAGGCAACAATGGCACATTAAAGTGAGAGCTGAAGGTCTTCACATCCTTAAATTGGTTGACCTGAGACACAGGTGAGTGTCTGGGTTTTATACTTCTCTATTCTGCACTGGATTATCATTCCACTCCCAGTGAGCTCAGAATTCTTTCTTTAGAAGCTGTGGCTGCCAACACAGCGACATCCTATTTCTACTAGGGGAAAACGTGGAGGCTCAAAGTTAGAGACGTGCTACAAACCTATGTAAACAGACGATTATCAGTGACTGCTGCACACATTTCACATTTGATGCCAGCTATCAGTCTAATGAATGTGTGTTATCAGGGGCAAGGCCAAGACTGAACACAAGAAGAGAAAGGGATAAGGTATTTTCTGTTTAATCTGTAAAGCCCAAGAGGCCAAATGAGTGTCATATTTGTGACTGTACGATCTCCCAACCCATGCTTCACACACAGTGGGGTTAGATGGCCCTGGACTATCAAAAGAGTGAATGTAGACTTGAATGATAAACTCTACTTTTCAGAACCTTAGGCAGAATAAGTAGCTATTTCAGTTAATGAAAAAGGAATGTTGCAATGCAAAGACAGCATGTGAAAATGATTGTTCTAAAAGAAAATTGAAACAATTAAAAAAAAACTGGCAAGAAATTGACGAGTCATGAAACTGCAGACAGACCAGTCCAGCAAAAGCCAAGAATAAGGAAGTTAATAAGGAGAAAGCGGCTAGAAGTCCAATTCTTAGTCAAGTGTGATAAACACATTAATTTCACCTCTTAAAATTTAGACTCAGTTGTATGTAGCTGCTTGTATTATGAATGCAAATTATGTTCCCTAAAAAGCTGTTTGCATGAGAAGGTCTACACATAGGTTCTGGGAACCTGCCTCCAGTTGGTTCGAACTCATAAATAAATATGCTCACAACCAATAGCTAGGGAAGACAGACAGAGGTGGGATTTTAGGATTTTCTGGGTTTGGGACCAGGAGCACCGAGAGAAAGTAGAGATCTGTCATGCTGGGAGAGAAAAGTGCAGAACAGCCACCATGAAAGCACACTCAGAGGACTGCCCAACTGGGTCCAGGGCAGCCAAGATAGAACATAGAATTAGTAAGTAATAACTCAAGATTATTGGTAGGAGGTATATTAACAGTATAGAGATTAGGCAGTGGCCCAGTTATTGTGCTGTTTAAGGCATATTAAAGTATAAAGGCTCTATGTATGTCTGTCACTAGGGAACAAAAGCCATTGAGGAGGGTAGCAAACCCATCAATGGAATTTATTAACTAGTAATTAATTCAACAATCAATCACACTTTTCCCCATGAGCTGGGTGAGAGTTCACTAGCATTTTGAATCTTGTCTCTATTTTAAATCCTTAGCCACCTTCTCTAGGTCATTATGGATTTATGAGATTATCACAATAAATGTGCTATCTGTCTGAGTATAAACAAACATGATTATTTAAAACATAACTTATTTAAGTGTTCCCAAATCTTAGTGGATTGCTCTTAGTTATCAAGGTTGGAAAGCTCATAAAACCATTCTATAGTTGAGGAAGAGTGTTGATCAGTCTTAAAATTAACATTTTCTTTTTGTATGCCTGCAGCAATGGATTCTGAATGCTTCCTTTAATTAGAAAGACCCAATTATAAAAAAAAAAAAATTCTCTAACGGTGAAGCAAACGAACAAGAAAAAATCAGAAGTAATTAAAACAGAGAAAAGTCGAGTTCCACAGGACAGTTCTTATTTAGTTTCTTGTCATTGCCCTCAAAATCAAGTATTTAACCTAAAAGAAGGAAATCTGAACCATGTGTATTCTGCATTTTGGAAGTTTTGCAAGAGTTAGGTAACTTTCCCATATGAGTATTGATTTCAAAATACTAGATCAAGTAACACTTAATACTTAATTCTTCTGCATTGCTAAGATCCCTGTGGGCTTATTCAGATAAGCAGAGGGAGAGAGAGAGAGAGAGAGAGAGAGAGAGAGAGAGAGAGAGAGAGAGAGAATGAATCAAGTTCTGGCATTCATTTTAACCTAAGTTCATGACTCATTTATTACAATTTCTTTTAACTTGTCAGTCTACCTCTGCCAGCTATAGGTTCTGGTAACACACAACTGGCAATATTCCTGATTAGCTCTTTTTTATTTTGTTTAATAGTACTTTTATTGATTACTGGGAATTTCACATCATGAACCCTGAGCATACTCACTTCCCAGTCCCCCCAGGTTTTCTCCCTCCCATTGGGACCCACCCCAAAAAGGAAGAAGGAGAAGAAAAATGTCCAATTTATGTTGTCTATATATTCACTAGCACATGGTCAAACTCCCCGTGGTCAGCCTCTTAAAGAAAACTAAGTCCCTTTCCACCTACAACCCTGCCAGAAACCATAAATTGTGAAGAAATACATTTCAGCATCCTTATCACAATTTTAAAGAATTCTCTTTGATGGCTTTCTAAAGGCTGTTACTTTTGAGGGGAGGAGGTAGTGGAATAGGGGTTGTGATAGAAGCCAGAAATCATTGAAATTTAGATACTCTGGCAAGGTTTATAATCACACAACTAACATTAGAAACAGTCTATTTTAATAAACCTTGTAAACCTAACCTTTTAAAAAATGTAAACATCTAGAATGGAGCATTCTATATGCTTTTAATATAAGTATATAGAACAAAATGATGCTCTGGAAAAGTTCAGAGGCATAAGGCATTTTTGGACAAGTTGTTACTATTTGTAAATTATATGCTTTTGTTCCAATTTTTGTAAATAAAGATTGAGACTTGAAATAAATGACACAGGAAATCCATGGATTATATCTAGTATTTGTTCATTTAAATCTACAATTTTGTCTCGTTTTAGAATTTTTAGTTGTTGCTTCATGGTTGTCTTCTTAAAATTAATGTATTATTTTTAAGATTACACTATAATTATATTTCTCCCTTACCTATGCTCCTCAAACTCTCTCATATAACCGTCCTTATTCTCGTTCAGATTCATGATCTCTTTTGAACATTATTTCTATTAGTTCCTTCACCGTTTTGAGCTTCATATAACATATTTGCCACCCTCAATTATTCCTAGATCCACTTTCCTTTCCTATTCATCCAGCTTTGTGTCCCTCTTTTTCTGAACCATCCAAGTCGAGGTTCTGCTGCTCAAAATATTCTTGTATGTGTTGTCACCCACTATGGAATGGGTGACTTTCCAGGGGCTACACTCTGAGATACTGACCCTTCCTTTCCCAATAACTAGACCTCCCAGCTGCTGCACAGCTAGTGGTAAGATATTGTGCTCAACTAGTTTCTCCATGTTGGAATTTGGTCTGGCTTGCATTTGAACAGGATTTATGTAGGGTGTTATAATTGCTGTCCATTCATAGAGTTCATATATGCAACTGTCCTACTGTGACCAAAATATGTTTTCTTTTAGTCATCTAACACCACTTCAAGCCCTTATATTCCTTCCACCTCTTCCATAGTGATCTCTTAGCCTTTGTGGGGGAGTGGTTCAGAAGAGATTCCTATGGGGACTGAGCATTTTGCAGTCGTTTTTCTCTGTACCTTGGTCAGTCAATAATCTGCATTAATCATAACCTACTATGATGGTTCCTATATGATTGGCCCAGAGAATGGCCCTATTAGGAGGTGTGGCCTTGTTGGAGTAGGTGTGTCACTGTGGGTGTGGGCTTAAGACCCTCACCCTAGTTGCCTGGAAGTCAGTCTTCCACTAGCAGCCTTCAGATGAAGATGTAGAACTCTCAGCTCCTCCTGTACCATACATCTGCGCCTGGATGCTGCCATGTTTCTGCATTGATGACAATGGACTGAACCTCTGAGCCTGTAAGCCAGCCCCAATTAAATGTTGTCTTTTATAAAACTTGCATTGGTCATGGTGTCTCTTCATAGCAGTGAAACCCAAACTATGACAGAAGTTGCTACCAGGAGTGGGGTATTGCTCTGATAGGCATGACCATGCTTTTGTTTGGAAGAATGTGGATTTGGGGACTTTGGATTTGGAAAGTCATGAAATGCTTTAAGTGGGGCTTAATGGGCCAGCCTAGTAGGAATATGGAAGACAGTGGTGCTGAGGGTGATTTGAACTGTGTAGGTCTGCTGACCCAAGAGCTTTCAGTGGAGAAGAGCTTTAATATGTGGCTGAGAGACTGTTTTTGTGATGTTTTGGTGAAGAACAGGGCTACGTTTTGCCATTGTCTGAAGGGACTGCCTAGGCTAAGGCAAAGATAAGCAGATCACTGAGTTCAAGGCCAGCCTAGAACAGAGCAAATTCTAGGTGAAGAAAAACTTAAATCCAGGCTTGGTGGACCACACCTTTAATCCCAGTGCTTAGGAGACAAGCATGCAGATATCTTGAGTTCAAAGTCAGTTTAAGGAGTAAGATTCAGAACAGCCAACTTAGGCAGTGAAGGAGCTGGGAAAAAGGAAGCTAGTGATAATGTAAGAGAACAAGGGGGCCAATGTGCCAACCCCTGCAAGCAGCAGAACTCTGCAGCTTCAGCCATGTGTCTCTGGCTTTATATTCAAGAGGAGAAGGAGACTACTGGGATAATTGATGCTGGTTAGCTGGAACTAGAAATTAGTGGTGATTAAGAAAAGACCAGCATCACTGAGGTGAAATATGGGAAGTATTTTCTGAGAGCACAAAGAAGCTGTATTCCAGAGATAGCCAAGTTTGTACCTCATGATACAGCTGTACTTGGTAACATGTAAGAATCATCCAGGTGGTACTGGTTTTGAAGGCATGAAGGCATCATTAAGAACAGCTGAGGCTTGGCACTGTGAAAGGCCATGGAAAGCCATTGGTGAAAGTGTGCCCTCTGTTGTAATTGACAGCCTAAGACTGAAGGGGTCACACAAAGGAGTTGGAGCTTGGTACCATGAAGAGAGTCTATGAAAGGCTTTGTTGAAGCATAGTTGCAGTGGAAGACCCTAACATATTGGAGATACCAGTACCATGGGATGACCACCAAGAACAGCAGTGGCAGGGGAGAACTAACTGAACTTAGAGGGCAGAGCTGGAGAAGTGGAATCAGCTCTTTGGAGATGCACAGAGATCATGTGTGGATCTCAGACATTGGAACAAGAAGCTGTGAAGCTGAAGTTGACTTGGGAACCCCAAGGTGTTAAAGATGCCAGAGCCACAGAATGCCTGCCAAGGAAAGCTGCTAACAGGGAGTGGAACAAGCCCAGGAGAAAGACCCTTGTTGCAGTCAACAAAGATGAAAAAGGAGTTGGATATCTGAAGACTGCTTTGCCATCAGACATGGAGATGCTGAGTTTGGACTTTGCCCTGCTGGTTTTCTGTCTTGCTTGGGGGATTACCTTTAAGTGATTGAATGAATCTCAAAAGAAACCTTGAACTTTGGACTTTTAACACTGTTGAGACTGCCATAGCCTACAGGAACTTTTGAAATTGGACTAATTGTATTTTGCATTATGCTATGTTTAAGTATGGCCCCCCCATAGACTCATGTTTGAACAAGCCTATTGGGGGGCAGGGAGTGGAATATGATGGTTCCTATATGATTGACCCAGAGAGTGGCCCTATTAGGAGGTGTGGCCTTCTTGGAGTAGGTGTGTCACTGTGGGTGTGGGCTTAGACCCTCACCCTAGTTGCCTGGAAGTCAGTCTTCCATAGCAGCCTTCAGATTAAGATGTAGAACTCTCAGCTCCTTCTGCACCATACATCTGCACCTGGATGCTGCCATGTTTCTGCACTGATGACAATGGACTGAACCTCTGAACCTATAAGCCAGTCCCAATTAAATGTTGTCTTTTATAAAACTTGCATTGGTCATGGTGTCTCTTCATATCAGTGAAACCCTAACTAAGACACCTACCAAAAATATGTCTCATGAGGGTTGAGGAATGTATTGATCTATGGATATGATTATAAATTATTAGAAGTATGTTTAATGGTTGTCAATCTACTTAGCTGAATCATAGTATTAGTGGGTTCTCCCCTAAGTTCTATGACTTGGCTAATCATAGGTTCTTGACACAACAATTGTGCCAGGTATGAGGTTTATCTTGTTAAGTGGCATTTAAATCCAACCAGAAAGTAGTTTGCTACTCCTTTAATGTTAATGCCATTATTACACTAATGGGCATGTATATTCCCAGTCAGTGCTGCAGTCTGGAGTCCTTGGTTTGGTAAGACTGGTAACTATTTTTATTCTCCTATAGCTTGCATAGGTAAGACCTTTTATCAATATGAAATGACCCAGTAGAAATGACATTTCCAGATCAATACTAATGGCTTTATCAAGTTCTATGACTGAAGTAGGTGACTTATTCCACAGTAGAGTTTTACAATTAAGTTATGGAGGTTAACAAAGAGCCACAATGTTTGAGGGTTTATGAGACCTCTTTGTTCAACATCTCCAAAAGACATGAAACATTCCTGACACTGGGCTTTGTATTTACTAGCATATTGAATCTGGTAGTGTTATTAGGCCTGTTATATGGTAATGCTATTGTATCTCTCGTTCCTATGTATATGTATAAATGTGTATATGTGTGTATGTGCATGCATGTGCAAGTTAATGTTGTTCATCTCGTCCCATCATTCCTCCTGTGCCCTCTCCTTCCCAATTTTAACCTTTTCTTTTCATCCTATACACTATCTCAAACTAATTTCACATCCCTTCCCATCATCTTATTAATTCCATAAGCCCCATGTGTATTCCAAATAAATCACACAGTTCTCAATATTCAAACATCTATCGATGAGAGAAAATACGGAATTTTTGTTTCTCTGAATCTAGTTAAACAGAATATTGTTACCATATCTATCCATTTACTTCTGAATTTCAAATGTTTCTTTTCTTAATAGCAGAATAATATGCCATTGTATAACTAAACCAGATTTTCATTATTTGTTCATCAAAAGATGAATGGCTAGGCTGTTTCTGATTTCTGGCTATTGTGAGTAAAATGAGATGAACATATTGATGAGCAGATACCTCTAAAGTAGGCTATGGAGTCATTCAGGTGATACCCAAGAGCCTGGACCATATGGTACATCTGTTTCTTGCCTTTTGTATAATCTTCACACTGTGATTGGCACAGTGGATGAACCACCAGGTTTTATTTCCATCAGCAATGAGTAAGTGCTCCCCTTTCCCCATATCTATATCAGCATCTATCATCATTTGTGTTTTCTAACTACGCGATTCTGAATGGGGTAAAGTGAAATCTTAAAAGAGTTCTAAATCACATTTCACTAATGTATAAATAAATGAAACATTTTTAAAAGCATTTCTTAGTTGTTTGTATTTTATCTTTTGAGGACAGACTACTTGGTTCTATGTCCCATTTTAACTCGATTATTTGTTTTCTTGATGTTTAAGTTTTGAGTGTTTATGTATTCTAGATCCTAATCCTCTTCAGATATAGAGCTGTCTTTTCTCCATTCTGTAGCCCTCATCTATACTTAAGCAGTCGTGTCTTTCGTTGTATAGACACATTTTAGTTTTGTAAGATCCCGTGTATCAATTGTTCATCTTTGTTCCTGTTGTGTTAAGATCTTTGCCATAATGTCTGTCTCATGCCAGTGATTTCATGATAATCCCTTACTATCCCCTCTGTTTAGGTATTCAGAGTATCAGTTCTTATATTGAGATCCTTAGTCCATTTAGAATTGAGTTTTGGGCAGGATGAAAGACAAGGCTTGATTTCCATTTTTCTTCATGTAGCTGTCCAATTTGACCAGTGTACTGGCTGGTTTTGTGTCATCTTGACACAAGCTGGAGTTATCACAGAGAAAGGAGCTTCAGTTGAGGAAATGCCTTCATGAGATCCAGTTGTAAGGCATTTTCTCAATTAGTGATCAATGGGGGAGGGCCCACTGTGGGTGGTGCCATCCCTGGGCTGGTAGTCTTAGGTTCTAGAAGAAAGCAAGCTGAACAAGCAAGGGGAAGCAAGCCAGTAAGTAACATCCCTCCATGGCCTCTGTATCAGCTCCTGCTTTCTGACCTGCTTGAGTGTCAGTCCTTACTTCCTTTGGTGATGAACAGCAACGTGGAAAGTTTACGCTGATTAAACCCTTTCCTCCCCAATTTGCTTATTAGTCATGATGTTTTGTGCAGGAATAAACCTGCACAAAAGACAACCACCTAAGACAACCACCACTTCTGCAAATTGTTGGATCTCTCTCTCTCTCTCTCTCTCTCCCTCTCTCTCTCTCTCTCTCTCTCTCTCTCTCTCTGTGTGTGTGTGTGTGTGTGTGTGTGTGTGTGTGTGTGTGTGTTAATAAGAAAAATGAGAGCCAGACACTTGGCTAATGACAGCCAAAAATCAAATTTCATTCCAAAGAATGAATGTGGTCCATACTCTATACCCACAAACACTTTAGCATTTTAAACATAACTTGGGCTACTTATCAACTTCATTCATACTACTCAACAGTTCTCTCGTCTATGAGATACTGCATTTTCACTGAAATACTCTGAAATGTTACATTTGGGTTTCTTTTTTTGTTGTTTTTGTGATAGGATCTCATGTAAGTCAGAGTTGCCTCAAAAGCACAGTGTAGTTTAAAATCACCTTGAGATCATGTCTTCTCATTCTGGGTACTAGGATTAGAGGTGCATACCACTACACTCAGTTCACAATCAGAAATGAAAGGAGATAAAGGCATAGATATAGATAGAGACAGAGGGAGAAGAGGGAGACAGAGAGATAGAGATAGAGAGAGCTGTACAGATATAGCCCACTTCCTATCACACTTTTGACTGCACACAACACAGAAAGTGAGTACATGGATGCCACACCATTGGCTTGGGTTTGCATTTCAGCTTTGTCATACTGAGCAAAGCCTCAGTTTTCCCCAACTTATAATGGACAATAACTGTTATGGTTCAAATATAAAATGTTTTCTCCAAATTCCATGCTTTGACAGATTTATCTCCAGGTTGTAAATGCTAAGAGGCAATGTTAGATTCATAATGTGAAGGCATTATTAAGTTGTGATGGAACTTTCAGAGATGGATCTAGCTAGAGAAAGTAGGACATTTGGGAGAGAGGATAGCATTGAGGGCTGTATTTTGTCCTAGCCTCTTCCTGATTCCCATCCCTTTGTGTTCAACATGAAATTAGCTATATGCCTATCCTTATATACTACCTAGCTTTAGGCTCAAAGCAATTGATCTGCCTTAGAATGAAACTGAGTCTAAAACCTTCTTCTTTAAATTGTTTTTCTCATTTATTTATTCCTGTGATGACAAAAAAACTAACATGAACAATAGCTCCTTCACATAGTTGTACTGATGATTAAATGTGAAAGCTATAATAATATCTGGTTCAGATACATTTACAATTCATGTTAGAAGAAATTGTAAATTTAACTCTACTAAGCCCATGCTTGTATAATTATAGAAGTTCCACTGTATTTTCTATTTGATTTTAGAAAATGGTGATTTTATTCAGAGCTTCATTCATACCTCATTAAACACTGACTGGAAAATATCCTACCTCTCTCTGAACAATATTTCAAACCTCACTGGTCACTAATGTCCTTCTCAAAGCTTGTTCATTCTCCCAGGGTTTATGATCATGTGTTTTTAATGAGTTGAGAGGGGAACATTCTCGCATTTTTTTGCTTTATTTCCCCTAGCCTTTAATAGGAATAATAAATACTCTCATCTATTTATTAATCCAGACTTAGCAGCCTAATTTCTTAATATATTTTGATATCTCTGTGGCCTTTAAAGCCAAAAATCGTTTTGTTTTAAAAAAATAAAAATTATTTATGGGGTAATAGTATCCCGTATTCTTGGGGTTTCTGAGGTTCATGACAGAAATTCCCTCATCCAAGAAAACTTCTGGTTCCTATAAGAACTAGAAAACCTGTTCCTTTTACACCAGTAATATTGAATAAAATATATTCAAATTTATTGTTAAGATATCCTAAATCAGTCTGCACCCGGAGCTGATTCTGTTCAACCACTCTCCATACCCGAATACCGCCAGGAGATAGCTGGACTCCCAGGAGTGCTGAGATGCCTGTGATAGCAGATAAGACTACCACTTCTGCTCAGAGAGACAGCCCCTGGAGCCATCAGGACACAGGAACTGTGGAGCAACTTGGAACAAGATCCTTCTAGCTTCAATCTGTACCTGGAGCTTATCCTTTGCCACAGTGCCCAGAGCTGATCCTGTGCCACAGTTCTCCATACACAAACACCATCATAGAGAGCTGGCCTCCCAGGAGTGATGACACACCTGTAAGCACAAGTAAGACCACCACTCCTGCTCAAATTCATTGCCCAAGAGGGACCCACACAGAACCATCAGGACATAAGATCCAAAAACCAGCGAGGGACAGGATCCTTCTGGTTTCTCTCTGCACCCTGGAGCTGACCCAGTGCCACAGCTCTCCATACCTAAATTCCTCCCAGAGGCATGTGGTCTCCCAGTACCAGACACACAGGTTTTCAGGAGGTACAAGCCAGCAAACAGCAAGACCAGTTAATACCAGAGATAACAAGATGATGAGAGGCAAGGGCAAAAACATAAGCAACAGAAACCAAGTCTACTTGGCATCATCAGAACTTGGTTCTCCCAACACAGTGAGCCCTGGGCACCCCAACACACCAGAAAAAGCAAGACTGATTTAAAATCACATCTCATGGTCATAATAGAGGACTTTAAGAAAGACATAAATAACTCCACTAAAATAAAACAGGAGGTTACCTCACTTAGGATGCTATTTTCCAGATCTAACCATTTGCCTAAGAATTTCATGAATTCATTGTTTTTAATTGCTGAGTAGTATTCCATTGTGTACATATACCACATTTTCTGTATCCATTCCTCCATTGAGGGACATCTGTGTTCTTTCCAGCTTCTGGCTATTATAAATAAGACTGCTATGAACATAGTAAGGGCACCCACATTTATAAAAAAAAAATCAACTTTACTAAAGCTCAAAGCACACATTGCACCTCACACAAAAAATAGTGGGAGACTTCAGCTTCCCACTCTCATCAATGGACAGATCATGGAAACAGAAACTAAACAGAGACACAGTGAAACTAAGAGAAGTTATGGTCCGAATGGTCCTTTATTTGGTTTGGTTTGGTTTGGTTTTTCGAGACAGGGCTTCTCTGTGTAGCCCTGGCTGTCCTAAAACTCACTCTGTAGACCAGGCTGACCTCGAACTCAGAAATCCACCTGTCTTTGCCTCCCAAGTGCTGGGATTAAAGGCATGCACCACCACTGCCTGGCCAACCAAATAGGTTTAACAGCTATCTATAGAACATTTCATCCTAAAATAAAAGAATATAACTGTTGCAGGAAATATTAAAAAGAACTCCAAGTTTCCATGCTTCTCCCAGCTACTCTCAGCTTTGGTGGTCTTGCAGGCCAGCTCTTATCTCATGGAGACTTTCTGACTCAGAGCTACAAAATCTCTCCACCCAGCTCACTATGTTTCTACTGGTGGGTTGCTACGATGCCAGCCCCATGTCTCAAAACCCCCATGGCCTTGGCAGTGCACATCTGGCAAACCCATACTTTGCCTCTGTACCTTTCTCTCTTGAATCCAATTGAACCACCACATAAAGGAAAATGCTACAAAAACTTAGTTCAGTAACAATGGAAACTCAGTTACTGGGCACAACAACTAGAATCCTAATCTTGTAGGACATAATAGTGCTAAATCCTTCAGTGACAAATCCTGGAGGATTCACCATTTAAACCAGGAGACACTAATAGCTACATCTTGCCCTCTTCGGGCAGTGCACGTGGTATTACAGTTTGTTTGGAAGAATGTGGATTTTGGGACTTTGGATTAGGAAAGCCATGGAATGCTTTAAGTGGGGCTTAATGGGCCAGCCTAGTAGGAATATGGAAAACAGTGGTGCTGAGGGTCATTTGAACTGTGTAGGCCTGACGGCCCAAGAGGTTTCAGTGGAAAGGAACTTTAATATGTGGCTGAGAGACTGTTTTTGTGATGTTTTGGTGAAGAACACAGCTGCTTTTTGCCATTGTCTGAAGAGACTGCCCAGGACTAAGGTAAAGAGATTTATATTAATTGCATCTGCAAAGGAAGTCTCAAATAAGCCCAACAAAGACTTTGTTCTCTGGTTAAGTCTGATAAAGAGAATTTTGAACAAACATAGGCAACTTCCAACTTAGGCAGTGAAGGAGCTGGGAAAAAGGAAGCTAGTGATAATGTAATAGAACAAGGGGGCCAATGTTCCAGCTCCTGCAAGCAGCAGAACTCAGCAGCTTCAGCCATGTGTCTCTGGCTTTATATTCAAGAGGAGAAGGAGACTACTGGGACAATTGGTGCTGGTTAGCTGGAGCTAAGAAATTAGTGGTGATTAAGAAAAGACCAGAATCACTGAGGTGAAATATGGGAACTGTTTTCTGAGAGCACAAAGAAGCTGTATTCCAGAGATAGCCAAGTGTTCCTCATGCTGCAGCTGTACTTGGTAACATGTAAGAATCATCCAGGTGGTACTGGTTTTGAAGGCATCATGAAGAACAGCTGAGGCTTGGTACTGTGAGAGGCCAAAAAAGCCCCTAACTCTCTCCTGCTTTCTCTCTTCCTCCCACCAATCTAGAAGTTCTGCCTACTCACCCATTGATTGGTCCCTTTATTCATTCTCTGATCGTTTACAAAAAGTCACGTGTATACTCGACTCATTCCTCTTTCCAGAAAGCCCCTCCTAGGAAATTGGAAGTAACATAAAAATATACAGGCATCACCAGTGCCATCCACAACATATACCTTCTTCTCAATGGATTCATGAAATTTGAAGGTACATGGATGGAATTTGAAAATATCATCCTGAATGAGGTAACCAAGTCACAAAAGAACACACATGGTATGCACTTACTGCTAAGTGGATATTAGCCCAAAAGTTCAGAATATTCAAGATACAATTCACAGACCATTTGAATCTCAAGAAGAAGGAAGACCAAAGTGTGGATGCTTTAGTGCTTCTTAGAAGGGGGAACAAAATACTCACAGGAGGAAATCTGGTGACAAAATGTGGAGCAGAGACTGAAGGAAACACCAGTCAGAGACTGACCCACCTGGGGATCCATCCCATATACAGTCACCAACCCAGACAACTATTGAGGATGCTGGGAAGTACTTGCTGATGTAGCCTGATATGGCCACCTACTGAGAGGCTCTGACAGAATCTGCAAATACAGAGGAGGATGCTCGCAGCCAACCATTGGACTGAGCTTGGGGTCCCCAATGGAGGAGTTGGAGAAGGGACTGAGGGAGCTGAGGCAGGTTTGCTGCCCTATGGATTGAGCAATAGTGTCAACTGGCCAGACCCCCTGGAATTCCGGGGACAGGTCCACCAGCCAAAGAGTACCCATGGAGGGACGCATGGCTCAGGCCGCATATGTAGCAGAGGATGGCCTTGTGGGAGGAGCAGCTCTTGGGTCTGAGGGAGTTTTATGCCACAGTGTAGGGGAATCCAAGGGCAGGAAAGTAGAAGTGGGTTGGAAGGTGGAGGAGCACCCTCACAGAGGCAGTGGGAGGGGGATGAGATAGGGGGTTTCCAAAGGTAAGACCTGGAAAGGGGATAACATTTAAAATGTAAATAAAGACAATATCTAATAAAATAAAAAATATTTTAAAAAATTAAAAGAATTGAAAGGGAGGAAAAAAGATATCTTAAATCATTGGAAAGTCAAGTTCAGTGAAAAGAGCCTTAGACCAGTTTTAAATAACATGCTGATTTTTTATCTTTCACTATGGCTCTCTTAACAGTCAGTCAACTATTTGTAAATTTGAATTTTTTTTTTTTTTGCAGTAGGACTTTTGTGATTATCAATAGTAGTAATGGTCATGTAGACAGAATGTCAATGAAGAAAAGTTCTCTGTTCTTAAAACTCAGCATGAAGTTGCAAGCCGTGTTTCTAGCTGTTTTCAGCTGCATTTTGTCTTCAAAAGTATCTCTTCCAAAAATTTAGTGTTAAGGATTTCTACATAGAAGTACACACTAGAGTCAAAGGACGGTTTCCTAGTGCTTCATTATTCTGAGTAATGGTGTTAATATGATCTCAGGATTCAGAACAAACAAAACAAAACTATGTCCTCATTAAACTTTCCATGGGCTGTCTACTTCAAAACACATACCAGATTATCAATATCACTTCCACTCACAAGCCCAATATTTGGTTTCCATAGGTTGGTATAAAGTTACTATAATTGAGACTAATTCCCACAGCAAGGAAGCTGAAGCATCTTGTGTAACCATGGTGACTGTTCTGGCAAGGCAGCCACAGGACCACCCAGTCTTCAGAGACTGCCTTCCCACTCAGGTCATGTTGCCTCGCGGATTCTGCAGCATGAGTCATCTCTCTCCATGCTGGGAAGGTGGTCACTGTCCTGCTGCTCTGCCTAGCTACTGAAGGTGTTACTGTTTAAATTTCTTCTCCTTAAATATGCCATGTGACTTGGAGAATTGTGTAATTATTGCTTAATGCATTCTAACACACAATGAACAGCAATGAGTTTTGTCAGTGGGATAATGAAATTGACTTGAAGACGGAAGTCAGTTCCTTGTACTTTTTCTTACCTTGTATTATATGTTTAATTATGAAGGACAATGGGGACAATACTAATGATGCCACAGCTTCATGGTCGCATTCAGAGCAGATCCAAAGCCAGGTCCCATCTCCCATCCATCACTGGTGGACCGTTGCCCAGCCTCTATTGATTAGAATAAAGTTTGATTATAAAAATTAAACCAGAGGGGGTAAAAGTCAAGGAAAAGAAAGAATAAATTATATATTATTCTATAATAGAAGCACATTTATTATAATAAAACGTGTGAGATAATCATAAATATTTGAAAACTGAGAATGTCTCTGTTCAAGGACAGCAGAAACCCAGATTTTTGATCACAAAATTTTGTCAGCATCTAAAAGCTATCTTATCACCCATGGTGGCCACAAGATCTCCAGGTCTCTCTTTTGCTTCCTAGAAAAAGTCAAAAATCCAAAGGTCTCACTCCCCAGTTCGCATACAAACTTTAGCCTCCCAGGAAGTCTGGAAAAGCACCTTCTACTTGTATATTTGAATTTAGGAATTACAGGTCAGATGTGCTCACAATGCTCAGGGGAAAAAATGAATGTTGGAAGGCAAATACCAACACCTGCCAAAAGGTCTAAAGAGAAATCCTCTCTACCAAAATCACGCTTCTCAAGGGGAAACACCGCTTTCTTTCCTGAAGATGAAATCACTGTCAAATATAATGGTGGCTTTGCCATCAGTTAGGGACAAGTAGCTTTATTTAAATTTTGTTAACAAATGATTTTGCAGCTTTCTTACACTATGTTAAAGTCCTCAAACTCTTAAAATAGAGCTATGTCTACAACAGAGAATTTAACATTCTGTGGCCAAGGCATGAGAGGAGAATGGCTGTAAAACTGTGCAGAATGCTTATGAGAGCACAGAGGGCCCTGGAATGCCCATCCGTCAGGAGTTACAACCATAGCAACTCAGGGCTTATTCAGAAAAGAATGCAAATGAAGTGCAGGCTGGCATCTTGCCCGCTGCAAGACACAGTAAAGATTTAACAGCATATGGGTAGTACAGGGGTCAAACATAGAGGGGCTCAATGGAAGGCATTATTCCACTTGGGAGAGGAAATGTGGCTAGGAAGATAAGCCTGATGTGGATCCAGTGGGCTGGGAAAACCAAAATAAGTAAGGTGTCATTTACAGTGGCCACAGTTTGCTTTATAATGGCTTTGTGATCCTGAGAGCTATTCGCCATCCGTACAGCTCTCATGTTAAAGGTAATTATTCATCCACATTATTATGCTGCCATAACAACATGACTCTTCATTACTGAGAATGCTATGCCAGATGAAACAGAGCCTTAACAGACAAATGGAATGATCTATCTTTACATTGATCAACTTCTTCCTTTAGAGTTAGTGAAAATTTAGTTTGTCAAAACTTAGCTTGTAGTTTGACCATAAGAATTACCGCATGGTATGTGGCCACAGTGCAACACTTTACAAACGTATGCACCATCTGTATATGCAAACAAAGGTCTATTTTGTAGGCACTGGGAAGGCCCAAAGCGTGAGCAATCAGAGCTCAGGAAGGGCCTACATCCAGCCTCGGCTCTGGGTAACCAGTGGAATTTCCTATCTTGCTTGCCTCTGTTTTCCCACCAGAAAAGCTAGGATATTCAACCTAGTTTTATAAAGTGAGTTCTTAGTTTGGGCTTTTGTTTCAGGTAGGATATAAGCAATAAGGCTCTGGGGATAACTAAAGGGAAGATGTTGTATTCAAGAACCAACAAGTCTGAACGTGTCTGAACCAACCAAGTCTGAACCAACAAGTCTAACGCTTTCTCCCAAAATATTCATAAGCAATTCAGTTAAATCTGAACGCCCAAGTACTTGCTTTTAAAATAACAAATGACCTTTATAGTAAATGCCTTAAATCCTTTAAAAGCATAAACTCTCAATAATGTAAAGAAAGAGCTGAACACGTGCTCCTAAATCAACCTTCTGTTTTCATAACAAATTAAAGATAACTGAGAAATCAAAGGGCAGTTTTAGTTTTTCTTTCAGATTCCAGCCAGGACTGTGTGATCCAAAATCTACCCTCTAGCTGCCTGTAACTGTTGATGTTCAGTATTCCATTATATTTGGAGCTATGTCAGCCTAGCTGGCCACATTGAGCATGATGCAAAGAAATAGAAAAAAAAAAAAAAACAGTTAGTTATTGGGTAGTTTTAAACATGTCCAAATCATGGTTGGACAGACTGAATTTACTAAATCAATCTTTATTCCACATCAGGGACTGAGTATTTAGTCCTAAACCATATGCTAAAAGATGAGGAGTGGCATCTGATTTAACCCTGGTACAGATGGACCTCTTGACTCCATAGTTAAGAGCTCTGAATGATCAGCCATGGCTACCTGTCAGCTCTGAACCAGTCTCAAAGAAACTCTTCACAAACTCTAGAAATGTTGCTACATTGTTTGGGGTCTTGGCATGGATACATGAATCTATACTCCGGGATAGGTACAGATACAAAGTATTGACAAAAAGTGTACTTTTTAAAATCCAAGGCAGATCTATGAAAAAAAACTTCATTGACTCTGGGAGTGGTTTTCATCTCAGCACTCGGATGTACAGGAAGGTGTATCTCTGAGTTCATGACCAGCCTGTTCTCCATAGAAAGTTCTATGCCAGCCAGGGCATAACCCCTATCTCAAAAAGCAAATACATCCACAATGCAAAAGCTCATATGAGCTTTCCACAATCTGTTTACATACTTTCCAACTCATACCTACAGATAAAAAATGTTCTAACAGCTAATATAGACATTGCTACTTACTTTCTTCTTCAAATAATACATTCCTGTCAGGCAGTACATCCTTGCTTGTGCCATATGCGTAGCCCCTCTTTCTGGTCTTAAGCAGCTTACAAGCAGTACCTGAAAGTAATTTATACCAAAGCTTGAATAACATAGAGAGAAGCCTTTATTAATGCACAAACAAAATCCTCTCAAGCCCAAGATGAAAGGCTGAGAGGTACAGATTCACAATGATTCCAACTCTCACTGCTCACTTTCCCCAGTATTTGTAATTTTTTTCCTAGTTCAAAGTATTAATCTTATGCTTTGAGATAGTTGTCCTAAAACTTTTTTAAGATGTTTATTATAAGCTCACTGGAGGCAGTTCAAAGGGAAAATATCTCCGAGTCCTTTAAGTTCCAAGAGATGAGAAAACATGGTTGTGCCTGGTATACCAATAGGTTTTGACCTTCAGAATATCCACAGGGATGTGATATGTACTACTCCCAACTTACATGAGTGTTCTATGAATGGAAAATGCATTCATTTCCTGTATGGTGTCTAGTGAAATAAAACATAGAAAGCACAAACCCATGAGTTCTATACTTAAATACATGCAGACATGCTATGTAGTCTATCCTTTTGCTGAGGTGATTGTGAATTTTATCAAAATGTCATAAACAGTATGATCATTATTCAGAAAACACCTTTGCTTAAAACAGAGTTTTTCCAAGTTTGGGGACCACAAAATTTTTATCACATAGTTTAGTTTTCACTAAAACATAGTGGTAAATTTTTCTCAATAATGTACAGAAAGTATTTATACGAAGACATGAGAAATGCATTAAGTACATACTTTTCAGTGTTTTGGCATATTTCTAAATACAACTTTTACAAAATTTTAGTATCACAGAAAAATAAGAGGAAGGTACTGGGGCTTCCTGCATGGCTCTGAAACACACTTGTATGGCTTCCCCCTTATCAACACTCCTCCCAGCCCAAAGCAGTGCCTTTACTGTAACTGACAAACTGTACCACACAGGATCGTCTTCCAGAGTGCGCGGTTCACATGATGGTGTGCACATGGTATTGCACATTCTGTGACTTGAGAAAAAGATACGATGGCATCTGTCTACCACACTAGTGTCATTCGTAATATTTTTTATTGCTCTCAAATCCCCTCTCCTACATCTCCAGCTCTCCCCACACCACAACCTGATTACCTCACTGCCTTTATGATTTTGTGGTTTCTAGGATGTTAATTTAGGTAGACAGATAAAGTTCAGTTCCTTTGAGCAAATATCAAGGACAACAGTGATTAAATTTATAAGGGTGAGTTTGCTTTTATCAGAAACTACAAGGCCACCCCAATGTATGTCTATCATGTTGTATTTCTTGAACATTCTTGCTGCATGGCAGCTTCCCTAGCATTTGATGTTAGCTTGTGGATTTGGGTCATTCTAACAGGTGGCACTTCAGTACCACTCTCTCTTGTATTACCCTGATCGGAAACACCTTTCCATACCATGTTCTAAGCAGCTTGGGCTCTACATGCATCTGTCTAATTATTCCAGCATCATTTGTTGCAGGAATTATATTTTAAAAGTGTAATCCTGTTGACAAATTCGATGACTTTTTTGCTGGAAGCCAAAAACTGTGTATGTCCTCAACAGTCATTCTTGTTATTTATAATATTAAATTTTGACTGGTAATGTATGTTTTTGTCCATAAAGGCCA
Source organism: Apodemus agrarius (assembly GCA_964023405.1). Classification (NCBI taxonomy): domain Eukaryota; kingdom Metazoa; phylum Chordata; class Mammalia; order Rodentia; family Muridae; genus Apodemus; species Apodemus agrarius. Next base: position 60,094,313 of record OZ030022.1, on the reverse strand, counting down.
AGTTATTAGACCTCATATAAATCCACAAATGATTGGTTTTATTTTCTTGTTATGTATTTGGCAGTGGTATTTACTTCTTTCACCCCTGTTCCCATGACCCAGGTATTGGAATTGAATATTTTCTCCCAAGAGCTATTAAGTTAGGTAGGATACCATTCACTTTACAAGAAGCACTGGTTTTGGAGATACAGAGAATCTCTGTTGCATTCTCATTGGAGTGGCAGAAAACCTTCTAAACAACTTACAGGAAGAAGAATGCACTTGGTTCCTGATTGCAGAAGTGCCATCAAGAGATAGATGGCATGACAGAGCAAAACAGCTCACACCATGGAATCTAACCACAGAGCTAAGAAAGGGAAACAAGGCAGGAATAGGAAGATGGCACCCTCAAGTACCTGCCCTTAGAAAATTCTCACTTCCCAGTTGCCAGGACCTCCCAAAACAACATCACCAGCTGGGGACAGAATGTTCAAAAACATAATATTGTTCCAGCATTTCATAGTCTAACCATACCAGGATCTTAATTAGTAAATGGCAGAGGACCAAACTCATTCATGTCTTTCTGTTCCCACTTTAATCTGGACCCCCTCAGCCTCCTGCTGCAATGAAGCTTGCTTGCCTTCGGTTTTGGGTCAGAATACATGCAAACGAAATGCATCCTGATGATACTGGCTTTCAGGAACAAGAGACTATAGTTATTTACTTTCTTTTTTTATTTAGTTTTTATTTTCTATATTCTATGTTTACATTCCAAAGGCTTTCAATTAAGCACGGTATACATCTTGTCACAATCACTGTGGTCTTGCTAGTTTGTGAGTAGAAATAATCTCAAAATATGCCTAACTTGCCACTGGAAAATAGCAAATGTAGTGATGTCAACAATGGAAATGAGAAGTTACTGGACAATGCTATTTAAAAACATTAAATGTATTATCACATTTTCTTCTCACCTCACTGCCACTCTGAAGATGCTATTATTATCCAGGTATTATGGAGGAGAAACCATATCTCAGGAATGGAAGCAACTTTTCAAAGATTACACATCTTACAAAGGTCTGAGAATTTTGAGGACCCGCAAATGAAAAATTAACTAAAAAGTAAACACATTAAATTCCTGTTCCATGTCAGGTACCATTCTCAGACTATTATAAATTTTATTAGTTTTGCTCTTTACAAACCTATTCTGTAAATGCAATAAATTATGTTTCTACTTCTTACCTCGGTGGAAACTAGGTAAGAAATAGGGGCAAAAATAACATAGCAAAAGACCTTCAGAAACTTATCAAAATCACAAAGCTAGTTAGCAATTTTAGGGCCACAAAAATAGACCTAACTTCAGAACCTGGACTTTCATTCTTTGAATGAATGAATATTCTAACTAATTACAACCTCACTCCTAAAACATACACATCTAAAATTATTTATGGGTTTACTCTATGAAAATGGACAATCTCAGAAAACATCTGGCACATTTATTAAGAAGTAATTAAAAACACTGGCAGTGGTCTCCATCTTGAATTATACAAGCTGATTTCTGGTACTCCAGCAAAGGAAATATTATAGTTCAACATTTCTTTTGGTGACTTCCATTGTCTTTTAAAGAAAATTACATCAAGTTTTGTTTTGGTGTCCCAGAAAACCTGCTTAGAGATTTTCTCAAATCCCACGGTATACCAAAAAGAAAGCAAACCCTCAATAGGACAATCTCTAGGTACTTACAAATTTCTTCTAGGTAGGGCATGCTATCCTCTCTCTTCCACAGCGTCCACACACACACACACACACAAAAAGGTTATCAATCCTAATTTCTCCTAAAGGAACAGGAGTGAGAAATAATGGGTAACAGTTAAATTACAGAAAGTATAAGTATCATAAAAACACAACTGTTTTTTTACTGGTGACTCTGAGGGGGCAGTTCTCTGCTGCCCAACAGCTGCATAATGTTCAGTAAAATCTGCCCATCTAGATTTATGAGGTATAAAACATGGCCATCATAGATCTAAAAATGATGAGGCCAGTCCTGAAAGCACAGTGTCAACACTTAGGAACTGCAGTAGAAAGCAAATAAAAATGATTAAATTCTGTGTGACAGAAGGTGCCAGAATGCAGAGAACAAGCAGCTGCTTCCTTGGAGAATCTTTCATTGTAAGTGGTCTACTGAAGGGGGCCAGGAGCATGTGGGCACGGCGGCTGGTGTTCTGTTGACCTCAGACAAGATGGAGGCTGAGGATAGCCTTACTCAAGCCTGGATGCTCTCTTTCCAGAGACATCATGTCTTCCTATTTCAGTGAGTCATAATGGTCACACATCTCCCATAGCACACAGAGACCGATCTGTGTCTCATAATTGCTCCTTTGAATTAACACATTTTGTGACGATCAATTCTAAACAGTACATGTTCCCTTATTTAACTCTTGAAAATGTTGAAATTTTTTTCTTTGATTTGCATTATTATCAACTTTCTTGTGCAACTCAGGAGACCATGACATGGAAATTAAATGCCCAAGGTAAACTATAAGGTAAAAAAAAAATTCTCTCAGAGGATAGCTATACCAGATTCTTGTATGTATTGGTTAAGACCGTCTTTGAGCTACATTGACTCAACTGAGTCAAGGCAATAATGACAGCAAGCAAAACTCTCTCAATTTTTCTTCCTGAGATTATCACAGAAAAAAAAAATAATTGCAGCACCTGGCCAATGAAGTAGCAAGAGGAAATGCAGAGGATCCAAATTCTCTGCTCCTGGACTAGAGATTTGTCTTACTGATCAAGTGTACCTGTTGCTCTTTCAGAGGACCTGGGTTTGGTTCCAGCCCACACACAAAGCATCACACGACTGCCTGTAACTCTAGTTCTAGAGGATCTGAAACCCTTCCTGTCCTCCACTGAGCCCGAGTGCACATGCATATTCACATACAAAGACACATATACAGAAATAAAAACAAAGTCCGTCTCCACATATTGCTCTGGTCATCATTGATCTACACTGTCCAAACCACGCCCCTGACCCATGTATTTCCATCTCTTCCAATGTTCACCTCTTCATCGTGAACTGAAATTGAGAAATCTGTTACATGACACCAACAGATCAGCTTGCATAGAAGTGTGTGTGTTGAGATATGAGTACAGAACACTAGCAATAATGAGTGGTAGGTGTTCTAAACAGCACTGATTTACCAGGTAGTTTTCCATAGGTGTAACCACTTTGATGTAAGAGGTGTCTGGAGACAGATTCTGAAGAGATGGCTCATTGGATAAGAGTGTTTGCAATACAAACATGAGGAACTAAGTTTGGATCACATCACCCGCATAAAATATCAAGCACGAACAGATACGTTCCAATAACCTCTGTATGGCAGGAGACAGACTTGTGGCTTCCTTGCTGCCATACTAGTACCAGATTCAATGAGAGACACTATCTCAAAGGAATAAGTCAAAGAATGATAGGGAAAGTCACCTAATGTCTCCTGAGATTCACAGGTACATACAGAGTGCACACACAGTTGCATACAACACACACACACACACACACACACACACACACACACTTAGCCAGTGTTTTAGGAGGAAAAGGGGAAAATTACCAAGGGAAAAATGAGGGAATTTGAAAATTCCTTTTGATAGATTACTCCTATCAAAGAATCAATGGTAAAGCAGTTTTATTCAAAGAGTCAAATGCCTCGGAAAGATCACCCAGTGCCTCTATGGCCGAGCCAACGTCAGCAGAGAGTGAGCCAATTGCAGGTGTGTGACTCCTGCTGAAGACACAGCTGTGCATCAAAAAGCAATCAAAGAGAAGGCAATGTAATTGGGAAAGTAGAGCTTCATCCTCGCAGATGACCAGATTGCAAACGGTTTAATAAATTAAGTAAAAGCCACATTTCATTTAAACATTAGTCTGGTAAAAATTTCACCTGAATACTTCATGCCTGGCTTTTGTCTCTCAGGAATCGCCATAGTAACAGGCAAGGCCCAATTCAGCATTTCCTAAACCACAATTAAATGGATAACAGATAAAAGCTGCGAACTTAACATAAAATATACATCTTTAGACTAGAGCACACTGGTTTATTTCCTCTTAGATTAATATTTATACATAAGAACAGAAAACAAACCAGTAAAACTCATGATTACCTCCAAATACAAGGCCCCATTCCACCCTTAAGAGATGTGTCTGTGTTTTTTCAGAGATCGAACAGCCCCATGCTTGGTCCTTTGACATCAGTGTATGTCTTTTATGCGTTTCTTTATATAGCTCTTAGTCTTTGTAAACACAAGCCATGGAATGAAGCCTTGTATACACAAGAGGTGAGGCATTTTCCACAAGGAAAGAGAAGGAGCATAATAAGACCAAACAGCATCCTTGTAGGTAGGCATCCTGTAAGCATGAGCAGTGAAGTTTTATAGATGGGATGAAAACCCAGGTGCACATGCAGCAGATCCAGCTTCATAGTGTATGATCAAAGAAAAGCTTTGTCTATCAAGGAAAGAAACTAACATTTGCTTCAGTTTCCCCAAAATAATGAACTAGGGGAGATGCTATCCATGATTCCAAGCCACCAGGACCTTCTGTGACTCTCCAGGAGAGGTTGAAATGATATTTTAAAAGTCCAACATTAAAAGCATAACATGTCACTCATTCTAACAGTCATTTCACAAAGGAGGAAATGAAGACACAGAGAATGGAAGAAAATATCCCAGGGTCATTGTATTTATGGGGTACTAAAGGAATTTTTTAAAAATTGTGTATATATATATGTGGGGGGGGAATAAGTTGTGTGCATATGGAAGTCAAAGGAAGATTTTTGGGTGTTTGTATTCTCTCCTATCACTTTTGGGGATCCAGTTATCAAACTCTGGACTTTGAGCCTGTGCTCAAACATTTCTACTCTCTGAGCCGCCTTGCTATCCCCTAAAGATTTTGGGGGAAGACTCAAGTACTTTGTTTCCATAACCTATAAGTCCACCTATCTCCCTTGTTTTCCTGTGCTGGCGCTATTTGTTTTAAAGACACCAGATCACTACAAAGCACATATTGTCAAGAGTTTTGTTGCTTGCTGTGTGGGACTTGCTGTAGAAACCTTTGTCTAGATGCAGTCAGTCTTCTCCTGGCTTGATCCACCTGGAGCGGGAAGTGATAAACACTTGACATGATCAAATTGAAATAAGGGAGGCAGTGTTAAAGCTGCTGACCATGGCACCTCTCTTGAAAGTCAGTCCATCGATCAATAGAAAATACTTCAGAGGCTGAAGTGTACTACTAGCCCCTTAGGGAAGCCATTTCGTGGAGTATTTAAGAACAGGTATAATATTGGGGACACTGTCTTTTTTTTCCTGTCTCGGTAGCATCCTCTTACACATAGTATAAGAGAAAACAAACATCTACTTTGTAAAGGCTCAGACTTTTTCAGTTATTAAGACATTTAAAATAACAAATATTTTTCCAATGACAGTCTCAGCATTGGAAGGCATGCTGTTTGCCGAGTAGATAGGAGCAAGCTATGTTCCCCCTTCTGCTTCCTTCTCTTTACTGTACACATTCTTCCCTCAACAGGAAATACACCTCTCCTCTTTCTATTCTCAAAATGGAGGTCAAGCTTTAAGATGAGTTTTCTGACCCTGTAGGTCACAATAGCAGTCACTATTATGCATAATTGTAGAGCTCGCATAATTTCTTATACTCTGGTCGTCACGCTTAAAATGTTTTATTGTAACTTGTACTGTGTGTTTGGTTATTTCCCCCATAGGACAATAAATTGCTTGCACATGGATGGCTTTGTCTTATATACCATTGCTACCTAAAGTCCATGGATTATGTAGATGCATATAATCTTTATTGATTGCCTAAAACATGTTTTGTGAATGATATTGAATCTTTAGAGTTGACACGCCCTAGGAGTACCTAAAAGCATGCCCTTCAAGACTTTGATGTTTTATTCTTTTTATGTGCACTTTTATTCCTTTTCATTCTTACATTGACTAGATCATTTGGCTAAAACCCAGAAGTAACCTGAACACTGAGACTAGGTGCTCTTGCCAAGCGTGTTGACTCCAGAGCTGGTGCACCTGCCTAGAAATGCTGGGGTGACGGCTTTGCTCATCTTCCCTCTCTGATGGTATCATTTTTCAAACAAATGCTTTTGCCACAGACCTGCAATGAGATACACAGCTATGCTGCATACAGTATTCTCATACCATCCCTAGCTTCTGGAGCCAGACTTCCAAGTTGGCATTGACTCTGTCCTTGGAGAACATTTTCAAGCTCTTAGTTTCTTCATTTGCAAATTTATGTCAGTAATAAGATCTATCTCTTGGGGTTGTATAAGAATTAACTGACTTGCTGGTCGGTGGTGGCGCATGCCTTTAATCCCAACACTTGGGAAGCAGAGACAGGTGGATCTCTGAGTTCCAGGCCAACCTGGTCTACTGAGTGAGTTCCAGGACAGCCAGGACTACACAGAGAAACCCTGTCTCAAAAAACCAGAAAAAAAATTAACTGACATTGCATATCAAGGTCTTAGAACAGTGTCAAATGTTATGAACAATTTAACTATTCTGCTATTATTTATACACATTGACAAAATGAGAAACTTGCAAAATAACACCTAACCATGTCATCTACATTAAAAAAATAAATTTCTCATGGAACTTTAACTTGGTATCTCAGCCAAACATGTGACACCACTGCTAGTCAATATGAGTATCTTTTTATGTATCCATTTATGTTAGTTCAAATGAAAATGAATTGCTTTGTTTCCGAATGTGCAGACCATACAATTTTAGTTAGAAACATCAATAAACACAGCCCTTTATTTCATGAATGTATTCATCAGAAGTGATCTACATTTTAACCCTTGAGTTCTATTCTCTATAATACAAATGAGTACTCAGCTTCTTGCCTTTGACCCTGTATATACCACTAAAGTGAGAATTTCAGAAACATAAACCTCCAACATCAGTAAGATCAGAAAGACCTTTTTCCTTTTGTTTGGATTCTAACAACTGCTAAAACTTAGTAAACGTTTTAAAAGGTATAGTTTTAGTAATTTCTACTCATATAATTTCACTGAATGTTTAAAAAAAAGGGAACACAACCTTAAGAGAGGTAAGCTTTTTTTTTAATATCCTACTTTGCATGTGAGGAATTCAAGGCACAAGGAAGTTAAAGGACTTTTAGCCACACAGGCATTAAGTGAACTGGGCAGGAAGTCAAGAGTCATGCAGAGAGCAGAGCCTTTGTAATCAAGCCCTTGTCCCCAGGAGAATTCTGTCTCTGCCTGGGCTTTGCAGTAGAGCTCAGCATGGACCCTCTGAGAGCAAGCTTTAGGCTCTCACTGAGAATTTGCTTTGTGTGTGTTTCCCCTCACACTCCAGCTCTTTTTTACCTTCCCATGCACCCTTCCTATGGATTGACTTCTTCCTGGTCTTGGAAAGCTTTTCTATATCATTCATTTCTGTCTCCATACTCCCTTGACAATGTACACATTCCCCAGTGATAGCAACTTTGCGTTATAATTGGAAGTTTGTGTTAAGTCACTCATGCCAGTCTAGGAGTTCCTCTGTGCTTTCTATATTTATGGTTGACATAGCAGGGGCTGGCAGACAGCCTGCCAAATAATTGGCACTTTAGAATTGAGCTCCTAACCACTGTGAATGGATGGAGAGGCAAACCTCCAACCTGCAGGTGAGAAATCGCTTTAATGTTGATCTTACTTCATTCACCACACTTCCTCTCTGCTAGTCTTTATCGCAGAGGTTTTCCTAGTGGGCTGGACATTTGAAGGGGAAATGTAACAAGATAGCTTTTAGAATTATTGCTGTTATTTGTGTTACACTAATATTTTAATATTTCTACTACTAAAGTGGCCTTTGGCTATCTGAAGTGGGATGCTTCTGAATGTGACAGATTTTGCTTTTCCCCTTCAAATAAGATACCAATGCCTGTCATGACCAGTCTCAACAAGCTCTTGACACACCCACCTTCTATAGTTATTGGGCCACCAGGGGGCATGAAGACAAAATTTCCATGAAGCAAAATAAAATGTGTATCTGCACATCAATGGTAGGGTGACCTCAAAGTACCAACAAACATTCACCTAATGTTAATAATCTGAATCTGTGACTGAATTTTAGTTCTAATTACTGGCTTCCTTGCATTTTGAGAAAAGAAGTATGTATATGGCTTTAATACTGTGTGCTGCCCTTTCTGTCTGAAAATAATACTTAAGCCAAAACAGCACAGAGAGGAGGGGTAGTGTCATAATACAAAATTACTCTGTAAATAAGTTACCTGATTCTTCAGATAATCAACTTAAAACTTAATAATTATAGCCAAGTTAATAATATATGATACACTGTCCAGTGGCTGGTGTGCAATAAAACCTTCAATTTATTACTCTATCCTCATGAGGGGATTGTGAAAAACAAAACTGATATCACTATATGTTGCAAAACATGACTTAACACCTTCAAAATAATATCAAACATAAAAATATCCCTGTAGCCAATGAGCTTTTTTGGTGGTTTGGCTAAGGCACATTACTATAGAGACCATAATGCCATATCACCAAGGAGACAAAATAACACAGTCTCAAAATACATGATTCACAGCATGACAGCAACAAAGGAATGGAAAACACATCCTTTTCTCTGTATACTTCCACACCAGACCCTAGGCATTGACAGAACAAGTAGGCAGAAAAATCAATAGGGATGTGGAATACTTAGCACTATCAGCCATTTCAAGATAATCAATATTTACAGAACACTCTGGCAAGCAAAAGCAGAGTACATGGAATCTCCATCAAGGCAAAGCATATTCTAGGTCATAAAGATAAATCCCAATACATTAAAAAAGACTTGAAATCGGGCACGGTATGGAGCTAAAGTCAGTATGAAACAAAATCTACACATATCTGAAAATCAAACAGCCCATTCCTAAGGTCTTAAAGATATTATTTAAAAAAAAGCCAGGAAACACAATTTACTGTCATCTAGGAGGTGACTCAGTGGGTAAGTGCTTGCCATGCAAACTTGCAGACCTGAGTGCAAATCTCTAGCACGCTCATATAAACTGGTGACTGTGTCTACTAGCCCCTTAAACTCCATTATTGTGGAGGGTAGAGACACTGGGGGTCGGGGTTGATGGGATTTTTTTGGATGCCAGCTTCACTCCAGGTTCACTGAGAGATCCTGTCCCAAGGGATGAAGGTAGGATAACACAGTAAGAGGCCTAAAATCCTCCTGTGGCCCTTGAAGCTGCCTGAAGCAGAACACACACACACACACACACACACACACACACACACACACACTTATATGTCAATGATATAATAAGACCAGAAGAGCAACCAAATGACAAGTTTTATATGGAAGAGCCCAGTGAGGAAAAGAGAATGCCATCTTAATGGTAAAGATTTATAAAACTCTTCATAAATGAAGGAGAATTTTACTTAAAGATTCTGGAAGGTAAAAGAAAGACTAAATACAATCCATTCGAATATTCAGATTTCATATTAGAGTTCTTACAGTAACTTCAAGTTACATGCATTTTTGAGAATCAGCTCATTGCTTCATAAAACATGCAATAAATCAAACTAAATGTGAGCCCACAAACGAGACAGTTTGATTAAAGTCTATTCTTTAATCTTTTGCTAGGTCATATCCTTGAGTAACACTTTAGGGAAATTTGTTCAAACAGTGTTAACCTTTCCTGAACATGAGGTTCATCTCACATGAGAACAGTACATACACACTACAAGGAAGGGAAACTATACATGTGTGTTGGTTCATTTCAATTTTGTGCTTAAATATAAGATCTTAATTTCTCCACAGGCATGGACCAGGTAATATAAAAATATGCAAGACATACAAATTTGAAAAGGAATAGCTTGCTTGTACCCAGCTCAGACAACACACACAGTGTCCCTTACAGTTCTGAACAACAAAATGACATGTCTTTTCCATTAAGCAAAACACAAATGCCTACTCTAGCACATAAAGTATTTTCATTTGCTCACCAAACACCAGAAAATTTTTTTAGCCAATAAAAAATTTCCACAAAATAAAAAAATGTATGTTGACAATTATTTTGGTACATAGTTTGTCTAATGTCTTCTGTTTTCCTCCAGGGACAGTGATGGAACCTGCATGTGCATACAGGAAGTATGAAGCTCCTTCCTGTGACATGGAAGTAGTTTACCCTGGAGTTATTCCGGCTTTGTAGCCTACCTCCACAACTCAAGGCCTCCCATCCCGGATCCAGGGACCAGTATCTTGGTATAGTTTCTGAATCCTAATTTGAAAGATGATACCATATTTCTTATTTTTAGAGACCATAAAATTGCATTCCATGCTATTTCTCCATAAGAATCTCTCCACTGTTTTCTGAGCCTGTCACCTCCCTAAATGTTACCATGTTACCTGAGATAATTTGATGCCACCCTCATACTCTCCTGTAGCCTAAAATAACAAATGTCGATAGCATACATAGTTGCCTATTAGTGGAATATGAGGACCCACTCCTTGACATAGGGATGATTCTCTTACGGATCACTCCTGGTGTTTGGATTGTATGCTGCTGTGCATGTGCTGGGGGAGCAACGTTCGTTGAAATGGAAACTTTCTTGTGGCCACTAGGAAAGGTAAAACCAAATAACACAAGTCATCTCACTGAGCATGTGGCGATTCCCAAAGAAGTGTTTGCTCTTTTCTGGGGCTTGAAGGGGAAGTCTAAAGCAAGACCAGGAAACAAATGAGCAAGTCCAAGCTAGCATCTGGAACAATCTTGCAATTATAAAAAGATAAAGGGCTATAGGTGGGGAGGGGGCACCTCAGTGGGCTCGTGCCGAGGCAGAGGCTTCCCTTCCCCCTGAGGAACCAGCCACACAATGGTATAGCATAGAATAGATGTATCTAGGGCATGGGGAGGGGAGTTAAGAGAGTCGAGTCGTAGAGACAGAGAAAAGCAGAGAGAAGAGTAGAGAAGTCGAGACCTGCCATGACCACACTGAGAGAGGGGGGAAGGGAAAGAGGAGAGAAAAGAGCCCAAGAGGGCAAGAGGAAAGAGAGAGAGGCAAGAGAGAGAGAGAGAGAGAGAGAGAGAGAGAGAGAGAGAGAGAGAGAGAGAGAGAAGGTGACAAGAAGACCCTCTTATAGTGGGCCAAGCCTACCTGGCTGTTGATAAGTAACCGTGGGGCATAGCACACCTGGCTGTGGGATGGAGCTTAGACAGATTTCTGACACCCTGTGAAATTTGATGTCTCTTTTTCTTGTGAGGAATGTGGTACACGATTGAGAAGCCCCATCTAAACAGCAGAGGGCTAGAAATACAGGCAAAATGTAGACTTGTGATATGTGTATCTCACCTTGGGTTCATCATCCATGTACTGTGCTAACTGTGTCTTCACCTGCTATTTCCAAAGAAATGTCTTTCTCACTAGTTAGAAGTACTCAAAAATATAAAGACCACAGCTGGTCTTTTTTAAAAGATAATATTATTTAAGATACTATTATTAAGAAATCTTAATGCAAATATAAGGTTTGCTATCATTTTACCTCTCTTTTGTGTTTTATGAATTAAAAAAACCTACTTTATAAAATCTTGGTTAATTCAATAGCATAATGTAAGGGTCATAAAGTTGATTTAAAAAATGACATAATCTGACAAGGTTGGGGGTAAGGGTCAGGTGTGTAAAGAACTTTTTTCAGACTGTTAAGAACAAGTTAAAGGGGGAAAGACTCAAGGATCTGTGAGTCACAGCCCAGGAAGAACCCTCTTAAACACCGTATGGGCAGTCACCCACTGTCTGTCTCATCACAGCTCAACTCCTCTAGGTCCAGGAGGTGGTGAAATACTTCCCAAACCCCGTGTAATCCTTGGTGCTTCCACAGCTTTACATAGCTCATTATGATCAGTCTGTTTTCCATAGCTTTTTTTCCACCAGTCACAATGTCATCTCTCATCCTCTCTTTTAAAGGAAACTGCTTTTCTTCAAGAGTGTTCTCAGATGTTACCTTCTCTGAAAGAACTCAAGCGGGACCTTCTGCCCTCTGTACATCCACCCACAAGTTCCTTTGTGTCATAACTCAAACCACTGAACGTCTATTTCAAGTGTACAGCCCGTGTAACTAATCCTAAGTCTGTTTCTCTCAATAACTGTGAACTATTGGAACAGAAAATGTGGTGTTGATCTCCTAACCATCCAGACAACCATAACAGGAGTTTAGCAGTTATCTATTAGGAGAAGAAACAGGGGTGCTGAGCGTTTATTCAGAATATAGGTGTTGAGGACTGGCAGTAGAAATGATTTGACATTAAGGTGGACTAGAAAGAGCTGATTCCCCTGCAAGTGCCTACTTTACAGTATAGACAAACAGCACAGTAGTCACAGCACACGACCTATGAGGTCTGAAGACCGAATAAAGACCCCGGGAGAATGAGAGGGGAAGACTGGCTCTCTCGGGTAGGATTTTAATTTAAAGTAATGAAGTCAGGATAAAGTAGGGAGACAGTGCCCCCTCATAGAAAGCATCTTCATCCCGATTAACAGGCAAGAAAGAACCCATTCTGGTAATCTCTGCCCTGTAGACCAGGGAGAGAGGGTCAGTCTGTTAAACCAGACGAAGGAACAAAAGGAATAATCAGGCACCATTGTGCCCAGGATAGAAGAACGTATGCTTGACTGGTGTCCTCCTTTTCTCCCTAAAAATTAGAGAATAATTCAGAGGCCACAACTCAAATACTGACAGAGATCACGCATGCATGATTACTAAAATAAGGGTAGCTTGTGTAACCCGCTGGTAACACAGGCTGTGGGGCCTGCAGAGGGTGGGAGAGATCACATCCACATCAAGGACTCTGCCAACCTTTCACTCACGGTTACCAGTTGTGAGTTAGGTCATCGGCACCAAGACCCTTTTAATGTTCATGAGAAAAAAAATTCAATTTTAATATGCAATTTCTAAATTTTGGAAGGTAAAAATAATCTAATTATTTTATATCACACTTGAGCTGGCCCTGTTTATACCAAACAATATACACCTGAAGGCTGTGCCTGGCTTCTGGGCCATTATTTTGTAGCAACAGCTAATTTGGGAAAAGAAATGGATAGTAAGGTGTTTCTCCGTGAGTCAAAGAGTAGGGGTCATTCACTGTGGCTCTGAGCATTGCCCCAGTCTCATTGCTATCTGGCTTTGGGCACAGTTCTGATGTCCAAGTGGTCCTGTCTACTTAAAATAGACTCTGCTTCTGAGGAGGATCTGATCTTGCAAAATAGAGAACTGGTACCACATGCTCGGAGACCCGCTAAAGGGTCCTTTTTATTGTACGCTGGTCAGGCAAAAGCGCATAAACAGCAGCAGTTGATGTATCAGTCCGGAGGCGAGCCACGTTATAGACTTGCCACAGGTGGCTTTAGAGAGCTGAAAATCAGGCCGGCTTGTGCTTTTCTAAAACGACACTGAGTCTGTAACACATTTTATCTCAAGCACCGGGGACTGCAGTGACTCGTAGCTAGGATTTCACTAAATAACTGTCCCTCTTAGAAATGCGATTGAGATAAAGCTTTCGTGGGTAGGTAGGTCCTGTGATTGGCATTTCAGGCAATAATGTAAGGGACAAAGGTACCTGCAGCAAACAGAGGTGGATTATGTTAATCTTATTTACTTGTTTTCTTTCTTTGTTTGCTTGTTTGTTCATGACACAAGGTCTTGATATATAGCCCAAACTGGTTTTAAATTCACAGCCCTCCTGACACCTGACCACTGTGACTGCAAGTATGTATCCCTACTCCAAGTCTCCAAGTCATTTTTAAAAATAAAACATTTCTATGAGCCTCAGAAGCTCGCAGTTGAAATGGTTTAAAATCAATTTAAACTCACTTTTCATTCATATAAAAGGATAGAAGGGAGCAGGTTTCGTGGTTCAGTGGAGAAACAGTACAAGGGTTTCCATAGCAGACAGAGAAGTTTCGAAGCAGGCAGCTATCGTAAACTTCAAGGGCTTTTTTTTTTGTCCAGCAGGTTTTGCTACCTCCTAAAACCCCATCAAGCAAGACGTAAAAATATATTTCAGAGCAGCTCAGGCACAAGAGTTTCTGCGGAACTCGGAGCATCTTTACCTACAAGCTCAACTGCTTCCAGATCCTCCTATCAGCCTTCCTCACTGAGCACTATGTCAGCCACAAATTTATCTTCAACAGAAGATTCTGAATCAGTCGGGATTGACTAGCACTTGTGAGTGTGTGTGTGTGTGTGTGTGTGTGTGTGTGTGTGTGTGTGTGTGTGTGTGTGTGTGCTGAGAGAGAGAGAGAGAGAGAGAGAGAGAGAGCGCTCTCATTAAGGGACGATCTATGGTTTGACAGGCTCGCTGCTGCTGCGCCTGCTGCTGCTTCTGTTACTGCGGCTGTGTGGTCTGTCATGAGTTGAAAAGGGATGTGAGGGCTTAGAGGAACTGCCGCTCTGAAAACTGAGCCTCTGCTAAGTGATCTCCCTGCCAGACAGACTGGACAAGATTTCTTCTGCACGATTGGAAACTTGAACCTACTAGCACTTCATCTACCCAGAGAAGCAGGCGGCGTGACAGAGTGAAGAGGTAAGGGAGGAAACTCTCTTCTATTAAGGTTGGGGACTTAGGGTGTGGGGAAGTTATATGCAAAACCTTGTTATTTTATACCAATGATCCTTCACTCCTAAAAGCTGGAAGCAATTGCTAAATTCCTACTAGGCTTGTCCACTGCACCCTTTGGCTTTTTCCTCTGATACATTTTCCTCTTCCCTGTACTTTTCCGGAGCATCTGAGAGGTTTCTTTGTATTGCAACTAGCACGTTTTTGGGGTTTTGGTAGTTTGGAATTGTTTACTTGTTTTTGTTTTTCCAACCGGACCCAGTTTCAAAACAGGACACTTTTCTGCTTCTCTTTTCTTAAGATTTTTTTTTCCCTATGAAGAAGCAGTTGTTAAGTCGTCCCTTTTAATATGATGTGGTCAAAACAATACTTCATTTTTGCCAAGAATTGCAAAAAAAAGGAAACAAACAAACAAATAAGGAGTTTTCCGAAGGGCATTGGCACCCCGTTAGTGTGGAATCTCAGAGGTGTAAAGAGAGGAAATGAGTTTCCTCTGAGTGTGGCTTGATTGGAAATGGAGGGATTGTGAGTGAACATGTGTGTGTCACTTTTCACAGGGAAGAACAACTGCAGAAACAAACAAACAAAACGGTGAAGGCTCGAAAGATGTTTTAAAGAGTCCCTGTGTCAGAGAAGCTTCAAGTCCCTGAAGATGGAGAATGATACTGTCAGCGAACTGAACCAAACCGAGCTCCAGCCACAAGCAGCCGTGGCCCTCGAGTACCAGGTGGTCACCATCTCACTCGTGGTCATTATTTGTGGCCTGGGCATTGTGGGCAACATCATGGTAGTCCTGGTGGTCATGAGAACGAAGCACATGAGAACCCCTACAAACTGCTACCTGGTGAGTCTGGCTGTGGCGGACCTCATGGTTCTGGTGGCTGCAGGCCTCCCCAACATCACCGACAGCATCTATGGTTCCTGGGTCTATGGCTATGTTGGCTGCCTTTGCATTACATATCTCCAGTACTTAGGAATTAATGCATCCTCATGTTCAATAACAGCCTTTACCATTGAGAGGTACATAGCAATCTGTCACCCCATCAAAGCCCAGTTTCTCTGCACATTTTCCAGAGCCAAAAAAATCATCATCTTCGTCTGGGCCTTTACATCCATCTACTGCATGCTCTGGTTCTTCCTGCTGGATCTCAATATCAGCACCTACAAAGATGCTATTGTGGTGTCCTGTGGCTATAAGATCTCCAGGAACTACTACTCACCCATTTACTTAATGGACTTTGGGGTCTTTTACGTCGTGCCAATGATCCTGGCCACCGTGCTTTACGGGTTTATAGCTAGAATCCTCTTCTTAAACCCTATTCCTTCAGACCCTAAAGAGAACTCCAAGATGTGGAAAACTGACTCCGTCCCTCAGAACAAAAATGTGAATGTAAACGCCACCAACCGATGTTTCAACAGCACTGTATCTTCCAGGAAGCAGGTAAGCACAGCCGAACTTCCAAGTCAAGACAGGAAATGTGAAATAGAGGTTTTGTGAGTGGAGATCAACTTTGTCCTACTTAGCTGATGGCAGAAGCAAAATACAATCATTCAGATGTCTCACGGCATAAGCTTCTGCTTTGAATATTAAACACACCTCTGGATCACTGAAGCTCTAAAAATAAATGGAGGGATTTGATAGCCCTTTAGCAGGAAGCAGTTTCATATTAACATATGGGGGACTGTAGACAGAAACCTTGGTATAAAACACTTGTTTCTCTCTGAAAATGTTATCAGAACATTCAGAAGACTTCCGGCCTCTTTAGGGAAAATTTCTGTTGCATGACAAAAAAAAAAAAAAAAAAAAAAAAAAAAAAAATTGCCTTTCAGGAAATGTACTATACATTTACCAAGAGAATTTAACAATAGATTAGTGAGTCAATGGAAGTTTTCTTGCATTGTATAGTTGCTCACAACTTACTCCCACAAAAGACCGGTAATCAGTTTTATTTGGTTGGTCTTGATAGATGATTCTCTAATCTTTTCCTATAGATCTTTCCAAGATATCTTAGCATGCAGGGAACTGGGAATGCATCTTCCTTGGGGGGGGATGCAAAAGAGTGGCAAACATCAAACTAAATCAGTTATAAACAATTTTTAATATAGGATGCTAGCTTAGCATAACTGGAACTCTTGTATGCTTCCTTCCATATAACCTAGTGTGCATGTGGCTGCAGTCACGTGGTGGCTTTATTAGTGACTAAAGCTTCTCATTTATAAGATAATGTAAAAATGGAAGGCTCTATAGCATACACCCATCTGTTTGTGTCTGTACAACTGTCCTGAGATACTTATGAGTCTATCACTTAGCACTTTCTTTATTTGTAACGAATATGAAGTAAATATTTTCATACTGAGAAGAGAAATCATGGAATCAGCAATATAGTTTCAAATCACTTGAAATTTGTGCCAGAAAACCAGATTATTCTATTTATGTATATAGAAAACGGAGTATGTTTTAGAACCAGGTGTGTGGATCATCCATACTACAAGTTTCTTAAACTCTAGGTTACCTAATATGTTAGGAATTGTGACTGGGTAAATTGTGATATGTATATACATGCACATGGCAGAGCAAACTTATAAAAGTGAAGATGTTTGCAATGAAAAGAGCAGCAGTGAAAGAGAATGCATGCAGCATTTTAAATGGCATGACACTTGATTCACAGGACATATATTATGAGGACAAAAGGGAGTCATGACTAACTACTACCAAGTTTTTGCTTCAGAACATAGACAGCAATGGTATGATTATCTATGCTAATAAAAGGTGTAGCTGGCCATTAACCAAAGCTTGATTCCTGGAATCAAGCTTGATTGTTGGCCATCTGTCAAGACAAATGTTAACAAATACAGTATGACAATACATAATATGCACATCTTAATTAGGGACCAAACATTAGTTAATGTTAGCAGCAAGGTGGGTTAGTTAGAAAATGCATTCCTTATACTCACATTTAGATTCTGGTTATAATTTTTTAAAAGCTTGTTTGTCTGGCCTAATGTCCTTTCTTTCAATTACAGTCATTAGCTCCTATCAGCATGAATAATGTGCTTTAGATTGCTAATTATGTTACATGTTCACAATCTTCTCAAAGGGTGTGAATGGTGAGCATGAGAGCAATGTAGTGTTTATACATGAGAACCTGACAGTTCAGGAAGATTGGAAGGGTAAGAGATGGGCTGGAGAGGCAGAAAGTTACCCCTAAGAGTAGATGGCAGTATTGCAAGCAAAGATACCCTATAACAGTGGTTCTCACTCTTCCTGATGCTGCTGTGACCCTTTAATATAGTTCCTCATGTTTTGGTGACCTCAACCATAAAATTCTTTTTATTGCTTCTTTATAACTGTAATTTTGCTACTGTTTTGAACCATAATATAAATATCTGTCTTTTCTGATGATATTAGGCCACCCCTGTGAAAGGGTCCTTTGACCCCCAAAAGGGACGACACTCAAAAGTTGAGGATCTATAGGGATAACTTAAAGCAATGTAAATAATATGTGTGACATAGGAGTGAAAAAAAAAGTACCATGCAATATGGTATGAGGCTCACATCTGGACCATCAACATGGTAGCAGACTGACATCTAGATCTTTCAATATAGTAGCAGGCTCATATCTGGACCATTCAATATGGTAGCAGGCTGACATCTGGATCTTTCACTATAGTAGCAGGCTCACATCTAGACCATTCAATATGGTAGTAGGCTCACGTTTGGATGGACAGTGGCAGCCCCAGGGAATGGGATCACAGCAGTGAAGAAGGTCACTTCACCTTTTTGTTGCAAAGTTGGTGACCTATGTTCTGGACTTTCCATTTTCTAAAAACACTTCTTACTTCTTCATAAGGTTAAAATCTCCATGTCCCATACCCAAGGATGTCCATTTTACTATTTCTCTCTGATTTTTTTCTTTTAGACAAGTGTAATTTACATTTTAATAAATATGTATCGGGGCCAGGTCCTTCGAACCAAATTACTAAAATCAAAGGGGCATAGTTTAGGGGGTTACATTGTTAAAGAAAACAAAAGAAACGGTATTTTTCTGTGAAAGATAAATGAGATGTTTTCTTTGCTTATTCATTTTTTTTTTTTTTTGCTTGTACCTCCAGTGTAAACTGTCTAGATCCAAACCTTTGTTCTATTACTCAATGATTTGATTGGATTCTAGTAAGCCTCTGAGTTGAGATCAGTTAAATTCAACTTTACTCCACTCTGTGGCTAGATGGTGTGTACAGGGATTGCCTGATTGGGCCAGTCTTTGGTTTTATAGCGGGTGCTTTGACTGTGAGAAGACAGGGTTGAAAGAGTGGGATTTGCTCCATTCAGTTCTGCCTATGCAGTGCCAGAAGCACTGTGAAGACCAGCAATCCCTGTCACTGATTATCTGTATCACTGGCTGTGTATTCCTACATAATTTATGGAATCTGAAAGGTTCAGAAGCGCAGAAGCTCTTTTTAGTAAAATTCTTACTCTTTTCTTAAAATTCTGTACTGTCAATAAACAAACTCATTTCAGTGTTTACTTTCCATGGACTTTAGAGATATGCAAGGTATCTTACAAACCAGGCTTCTGCTTTTGCTTTCAGTCCCACCACTTAGCAATTCCTCCTGTCTTACAGTATCAGGAGTGGGAAGCCTAGTCCTGATAGTGGGTGACCTAGTCCTGATAGAAGCCACTAGAAATTCTATTCATTATTATTATAGTTTTCCGTAATCCAGTCTTTAAAATACCCACTCTTCATTCTATAAAGTGCTTAAGACAACCCTGCTTTACTAGAAACAAGTTGTTGAGATCCCAAGAAACAAAACAAAACCAGCTTCCCTCTCTAAAGTAACACCTGCCATTTGGGGATGGCACTGAACATGGTGGCAGTTAATAGGAGGTTGTAAAGTAACAGTGTCTTGTGGAATGCTTGGGGAATCAAGAAGGAGGAAAAGGGGACTCTCTGTCAAAGACCACCACTGTCATTTTCTCATATTTCTTTTCTTCTATTTTAATTGGATCCGTTTAAATTATTATAGCCTATATTGTATATGCTTGCTTCTCATTTTTGCTCCTAAAATATTAAAAGGAAAATTTTTTAAAAAGAAAGCAAATAGTAAAAGTAATCACAACTTACTTAATCAGTTTTCAAAGCCCCAGTTTTCTCATCTATAAAATGGGTAAAAAAACAATTTACTTGTAGAGTTTTTACAGAAACCAAGTAAGTTGCACCAGACAAAATTTGGGTTTCTCTTACCTATCTGCTGCTTTTCGGGAATGAAATCTTTCCGGCACCCTTCTGTTCTGCTCTGAAGCAGCCCTAGACATTTGATGTTTTCATGGAAGTAAAGCTGCTAATGTGCGTGCTCTCATCTTCTCCTGCATTCCTCAAGTCACTCTCTAATGTTAACCACTCCCTTCTGTGGTGCAAGTGTGTGTGTGTGTGTGTGTGTGTGTGTGTGTGTGCACACGCGCGCACGCATGCGCGCACACTGTGGTATATAAATATGTACATGCCTGTGTTTGGGTGTGTAGTGAAATATAAATATGTAAATAAACACATACATGCTTATCCATGTGTATATAGTGGCATATAAATATATTCATGCTTCTGTGTATATATGTGTGTGTATCATGGTGTATAAATAGATGCATGTATGCTCAGTCATGTATAATATGTACAAGCTTGTATCTGTGTACCTATGTGTACATGTATGTGTATGTATGTGGGTGTATGTGTATGTGGTGATGTATAAATATGTGTATGCTTGTGTCTGTGGAGGCCAAAGAAAGACAAAGCATATCTTCTTCAGTTGCTTCTTATCTTGTTCTTTAGACGTTCCCCAGGAGAGCTCACCCACTTTGGCCAGTGAGCATCCAGGGATGCCCTGTGTTTGCACTTACAGTGCTGGGGTAACGAACACAAGCAGCAGCACACATGGATACAGCAGAGCTGAACTTGGGTTCCAATATTTGTGCAGCAAACTCTTCACCAGCCGAGCCCACTTTGTAGCCCAATGTGTTTCTCTCTCTCTCTCTCTCTCTCTCTCTCTCTCTCTCTCTCTCTCTCTCTCCTTTTTCAGTTTTTCGAAACAGGGTTTCTCTGTGTAGTCCTGGCTGTCCTGGAACTCACTCTGTAGACCAGGCTGGCCTCGAACTCATAAATCTCCTGCCTCTGCCTCCCAAGTGCTGGGATTACAGGCATGTGCCACCACCACCCAGCCCAATGTGTTCTCTTTAAAGAAACAAAAAGGAAGATATCAGGAGTTATAGTCACACTCTAGACAAAGAACTACAGGCAAGTAAGAAATGCTGAAAGCAGGAAAATTGTTTTTTTCCAGGGAAGAATACAATTGGTTATCCAATATCAAATGACAGGTTTGAGAATGTCTAAATAACATCATACAAACTGAAGCAGGATATAGGATATATATATATATACATATATATATATATATATGTATATATATATATGTATGTATGTATATGTAATACATAGCTTCTTGCTATATATATTCCTCAACACACACACACACACACACACACACACACACACACACAGACACACAGACATACACATAACAACAATTAAAGAAAAGGAGGTGACAAATTTGAAAGAGAGCAAAGTAAAGGTGTATGAGAGAAGCCGGAGGGAGGAAAGAAAAGGGGAAACGACATAATTATAATCACAAAAAAATTATGTGTGTGTGTGTGTGTGTGTGTGTGTGTGTGTGTGTGTGTGTTTTAAAGAAAGAAGCAATCTTGAACAAAGCACAAAGCAACTCCAATGTTGTGGTGGTCAACCCTGTAATATCCTTGGTGCTAGAAAGATGAGGCAGGCAGACAAGTTTAAGGCAGGCCAGTGGAGTAGCATACACATCAATACTCCATTTAAAGACATAAGCAAAGAAACAAAAGCAAAGGACAGAGGCAGAGGCAGAATGGGGAGCTGGCCTGGATGTAGGAGCTGGGAGCACAAAGGATCTTAGGTTTCATGACTCATGCAGCTGGCAGGGAACAACGCCACCTCCCCTTGCTCCAGAGTCCAATGTAGCATCTCAATGTAATGTAATCTTCTCTCCCAGCCAAGAACTCAGCCAATGGGCGGCCTTACGAGGCAAGGCACTGTGAGCTTTTTAGCCCCGATCCTTCATTAAAGTTTTCCCAAATTTCCTAGGGCTGTTTACACAGGCTTACCTTTCTCCTTTAATTGTTTTATCTCTTCTAATCATGTGAATTCAACTATATTCATACTAATATAAAAAAACTCTAAGTCAAAAAAAAAAAACAAAGTAGTTTGTCACAAAAAAAAAAAAAAACAAAGTACAACACGTATATAGCTAACTGAGTCACTTTGATTTTTATTAATAAGAATAGCTTCCTGCCTGAGGGTGGTGGCACATACATTTAATCCCAGCACTCAGAAGGCAGAGGCAAATGGCTCTTTGAGTTCAATGTCCTCCTGGTTTAGTTCTAGAACAGCAAAGGCTACATAGAGAAACCCTATGTCAAAAAAAAAAAAAAGTTTCCATTTCCCGATTTATATACTGTTTCAAGGACATATACCATAAATGTACTAAATGATAACCTTTGCAACTGTGTGCTTTGTGTCCCTCATCCTAGATGCGTGCACCCTGTGTGTTTGCAACTTTAGATTCGCAGTTTTGAGCCAAGATTTCACCATCAAAGGTGTATAGCCTAAAAAAGAGGAATGTCTTTACCACTGCAGATCTTTAAAACAGCTATTCGTTTTTTCTTCTTTTATTAAACTAATAAAATTTATTTTAAAACATACTACTCGGTATTGACTTTTAAGTCATCAAAATAATATATAATAAATATCTATTAAATATACATGATATCTTCTGAAGCTTAAAGTAATATGCACTCAACCAGTTTTGTAAATCTATTTGTATATTAAACATGATAGAAGTAGAAAAATATCTCATATGAAGTTCTCTATGAAAGGAAATTGTGACAGGTTCCTGATTAGACAGAAACCATTCCACTTCCAAGAAAGAATATGCAGCATAACTATGCTTCATTGAATGAATTGGGTAGTGATCCCTCTGTTTCTATTTTGTGGAATAGTTTGAAGAGTATTGGTATTAGGTTTTGAAGATCTGATAGAATTCTGCAATAAACCCACCTGGTCCTTGGCTGGTTTTGGTTGGGAGATTTTTGTCTTATAATGACTGCTTCATTTTCTTTAGGGGTTATGGGACTGTTTAGGTATTTGGTATCTGTCTAGAAAAATTGCCCATTTCATTCAGATTTTCCAGTTTTGTTGAATATAGGCTTTCGTAGTAGGCTCTGATGATTTTTTTAATTTCCTCAGTTTTTGTTCTTATATCTCTCTTTTCATTTCTATTTTTGTTAATTTGGATACTGTCTCTGTGCCCTTTGGTAAGTATGGATAAGGGTTTATCTATCTTGATTTTCTCAAAGAACCAGCTCTTGGTTTGGTTGATTCTTTGTATAATTCCTTTTCTACTTGGTTGAGTTTATTACTTCCTGACATCTACTCCTCTTGAGTGTATTTGTTTCTTTTTGTTCTAGAGCATTCAGATGTACTCTTAAGCTCCTAGTGTATGCTCTCTCCAGTTTCTTCTTGGAGGCACTCAGAGCAGAAATTCCTCTTAGCACTGCTTTCATTGTGTCCCAAAAGTTTGGGTATGCTATGCCTTCATTTTCATTAAATTCTAAATCTTTAATTTCTTTATTTCTTCCTTGATAAAGTTATCATTGAGTAGGGTGTTGTTCAGTTTCCATGTGTAAGTGGGCTTTCTGTTGTTTTTGTTGCTATTGAACACTAGTTTTAATCCATGGTGATCTGATAGGATGCATGGGATTACTTCAATCTTATATCTGTTGAGGCCTTTTTTGTGACTGATTATATGGTCAATATTGGAGAAAGTACCATGAAGTACCATGAAGTTCTGAGAAGGATTTTTTTGTTTTGTTTTTTGTTTTTTGTTTTTTGGTTTTTTTTTTTTTTTGGTTTTATAATGAAATGTTCTATACATATCTGTTAAATCCAGTTGGTTCATATAACTTCTGTTAGTTTCATTGTATCTGCTTAATTTGTGTTTCCACAATATGTTCTTTGATGAGAGTGGCATGTTGAAGTCTCACACTATTATTGTGTGAGGTACAATGTGTGTTTTGAGCTTTAGTAAAGTTACTTTTATGAATGTGGGTGTCCTTGCATTTGGAGCATAGACATTCCAAATTGACAATTCTTCTTGGCAGATTTTTTCCTTTGATGAGTATGAAGTGTCCTTTTTGATACTTTTTTAAAATTTTTATTGAATATATATTTCATATACATTTATTACATTTAAAATGTTATTCCCTCCCAGAAAACCCCCAACCCATCCTCCCTCCCCCTATATCCATGAGGATGCCCCTGCTCCCAACCCACTCCCACCTACCCCATCCTTGATTTCCCCATGCTGGGGCATCTATTGAGCCTTCATATGACCAAGGACCTCTTCTCCCACCACTACCTGATAAGGGATTCCTCCACCACAAATGCAGCTAGAACCATGTGTAACCCTTGGTTGATGGTTTAGCAACTGGAAACCCTCTGGGGTCCAGTTGGCAGACATCCTCGTTCTTCCCATGAGGCTGCAAACCCCTTCAGCTCCTCCAGTCCACCCTCCAACTCACCCCTTGGGGACCCAGTTCTCAGTCCAATGGTTGGCTGCTAGCATCTGCCTTTGTATCTCTAAGGCTCTGGCAGGGCCTCTCAGGAGACAGCCATATGAGGCTACTTTCGGCACGCATTTCTGAGTATCCACAGTAGTGTTGGGTTTGGTGACTGTTTATAGGATGAATTCCCAGGTAGGACAGTCTTTGGATGAACTTTTCTTCAGTCTCTGCCCCACACTTTGTCTCCATAATTGCTCCTGTGAGTATTTGGTTCTCTTTCTCAGAAAAACCAAAGCACCCACACTTTGGTCTTTCTTCTTCTTCTTGAGCTTCATGTGGTCTGTGAATTGTTTCTTAGGTATTTTGAGCATTTGGGCTAATATCCACTTATCAGTGAGTGCACACCATCTGTGTTCCCTTGTGATTGTGTTACCTCACTCAGGATGACACTTTCTAGTTCCATTCATTTGCCTAAGGATTTCATGAGTTCGTTGTTTTTAATGGCTGAGTAGTACTCCATTGGTTAAATATACCACATTTTCTGTATCCACTCCTCTGTTGAAGGATATGTGGGTTCTTTCCAGCTTCTGACTATTATAAATAAGGCTACAAAGAACATAGTAGAGCATGTGCATCCTTATTACATGTTGGAGCATCTTCTGGGTATATGCCCAGGAGTGGTATAGCTGGTTCCTCATGTAGTACTATGTCTAATTTTCTGAGAAATACTCAAACTGATTTCCAGAGTGGTTGTGCCAGGTTGCAATCTCACCAGCAATGGAGGAGTGTTCTTTCTCTACATCCTCTTCAGCATCTGCTGTCACCTGAGTTTTTCATCTTAGCTGTTCTGACTGATATGAGGTAGAATCTCGGGGTTGTTTTGATTTGCATTTCCCTGATAAATAAGGATGTTGAGCAAGCAAATGGTCCCAAGAAACAAGCTGGAGTGGCCATTCCTATATCAGATAAAATCAACATTCAACCAAAAGTTGTCATAAAAGATAAGAAAGGACACTTCATAATGGTCAAAGGAAAAATCAACCAAGACGAACTCTCAATTTTAAACATCAATGCTCCAAATGCAAGGGCACACACATTCATAAAAGAAATTTTACTAAAGTTCAAAGTACACACTGCACCCCACCCAAGAATAATGGAAGACAGCAGCACCCTACTCTCAGCAATGAACAAATCATGGAAACAGAAATCAAACAAAAACCCAGTGAAACTGACAGAAGTTATGAATCAAATGGATCCAACAGATATTTATAGAACATTTCCTCCTAAAGCAAAAGAATATACCTTTTTCTCAACACCTCGTGGTAACTTCTCCAAAACGGACCATATAATTAGTCACAAAACAGGCCTCAACAGATGCAGAAATAATGAAATAATTTCATGCACCCTATCAGGTCTAAGGCTGGTCTTAAGTTGCAACAAAACCAACAGAAAACTCACATACACGTGGAAGTTAAGCAATGCTTTACTCAATGATAACTTGGCCAAGAAAGAAATAAAGAAAGAAATTAAATACTTTTTAGATTTTAATGAAAATAAAGACACATCATACCAAAACTTATGGAACACAATGAAAGCAGTGATAAGAGGAAAACTCATAGCTCAAAAGAAAATGAACTAAGAAAATTACACTTGCAGCTTGACCACACTCCCTATCCTTTTTGATAACTTTTCATTGAAAGTTGATTTTATTGATATTAGAATGCCTAGTCCAGTTTGTTTCTTGGGACCATTTGCTTGAAAACTTGTTTTCCAGCCCTTTACTCTGAGGTAGTGTCTGCTTTTGAAACTGAGGTACATTTCCTGTATGCAGCAAAATGCCAGGTCCTGGGTACAGATCCGGTCCGTTTTTCTATGTCTTTTTGTTGGGGAATTGAGTCCATTGATGTTAAGAGATAATAAGGAATAGCGGTTGTCGCATCCTGTTATTTTTTATGTAATTTTTATGTTTGTGTGGCTATCTTCGTTTGGATTTGTTGAAAGAAGATTACTTTCTTGCTTTCTTTAGGTTGTATTTCCCTCCTTGTGTTGGTGTTTTCCATCTATTATCTTTGGTAGTGATGAATTTGTGGAAAGATGTTGTATAAATTTTTGTCATGAATTTATTGGTTTCTCCATCTATGGTAATTGAGAGTTTTGCTGGGTATAGTAGCCTGAGCTGGCAGTTGTGTTCTCTTAGGGTCTATATAACATCTGCCCAGGATCGCCTAGCTTTCATAGTCTCTGGTGAGAAGTCTAATTCTAATAGATCTGCCTTTATGTGTTACTTGACCCTTTACCCTTACTGCTTTTAATATTCTCTCTCTTTGTTTTTTATGAACTTGGTGTTCTGACTATTATGTGACAGGAGGAATTTCTTTTCTGGTCCAATCTATTTGGAGTTCCGTAGGCCTCTTCTATGTTTATGGGCATCTCTTTCTTTAGGTTAATGAAGTTTTTTTCTACAATTTTGTTGAAGATATTTACTGGCCCTTTAAGTTGAGAATCTTCACTTTCTTCTATACCTATTATCCTTAGGTTTGGTCTTCTCATTTTGTCCTGGATTTCCTAGATGTTTTGGGTTAGGAGATTTTTGCATTTGAATTTTCATTCACTGTTGTGTTGATGTTCTCTATGGCATCTTCTGGATGTAAGATTCTCTCTTCTATCTCTTGTTGGTGATATTTGAATCTATGACTCCTGATCTCTTTCCTAGGTTTTCTATCTCCAGGATTGTCTCCTTTTGTGATTTCTTTATTGTTTCTATTTCCATTTTTAAATCCTGGATGGTTTTGTTCAATTCTTTCACCTGTTTGGTTGTTTTTCTGTAATTCTTTAAGGGATTTTTATGTTTCCCGTTTAAGGGTTTCTAGCTGTTTACCTGTGTCCTCCAGTATTTCTTTAAGGGAGTTATTTATGCCCTTCTTAATGTCCCCTATCATCATCATGATATGTAATTTTAAATCATAGTCTTGCTTTTCTGGTGTGTTGGAGTATCTAGGGCTTGCTGTTGTGGGAGCACTGGGTTCTAATGATGCCATGTAGCCTTGGTTTCTGTTACTTATGTTCTTGCCCTTGCCTCATGCCATTTGGTTATCTCTGGTTTTAGCTGGTCTTGTTGTTTCTGTGGCATGTCCCTCCTGCAAGTTTGTATGTCAATATTCCTGGGAGACCAGTTCTCTCCAGGATGAATTTGATATAGAGAGTGGGGCACAGGGTCAACTCCAGGGTGCATATGGAAACCGGAAGGATTCTGTTCCAGGTTGTTCCTTGTTTCCTGTGTCCTGATGGATCTGGGTGGGTCCCTCTTGAGCCAGAAATTTAAGCAGAAGTGGTGGTCTTACTTGTGCTCACAGATGTGTTGTCACTCCTGGGGGACCAGTTCTTTCCCAGTGGTATTTGGGTCTGGAGTGCTGTGTCACTGGATCAGCTCCAGGCACTATGGTACCTTATCAGCTCCGGGTGCAGAAGGAAACCAGAAGGATTGTTTACCAGGCTGCTCCTGGGTTCCTACTTCCTGAGATCTCTTTGGGTCTCTCAGAATAGAAGTGGTGGTCTTACCTGTGCTCACAGGAGTGTCCACACTCCTGGAAAACCAGCTCTCTCCTGATGGTATTTGGGTATGGAGCAAAAATAAGCTATTCTTAACCAATCTTTTTTCTTTAGTCAATAGCCCTCTATGACACCATTGAATCTTTCCATGAGCTTTCTTCTATTTCTGTGCTTAAACCCACTTATAGGTTTTTAGTATAACGCTTTAGAGAAGCCATCTTTGGGTTCATATTGATGATTGCATTTGGGACTTCATAGATCAGATTCAGTAGGTCTAATTTAGCTCATTTTTCTACTTTACAAATATGTATCTCTCTCTTCCCTATTTTATGCTTCCAAATTAGAAGCCCAGGAGTCTACCTAAACACATTTTACTCCTGCTATCCTCTAACCTAACCCTAAGCAGTAGTAAAGACCTGGTGGCCCTTGTGGTAACTCTCAGGGCTGAACTTCTCTCTGAACACTAGCACTGTGCAGATTCACTGCCTCTCACTGTTCCGGGTTCCATACACACAGCACTAATCCCTCCAACTCCTGTTCTACTCCAGCCAACCACTCTGCACATTGCTCACTACATGATCTCTCTCATGCAGAGCTACATTATCAAGCATAGTTTTTAGGGTTCCCTGAAGCTTAACATTTAAACTACCTGGCATAACAAATAAAACCCTGGCACCTTCCCATACTTCCAGCTTCATCTCCCATGGCTCTCTCAACTTACACTTTATGCTCCAGCAGAACTGAATTATTTTCAGTTCTCTGAGTATGCTCTGTTCTCAGCCAGAACATCCTTCCTCTGGCAGTTTCCCAATTGTCTTTCAAATCTCAAATCAATCTCTCATGCACCTCTTAAAGCCTTTCTTGAAATTCTCATGCAGAGTTACAACACTGATTCCCTAGCTAGCAGTACACATAAAATTGCTTTTTTTCTATGATTCTATAGCATTTTGCATATATTTTTTATTTAGTAATTTTGGCCACTCAGAATTATTAACTTTTCTGTCTTCAATACCTCCTAATAATTTTGGTAGTAAGAACTTACACCTTCTACTATGTTCAGAACTGAATGTGAAATATGGTAGGTCTCCCAGGTATAAGGATACAGTAGTATACTGTAGCCTGGGAATACAGGCTTTACAAGAATAGATTATCAGTCTCTCTTCCCACCTCCACATACATAACCATCAGAACACTGCTTAAAATTGACCTTGCTTATTGTGACGTCACTACATAAATCAATCAAAAGATAAAGTCTTTTCCCTTTGTTTTCCCACATATTTCTGTTTGTATGAATATACCATAAAGACAATATTTTTCACATGCAATATAAGGAAGAGTGTAAATTCTAGATGTATTAGTGCTTCAGGTCTCAGTCATGCCCAACACTCTATTTTGCCCCATGAGAAAATACTGCCTATGTGTGCCCAATCCTTCTCTAATTATAAGTAAAAATTTCATTTCCTCTATTAAATCCTTCTTTAAATTCCAAATAACACAAGTGAGACTAATCACTGAATAGTGATTAAGTTAGTAGCTAAGTCCTTTTGAGGAAGAATTATTTTTCCTACAATGCTGACAAGGCCAGCTCAGCACTGAAGACTCAGACAACTTCACTTTGTAATACAAAACCCAGTTGCCTATCCCACAGGCTTTAAAAATCCTCTCCTTAATGAAGGACAGAACAGAAGGTGCAAAGAAGAAAAACAATGGCAACCTAGGGAAGATAAACCATATGAACAAAGACAGCAACAGATGCAAGAGAATGGAAATGTCCCCAGTGAGTAATTTTCCTAAAACACTTCATGCATATCATAGATAGATAGATAGATAGATAGATAGATAGATAGATATTTCTCTTTTGCCTCTTTTTGAAAACCTCATCATGTTTTATGGCTTTGTTCAACTGTTGTTTCTTTAATTCAATAATCATTTGTTGAGCATCAATTTCAGGTCAGGCACTATTTCAGAGAAGCAATAACAGTCACTGTTACATAGAACTTATTGTAAGGTGTAAAAGATTGACACTAATAACAAGTGGGGGGTAGGACATTAAGGTTTATAGTGCACAGAAGAACCAACAATAAAGGCGTGATTATGGCACTTAAGGCTGGAGAGCAGTTCTCAGATGCAGTAAGACCAGCTTCTATTCTTAAAGAATAAGCTAGTGTATCGAGTCAACACAGAAAACAAAGGCTTTCAGAACAGCAGAGGTCATCTGTAAAGCCAGAGTACCCAGAATAAGACACTGGCAGGTATTTTGTTTCATCTAAAGGCATCTAAATTCAGCCCTAAAACACTGAAACCACTACAGCATTTCCTAGTGCCAGTAGAAAAATGGGACTTGAACTTTGTTCTTAAAATTATATGACCTTGTGAGCACAAATCAAGGAGCCAGAAATGAGGATTTTATAATCCAACAAGAAGGTTGTAAGACTTGAGATAAGAAGCAATGGTTGAGATGAGAAGGAAGAACTGCAGGTGAGTAATATGTAAAACCAAAACCAGCAGTTTAACAATGAAATTTGACAGATAAGGAAGACAAAGTCTTAACCGGAATGCAGTGATATTATTACATATAGCACAGAATGAAGACAGAGCATTTTTTATTTGCATTTATTTCTTCCTCACAAAATAACTACATAAACTAGGATTCATACACACACACACACACACACACACACACACACACACACACAAACACGAACACACAGTATCAACTTTATTTATGCCTTGTAAATTTTACTTAAGTGATTCTCTACCTTTATTTGTAAGCCCTCTCCACTTTTTCACTTTGGTATGTTTCTATGATGTTGCTTTCAGGGTGTCAGCTTAAGCTACAAGTAAATCAAAGTATCCTGTGCACTAGAAATATAAAAGAAGGCAGGAAAGCATGCTCTCTATAGCCAGAAGAACATAGGGCAAATCTTGGGTTATTATCCATATACCTTTTGTGTGTTAATTTATTAAACTTTAATTTTTTATTACATTCACTGTGTGTGTGAGAGAGAGAGTGTGTGTGAGAGAGAGTGTTTATAGAGACATTTTAATCCAGCCGATCTGACAAGGGATCACATCTAAAGACCTTCTAGGTCTCTGTGATCCAACTAAAGTGTCACACCCTTAATTCCTCTGGCTAGAATACAGACACTCCCTTACTGCACACCTTTAATCTCAAACAATGAAAGTAAAATTAGTTTGCAGAAGGAAGCAGCTGTGTTTGAAAGTGATGCCTAATTGAAGGGCAGGAAAGAAAGATGAATCATAGAGAAATTTGACAGAATGAGTAAGAGAGGATATGATATGCCCAATTCTTAAGAGAATAAAGGAAAAGAAAGGTAGATGACTTAAGAGAGAAGTGCAGAGAGAGGGGGGAGGGATTAAACATGGTCTGTATAAGCTATTACAATCTCTCCCAGGACATTGTTACATGAGGGAGTAAACATGGGAAATAAAAACAGATATACAAATCCTAGACAGATCCACACTTTTTTCACCTGTTACTTAATAACATAAGCCATGCTGTGCTAGGCACTGTGTTAGGCATCGTGTTGCAAATCTGATTGCAGAAATTGTCTGCTCACAGGAAGTTTGCAATCTCATCACAAGAAAGGATGTAAAGTAATAGCTAGCTGTCTTGCTCAGTGTTCTGTTGCTGTGAGGAGACACCATGACCAAGGCAGCCCTTACAAAAGACAGCACTTAATTGGGACTTGCTTACAGGTTCACAGATTTAGTCCATTTTCATCACAGTAGGTAGCATGGCAGCAGACAGGAACACATAGTCCTGGAGGAAAAGCTGAGAATTCTACAACTGGATCCACAAGCAGAAGGAAGAGCAGCACACTGGGATTGGCTTGGTCTTTTGAAACCTCAAAGCCCACCCTAGTGGCACACTTCCACCTAACAAGTCCACACATCCTAATTCCTCTAAGCAGTGCCTCCCTGATGACTAAACATTCAAGCATGTGGGCCTATGGAGACTTCTCTTATTCAAAGCACCATAGTAACTAAATCCATAAAAAGGTAAGAGTTGAGACTGTAAGAATTGTTTTGTTGTAGCTGGGAAGAAGTGTGCATCCAAGGAGCTATGTAGACACTAATGCTTCTAAGCTGAGCAGTGTAAAGTTAGTAGACTTTTGTGGATGGGATGAAAAAGGTGATGGTTTCAGCACAGGAAACTATACAAGTAACAATGGGATGTCCTGGAAGACCCTGTCCTGGAACCACCAGTGGCTCCTTAAGAGCAATGAAGGATAAAAGGAATGGGAAGGATCTTTATCCAGCCTATTGAGGGTGCTGGATAAGATTTAAAGGCTGGGAAAACTTGCTCACAGATTGCAAGACAAATAATGTTTTGGTAAGATCTATGCATAATTCCTTCTTCAATATAGGAAAGCAACTGAGTACCATGGTCAAAGGCGTTATTTAAGAGATATCTACAGTAGTGTGAGGCATGATGCAGGGGGGTACCCAAATAAAATAAATGGCAGTGCAGATAGAAAGACATGAGTCCATTTCAAATAGAATTAATGAATTTAATGTGAATAAATGGGTAGAAAATGAAAGAAAAAGAGTTTAAAGGTGATATTGATCTATCAGGAGATAAAGTGGTATGATAGCTGTAAAGCATGAATTCTAGAATATTATAGCATTGTGTAAGATATTCTTCAATGTTATATGATCTATTTAATTTACAGTCTTGTGCCTCAGTTTACACATCTGTTCAGGAGATGATAATGGTAATACCTTTATTTAAAAGTAGTTAGAATTAATACAAAAGCCTATGCAATCACTAGTCATAATGTTTGGAACATGGAAACAAAATAACCATTAATTTTTACTATCCTTCTTTAAGAGTGTGCTTTAGTAGACAGAATGTAAATAGAGTACAATAGATTTCAATGGGGTGAACCTGCCTTGCATATTAGATATGTAGAGTCCACAAAAGCACAGTCACAATTATCCTATACATACAGCATGTAAATGGGATGATGGCCCAAGAAGAAGGCTCAATCATACTGGACATGTTGGGGTATAGGAAAAAAAACCTTTAGTAAGCAAAATTCTAGGGATGGAAAAATCGTGAAGAGAGAAGGAAGTATAAGTGTAAGGAGGAAAGCCAGGAGGAGACTGCTTCAGCAGCCAAGGTCAGAAAACTGTAAAGATGAGCACTGAGAAACACGCAAATGTTGCCAATGCAGACTCCACAAAGAACTTAATCAAAGGAAAGATGCTGCCGGGGGAAGAATGGAGAAAGGGCTTGAAAGGGAAACCACGGAGAAGCCTGTTTACTGAAGGAATAGTGGTGATGTGGATAAGTGAGGCAAGACATTTTTGTTGTTTTTATTTTACCCTACCTCTGAAGACAGAAGAATCCAAGCCTTTTAAATCTTGATGAGAATGAGCCAATAGGAAAAAAGGAATTGTCTGTAGATGTTAGAGCATGACATATCTGTCCATTGAAGAAAACAGGGGAGGGTAATCTCTGCCTTTGGGCAGAGAGTGACCAAGTTCCCCACCAGGAAGTCCTCATAGTTCTCATAGTCCTCAAAACTGTCAGATCTGTGTGCAGCCTTGTGCCTGAGCAGGTTGGGGCCAGCTCAACTGGTAGAGAGTCTGCCTAGAGGGAATGAAACCTTTAGCTTAATGGGCCAGCATTATGTGGTGGTTGCCACCTGCAATCCCAGCACTTTTGGTTAATGATAACAGAGTTAAATCCCATTCGTGATTAGAAAAACTGAGCTGGTCAAACCACAAATTACTGGACATCTGAGTTTATTAGAGACTTGTAAATGCTCACATTCCCATGGGTCTATCCCTGACTCACTCCGACTCAACCATATCTGGATGAACCAGCTTGTTTCCCCAAGCTGAGCTTGTAACTATCCTTGAGGCTACTTCTCTCTCCTGTAGGAAGAAAACATCACAGTTAGTACAATGTCACATGTGACACTCTACCCACTTGACCAATGCGAGGACCGTAAGGGAGAGGGCCAGACTGAATCAGATCATATGAGTTACCACACGGCCCAGCTCTCTTTATTTGTTCAAAGGTTCCACTGAAGCCATAATTCCAAATCAATAAAGGCCAAATCCCTCTCTAAATTAAAAAAAAAAAAAAGCTCACAGAAAGAAATGCATTCCTCTCTCCCTACCCCCCCCCCAGCCCCCGCACCCATCCCATGCCTGCCAGGCCTTCCTAACTGATGAGTATTAGTGTCTACTTTCTTTTCTCCAGAGGATGTCTGGTGTGTTGAGCCGTTTCTCTCTTGAACACAGAAGTCTTGGCTCTTTCTCCTCGCCTCTAAAGAATTCAGGAAACCCACTTAGAATAAATGAGAGTTCGAATAAAAGCCCACAGTTCTTGACTTTGCTGCTGACTTCATCTCAAAGGCGCCATGATACGTGAACGCTCTTAATAAAATGAGTTCGCCTCAAGAGCACTTCACGCCTTGTTCACAGACAAGCAGAGTCTGCGTGTTTACCTCACAGCAAGCACTGAGAACACTAGAGAAATGAGCCAGAAGGCATTCTCTACCTGTGCATCACGTACCTACTCCAGCACCTCAGAATGTCTATTTATTCCTGTTGGAGATGCTCCTGGCTTTGTTTCCGATGCTCAAAATCCAGGGCAGGCTCAAATTTGGAAGGGCTGGAAACTTCCGTGGTCTGCCAGGCCTTCCTAACTGATGAGTATCAGTGTCTATTGCTGGATGCTCCTTGTCTGCATTCACTTCCTCAGAATCATACTCCAGATGATATCGCATTGCACTAGGATTATTTTCCTCATCATAATATTTTTAAATGGACAAATATCCATATATATATATATATATATATATATATGCTTAAAATTCACTTATTTTAAACAATATATTCAGTAATTACTACTCAAGTACTAGAAGAAACCTATTTTCTTTATATATTTCAGAAGAAAAATACACAAACTCATGGTCTGTGATAGCCTTTAACTTACCTCAAATAAATCTTCGTGATGGTTAAGAATATGTTCTTTTAAATTAAGAGTTTAGAATCAAGATATTTGGAAACAATGAGGAATTTATTCTTGCAGAATCATCCACAATTTGTCATAGAAACACCTTGAAGAATAAGGACCAGCAAGCATAAAATTCACAAAGACACATGCCCTTAACAGAAACTAAATGTCAGCACTCATGGTCACATATTAGTGACCACAGCATAAGAACCTGTGGAGAAGTAGACATTTCCTTGTGTACTAGCTAGCCAATCAAGTATGTATTTGACATGTTTATACTCATTGCAAAGATGTGAATCTATTCTGTCTTAGTGTATTTGCTTTCAACATTTATTGCACCCCAAAACCATTGAAGCAAAGAACTGTCCCTTCAGTTAAGATTAGTTGAGTTTAGATTCAAGTTCTAAAGGTGAGGCAACATTTGTAGGCTCTGCTAGAGCATGGAGTCTTCCAGAAAGCCTTCCAATTTTTCCTTAAAACCCTCCTCACACTTCTTCATCCCAGTTTAATACCTACTATTGAAAAATTCCAGCTTACAGTCTTCCTTTATGAGCTTGCCCCATACTCCTTGTCTTTATGAGTGCCATTTGTAGAGCTGTCTGCCCACTTTCACTGGCATCAGGCATGTGTTAACCTTTATGGTAGGTAATATTGTTGGGTCCTTACTGTGTGCCAGGCATGGTGCTAAGGATCTTTCACATGCCATCCCATTTGCCCCTATCCCTACTAGAGAATAGAGATCTAAGTCTTAACAGTTTCAAGGCCCTCAAAAATGAAAGGGCAAGAAATCTAATTCTAGTATGTAATCACAACCTTTGATCCACAAACTCACATTCTTCTCCATGTTAACAGTGTGTTGGATATGAGACAAAGATGGAGTAGGCTTTATTTGTCCAAGGAAATGAAACTTTTCCTTATATTCATTGCAGTATAATTTAGTTATTCTACAAAAAATATGTGTTGAATATCTCCTTAAATATTTTATCAACTAATTTCAAAACTGAGATCAAAGTTTCATCCCATGAACCTCACATTCTATTAGGAAAGGGAATTGGAAAATGAATAAGTAAATACACATACTCTACCAAGATGTAAGGTTTTGAGGAAAACCTGTGAATATAAGGGGAATAAGAAAAGAATGAAATATGAGAGCTGTCACTTTTTTAAATGACAGTTTTTTTAAGTATCCTAAAATTTTGATTCTATATGCACACATGAAAAAAATCAATACTTGAAATGCAACCAAGTCTTTCCTACTGCTGTACCATTAGAATAGCAGGTTGACCTACAGAGGTCATTTCAGTTTTAAGCAAAGAATGTGGCATTAGTAATATCATTTGGTATTATTTTATAAAATGTATTAACATACATTCTAAAAGAAAATGCCTTCTGTGCTCTAATTAAGAGCTGAACCACTTCCTGATGCTGGAATAGAGACCGTTAGGTAGAATTATGGCCAAGAGAGGTTGGATAAATGATCCTTTACCTAAACATTGTGTTAACATTTGTGGAAGACAGGATGTTGATCTCAACACCTGGCTCTGCTCGGACTGGCTTCTATGCTGGTTTTACCATTCATAAGTGAAGCTTGAGTTTCCTTAATTTCTAAATAGAAGTGATCATAGTACTTTCCTATGTGCTTTTGTAGAAATTAAATGTACCAATATATGTGAAATATTTTCAAAAGAGCTTGAAGCACAATAAGTAAGGTGTTTTCTAATGATTCCTTTGACTTCTCCAGTATTTATACTGTCCTGAAGACAGATATGGGCACTTGTATCATTGCTCTTCTCTGCCCTATACCCTAGGAGGGACATAAAACCTCTGTTCCTATTTACTGAGAAGAAAGTTGAAAACTAGAAGCATTAATGCCCTGAGTCTACTAACCGCTAAGAGTTCTGGCCAGGATATTAACCCACAATGGCTGCTGTGAACTAGCTGAGGTTTTTTGTTTGTTTGTTTTGTTTTTTGATGTTGTTTCTTTTTCTGGTAAATTGCAAGAGCTTGGTGGGGAAGCTGAGTTCCTGGTTTGCTAAGAATGATGATGTGTATCATCACCACCACCACCCAACAATTGGAAATGCATTTTCTCCAAGGCCTCATGTGCTTGTTTCTACACAACAGCTGATATAATCATTTTGGAGTTCTATCTCTTCTAGAAAAGTAGACTCGATGTTTGTTTTTTTTTTTTTAAAAAAAAAAAAAGCATAGTGTTAAGCCGGGCGTGGTGGCGCATGCCTTTAATTCCAGCACTTGGGAGGCAGAGGCAGGCAGATTCCTGAGTTCGAGGCCAGCCTGGTCTACAGGGTGAGTTCCAGGACAGCCAGGGCTACACAGGGAAACCCTGTCTTGGGAAAAAAAAAAAGCACAGTGTTGCCATGACAACATTTAGTAATTGCTATAACATCAATGCTTAAAAATTAAATTCCAAGGCTTGGTCCCAGAGCTCAAATCTGCAATCTATAGCATAGATCCATAAATTATTAGATAACAGGCATACAAAAGTTAGCCATAAGGCACAGTACTATTTGAAAATGATTCAGTGCCATTTAGCATGTACATCATTTCCTTAAACTTCACTCTAAAGCTCCCTAAAGAATATCCCTAAAGAATATACTACAATATATTGTAGAATATACAATGCTCCCATTGTAGAGACATCAATAAACTTTAGAAGAAAAAAGTTACTATCTATGCATGCAGGGTGGCACTGGTGGAAACAGCTTTCTACAACTTGTGAGTAACAGAGGAACTACAACTGATAGAAAGTGCCAGCAGACAGATAAAACAGAACAGCTATCAGAATGATATTTATAACATTTGGTAGCAAATCCCATCTCACCTAGGTTTGTGGTAACATAGCATCAATAAACTTTTAGTATTAAAAATTATCTAAGTGTGGGTCACATCCAGTTAGAATCTCCTTGATTCTTTAATCTTCCTAAATTCTGTATAACAATATACCCAATAATTCTTCATTTTCATTCAATAACAAACTGTCCTTCCAAAAGCTTTTGGGGA
Organism: Apodemus agrarius; assembly: GCA_964023405.1. Classification (NCBI taxonomy): domain Eukaryota; kingdom Metazoa; phylum Chordata; class Mammalia; order Rodentia; family Muridae; genus Apodemus; species Apodemus agrarius. Next base: position 60,056,480 of record OZ030022.1, on the reverse strand, counting down.
CCAACATAAATTCCTTGATCCATCACCTTTCTTTTGAGAAGAAATCTCTTCTTTTTTTCTAACTTCTACTTTTAATTTCAATCATTTTAATGCCAAAACTTGTTTTAGGGTAGAGCTAAACATATACCCAAAATGTTCCTCCTGCCATTAATACTTTACATGCCAGAGAAGAAACGAGATGCAGTATGATAGTGATGTGTGAATGAGACACACCTAACCCTAACCCTAACCCTAACCCTAACCCTAACCCTAACCCTAACCCTAACCCTAACCCTAATGCAGTATGATAGTGATGTGTGAATGAGACAGAAGCAAGAATTCCGTGACAGTAGTAAGGCTAAGCAGAGCATCACTGAACTCTACCTGTAACTGTAAGGCAGTAGAACAGGAGAGGCTATGACCTGAGAAAACACTAGTACTCACCTCTCTCTCGAGAAATATTAACTTACCTGGGTCTCTTTTTATCCATAAAATAAAGAAACTACCTATCTTATAAATATCTTATAAATATTCTAAAGCTTATATAGTTCAACAAAGTAGCTAGTTCTGTGTGTAAAATATATTAAGTTTTGATACTTTATTATTTGGTTAAATCTTCCATGTCTCTATTACAGCAAAAATAAAAATCTTACCAGTCTAACTATTGCAAATTTAGCTCTTTATTGGACAAGCTATTTATAATAATTATTTGCCTCCATAAGCTTGTGTATTCTTATATTTTCTTGGTTTTGAGAAGGATTCTTTTATGTAGTAGAGACTGACTTGGAACTTATGATGCTCCTGCTTCTACTTCCAGAGTGCTGGCATTCAAGTGTTTGGGTTGTTGATATTCTACACTTCAATTTTGCAGCAGAGTACTGATGCTTAGAGGACTTGTTCCCTGTCATATCAATATGGGTAGAACTAGAAAGAGAATCCAGCTCTGTCTGTCCCTTTAATCACTATATAATTCTCAAAGCAATCTAGACCATATCATCTAAAGAGGACTTTGTTGTTGAAAACTGTATCAAAGCCTAGACCACATATCTAGACATCCCAATTGCTGCTTTGCCTAATAGGCTTTAGAGACTCAAATGAGTTTTTAGTCAAATAGAAAAGAAGACAAATACAAAAAGGCCTCATTTGGTATATTTGGTCAATATGATGATGATGATAAAGTGATCACCCCTTGCAGATTCCATGACAGGTCAGTGAATATAAATATCTCTTACATTGAAAATGTGTATGCATAATACTTCGGGTTTTCATATCTTCCTTATGATTAATCACCATACATACAATTCCACATATTAAATTCAGACATCAAAACTCAAAAGAATGCTGAGTAACACTGGTTGAAATTTGAACACATAATCAAGTCTTGATTTCTCATAATGTGTGTAGCACATTAGAGAGCTAAAATAGAACTGGTGTGGGTGGTGCACATCTGTAATCCTACCACTTGCAAAGGCAAGAGGATATAGAAAGAGGCCAACAGGGGCCACATAAGACCCTCCCTAAAAATTACAAAATAAATAAATGAAGCTGAAATAATGAAAAACAGTCCAAATTGTGATTTGTTGAGGGCATGAAACATGGCCAGCCTGAAGTTTGTATCTGGGTATTCTTCTAGGCCAGCCAGAATATTAGCTCTGTTGCTCATGGCAGGTCCCACCAAGATACAGACTGTCTACCTTGTTTGAAACATGAGTACAGGAGGAGTTGGATGCTTCCAGGACACATAAAGGACATTGCCTAAGAGTTTTAGGAGCAAAAATATAACCTCAATAAGCACTCTTGACCCACAAAACTCTTGACTACTTTGAGAGTTTTACTTCTTTTTGTAAGTCATCTCTCCTTTCCTCTCCTCTGTCACTCGCATTTTACAATTTAAGACTGGTTTCCCAACTCAAATTGTGTGAATAAATGACAACAGATCGCTGGTATGTATCTTAGTCTACAATATACCCCTTGCTGGAACAAGAGCGTATAGCCAGGAAAGCATAGGAAAGAGACGAGGTTGAGAAAATATCACCTTCAGAGAGAACCATTATCTGCAGAGATGTGTTAATAGCTAGCAGCCGGAAACCTCAGAGGTCTGACCATTTAGAATCTCTAAGCCTGGGTCCAAGCAGAAAAAAATGTTCAGATTCGGTAACCATGTTCTAAAGAGCGAAACTAAGAAGACTGAAGTAAGATGTATGAGGCAGTGTTTTACTACCCTTAGCCATTTGCCAGTGTCCTACTTGGAAGAGATGACAAACACATGGAAAGTCTCAATAGCAAATCAAAAGCACAGCAGATAAAATGTGGTGCTTCAGTAGCATCATAAAAAAAAAATAAAATGAGAATGACATTTTATTTTCTAAATTCAGATGTTATTGTAATTTGAATCTCAGTGCTGCAAGCTGAGATTTTCCTTTCCCAGCATGTTTCCAAATATCCACCTCCTGTGAATGAGAAAACATGCAAGCAACAGAAGAGCCAGCCTTTCATCATTCAGCGCTATCAAGACTAAATAATCAATCCTGAAACTGCCACACGACAATAGTTGCTAATATCATGAAAAGTTTTTGCATTGAGCCTAGCCACAGATGTTACCTAAAATGGAGTTGCTTACTCTTGTAACAAAAGAAGCCTGAAATAAGAAATATTTAAAAACATGCCCCAACAGGATTTAGTATCACGGTGAAAATAGAAATAGTCTTGACCTGTACTTCAAGCATGTGGCCTTGCTTAGAAATAAGAATTCATTTCATGCTGGCTTCCTTCTTACATAGCCTCTGCCAGTTCCAGTTTTAATCTCAGACTTTTTGTTTGTTCATTTGTTTGTTGTTTTGAAAGCATCAGGAAAAAGATGTTTTGTTCTTAAAATTTAAGGCATTTAGTAGTAAAAAAAGACTATGATGTCAAATATGCATGTCTTTTCATAGTAGCTTTCAATCATTACCATACTAATCTTCTGCCAAGAGTTGTATCCTCCCCAATGCAAATGTGTTTGAAAAATACACATGTTCTATGGATCATCACAAATTAATTTATTGTTTATCTTAATTATTTATTGCCCTAATCTGCATAGTATTATTCTCAGCATCCATATTGTGTTCCTGTTTTATACAAAGACATGTTAAGAAATTACTCTACATTCCCTATACAATAAGAACTCAGCTTTCTTGTATGCTGAAAACCTTTGGTGTAAGTTAGCACAGAATCTCAGTTTTGCACATCTCAAGGCCTTTCAGCCCTCTTTGTGGTGGATTATATATGCTCGGCCCAGGGAGTGGCACTATTAGAAGGTATGGCCCTGTGGGAGTAGGTGTGTCACTGTGAGTGTGGGCCATAAGAACCTCATCCTAACTGTGTGGAAGCCAGAATTCGGCTAGCACCTTACAGATGAAGATGTAGAACTCTCAGCTCCTTCTGTACCATGTCTGCATGGATGCTGTCATGCTCCTACCTTGATGAACTTCAACCTCTGAACCTGTAAGCCAGCCCCAACTAAATTGTTATCCTTATAAGAGTTGCATTGGTCATAGTGTCTGTTCACAGCACTAAAATCCTAATTAAGACACTCTTTATGTGCTTTGGATTCACAATTATCCTATATCAGACATGTGTATGTAACTCTTTCTGCTTCTCACAGTAGTGCTTTCATATTTGCACTGCGTTACATTTGGATATGTTCCTGGGGAACTGCTGGTGTAGCAAAGGAAAAATAACACTGTATGCTCCACATAAAAATATGTGGATATAACTTCAACTCTTGTGCCTTCCCAAATGGCATATCTTGTGGACCTTCTAAACCTGTGGATCCCCTAAGATTAAAATTCCAGTTTCATCTCTTTGTATGTGTCTTTAAGAAAAAAGTTTTGTCTCAACTACTTCTAGAATCATGGAGGAAGAAACAAACAATTTTTTATATTGTGTGTTCCAATCTCATAAAACGATACTTTTAAGCCATCTATCAGTTTGCCCCTTTCCCTCAAACCCTATCTCTTGAGAAAGAACATATTATCAAATGCAATTTTAAAAATCATCTATTCTGAATCTCTACAAAATGTCCATGGACATTTTAATCAAGTAAAACTTCGAATTTACTCTGTCTACTTCTTGCCAATTCTGAAAGGAACATTCAATACAGGATGACAGGGGGTGTCGAGAGACCCGTGGATTCACATTTCTTCATGGCTTCCTGTCAAGAGATCCATAAGTGATATAGAGTGCAAAGTCTGACAGCCCCTCGTCTCTCCCCAATTACTCGTCACTCAGATTTTCCTCACTTTTATTGTACTTTAACTGATCTTGAGCTGATTCCAAAACCCTTTCCAGTTCCACCATTCAACTTTTAAACCCTAGTAATGACCTCGCACTAGGGCAGGCAGAGCCCCACATTGATTATAAATATCTATCCAAAACTGAATGCTCAGTCATATGTCAAAACAATGAAGAACACTCTACAAAAAAGAAAACCTCAGAGCCCCCAAGCACAGAAGCTTGGCTTAATTACCAAGTCAGTTGATCCTTCTGCTGGCTCAATTAATATCACAAAATGAAAAAGGTCATTGATCATTTCGCTGAGGGATAAAAGCAAAATATATCCCGTTTCAGAACACTTTGTTAATATGCAGAAAGCAGGAGAACATGGATAGAGTCCAGACACAGAATGTATTGTTGCCCTTTAAGGACGGCATTAGAATATTAAAGGCTAACGGTTTGTATTCATTTAACCAATAACTGTTTCCAGAATAAAGTGTTCTGAAAGTGAGATTCTCCCAGCCATTTAAAAAAAAAATGCAAGAACTACAGCACTTTGCTAATTTAAAAAAAAAAGAAAAAACCTTGTGTCGCATACATTTTGTAAGAATAAACACTTACTCAATAATACAACCATGCATTGAGCACTTGTGATATGTCTGGCTTCTGTACTGAGGACTCCTTCTACTCCTTTGTGCCCCAGATGTGCTGTTTACACATCTTCTTGAGTTATATTTCTTCAGAAGCCATAAGCAGAACAATGATGTATTACTACAGGGAATACAAAATTGGTAAAGAACCTGCTCACAAATTAAGATTTTCTGCTATGATACATGGAAAACCAATCATTAAACAGAGGTTCAATAGAAGTTTAATGACAAGCTCGGACTTTTCAGCATTAACAAAGCTTTTACACACTTGAGAGTACAGTAGAATATTAGAAAAAAAAAACAGACATGAGTCATGTGTTCTTCTCCATATTCCTGGGAGACAGACACAAACTGGAAAACTTTTGACGCTATCAACCAGTTCCACCTCTTTCTTCAGCTCTAGTTACTCATCAATGCAAAAAGCAGTAGTGTTGTCTTTGTCTCCTAAATGCAAGAAGTCCCATCACCACACACAGATTTTTTTTTCCTCTGAATCATTCACAGAATAAAAGTTCAGGTGCTTTTCTGAATCAGTACAAGAATCTCAACTAAATATCCTAGGGAACAGAGGTATGAATCAAACTCTTATGACTTCCTCAGCAGACTAACAAGCTGATCTCTGGCAACTAATTAAAATGGCCCCAGGTCCCATGAAAACAGAACCTAATAAATAATTTGCAATTAATTGAGCTGTGCACTAAGAAATGAGAGTTTCCATTACTTTGTGTGATTATTTTTGCAATTCAATTCTCTTGTTTGCTCATTTCCCTAGGAAGTAGATTGGTGTGAAGGATTCCTGTCTGCTTTGTGCCAACTTTTATTTTCCTTAATCAAGACTCCCTCCAGTTTGGAGCTAAAACACTTGGTGGGATGGATTCCAAGGTTATTTGTGATGTCTGGCAACAATATCACTGTAGCAGTTTGTGTTCTCATGTTAATTGTGTTAAAAAAAAAAAAAAAAAAAACCTGTTTGCAGTGTCCCACACACAGGGTAAAAGGAAGCCTGCCTCCAGTTGCCTCTGATTGGGAAATAAAGTTGCCAGCTGCCAATGGTTGGGCAGGGAGACAGGATTTTTAGGTTTCCCAGACGAAAAATAAAGGGAGAAATAGGAGAAAATCGAATGACATACACAGAAAGATCAGACTTAAAGGCCCGCCGACATGTAAGAATCCAAGAAAATGGCCCCGAGGGTCACTCCCCCATTGGGTCTCAGATAGCAAAGGTAAAATATAGATTTAGAAAGTATTTACTCAGGAATACAAAGGGGAGGTTCAGAAAGTGCCCAACCAGTGAGCTAGTAAGGCATATGAAAAATAATATCATGCACATCCACAAGTGTGTGTGTGTGTGTGTGTGTGTGTGTGTGTTTCATTCTCAAATCCAGAGCACTCTGACGGATGTCTAGAAATATGATCACCCTCCATGAGCTCAGAGCAGATTAACAATTCACCACTACATATCATCCTTTCCAAATAGTCCACGAACAATATCTATAGCAAGTACATGTCTTAGCTGAATAAATATACTAATTTTAACATTACCTGGAAAGAAAAATAACAATTCTATTAGAGTCAAGAGTGTTGGTTCAACAGCCACTCTGTCACCTGCAGAGGAGTTGTATGCTCTTGTTCTCAGCTTCTGTGAGCTCATTTCTCTTTTCCTCATCAACAAAATGGAAATGCTAACACTTCTCCCACAGATCTCAGTGGGTAACAGCACAAATGTTCCAAAAATATGAAAGAATTTTATTAACTTCAGAGACCTCAACAATTAACTATTCCTAGAACACTCTTGGATTCTGAATTTGTATTAAAAAATATTTTTAATACAAATATTAGCTCTGTGTGTGTGTGTGTGTGTGTGTGTGTGTGTGTGTGTGTGTTGAACTCTTAAATGTGACTGAAGAGCAGAAGAGATTCATCATATGCCCAATGGGACTGGCTATGTTCTCCATCCTGAACTGTTTCTTCAAGCATCCTATCCTCATTCTCTCCTGGATCACAAATGCTTTTTATGCTGTGCTATGGTCCATCTTTGAAAGAAAGAAAGAAAACTTAAGCTGGTAAACCCATGATTTCTCTACTCTCCTTTCCACCAAAGCATATAAATGTATCCATGACTACACCCACTTCTTTCTTTCTATCTATCTATCTATCTATCTATCTATCTATCTATCTCTGTCTCTCTTAAACACATTGCAAACTGACTTGTCTGAAAAAGTGTGTGTGTGTGTATGTGTGTGTGTGTGTGTGTGTGTGTGTGTGTGTGCGTGCATGTCTCAGTGCAGTGTCTACACAAACCTAAAAGGGAAGCTTCTAGAGCTGGCATTACAAAGGGCTGTGAGCTACCTGCTGAGGGTGCTGGGAACCAGACTCTGGAAGAGAAGCATAAAAATATACATCCCTTCTATCAATTCTTGGTCTTAGAGTATGAGCCATTAGAGTTCTGTTTAGGAAATTTTCCTCTGTGCCAATCCCACAGTCAAAAACTCTGACCCATAATTGTTCCTGTATGAAAGAACTGCAGGGACAAAAATGGAGAAGAGCCTGTGGGAAAGAAGGTCCAGTGACAGGCCCAAAGTAGGATCTAGCACAAGGGGAGGCCCTAAGGCCTGACACTATGACGGAGGCTATAGATTGCTCATAAAAAGGGACCTATCGTGACTGTCCTCCAAAAGACCCCACAAGCAGCTGAAAGAGTCAGATGCAGATTTTGCACCCAACCAATGGACAGAAGCTGCTGACTCCTGTGGTTGAATTAGGGAAAATCTGGAAGAAGCTGAGGAGGAGGGCGACCTTGTAGGAGGACCAGCAGTCTCATTTAACCTAGACCCCGGAGACTCCTCAGACACTGGACCACCAACCAGGCAGCATACAACAGCTGAAATGAGGCCCCCAACACATACACAGCAGAGGACTGCCAGGTCTAGATTCAGTCAGAGAAGATGTACCTAACCCTCAAGGGACTGGAGGTCCCAGGAAATGGGGAGTTCTGGTAGGGTGGGGATACTGAGGTTGGGGACATCCTTGTGGAGACCTGGTGAGGGGGGAGGAGGTATGAGATGTGGAACAGTCAGAGGGTAGACCAGGAGGATGGGGTTAAAATCTGGAATGTTAAAAAAAATTAAATAAATATTTTTTTAAAAAGAAAAATTATGCATCTAAACCATTTTAGTTTTAGTTTACTCTATGACTTTCTTGAATCCTAATATCTCTATAAAGTCACTTAGTATTTTTGGTATAAAACATGATAAGAATTATCTCCCAAATTCTTTCAGAGGTAAAGGAGAATTTTATATTATTATGTAAGATTTCGCTTTACAAATGTATACACAAATAGTTTCACTGCTACAGATTAAACAGAAGTAAAAGATAAGAGAAATACCAACAAACATTCACATAAAACTTATACTCCAATGTTTATTGCAGTATTAGCGATTACAATTAAAAATTTTTAAATGGATAAATCTGATGTGATAATAATATTTCATAAAATATTTTCAGCAGTAAAAAAGTAAAATTTATATTATCTGCAGTTTGTTCACCTTATGGTTATTATCCTAAATGTGTCAGGTTATACACAAACAACTGTATATTTCATTCACATGAAATATTCAAAATAGGTAAATATATAGGAATATCATGCATATTAGTCTTGTTCGAAGCCTTAAATGGGTGGAAGGAAGATGTGACATACCTACTAAAGGGTTGGAATGCTGAAATGAATAAGAGTAGATCATGGAACTACTAAAATCTTCTAAATTTGACATTATAAATATATGTATTTAATTATATGTAAAGTAGTTCAAGAAAAACAAAATGCAATAATATAATTAGATAAGCATGTATATTATTTACATTGTGTATACAATGACCCTTTATGTCTGTGGCCTGCTTCTTAAAATCTAGAACTTTGGGAGTCTATTAAGAAGAAAACCATCAGTAAAACTCAAGTTTGCGGGTTTTGTTTTGTTTCGTTTTTTTTTAAGATATCTGACATATTCTTCAAAACTATGAAGCTAAGGAAAGGCAAAATCCCCTTACATCCCAGAAGAACTTAAGTAAATGCAACTGAGTAAACATAACATGATACCCTAGATAGGATATTGGAGCAGGAAGGGAAACATATGGGTGGTGCAGTTAATAAAAGTTCAATCAGTCAACATTGGTGAATGAGACACACTAAGATAATGGGGTCAGTGATAGAGACATTTGTGCAGGGTGTGTAGCAGCTCTGCATTGTCTTTGCAATTTTAAATAAACAGTGTCCCCCAAACAAAAACAAAGTAACATGCAAATGTTAGTTAACAATTTGAAGTCCTATAATAATAGATATTTCTAAAAGCTAGAGGACTTCAGTTAGCCTTATTTCTCTAGGCACGCACACATGCTATGGAACTTCTTTCCAAACCAGAAACTGCAACTGTAGCTGTAATGTTACTGGTCAGATAGAGCATATTAAATTCACATGATAGAAAGTTCCTGGATCAGATCTTTACCCAAGAGCTTTAAGAATGTGTTTTAAAAGATGAATTCAAAATCTCTCATAAGGACTCCTTAACTCTTCTTCCATGTGTTTAAATACAGTTAAAGACACATGCTCCACTATGTTCATAGCAGCCTTATTTATAATAGCCAGAAGTTGGAAAGAGCCCAGATGTCCCTCAAAGGGGGAGTGGATACAGAAAATGTGGTATAATTTATACAATGGAATACTACTCAGCAATTAAAAAATAATGAATTCAAGCAATTTGTAGGTAAATGGTTGGATCTAGAAAATATCATCCTAAGTGAGGTAACCCAATCACAAAAGAATACACATGAAATGCAATCACTGAAAAATAGATATTAATGAGCCCAGAAGCTCTGAATACTCAAGGCACAATTAGCAAGTCAAAAGATTCCCAAGAAGAAGGAAGGAGAGGACCCTGGTCCTGAAAAGATTGGATCCAGTTTTATAGGAGAGTATCAGAACAGAGAAATGGTGGTGGTGGTGAGGGGGGTGATTGGGGAATGGGTGGAGGGAAGAGGACTTATGGGACATATGGTGAGGGGGGGGGACTGGGAAAAGGGAAAGCCTTTGGAATGTAAACAAAGAATATAGAAAGTAAAAAATATATAAAAAGAAAAAAAAGAAAGAAAGAAAAATCAAAACATAAAATATAAATACTGTTAAAGAGCTAAAGAGATGGCTCAGTCACTAAAGTATTTGCTATGTAAGCATGCAGACCTACATTCATATTTCCAGCACATAGGTAAGGAGCTAGGTGCAGCAGTCTACTTCTGGTGCTTAGGAAGCAGAGGTAGGAGGAAGCCTGACTTTCATTGGCCAGTCTATCTAGCCAATCGATGAGGTCCAGGTCCATTATGAGACCTTCTTTCAAAGAAATAAGGCGGAATGAGACTAAAGTACCTGTCATGGGTCTCTGATCTACACACACACACACACACACACACACACACACACACACGTCCACATTGCAAAAGAGACAATCCGTGATGGAAGACAGAGACTCATCAAATCTAGATCCCGCCTGCTCATTTTCACCGTCTCTGCTAGCACTTTCCCTCGTGAAATCCTGGCATGTATGATTTCCTTGGCTCATCACTCACATGCTCATAGTCCGCCTGCTTGCATGTTGACTACAATGCTTCCATGGGGTGCGCATTTGCAGAGCTTGACTCTACCTGCAGCTGTAACGCCTTTGGCAGCTGTGTCTTGCTTTCTGCCCTAAAAACGGAGGCCAAACACTCAATTGAGTGTGACATCTCTTTGTCCTCAAACGATGGCTTTTGAAATGGTTCCCATCCCTGGATGGGGACTAGTGAACTCCACTTCTGTTAAACAGCCGGCAGCTGGAACTTGTCCGCTATACTCTGCTTACTTTGTCACACACCAGATCTCAACAGGACCACGCCTTCCAACTCACTTCACCTTAATATTTCAAAAGAAAAATTCATATCTCGATTGCTTACTTCTAGGGCATCTACAAAGTATGGACTAAGGAAGTTAATTTTTCAAATACAATAAGAGACTGAACTTGTTAAATGTGTAAAATTTTGCATTTAAAGAAAATCAGTTATTATAGATGTATGAAAAGATTATGTCTGCTAAAATGATACACATTCATCGTATTGTTGGAATACTATGATCTCTCATCTATCTGTCTATCTATCTATCTATCTATCTATCTATCTATCTATCCATCCATCCATCTATTAGTTTTTTGAGACAGGGTTTCTCTGGTAACAGCCTTGGCTGTCCCAGAACTCACTCTGTAGACTAAGCTGTAGAAACTCACAGAAATCCACCCGTGTCTGCCTTCAGAAGGCTGGGGATTAAAGGCGTGCTGAAGGATCTTAACCATTTTACTTATGATAAGAAACGTGCACCATCATGAAATTCTTAGGCAAATGGATGGAACTAGAAAGTGTCATCCAGCCGGGCGTTGGTGGTGCATGCCTTTAATCCCAGCACTTGGGAGGCAGAGGCAGGCGGATTTCTGAGTTCGAGGCCAGCCTGGTCTACAGAGTGAGTTCCAGGACAGCCAGGACTACACAGAGAAACCCTGTCTCGGGAAAAAAAAAAAAAAGTGTCATCCTGAGTAAAGTAACCCAATCACGAAAGAATGCGCATGGTATGCACTCACTGATAAATGCATGTTAGCCCAAAAGTTCAAAATAAACAAGTTACAATTTACCCAGCACAGGAAGCTCAAGAAGAAGGAGGATTTAAGTGAGGGTGCTTTGGTTCCTCTGAGGAAGGAAACAAAATACTCACAGGAGCAATACAGGATACAAAGTGTGGAGCAGAGACTAAAGTAAAGGCCACCCAGAGACTGCCCTACCTGGGGATTCATCCTAAAAACAGTCATGAAACCCCGACACTGTTGTGAATGCTAAGCAGTGCTTGCTGAAGGGAACCTGATATGACTGTCTCCTGAGGGGCCCTGCCAGAGACTTACTCATACAGAGGCAGATACTAGCAGCCATCCATTGGTCTGGGCATGGGGTTCCCAATGGAGGAGTTGGAGGGTGGTCCGGAGGAGCTGAAGGGGTTTACAGCCCCAGGGGAAGAACATGTCGGCCACCCAGATGCCTCAGGACTCCCAGGGACTAAACCATCAACCAAGGGGTACACATGGTTCCAGCCAAAAATGTAGCAGAAGAATGCCTTGTTGAGCATCAGTGGGAGGTCCTTGGTCAGGTAAAGGCTCAATAAATGCTCCAACAAAAGGAAATCGAGGTGGGGGCTGGGAGTAGGAGGGTTGAGGGGCATATTCTTGGAGGCAGGGGGTGGGAAGAGGGTTTGGGTGTTTTGGGGGAGGGGCGAAACCGGCAAAGGTTTTACCATTTGAAATGTAAATGAAGATTATATTCAATAAAAAAGAAAAGAAATGTGCAACATTAGTGTGGTCTCTGGTATACAGTAAATCTTACATGGCTTCTGCAGTTTTGCTGTATTGCTTTCACAGTTATGCTACCACATTTGATACTGGACCGTTCTATTGTCCCGTTTTACACATGGTCTATGAAAAAAGCTGGGGTAATTTCTTACAGCAAAGGAGATGGAATTAGAACTATGTCTCCTAATGCTCCTCACAGATACCTTTGAGAGCCTGTGTTAAGAGCCTTAGGTGGCCTGTTTCCAGCCACCATTGAAGTGGGTGGCTCCTGCCTGCATCCCATTCAGGATACTCAGTGGTCCGTCCCTCTCTGGCAGTATTCTTTTGTTGGTGGAGTTTCTCATAAAGTCCCCAGGAGTTCCTAAGGTAGAGTCCTGGAAATATAGGGGTTTTAAAATCCTTAAAGATGCAGCAAGGGCCATGGGGTGGGGGAGGGGATATACTCACAAGACCACTCATTCCTGAGAGGACCACAATGCCATGGAAATGTGTACAGATACATTTTAATTCCTGCCATAACCTGCTATTTTCTTTCCTTTCTTGGTGATGGTAGTTTATGCACATGTGTGTACTATATGTGTGTGTACTGTGTGTATGTCTGTGTGTGTGCATTGCACAATTGCACACATGCATGATATGATTACAGAACATTATATATCTATAGTCTATTATTTAATAAAATCCAGTGTTTTATACAATTAATATATGCTAATGAGAAGAAAAGAAATAAATGTCAATCAATTTTTCAAAAAAAAAAATCCTTAAAGACATCCTCAACAAATGGCAGCATGCAGATGATGGATAAATATCATTTAGGACAGATAATTCTGGAATACAGAATTTGAATCCAGTTGCTTAAGCGAGCGCCGTCTCAATCAAATTCCAATTTTGTTCTCCCCTCGTGTGTCATATTTTCCTCTGCTCCTTCAATCTTGCTTTTTGAGTTCAAATTCCAAATTTAAAAGCTGGCTGAAAGTCTGTCTCTGACTTCATCTTGGAAAAGAGAGACTGGGCTGGGAAGGGGGCAGTAGGGTTCCCTTGCTTTTCATCCATTGTTGTTTGCACTGCGTTTCTCTCTGTTTCTCCATAGGTCACCAAGATGCTCGCAGTGGTTGTAATTCTGTTTGCCCTTTTATGGATGCCCTACAGGACTCTTGTGGTTGTCAACTCATTTCTCTCCAGCCCTTTCCAGGAAAATTGGTTCTTGCTCTTTTGCAGAATTTGCATTTATCTCAACAGTGCCATCAACCCAGTGATTTACAACCTCATGTCTCAGAAATTTCGCGCAGCCTTCAAGAAGCTCTGCAATTGCAAGCAGAAGCCCACAGAGAAGGCCGCTAACTACAGCGTGGCCCTGAATTACAGTGTCATCAAGGAGTCAGACCGCTTCAGCACAGAGCTAGATGACATCACCGTCACCGACACGTATGTGTCAACCACAAAAGTGTCATTTGATGACACCCGCTTGACCTCTGAGGTAACCTTTAGTCAGAGCTGATTCATGAATGAGAGGAAAATGAATCATGGTCATAGGCTGATTCTGTGTTGTTATCGAAGACAATACTTGCACTGGAGACATCACAGGGAGGCTTGGCTTTGCTCTTAGAAAGCTTGGCCCTGCATACTTTAACCCATGACACAGGTTTCTCTCTTTCCTTCTTTCCAAACTGGAATCACAAAAAGAGAGTCTAACTCTGCAGGGGATAAATGATGGAAACTAAAAGGCAATTTGCTTTCATTTAATTTGGGAACTCATTCTCTTTTGTGGGCTAAAGTCATTCCCATAAAAACTAGATATCAGTTTAAATTCTTATTAAATATGATTTCGCACACACATTTCAAATACCTATATATTTGGTAATTTGGAAACATGCAATTTTTAAATGTTTTGACTTCATATTTTGTTTACCAAATACAGTGCTATTTCATGAATAACTGAAGTACATTTAAAAAAAAAAGAACAAACTAGAAACTCAAAATATCCCCAACCCCAAATTTTAGAGACATGTGGATTTGATTGTAAAGCAAACCTGAGTTTTACCAACTCTCCAGGCTTCCTAAAAAAAAAAATGGATGAGGTAAATATGTATCCAATTCAAATAGCTGTAAAGACACCAGCTATCACACAATGAATATTCAAATGTATAAAAAGTAACGGACCAAGTGTTTCAAACATGGTTTCATTGTTTTCTCACAACCTTTAAGGTGGAAATTCCCTTTGAACACTCTTGTTCTTAACTCCTGAACCATGTCAAATAAATCCTTCCAGCTGAAGCATGCTTCAAAGTCTGAAACAGTTTCTGAGATGTCGTTCTCACTTGAACAAATTCTGGCTATTTTGCCTCAATGTGAAGATGCTCGACTCTAATTTGGACTATAACCTGCATGCAATTATCTTTCATTGCTCCCATGGTCAGATTCATCTTATTTCAAGTACTCAGAATATTTTACTTATAGAGTCTAATTCAAAGCACCACAAGTCTGCTGACTTTATTTTAAAACTGATTTCATACTATTATCACTACCTTATCTTTACAGGTTCAACTTTGACCTAGTGTCCCAGTTTATTAGACAGGTGTGAATGTGCATCTACCCAGAAGGCTTACAGTTCCTCTTCAAATAACTCATCTACTGAGATACAGCAAATCAGATATTAAAGAATATAAGTTGACCTTGGTGATAGCTTCATAGTCGTTAATTTTTAATTGTTGGGTCAAAATGTCATATTTTTTAAGTACCCATAATGATGACACTTTCTTCTCTTCAGCCTGTATCTTTAGTTCATGGATTTTCTTTGAAACATAATTGATAATGATAATTAACCCATCACACCTGCTTAATGAAGAATATTATTCTTCATGGAAAATCTGTCAAACAGGACCCAGTCTAAATACACTTGTATGTAGAAATTTTTCTTCATCTACTCCAGGAAGACCTGTCTTCTGCCTGCTACCATATTAGTAAAACAATGTAACAAAATAGTTACAGAAAGTATCAGAAGCCAATCTCCATGACACTAAGTGATCTATTTTAATTTCATTTATATTATGAATGTAGTAGTAGTAGTAGTAGTATTGGATAGGGCACTAGTATGACCTAACCTCAAATGACAAAAGTATGTGTTTAGGTACATATGAATACTCACAGGTGTATGAATTTGTGTACAAAGAGAAATGGAATATATTAGAACTTTTATATTAGGAGAAGGAAATAATATCATTGAACATCTATTATGTCTTCGACATACTGGTAGATACTTAAGCACCATGATCTCCACTAGTCTTGAGATCCATAGTCTTGAGAACTATGCATGCTATTTTTCTAAACAGTGTGGTGACTACAGAAATGTTTCTTTTTCCTTTTGTAAAGTTGACGATTAAATTCTTATGATCTAATGGGTACACACACACACACACACACACACACACACACAAAGACAATATCAGATAATGAAAACAACATGTTTTATACAATATACACAAGACAAATGGCACTTTTCTGATGTTTGGAAGTTTAGTATATAGCTCCCTGTTTTTTTAAAAGATTGTTGGCTAGTTTTACTTTTTGACCACTGTCTAACAACACTGTATTCAAAAGAATACAGTTCATAATGTTTTGACTCTAAGGAAAATGCCATTATAAAATCAAATATTCCTATGTAATGTGCAACAGATAGCTGAATTTACACAAAGGAGGTATAACTTCCTAAAGTATTCAATATTATGATTCATTAACTCATAAAATATTTCCATTGATAATCAAAATGATGTATCATCAAATGGAAACTAAAAGACTAAATTAAAGCTTGCTGGTGTAGTGAAATAATATTACTAATAACTCCCTTAATAATGCTCCTAGAGTTGTTATAACACTTCCAATCTTATTCATTGCTGCGGGACTTCAGGCAGAAAAGAAAAGTGGGCAGAAGTGAAGGAATAATACAAGCAGACATAAATCCATGTATCCACAGTAGTTCTCTAGGGTTTCTTCCTCAGTCTGGTTAATATATGTTTAAAGTTTGATGTAGATCTCAAGTTTTCTACATCCTGAAGATAAATAGAAAAAAAAAACCCTCAAATTCTATAAACATTTCTAAGTAGATGCAATGCATAGAACCATGCATATACTTTTATAATTTACCAAAGTCATGGGTAATTTATGCTAAAAGTTTAGTAAATCCATGTAAAAGAAAGTGTAGTAAAATCTAACTAGGCTTTAAGTAGATGGTAGAGTTACTTTATACAGAGTATATGTCTTAGGAAAGCAAGAGCTACACTGTTCTGCTCACTTCTCTAAAAAAAGTAAACCCCTAGTGACATCATACTAAAGTACTTTAAATCTAAAAATATTATAAGATGGGAAAAGTTAACTTTAATAAATAAAGTTTGTGATGAAACTTAATAAATTAAGGAAAATAAATTATTTTTATGAGGAAAATTAATTATTAGCCCATAATTTTAAAATTTTACAAATAAAATATCCAATATTATTTTCACATCAATTCAACTCCCAGAGAAGATGAATTTTATATATGAAGCCAGATCACATCCCAAATTTTTGGAATCACTTTTTGGCTACAAAGATACAAAAATGAGACTCTGAAGCAATTCATTTTGAATTTATTTAGCTGGTAACAAATAAATATCCAAAAACAAACACTGAACTGAGTAATCTCAGTCTGATAGAATATTATCTATGGATAATGTTGTCCCTCTATTGATTATATTGAAAATATTATGCAAATTTTAATTTTTATAAAAATCCCTTTAAAATAAAGAAAAAATTGGTCTGTTGTTTCTAAAATTTTTATTGAGCTTTGTCATATTTATGTAGTAAGAGTCATATAGAGATGAGTTTAATATGGCTATTTTTTCACAGAATAAAGCAGAGGCTTGACATTTCACAAGCTTCACTCAGAAACTAGAAAAGGAACATTAAATACATGTAAAACAATTTCTAAAATTCTATGAGACAAATGCATCTTTCTATTCTTACAAACTTCAACCAGATGAAAGAAAGCAGATATGCATGATATAACTTCAAATTACTCTTGAACTCTTAGGAAACGTTTAGAATACAAATTAAAGTCGTAAGAAATATAGCATGAAGCAGTATTTAATAGTTTACTTCAAACATGTAAGATGACTTTATAAAAGGATTACTTACATGGTCTATTTTTAATGGGCTGTGATTAGAAATAACTTTTAATTCCTACTTTTATTTACCACAGAACTAAAGAAGGCCGTAAAGAACCCTGAAATGCTCTCCATGTATGTTTATTTCATAATTATGATCTCAAATAATTCAGCAACAGATGTCACCAGGCAAGTTACATGCTGAGAAGCAGTTCACTATTAAGATTTTCAGCAACTAATGGACTACATCAAGTGACAAGTTTAATCTATGGCATTCTTAATTCAAATAATCTTCTTTGACAAGAGTGATCATGGATGTTTGTATTCAATGTTGTCATGTCAAAAGTATGTAAATAGCATTCTTTTATACCAAGCAAATTCATGCTAGCCAAATAGAATGTTTAATTCATATTTTAAGAATTATATCTTGAAAAATGAAAATGGCTGGAACATGTAATACCAGTTAAGAAGATATATTGTATAAAACTATAAAATCTGGATGTAGCAAGACAAGAATTTAGTGGCCAATAAACCACATGGTTACATAATGACTGTAAGTCTTGATGGAGGTTCATACTATAGACTCTCAACCGGAATCATGGAAATGTAAGCATATTGAAAGGTATGCTAAGAGAATGGGATAATTTGTACCATTGGCCAGCATTATTGCAAGCCTGTAAGTGACTCTTTCTTTGTTTATAGCAAAATGGACCCAATTCTTGTGCATATGGCTATGCTTTGAGTGCCAAGCAGGAACAAATATGAACTTCCTCAAGAACATCTTGAACTGGTATTAATGAAGTGAAATCTTTCAAAACATTCAATATGATTCAGAATAGGATATTTTCAACTGACCAAAGGTCTTCATTCAGTAGTCAGTAAGAACATTGAGATACTGAAATGGTACAGGATGATACCATAAGGAAGCAAACATTCCATTCCTAGCCATGAGGACAAGCCACTCCTGTTTTGATATATATAAAAATTACTGGCATGTTTTTTTTTCTTAATATGTCTCTCTGTCTCAAAAAAAAATTGTCATTTGCTGGATGACCCTGAAAATATCCTAAAAACCAATTCGTTCTGAGCCTCTACATATATGCTTCAAGACCCTTGAATACCAAATAACTATAAATAGGCAAATAAACAGAAAACCCCATGTAGGACAAGTTCATTTCATGTTTGTATCCCACAAATTAAACTAAGATACTAAACGTGACATTGACTTTCTGTTGAATGAATGAATGAATGAATGAATGAATAAGTAAATTGATGATTCTCCAACTAAGAAATATAACCTAAAATCTTTGTGATGCCTGGTTTTCCTATAAATTTCTTTACAATTATAAAACTTTATTGTTTGTTTCCATAATCTTAAACCATTCTCCTGGCTCATTAAAATGTACTGTATTGTGTCAGATGGTGATCAAAACCATCCCTGTGTATACAATGTGAGTGCCAAGTTCAATAGTGCTCTCACATCTCTCTCCTAATTTAATAATGATCAAGATTATTACATGTACGTTTAGAGAATAACAACATATTATCACTGACATGTGAATAAAATGGGCAGAGTACATGGTAGAAAGAGAAGTTGTATGTATGATTTCCGACTACAGACATTAGAATTCCTCATAGGGAAAAGAATATCAGGGGGTGCTAGAGTTACTAGAACAACCTCTAATATTGGGAATATTGAATTTCTTTTAAGGATAGACTTGGCTTAAATAGTTAGAAAAAGGTAACTTATGTAAGAAAAACGAGGGAAGGAAATACAGAGTGAAGAGAAACAACTCCAGGCATTATGAATATGTTTCTAGTAGAGTGTCATTCATCGGAACTGAGTAAGGCATGCAGCTAGGAGAAAGGAAAGGAAGGTAAAGTACTTGCTAATGCTTTTATTTGATAAGGAAATATTCATCCAGACACCGTAAATAGATGTGTATATTAGTAAGCTGTTATATACTTTCTAAACATTGTGAATTTTATTATCTATAAAAAATATAGTATGCTATTTGTCTCCTAAGTGTAATTCTGTAAATATCCTAAAGTCATAATTTTCCCAGTAAGAACTATACTGTATATGTATATATCTTTTCTTTATTACATTGTCATCATATATGGGGTATATTTATTTATGTATATATGATTCATAGATCTGTAACAACCAAGAAGTTATCCAGTTATGCTAAACATAGAGATCCAAGCTAGCTCATAGGCCCTACATAAGCCTAAGCATCCATCTTAAATGTGAAACTGATAAGCACTGAATAGCTTCTGAGTCCCCCTACCTGTTGACTTGCATGTTGCTTATATTGTGCTCCTGAATGACTGGTTTCTTATAACATGCCTCTGAATGTTTTGGTTTCCTTCTACCAGTTGTAGAGAGTTGTATGCTGACTCATCTCATTGCTTGGAGATTAACCATTGTGTCCATATGGACAAAGAATCTTCTTTAAGAAGGTGCAGTATTATGTGTTTTCTCTGCAGTGGGAAACTATTTCTGTATGTATATGTATGAGCAATAAAGTATCAAACTGAAAAATCCAGTCCTTTGGTTTCTTTTCTTTGAAATCATCCTATTTTGGTATACCTTGACTCTAAACCATATGCTCCAAGCATTTTATTTTGATACCTTGTTACCTGGCATATCCCATTGATTATTTTTCCAAATAATTACAAGTAATACACAAATACTTTTCATCATTAATAAAACACATAATGTGTATTGGTTCAAAAATTACTAACTTGTTATGTTATCCATGGTTACATTGACACTAATAAGTTTATTTAAGGTTAATATTAAATGAGACAGAAATCACAGCTATTAAGAAATAGTTGAAATTTGGGAAGCTGTTTGGAGTGATTGCTTCAAATATTTCTTATTGTCACTTAACAAAGTATGCTCAATAAAGTATAGTCAATAAAGCAGAGGACCCTGACACTCAGTTTCTAATAATCTGAGACATTGCTGTAGCTGGTTAAACAAGTTTTGCCAGTGCCAAGGACATACTACCAGGAAACAGATTAAAATGCATTTGGGCATAGAAAAAAATTTCATGCTTCAGTAAATCTTAGATTTGTTAAATGGTCCCCTTGTTTCACAGCTGAACACAGAGGTTTAGGCTGTGTATGTGTGTGTGTGTGTGTGTGTGTGTGTGTGTGTGTGTGTGTGTGGTGTGTACTTGAAGTACTATTACTTTCATAGGGCAAGAGAAGATTCATTTAGATGCCTCAAGATTATCAATCATGATCCTATTCACCATTCAAAGAATACTTTCCTTATGGTGTGCTATGTCTCCTCTTAGGTTATTATATACATCCTCAATTCTCGAAAATAGATTTTTACCAAGTTATGCATTGTTCTCTTTTAGATCTACTGAAAATGGCAATGAGGTAATAAAAGTCTGTGTTCTCTCCCCTAGGTCAGCCAAGTGCAGTAATTTGTCCAGAACCTGCGAAATAGTGGACCTTTCAAGAATCGTTGTAGGTCAATGAGAATGAATGGATTCATTTTTAAAAGTAGTTTTAATAAAGATGAAACAGTGCATATGACACATGCTAACTGCATGCAGGTTCCCCACAGAAACCAAGAAGCCTTGGGACTCATAGATTTCAAACAACATTCATTTATTCATAGTAACCTTAAAATAACTTAGCTTCACAATTTAATTTTGTGTGTGTGTGTGTGTGTGTGTGTGTGTCCTCTGACATGAAAGTCATTTGCCTTTCCCATCCCTTTCTCAAGTACACTTCCTGCTGACACATTCTGTCATTGTAAACCTGTAAATATCAATGATGGTTGCAGTGTTTTGTTCCCAACAGCATGGTGATTCTGTGATGTCTTCACAGCTCAGGGAGAAAAGTCCATACACAGTACACTTCTTCCCTGTCCAGGAAAGTGAAGGAGCAGCCAGCCTCTTTTTCCAGCACGTTCTGAAAAGCGATGGAAAGCCTTTCAAATGAACAGGAAACCAAGACTTTCAAGGGAAAAGCGACCAAACAGGGACAAATGAAACCCAGTGTTAAGCGACATCCATTTTCTGGTGGAATCCTACGGAGGTTTCTACGCATACCTAAGCTTCCACTGTCCACACTGGAAACAGCCCCTGAATACTTGCCTTTATTTTTCATCTGACTACCCAAACCCCTTCAACTCTTTATAGAAGTTAAGCCCTGGTTCTTCCCTGGCCCATGCTCCCAGAAATAAGCCTCAGACTCAAAATATATTTACAAATTTCTTGATCATGAAGCTAGGATTTTTTCAACTAGAGGAAACATAAAATATCCCTTTTATTCTAACCTACATTCTGCCTCGTGGCTCATTACCTATGCTCGGGCGCCATGTGTCTGTGTTCTCTCATCTTTTCAGTGACAAACCCCCTTGTCTCTCCCAGAATAATTTCTCTTCCTGGATATCCGACCTCTATTTCCTGCCTAAGCCATAGGCCATAGGCTTTTTAATTGACTGGTGAGGCATCCATACAATATATTCTTTCTATACTTCTGCTTTCTAAAGAACCTTCAAAATGAACCATCTGTTTCCAAATCCTTCTTTCATAATCTACTTCATAGCATCATCGATCATCAATGTTTTAATATATTTAAGTTTTAAATTTAACTTTACTATATTCAATGCCTATAATGTAGCCTATAAATATTTGGCTCTCAGAGGCAACAATCATTACATAGAAAATGGAAAGAGAAAACAGAATTTATGGACAAAATAAATGAGTTAAATTATATTTAAAGGTAGTTTTAAGATACCTGGCCATAGATTTTTCTCTCTGGCGACTGTGCAGGCGGGTACAGCCAGGAGCACAGGGAACACAGGAGAGGCAGAGCAGCTGAGACAAGGTTGGTCTGGGCTCCACCCGCACCCAGAAGCTGGGCTGAGCCACAGAACTCTGTGCCAGGGGAAAGCTGGTGACCCAGGGGTGCTGAGACATGCTTACAGGCACACAGGAGGGACAGAGACAACAGGACCAACTCACACCAGAGATAACCACATGGCGAAAGGCAAACACAGGAGGAACAATAATATGTACCAACCAGCACCCTCAGAACTCCCAGGAACTAAACCACCAACCAAAGAGTACACATGGAGGGACCCATGGCTCCAGCTATATATGTAACAGAAGATGGCCATTTCAGACATCAATGAGAGGAGATGCTATTGGTCCTGTGAAGGCTCAATGCCCCAAAGTAGGGGAATGCCAGTCAGGAAAGTGGGGGTTAGGAGGAAAGTTGGAGATGAGATGGGAGGTTTTTGGAGGGGTAACAAGGAAAGGGAATACCATTTGAAATGTAAATAAAGCAAATATCTAATAAAAATAATAATACATAAAAATAAAAAAACAAAATAAAAAAAAGATACCTGTCCATAGTAATTTTTTCTCTGTGAAATATCAAGAATGAGGTAACACTTTGAAACCAGGCTATTTTCACTCAAACGAGCTACTTAGTTAAGCTGTGTCTTACTTCCTAACTAAGAAATTTTCTTGAAAATATAAAGCATGATCATATAAGAAGAACATTATTTTACTTAAATATTTTCTGGTTTCGAATAATGGGAATAGTAGGAAATACTCTGTTTATCAAAAATTTCCCAAAAATATGCTTGCTAAAAGACAAGCAAGCAAACAAATATGAGCAATGTGTGTCTGTTTGGTTCCGTCTGCAATCTTTCCCTTTATAAGCTCCAAAGTTATTTTAGCATCAAGTTAGATTTAAAAAAAAAAAAAAAAAAAAAAAACATTAGCCAAAAAAATCACTAACAGTGTTCCCAGCTGCCAAACACAATTTAAGTGCAGCAAGGCAGGATCTCTGTGAATGGATTGCACTTCAGTCAGTTGGTTCTGTGTTTTCTTAGGTCGCACCATAAACCTGCAAAGAGCCCACAATAAAAAAATGCTCTCCTTCTCTCATAGAATTTTCCTCTTTTATTAATCATTTTATTCATTTACACTTCAAAGGATATCCCCCTTCTCAGTTATCCCCTCCACAAATTTCCCATCCCATACCCCCTCTCCCCCTCCTTTCTGCTTCTACTGGGGTGCTCCTCCACCCATCCACCCACTTCACCCTCACTGCCCTGGCATTTCCCTACGCTGGGGCATCCACAGGTCCAAGGGCTTCCCTTTCCTTTGCAGTCAGATAAGGCCATCCTTTGCTACATATGTAGCTGGAGCCGTGGCTCCCTCCATACACACACTTTGGATGGTGGTTTAGTTTCTGGAAGTTCTGGCTGGTCCAGTTAACTGATACTGTTGTTCTTCCTATGGAGCTGAAATCCCCTTCAGCTCCTACAGTCTTTCCCAGAGCTCTTTCATTGGGTTCACTGAGCTCAGTCCGATGCTATAAAACAAGATGAAATAAAAAGAAAACAGTTTTTTCCTTTGCTCCTTATATACAGTATTCATCAATCAACACACATAATGCATCCTTTATATATATTCTGTGGAGTTCCACATTATCATAAGTTGGAAATTATACCTAAAATGAGTTTAGGAGGAATGGATACAAAAAAATCTGGTATATATACACAATGGAATACTATTCAGCCATTAGAAACAATGAATTCATGAAATTCTTAAACAAATGGATGGAACTGGAGAACATCATCCTAAGTAAGGTAACCCAGTCTCAAAAGAACACTCATGGTATGCACTCACTGATAAGCGGATATTAGCCTAGAAGCTTGAAATACCCAAGACACAATCCACATGTCAAATGATGTCCAAGAAGAAGGAAGGAGTGGACCCTGGTTCTGGAAAGGCTCAGTACAGCAGTGTAGGGGAATAGCAGAACAGGGAAGTGGAAAGGGGTGGATGGGGGAACAGGGGAGGAAAGAGGGCTTATGGGACTTTCGGGGAGGAAGGATCCAGGAAAAGGGAAATGATTTGAAATGTAAATAAAGAATATATTGAATAAAAAAAGACAATATTATCCTTAGAAAACTTCTCACTGATGACTAAAAAGAATGTTTCAATTTTTGCCTTATACTACAGACCTTAAACTGCACCTTGGCAATGGTGGGTCTATTAACTATAGTGCTTTTCAAGTTTTGTGGGACACTAACTCTAACTACCGGAATAAATTGAAAGCAATTGGCAATAGCAACAAACACAGTATTTAAGTCGTTTTCTTATCATTGAATAACGTTGCATAGAAATATCTAGAAAATCCTTAACCAGGTAGATGAAAGCAAGAATAAGAGTTATTTTAAAAACAAGGATCAATAAAAATTCTTCCAATCACATATTCTGTTTTGTCTTTATTGAATAAAAAGAAGGCATTTTAATATTTAATACTGAAGTATGCTATATGATTATATGAGTAACATGTTGCTCAAGATCAATCATTTTCTCTGGGATGAACCCACTGGCCACTAGAAACACTTGAGATGATTAAAAAAAAAATGAGCACCTTCATTTAGAATGTCAAACACATTCTTTTTAATGTAAAGTTGTAAAAAAAATAAACAACAACAACAACAAAACAGAAAGAAATGCTTTATAGCCAAATAGTTAGCTACAACTTGAGAGCTGCTAATATTTCTTACCTAGTCATCATCTGGCCATAGCTCAGAATTGTTCCTATGTTTGATGACATGAGGTGGCAATGAAGATGCTTTTCTATGCATTGCTATACATTATTTTTGTTATGTCAGTTACATAAGTTTGGAGGTTTTATAGAAATTAAGACTTCTGTATCTTTTTTGTGGAAAGATATTTTATTTTTTTTTAAATTTTTATTTTCTATATTCTGTATCTTATGATTGGCATCACATGGTCCAATAGAGTAATGTAATGAAGACATTAAGACATTGGGGTACTGTATTAAAACTTCCACCAGCAGGAAGCAAGTCCTAAAAGGAAAGATGAGATGAGAAGTAATTTAGCTTTGGAAGCCGATGGGAAATCCAGCAGAAGTAATGGCTTTGTAATGTGCATTATATTGGCTAATAGGCATGTGTTTATTAAGCTCATTGAAAGCAGCTGTTGAGAATAAGTGGAGTTCTCCCATTCCAGACTCTAGAACATTTGTTTCCAGTGTTCTACAGTACCCCTTGTCTGCAAATTGGCTGTCTCTGTGGCATTGTAATATGGAGAAAGAAGAACAGCAAAATAGCACAAGAATGGGATAGATGTAAGAGTACTTACTGCTCTTCAAAAGGACCTAGGTTTGAGGCCCAGCAGCACATGGCCCCTAGCAACTACTTGTAATTCCAGTTTCAGGGAATCAGACCCTTCCAAGGGTACTACACATATAAACATGCAACAGGCAGGTATACACACACAATAAACATAAATATTAAAAACAGCTCAAGAGTAAAAATTATGTTAGTAAAAGTTAAAAGGTATGCTTTCCTACCAAAGTTGTTATTCTTAATTTCAATTTTTTTCTAATTGTAGATAAAAATGCTTACAATGAGAAAGAAAATGTGGGAACTCATCTGTGGAAAGAATGCTGTGATTTTCTTGGACCCCTTGGTTAGGAGCCCCAGCATGGCTGTTTTACCAGGGCTTCCCCCCAGCTGGTTTCTGATGAATGTTTGACTTGCTAATGCTAACCTTTAGTAATCTCTAATGAATGTTATGAACACTTGATTTGATGACATTTTGCTTCTCTCTGTGTATTAGTCTCGGCTTTTTTTTTTTTTTTTTTTTTTTTTGCTTGCCATATACTTAATAAAGCCACTCATTCAAGTACAGCTACCAGGCCATTCTCTGCCTTAGAAAACAGCATCTTCTTATTTTGAGACTGAACATTTTCTTTTTAAGAGTGAACATTACCTTTGCTTAGAACAATGAACTGAACTGAGATTAGCAAATTACCTTCTTTCCTGGTGCTTTGCCTACAGTCGTGGTTAGTGCCTGACTTCGTGTTCTTGTCATCTTTACCTTCCACATCCAAGCACCCTAATCCAATTCTCATGCCCAGTACTTGACTTGTAAAATTCCAAGTCAAGGTGAGGATGTTTATATTAAAGACTCACTTGCTGATGGAAAGCAATGCATCCTTTATTAGTTTTCTTCTTCAGATTGAGTTAAAATGTGCCAGATAATGGTAGCCAAGTAGATGTTAGAGATTTCCCCAAGGTTCAGAGTACCCAAAGTAATTGGATTGGACAACAGTCCTGCTTTTGTCTCTAAGGTAAGTCAGGGATTGGCAGAGATATTGGGGAGTAATTGGAAGCTCCATTGTGCGTACCATCCCCAGAGATCAGAGCAGGTAGAGAGAATGGACAGAAGCCTAAAAGAGATGTTAACTAAATTGTTCTTGGAGATTGGTGCTGACTAGGTAGTACTCCTTCCCCCAGGCCCTGTTCTGAGCCCAGAACACCCCTTACCATTTTAACCTGACCTTTTTTGAGATGCTATATGAGACTCACCCCCCACTCCCTTGATCCCAGTTCTTGACACACACACCCAGGTGACCTTTTAGGCTGACAAGCATCTATGGCACAATTGCAAGCTTTCCAGATCAGCCACTAGGAATCACGTCCTAAACTTAGTGCCCTGTATAATGCAGGTACCCCAGAGGTCCCACAAGACCACCAAGTTAGAGACTGGGTATATGTTGAAAGGCATATGCTGAAAACTTGGAAGCAAAGTGGAAAGGGCCATTCCTGGTGCTCTTGACCACCCAAACCTCCATTAAAGTGAATGGAGTAGCTACCAGGGTTCACATAACTCATGTCAAAGTAGCACCTGTGCCGGACACCAACTGGATAGCAGCCAGACACCTGGGTAACCCCTTCAAGGTAAAGATCACCCACCTTTCTGCAAAACCATGAAATGGCTATGGTATATCTTCCTTCTGGCACGGAGCCTCAGCAACCCCCAACCCTACCAAAGTGACTTGGCAAGCACATTCAGCCATGGGGGATACAGCTTAGTCCACTGCAGAGGATCACTCGCCTTATATATGATGGCCGGACCTTGTCTTTGATCTCTGTAAGTTAGTGGTAGACACTGACACCTGGGATATCCCCACACTAGAGACACAGGGGGAGGAATTACTTGAATGTGGGGGATGAAGGACTTAGGAATCTAAACCATGTCCCAGAAGCGGCCTTGGAAGATGGGGCTTAGTGTCTGTCCTTAGAAACCCCCTTATATGTGTGCCCCCGAGATGGGAGAAGCCAGCAGCATGCCCATCAGTGTTATGAGCCACCCACTTTTTCTGTGCTATCTGGGGGTGTGAAACATCGGGAAGCACATACTGAAGGCCATTTTGGGAGTAGTTAAGGATTCAATGGCCAAGGTGAGAGAAGGTATAGCCCATCAGAAGAGAGAAAGAGAACAGAGTCAGGCCTGGTTCAGAGTCTTGGTTTAAATCCTCTCCTTGGTCAACCACTCTCATATGCAACTTGTTAGGACCCCTAATTGTTCTCCTGCTATTGTTGACCTTTGGACCCTGCATATTGAACAAGCTTATAGCCTTCATAAAAGAGAGAATAGGAGTAGTGCAGCTGATGGTCCTGGGCCAAGAATAAGAAACCCTGAGGACAGGACCAGAAGAATGAGTTAGTTACCCAAGACCCCTGAGTGCAGCTCCTAGATTGGAGCTTGTATAAGAAAAAGGTGTGAATGAGGGACCCTAAGGGCTCTTTCCAGTCCCACACTCTCCTTACAGCTTCCCCTCCCACATGGGGTCAAGGCTAGGCCAAGTTCCATTCTCTACCCACAGGAATATCACCTGACCCTCTGGAAAGTCCCAGGTAGAGTTCAACTGTGTGTCATGCATGCTAGCCAATGAATTTAAAGGTCAATATGCTTAGCCAATAATCTTGAACTGTAACCTTGCTGATGTAACCTGCGTCCCTAAAAAGTACAAAAACTGCTTGTAATAGCCCTTTGGGGTCACCTTCTAGTCACCTCAAGAGACTGATTGAGGCTTGACCCTGACGCACAGGAAAATAAACCTCTTGCTTTTGTATTGAAAAATAAAATGTGCCAGATAGACAAACAGACAGCAATTGTGCAGTTGAGCCCCTGCATAATTTATTTGCATGTTTCCTTTTAGTGTTGTAGGGTTACTCTTGGCATACTGCGTCCTGCTGCTGCCACAGCTGCTTCACGTTCTAGCAGTCCCCCAACCTTGTATCTGTCGCTTCTCCAACATCCTTTATCATCCATTCTCACCTCTCTTTAAATAAGCCAATTTATTCAGAGTACTACCTTTCCAAGAACTAGGTTTCACTTTAACTTTTTAACCATAAGGAGGGGAAAACGTTTTTTTTCTTGTAGGCTTTCCTTTCTGCAGCAATCTAAAACAAAGTTTTTCCTCATCAGACTTTAGGAAAGTTGTTAGATGCAAATATGAAATAGTAAAAATAAGTAAGGCCTTATTTGCAATAATTTAATATTAATTCACAGGTCTCTTAGAAAAAAGGGTGGGGGCAATGTTTCTGTTTTCTGTGAATGAAAACTAAGGTCTAAAATATTCATTGGAGTTTGTAGCTGCCGCGAACTGGGTTCCTAGAAGAGAAGCTGGAAGATAGATGGGGCGGGGGATGGGGGTGGGGGGGACAAAAAGAATGAGAACCAGGACAACAGTTGCTGATCGAGGCCAAAGTTTAATGGAGGTCTGACAATTTAACAGTTTGAATGAGCCATTCCTCCCAGACTCCAGGGTGAATTCCCGGGTAGTGGTCTGGCAATTTGTTGGGTCCTCTGCTCAGGCAGCTGGGCGAGTCACCTGCTAATTTAGGAATTTGTAGGTCAGGCAACTCAGCAGACTTCAGCACTCCATCTCAAGCTATGTCCAAGTGCTGGCTAGCTATGGCTCCCATGTGAAAAACAGGAAGCTGTATTGTTCCATTAAGAACAAAGGGCCAGCCGGGCGTGGTGGCACACGCCTGTAATCCCAGCACTTGGGAGGCAGAGGCAGGCGGATTTCTGAGTTTGAGGCCAGCCTGGTCTACAGAGTGAGTTCCAGGACAGCCAGGGCTACACAGAGAAACCCTGTCTCGAAAAACAAAACAAAAAGCAAAACAAAAAACAAAACAAACAAACAAACAAACAAACAAACAAAAAGAACAAAGGGCCAGAAACTTCATGGGCTGAGAACTAGTGATTAGTGCAGAGGTTCGAAACCCAGCTCAAACACTGGGGGAGGATATAGTTCCTCACTTCCCATTAATTTTTAAGAAAAACCAGTGGATAAATATCCATCAAAAGACGATGTTTTTTGACCAGAGAGAGAAAGCATTGACCATGATCCCCATAAATATTATGACATCATTTGCAGAGGAGGGGTAATAGACTTCCTTATTATTATTATAAGGACAGCCTCTCAACATCCACCCCTATGCAATCAGGTGTGCTTCCAGGGAACTCAGAGCCAGAAAATATGACCCTTCCCTTGCAGTGCTTTGCCTCACACCTCCTGTTGGTGCCCATGTTTGCTCTATTAGCAAATACACATCCATCTGAGTTCTATGTGGCTCCTTTCAGGAGATCCACTGGTTAAGTAAATGCCCCGTGAATGTAAGCTGGCTGGCACTCACAGTCCAACTTTCTTGAGTCCTGAAGAGTCACTGAGCTGTGTCTGAAAGAGACCTGCTTGAAACACAAAAAAAAGAGATTAAGTGGAAAAACTACTTGGACTGTCTCTGGAAGGCCCTAGTTCAGTTGCAAATTAGTAGCTCAGGAACAAAAACCTGGTTTGCAAATTAAGGGCTTAGGGACAAAAGAGTCTACCTTCCCACTGTGGGAGAAATGGCTTTGAGAATGCATTTGAATTAGTTATACTTTCCAGCTGATTCAGGGTCTCAGTTTACCACTTACCAATCTTTCAGGCAGCCATTGGGGCCTGTCTTCTTTGTGAGAGAAAATACAAACAGAACCTCTTCCCCAAATTAAAACAAGGTCTGGACCATTCCGTGTATTAGTTAAAGGCTCTCCCCATTTAACCATGGCATAAGAATTAGAAGTGACAGGATGCCAATGGCAATAGGCTGCAGACTGACCTTTAGCATCAGTTTGCAAGAAATTCAAAACAAATCAAACAAAAGCAAGGTGTGCTTTGGGTTATCTAGGAGGGTATGGTTTCCCCTTCTTTGTTTTAAAAAGCTAACTTTTAAGAGTGTGATGTGCATGCTCAACAATTCCTTGGCCCATTGGGTTATAAGGAATTCCAGTTTTATGTTTAATGCCAAATTCTTTAAAAAAAAAAAAAAAAAAAAAAAAGATAAGTTATTGTCAGTGTAGTCTGGCCAATTGTCTGTCTTAAAGACTTTAGGTAATCTCATGGTATTAAAGGCTTGTAAATAGTAATTAATTACATTTTTAGAGGCTTCTCCCAAATGCAGAGAAGTGAAAAGAAATCATGAACAAGTATCAATGTAAACATGTATATATTTTAATTTTCCAAATCCTGCATAGTGAGTTACATACATTTGCCAAATATGATTGGGCATAAGGCCTCGTGGATTAACCCCTAAATGAGGCACTGGAGATAAGGCAGTTAGGGCATTGTTTCACAATCATTCTTGCTTGCTCCTTTGTGATTTTATGTCAGAACCTTAATGTGTGGCTAGAAAGATGGAACCTATTATGATCACATCTAGCCAATTCAACAGGTTCTAAAACTAACACTTCTCCTATTAGAGCTCTGTCAGTGCAATGATTGTCTTCAGCTAAAGTTCCAGGAAGACTGGAGTGAGAAGGGATTTTTTTTTTCTCGAAAGAATGATGTTTTGCAATTGTGAAAACAAAGATAATACTGGTGTACTAAAATTAAATGTGCCACAGGTTTCTAATAAAGGGACAGATTCTACAACATACAAGCTAACTGTAAAAATATTAAAAGTACTATTTATAGGTTGAAAAACATTTAATATCGCTGTCAGCTCTGCTAACTGAGCTGAGAGCCTAGGTGTTTCTATAACCACCTGTTGATTATTAATAAGATATCTAGCTCTTCCTTTAGAGGAATCAATGAAAATCAAAAGATCATTATGCAGTGGCTGTAAAGATGTCATATTAGGAAATACAATCTCATGCCTATATTAAAACTTTATTAATTTATCTTGAGGATAATGGTTATCTATAGTTCCTTCAAATTTTACTTGAGCAAGCAACCAATCTGTGCTATGCTGCTCCAGCCAAGTATCTTGACCTACATTAAAAGGCTGAATAATGATATCTGGTTCTTTGCCAAAATAAGTTAGCACCTGCTTCCTTCCAAGCACAATTATCTGAGCTACTGCCTCATAATATGGCAGGATATGTTTAGGAGACACCCTCAAATGAATCCACGTAAGAGGAGCCTTTTGCCATAATAATCCTCTAGGCGAATGAGTCGTTTAATTTCTCCTGTAGATTAATTTTTCTAAGTTAGTTTAACAGTCTCCAATTTCTCTGTCCCACAAGTTCTAAAAGCTTGAAGCAAGGCAGTTTATTTAGTCTGGGACATTTGACAATTAAAGTGTACTCAATATAGCTTTTCTGTTACCATTGTCTAAGCACTCAGCAAGCCCGCAGTCAACATTATCTTCAGTACCACAGTAATTACTCTGGCAGCTAGCATGCTTCTGCAGCATTCTGTGGAAAAAACATAGACATGCCTGCTTCCCCAATATTAAGTCAGGATCATGTCATATGCCATAAGTGAATTCTTCCATCTCACCTAGGCATCAGTATGCCTAGTTATAGGATGCCATATATACTCAGCAACGAGTTCCTTGGCATCCAAATTTTAAAATTTTCATAAAAATATACAAGCATAATTTAAATAATATGCACGGGAATACAATTTCCCCTCTCTTTCCCTTTTTAATATGATATTGTTTTAAAAAAATTTTATATTACCTCGTCTTTGAGGATAATAAAGAAATTTTTAAAGACATCTCAAATGTTTGATAGCTTCTGTTTTAAGTTGGAACACCAAGCATATACAATAATATAGGCAATAACTATGTAATTATAGAAAATAAACGTAGCATTTTAGTTGCTTTTCCTGTTAGAACAGTTGCAACTAGAAAGCCTAAAAATGAATCATTGCTCACATGCACGTATTTTAACTTTTTAAATTAGAAATATGAGTATCATTTATCTGTAATAGTTAATTAAGTCCTCTAGAATTAACACCATTATGTGGTAGAGATAGAAATTGAGGACAGCAAGAAAAAGTCTTTATAATTTGATGTGCACAAAAGTATAAAATTATTTTTAAGTCATTAGTTTGTTGATATAAAGAATATGCTTGTATGACCAATTGTTTCTATATAGTCTGCCTGGGACACAAATTTCATGTGCCTTACCTTAAGGGGTCTTGTCCAGGCACCTTTTTAAAGATTAATTATATATATGTACTCTGTAGCTGTCTTCAGACACGACAGAAGAGGGTGTCAGATCTTATCACAGGTAGTTGTGAGCCACCATGTGGTTGCTGGGAATTGAAATCAGGACCTCTGGAAGTGTAGTCACTGTTCTTAACCTCTGAGCCATCTCTCCAACCCCTGGATCAGCTCTCAAACATCCAGAAGACAGTCATTTAAAGAACATATGTTTTTTAACTTGATTTATATTTGCATAAACAATTGTAAAAATTAGAATTAGCAGTATTAAAATAGAGGAACAATTTTGAGCAATTGTAAGCCATGATACACACACACACACACACACACACACACACACACAGAGAGAGAGACAGAGAGAGAGACCAGCTCTAAACTCGCCTCTTATTACCAACTTTACACCTTTTAAATCATGCACAATAACTTACAAGCCAATACTCTATAGTCAAGACATGCAAAACACCTTATACTTTTAAGACCAATTATAAACAAGAATAAAGCATGAGTTGTGTTAGGCTGTGTATTGCTGGTTAAGATGGCTCCAACCCTTATTTGCCAGTTTTAAACTAACCTTTCATTACCAACATTATACCTTTTAAATCATAACCAATAACTTATAACTCTATAGTTAAGATATGTAAAACCTTATACCATTAAGACTAATAGAAACAATAATAAAGCAATTACACAAATCCAATAACTTAAACCAAAGTTTCCCCAAAACTTGAGGCTGATGGCCCTTTAAGAAGCAGCCTTTTTTTTTCCCCAGTCCTGTTTGACTCCTGGTTGAGCGCAGGGTGGCTTTAAATCAGCCCCTGCTGTACAAACTGTGGCCAGAACAAGAGATAGACTGCCAGCAGATGAAATCCTTACCAATTTTTCTTTTTAACATGAAACAAATAAACAATCATTCAAACAACAACACAAAGAAGACACAAACTTACACATGGGCATGGTGTGCACCGAGGACAAACAGTACATAGACAGGGAAACACACTCTGTGGTACTAAGAATATCTCCAGTAGGGTCCACAGAGGAAACAGGACCTCTCTATATTTCCACTTTTCCCTAGGAGAGTTTTAAAATCCATTCTCCTTCTCTCTTTCTCTCTCATTTTTCAAACTTTCCTGAAACAGCTCTTGAAGGCTGTAGACATACGTCTATTTTCAAACCCTTTTCTTTTTCACCTGAATCAGCTCTTAAAAGCTGTGGACAAATGCCTATAAAGTTCCCACACCATTTTTCACTGTCTACTAAGCGGGTTCAGCTTGGGTCGATGCTTCCTCACTTAGTCCAGATCCGTTAGCACCTATAGTTGCTCACCATGCAGGATACCATCTTTTTCCATTTTCTGCAAAGCTTTGCAAAGACAGGGTCACCTCAGGAGCTCTTCTCAAGTTCATGTGGGTGCCATTCTGTAACTGCCAGAAGCTACTGCAAACTGGGTTCCTGGAAGAGAAGCGGGGAGGTATATCGGGTGGGGGGGGCGGGGTGAAAAGAATGAGAGCCAGAATGACAGTTGCCAATGGAGGCCAAAGTTTAATGAAGGTCTGACAATTCAGATTCCGGGGTGAGTTCCAGGGAAGTGGTCTGGCATTTCTTAGGCTCCAATGCTCAGGCAGCTGGGCAAGTCACCTGCTAATTTAGGAATTCCTAGGTCAGGCAGCTCAGCAGACTTCAGTGCTCCATCCCAAGCTATCTCCAGGTGCTGTCTAGCCATGGCTCCCATGTGAAAAACAGGAAGCTGTATTGTTTTATTAAGAACAAAGGGCCAGGAACTTCATGGGCTGAGAACTAGTGATTAGTGCAGAGGCTCAAAATCCAGCTCGAACGCTGGGGAAGGATACAGAAGTTGTCTAAGATAGAAGCAAATACATTTTGGTTTCCTTTGCCCTTCACCAACCTAGAGATACTAATTAAGGCACATTAATATTAATGGTCATTAATGCCAATAAGCCAATAACCTTCCTAGTGAAGGTGCTTTGATTTCTCCTTCATCTGTCCTTCCCTTCCATGACCTAGAAAAAAAAAAAAAAACACTCATGCAAAACTCTCCACCAATAATAGGACTTCCCAGTTGCCTGGCTTCAGGTTCCATCCCCAAACAGGGAACTGCCCCACCAAGCAGGGAATCACCTTTTCTGACCTCAAAAATACAGTTTCCCATTGCAAAAATAATTGCATGCATTTCTCTGCCCTATGTATCACAGACCTCCTACTACTTTCTGTGTCCCGATCTTGTTTGTATATACTGAGGCAGGAAATCTGTATATGAGAACAGTCCACTGGCAAAGAATAAAGCTGTAGAGCCTGAGTTTCAGGGCAGCCTCAGTGGTACACGAGGAAATCAGAAAGTGGCGTGTGACATTATGAACTATATGTAACACACACCTTGTGTAAGAAAGCCTTCACTCTATAAATGATTTCAAAATGCCCATCCTATATAGTACAAATGCCTCCATCCTTTGTAAAACATTGTGAAGTTCCTAACCCTTCATGTCTGCTTCCCAGAAGTATACTATTTCTTGGAAAACTATCTCTGTTTCTGTTGTCACTGAGTGCCACTGTTCCATTCTTAGTTCAGGGACACCAAAACCAGGAAACCTCAGCAGTGTTCCTCAGATGTTAATAGCACTATTGTCTATACCTTGTGGTGTAAGATCCGAAAGAAAAACGGGGGTACCCCGGCACCCCACGCCTCGGAAACCGGCACCCCAATCACTCACGAGAAGCAGACCTGATGCAATTTGCAAGAGGAATTTTAATTTCCAGAGCTCTGGGGGTCACAGTCTTACCATGCAGGGTAAAAGAAGTGAGCCGTGTGGGCAGGCTTGGATTGGCTTTTTATAGGCTTATAACAGAACCTGCCTACCACAAGCTTCTAAGCCAATCAGTTCAAACCATCCGAACCCGAGCTCTCTGAGAACCTATCAGCCTCCCACAGAGGCCGGAAGAACTAGTTAAATCATTTCCGCTTACGTGGCCGCCATGCACAGGGTCGCGCCTACCCTCCCCCACTGGCAATAGGGGGACCTAAGCGCCCCCAGCCATACTTGTCTTTGCCATAGCCACTCCGCAGAGGGAGACGGGGAAAAGATGGGACACTCCCAGCCCAAGGCTCACAGCCGGACCCTGGAGGAAAGAATGGGCCAAACCTCTGCTCCTTTGGGGTCACCCTAGACTCAGGCACGGGGGATTCCTAGCTTGCAACCTTATCCTTTCAGTGGAACAAAAATGTCTATGAAAACAGCCTCACTAAGGGTATCAACTTGTTTGCATGGGTTGGGGAGTTGAGGAGGAAGAATTCATCATGATTCATGTTTGAGTGTCATCAGCCTAGAAATCACCAGAAATGAAAAAAATCAAAAAATCAAAACAAAACAAACAAACCATGTATTTCAAGTAACTGACATCAGAGAGTGCTAAGGTGGAATTCGGGGAGATTTTAACTGCTAAGATCTTTAAAGACAATATATTCAGCTGAATTTATCCTGCTTTTCAGCTGTTTTATATGTATATAGCTCCTAGAGACTAGACTGAGATCATACAACATTCTGCCCAAAGACCCTAAAACTGTTCAATCTTGTCAGTACACTTGGAGGGAGGCCACAGTGTCTTCACTCTACTTCTACAATTCTTAGATGATAGGTTCATAAACTTCAACCTCACAGTCAAAGGCTGCTGTGTGGATCTCTCTACGCTTTAGAGCCTGTCAGACAATCCATTCTGTCCTTTCAGAGGGGTATAAGGAAATACTGAGAACCAGATATTCTTCTGCATTTTTATTAGCAAAAAAGCAAGGAAGCTTCACTTTGGTTTGTAAATGCAAATCGCAGAGCATTGCTCAGAGTCCCCAAACCCAACCCAGTAGAGGCAAACAAGCATTCTTTCAATGGAATCCTAGAAGCTGATTTCCTGTTTTGCTTACTATCTCTCCTAGAGAAAGTTTCTCAGCACCTGAAGGTGTTGAATTCACACGGAGTGCCTGCTACACACACCAAATCTGCACACAAGAATCTGGGAGGCACACGGCAGCATCACAAACTGTCATTAAGAAAATTATTTGTGTGGTTCTCTGTGAATCCTAATGAGTAAATAAATGACCCAGTGGTGTAGCCTCTTCATTACTTAATAAGCAGATGGAGGAAAGGCGCCATGTTCTTCAGAAGATACAAGATGACTTAGCAGGAGAAATGGGGTCGGGTGCCAATTTCTCTCAGTGAAAGAGAGGGATTTGGCTGCTTGCAAAATAGAAGATACCAATGCATGTTCAGATGCAGTTGTTCACACAGTATTCAGGATCAATAGAGAAAATACAGTAAAATATCATAGTCAGAGGTACCTGGAGAAGTGTCTGAATTATGCTGTCAACATGCCTTTTCCTAACTTGCCAACTTCCTCAGGGAAATTCAGCTCTTCATCTTTCCCAGGATCTATTCTCTAAGAACTATGAAATGCTTTTGTTCTCATCTCTCTATGCTTTATCAAAGAGCTGGATGATTGTAGAATGCAGGTTCTGAAACAGTGATGAACAAGGCAGAGAGACACTAAGCAAGATTCTACTTGTCAAAAACAGAGAAGGCCTTCTTTAATGGGCATCATTGACAAAGTAATGAGAAAATGATAGACACTAAGGATAGACTTAGGTGGCAAATGCCACCTAGCATACCAGGAGCAAAATGAACAGCAAAAGAAAATAGCCTATTGCTTGGACATCAAGTGCTCTGAAAAGAACAAGCTGCTGCTTCTAATTCATAACTTCTCTGGAATGTTTAGTGACATATTCCAAATCGATACCCAAATCACTTTCACAGTGTTCTCAAAGTCTCTTGAATATAATCATTCAGGTTTGGTCTTTTAAGATACCACTAGGAACATTTAAAGAACTTAAGCGTTCAAGTTGGAAAAGTGGCTACAACATACATTCAGATCTAATACCAAGGTCTGATTGTAAAAACCATGTATTAATAGCCTTATGTAATATAAAAAGATAAAATTTGCACAATGTCAAATTGGACATATCTTTATGTGTTTAGTACATTACATAAAAATTTAAACCCTTTATTTTCATTAAGAAATTCATTGCTTGAGGAGCCATTTAGACTGTTCTAGTGTAGGAAAATAAGTACTTCTAAATAACAACACAAAAAATAATTTGTGATGTAAATAAGTCATGCTCTCAGAAGTTATCTGGAATCCAGAGTACTTCTGTCAAACAGGGCAATCCAAACTCTATACTACTTCCTGAAATGAGAACTTAAGGACACCACAGAAGACTTCTGGGATTAATATAATCAGGTTTTACTAGCAAGAAATATAATGTAGCACTGGATCAAAATTTACTCTGAAAACAAGCCTAGGATTTAAAATTTTTTAAAGTATTTTTATTTTTTTTTGAGAATTTTTTTTACAGTGTATCCACCCTAACTCCTCCCTTACACTCCCTGCAGATCTGCACCTACATCCTTTTCACCCCTTACTTCATGTACTCTTTTCTTTTAGTAAACCATCAACTCAAGTTTGTGTTGTTAATATACTCCTGGATGTGGAGCCATGAATGGTCACATCTTCTCAATTAGGGTTTTAGGACTCACAAACTGCACCCCATTCTATGCTTGAATGTTGATTTGCTTAATTGGTGCAGGCTTTGTGCAGGCAACCATAGCAGCTGTAGGTTCAAGAGTACTCCAGTCCCATCACATCTGGAGGACATTGTTCTGCAGTCCTCTTTGACCCTTGGCTCTTTCCATCTTTATGCATCCTCTTCTGCAATAGTCCCTGAGCCTTAGGTGGCAATGTGATATACATGTCCCACTTGAGCATTCCACAGCCATTCATTCTCTGTACTTATCTCTATGCTTTTACCAACTGTGAGTTTCTCACAGTAGGTGAGTAAGTCACTGTGTGTTGTACAATGGAACTTTTCTGATGAAGTCTGAGGGCTGTACTAATCTTTTGGTAGAAGGCAGTATATGTTTAGAGGGCAGTTTGATACTGTGTCAAAGCAATGGCAGTTTTATATGGTATAAACATATTAATGGCTACATTCAGCACTTGGCATATTAGAAGGACATCAGTGAAGTTGTAAGAGCCGAAAGAAAAAACGGGGGTACTCCTGTACCCCATGCCTCGGAAACCGGCACCCCAAAACACTCACGAGAGACAGACCTGATGCAATTTTGCAAGAGGATTTTAATTTCCAGAGCTCTGGAGGATTACAGCCTCCCCAGCAGGGTAAAGAAGTAAGCCCGCCCGAGCTGGCTTGTCTTGGTCTTTTATAGACTTATAACAGAACCCGCCTACCACAAGCTTCTAAGCCAATCAGTTCAAACCATCCGAACTCGTGCTCTCTGATGACCTACCAGCCTCTCACAGAGGCCGGAAGAACTAGTTAAGTCATTTCCGCTTACGTGGCGCCACGCAGTGTCGCGCCCACCCTCCCCCACTGGCGTTGGGGATCCAGGTGCCTCCCACGTGCCCAGGCACGGGGGATTCCTAGCTTATAACCTTATCCTTTCATTGTCATTTAATTATTTTAATAGCCTACATTAAACTTTTACTTCTTTGTGCTGAGGTGCTGTGGAATCTTTTTTGGGAATCAACAATCACAAGAAAGCTTGACTCTATGGTATAGGAAGTAACTACCATTTATTAAAAAAGGAGATGAAATCTGGAATACCCGGTCCATGGACATTTATTAAACTGCTGGAAAGTACAGACTGATTCAAGAGCAGACCTAATCTTTGCACTTTAGCTTATCAACCTATGAAAATTAGTATTTTTTATTCATTGAGCATGAGAAGCAGTGAATGATTGTTGCTGCCTGCAGCTGCTGTGAACTGGGTTCCTGGAACAGAAGCTGAGGGATGGATGGGGAAGCTGTGAAAAGAACAAGGGCAAGGACAATAGTTTAACAATCAAGGCCGAAGCTTTAATGGAGGTTTGACAATTTAACACTTTGGGTAAGCCCCTCCTCCCAGACTCCGGGTGAGTTCCGGGAACTGATCTGGACCTGATCTGGCTCTTCCTTGGGTGTTAGCTCCACTGCTCAGGCAGCTGGGCGGGTCACCTGCTTAATTCAGGAATTCATAGATCTGGAGGAACTTCACCTTCACACGGAGAACTCCAACCTAGGTGGAGCAGGATCCTGAATAGCACAGGAATCCCAGCTCAACAAAGACTGGGAGAGGAAGTTCACCTTGATCAATGTCAAGTTCCTATCATGTGGCATAACTCATCATTATGGCTCTGTACAAATGATGGAGCTGAAGAACTAACCTGGGTGGAAGTCTATGGTAGGGAATCATTTGAATGCCTGAATAAAGACGTGTAACATTGAGGAGGAACAATTAGGAGAAGACAGTGAAGTGAGGCTAAGAGCAACTGGCTCATTCCTTGTCTCACCTATTAGTTCCTAACTGTACCCTCAACCCTTCAACCCATAAAGCTGGGACATGTACCTTTGAGCTACTCAGTTTGCTGGAAAAATAGCTCATCCATGTCTCTTCCATGGTTGATACTTGTATGTGTCACATAAATCATTAAAAGCACTACAGATTTATATGTGTCCCCTGTAAATTAAATAAGTAACCTTTAGCAAGTTGGTTTCAGCTCTTTGCTCCTCTTATTTCTCTAAAAACAGATTTTATATAATTTTCTGCTCTTTGGATGCACTTGAAAGCCATTTTACTGTTTCTGACATACTTCATAAATGGTTGGAGAGTGAACTTGGATTTCTAGATAAAACCCAAGATAGAATTGCAGAATGGAAAAGAATGAATGGCCAATATCTTTCATCTCATTGCAGTGAGGTAAACAAAAATAAAACCAGATGGCTGTGAACATGTTTTCTCCTTTGGTGCTAAGGTTGTTACTAAAAGGGAACAATTGTTTTTCTTTATGAATAAACTGTCTTTGTTAAGGTTACTATGACTGTGACAAAACATCATAACCAAAAGCAACTTAGGGAGGAAAGAATTTATTGAGGTTATTCCATGTTGCTGTTCATCTCCTAAAGCAGTAAGGACAGGAACTTAGACAGGACATAAACCTAGGGCAGGAGCTAGTACAGAGGCCATGGAGGGTTTACTGGCTTGCTCCTCATAGCTTGCTCAGCCTGCTTTCTTGTAGAACCCAGAACCATCACCCCAGGGATGACACCACACACCATAGACTGGGACCCTCCCCCATTAATCACTAATTAATAAAATGCCTTATAGCAGGATCTGATGGAGGTATTTCCATAGCCACTTCCATGAATCCCTCTGCTCTGATGACTATAGTTTCTGTTTAAGTTGACATAAAGCTAGCCAATATAATAATTAAGAAAACCGATATAAAATCGTACAGAGCCATATTGGGGTGTCATGCCACCTGGTAGGAACTCGACATTGATCAAGGTGAACTTCCTCTCCCAGCCTTTGTTGAGCGAGGATTCCTGTGCTAGTCAGGTTCCTGCTCCACCTAGGGTGGAGTGATCAGAGTGAAGGTGAAGTTCACTGTTCCTCTAGGTCTATGAATTCCTGAATTAAGCAGGTGACCCACCCTACTACCTGAACAGTGAAGCCAATGCCCAGTGAACAGCCAGGCCAGTTCCCAGAATATCCCCCAGAATTTGGGGGGAGAGACTCAACCAAAATCCTTAAATTGACAGACCCCAATTAAACTTTGGGCCTTGATCAGCAATTTGGTTGTCCTGGCCTCTGTTCCTTTTCGCCACGCCCCATCTACCCCCAGCTTCTCTTCCAGGGACCCAGTTAACTTTAGCTGCGGGCAGTTACATAAAAGTCATGAGAGCAGCGGGCCTCCATATTGCAACCAGGACACAGCTGGAAAGGCCCAGGCTCTGTGGGACATCCCCGCGCCCTCTGGCCAAGCACTGAGGCTGCATTCTGCAACCAGCTTGCCGGCCCCTGGACCAGCGGTAGCGGCGGGCCTCCATATTGCAACCAGGACATAGCTAGAAAGGCCCAGGAATCCCTGGATACCCCAAAACACCAGAAAAACAAGACTTGGATATAAAATCAATGGTCAGGATGCTGGTAGCTGAACACATAGAAAAATCTCGTAAAGAAATAGAGGAGAAAATGGATCAAAAGTTAGAAGCCTTTACGAGGCAAATACAAAAATCACTTCAAGAAATTCAGGAGAAGATGGATCAAAGAGAAGAAGACAATAAGGAAGAAAGACAAAAGTCACTTAAAGAACTACAGAAGAACGTGGGCCAACAAGTAGAAGCTATGAAAGAGGAAGCACAAAAATCTATTAAAGAAATACATGAAAACACAATCAAGCAAGCGAAAGATCTGAGCACATCCATCCAGATACTAAAAACAGAAGTAGAAACAACTAAGAAATCACAGAGGGAGACAACATTGGAGATAGAAAACCTGGGGAAGAAATCAGGGGCCATAGACGCAAGTATCAACAATAGAATACAAGAGATAGAAGACAGAATCTCAGAAGCCGAAGATAACATAGGAACCATTGATTCAACAGTCAAAGAAAATACTAAATGCAAAAAGGTGGTAACCCAAAACATCCAGGAAATCCAAGACACTATGAGAAGACCAAACCTAAGGATTATAGGTATAGACGAGAGTGAAGATTTACAAGTTAAAGGGCCAGCTAATATCTTCTATAAAATTATGGAAGAAAACTTCCCCAACCTAAGGAGAGAGATGCCCATGAATATAGAAGAAGCCTATAGAACCCCAAACAGACTGGACCAGAACAGAAATACATCCCGTCACATAATAATCAAAACTCCAAATGTAATAAACAAAGAAAGAATACTAAAGGCAGCAAGAGAAAAAGGCCAAGTAACATATAAAGGAAGACCTATCAGAATTACACCAGACTTCTCACCAGAGACCATTAAAGCTAGATGATCCTGGGCAGATATCATGCAGACTCTAAGAGAACACAAACTTCAGCCAAAACTACTTTACCCAGCAAAACTCTCAATCGCCATTGGTGGAGACATCAAGGTATTCCATGACAAAACCAAATTTG
The DNA here is from genome assembly GCA_964023405.1 of Apodemus agrarius. Taxonomy (NCBI): domain Eukaryota; kingdom Metazoa; phylum Chordata; class Mammalia; order Rodentia; family Muridae; genus Apodemus; species Apodemus agrarius. The sequence goes on along the minus strand of OZ030022.1, from coordinate 60,013,729 downwards.
CAAGATATCTTTCCACAAATCCAGCCCTACAAAGGATAATAGGGGGAAAACACCAAGACAAGGACAGAAACTACACCAGGGAAGAAGCAAGATAGAAACCTCCTCTCATCAAACCCAAAAGAAGATAACCTCTCGAATATAAAAAATAAATAAGATAAATAAATATAATTTCAAAAATGTCTGGAGGTAATAATTACTATTCCTTAATATCTCTTAACATCAATGGACTCAATTCCCCAATAAAAAGACATAGATTAAAGTGTTAAAGGCAAACACTGCCTTAGAGTAAAAGGCTGGAAGACAAAAAAAACTCATAGCTCTAAGTGCATCCAAAAAGAAACTGGAGAAAGCATACACTAGCAGCTTAATGGCACACCTTAAAGCCCTGGAAGAAAAACAAGTTAATTCACCCAGGAGGAGTAGAAGACAAGAAATCATCAAACTCAGGGCTGAAATCAATCAAATAGAAACAAAGAGAACCATACAAAGAATCAACAAGACCAGGAGCTGGTTCTTTGAGAAAATCAACAAGATAGATAAACCCTTAGCCAGACTAACCAAAGGACACAGAGACAGTATACAAATTAACAAAATTGGAAATGAAAAGGGAGACATAACAACAGAAACTGAGGAAATTCAAAAGATCATCAGATCCTACTACAAAGGTCTATACTCAAAACAACTGGAGAATCTGGAGGAAATGGACAATTTCCTAGACAGATATCAAATACCAAAATTAAATCAGCATCAAGTAGACCAGCTAAATAGTCCCATAACCCCTAAAGAAATAGAAGGGGTTATAGAAAGCCTCCCAACCAAAAAAAGTACAGGACCAGATGGTTTTAGTGCAGAATTCTACCAGACCTTCAAAGAAGACTTAACACCAATACTATTCAAACTATTCCACAAAATAGAGACAGAAGGGACACTGCCCAACTCATTCTTCGAAGCCACAATTATGCTAATACCTAAACCACAAAAAGATCCAACAAAGAAAGAGAACTTCAGGCCAATTTCTCTTATGAATATAGATGCAAAAATACTAAATAAAATTCTTGCTAACCGAATCCAAGAGCACATCAAAACGATCATCCGCCATGATCAAGTAGGCTTCATCCCAGGGATGCAGGGATGGTTCAATATATGGAAATCCATCAATGTAATCCACTACATAAACAAACTGAAAGAAAAAAACCACATGGTCATCTCATTAGATGCTGAAAAAGCATTTGACAAAATTCAGCATCCTTTCATGCTAAAAGTCTTGGAAAGAGCAGGAATTCAAGGCCCATACCTAAACATAGTAAAAGCAATCTACAGCAAACCAGTAGCCAACATCAAAATAAATGGAGAGAAATTTGAAGCATTCCCTCTAAAATCAGGGACTAGACAAGGCTGCCCTCTCTCTCCATATCTTTTCAATATAGTACTTGAAGTTCTAGCAAGAGCAATTAGACAACATAAGGAAGTCAAAGGGATACAAATTGGAAAGGAAGAAGTGAAACTATCATTATTTGCAGACGATATGATAGTTTACCTAAGCGACCCAAAAAACTCCACCAGAGAACTTCTACAGCTGATAAACAACTTCAGCAAAGTGGCAGGTTATAAAATTAACTCAAGCAAGTCAGTGGCCTTCTTGTACTCAAAGGACAAGCAGGCTGAGAAAGGAATTAGGGAAATAACACCCTTCACAATAGCCAAAAACAACATAAAGTATCTTGGCGTAACTCTAACCAAACAAGCGAAAGATCTGTACAACAGGAACTTCAAGTCCTTGAAGAAAGAAATCGAAGAAGACCTCAGAAGATGGAAAAATATTTCTTGCTCCTGGATTGGCAGGATCAATATAGTTAAAAATGGCCATCTTGCCAAAAGCAATATACAGATTCAATGAAATCCCCATCAAAATCCCAACTCAATTCTTCATAGATCTAGAAAGAGCAATTCTCAAATTCATCTGGAGCAACAAAAAAACCAGGATAGCTAAAACTATTCTCAACAATAAAAGGACTTCTTGGGGAATCAATATCCCTGACCTCAAGCAGTATTACAGAGCAATTGTGTTAAAAACTGCATGGTATTGGTATAGCAACAGGCAAGCAGATCAATGGAACAGGATTGAAGACCCAGAAATTAACCCACAGACTTATGGTCACTTGATCTTTGATAAAGGAGCCACAACCATCCGATGGAATAAAGATAGCCTTTTCAACAAATGGTGCTGGTTCAACTGGAGGTCAACATGCAGAAGAATGCGAATTGACCCACTCTTATCTCTTTGCACTAAGATCAACTCCAAGTGGATCAAGGACCTCCACATAAAACCAGACACACTGAAACTATTAGAAAAGAAACTTGGGAAGACCCTGGAGGACTTGGGCACAGGGGAAAAGTTCCTGAACAGAACACCAATAGAGTACGCACTAAGATCAAGAATCAACAAATGGGACCTCATAAAATTACAAAGTTTCTGCAAAGCAAAGGACACTGTCAGAAGGACAAAACGGCAACCAACAAAGTGGGAAATGATCTTCACCAACCCCACATCCCTCAGAGGGCTAATATCCAATATATACAAAGAACTGAAGAAGTTAGACGGCAAAGAACCAAATAACCCTATCAAAAAATGGGGCACAGAGCTAAACAAAGAATTTTCACCAGAAGAAATTCGGATGGCCGAGAAACACCTTAAAAGATGTTCAACATCATTAGTCATCAGGGAAATGCAAATCAAAACAACCCTGAGATTCCACCTCTCACCAGTCAGAATGGCTAAGATTAAAAACTCAAGAGACAACAAGTGCTGGCGAGGATATGGAGAAAAAGGAACACTCCTCCACTGTTGGTGGGATTGCAAAATGGTAAAACCACTCTGGAAATCAGTTTGGCGGTTCCTCAGAAAATTGGGCATGTCACTTCCAGAGGACCCTGGCATACCACTCCTGGGCATATACCCAGAGGATTCCCCTGCATGCAATAAAGACACATGCTCCACTATGTTTATAGCAGCCTTGTTTATAATAGCCAGAAATTGGAAGGAGCCCAAATATCCCTCAAAAGAGGAATGGATACAGAAAATGTGGTATATTTATACAGTGGAGTACTACTCCGCAATTAAAAATGAATTCATGCAATTTGTAGGTAAATGGTTAGATCTGGAAAATATCATCCTGAGTGAATTAACCCAATCACAAAAGAATGCACATGAAATGCAATCACTGATAAGTGGATATTAATGAGCCCAGAAGCCCTAAATACTCAAGACACAAATAGCAAGTCAAATGATTCCCAAGAAGAAGAAAGGAGAGGACCCTGGGCATGTAAAGATTGCATCCAGTTTAGTAAAGAAACCGAGGGGGGAGGGGGAATGATTGGGGAATAGTTGGGGGGAGAGGAACTATGGGAACTATGGTGAGTGGGAACTGGGAAAGGGGAAAGCCTTTGGAATGTAAACATAGAATATAGAAAATAAAAAAAAAGTCATGAAATTGGATATTATTTAAGAGAAATCTGCTTTCTCTGTTGGGAAATTAACACTGCTTTCTTTAATGTATTGGCTCTAGACATTTGTTTCTTTGTGTTTGATTAAACAATTATCTTTCATATAATTATTATCTGAAAAGTCAATTAAATGAGGTCAAATATAGTAAGTACCACATATGATCTTGTTTATGCTGCTGGTAATGCCTTATACCAACCTAACAGGCACACATGCATAAAAAATCTCTCAGAAGCCAAATAGAGAAGATGCCACTTTGATTTATTTGAAGATGAGATTAGAAAACTACCATGATGTCTTAGTGGATAAATATCCTGAAGAAGGTTGATGATCTGATTGTGATCCCTGGAAGACATATTGAGGTAAAAGGAGAGAATAAATAAGCATAATTTAAAAATATTATACACACACACACACACACACACACACACACACACACACGGGGCAAAAAACAACAGAAAGCACAAGATATTCTTGCCCATACTTAAAGATAATAGTTAATGAACTCAGTGATATCAGTATACAGTTTTCTTTGCAGTAGTACTCAAAAATTGAAGAAGCCGATGTAAAAAAAAGAAAACATTAATTTTTCAGCAGCAACAAAAATCTACAAATTTCTAAGAAAACAAAAATGTTTGGCCAAACATGGTAGTGCATGCTTTTTTATTGACTTTAATCCCAGCACTCAGGAGCCAGAAATGGGTAGCTTTCTTTGAAATCCAGTCCAGACTGCTTTAAACTGCAATTTCCTGGCCAGTCAGAGCTATATAGTGAGACCCTGTATCAAGAAAAAAAAAAAGATTAACTTTAACCCTGCTCTTTGGTGTCACAGCTTGAAGCCTAGACCTTGTGTATATTGAACATACACTGCCCCTGAGCAACACTCTTGTGGTTTTTTCCTGTCTGAAGTAAACTGTACTATTTACCAAAAACCACAAAAGCTCAAAACAAAGGAAAAGCACATCATATTTCTGCATGGAGAAATTCAGCATTGCAAAAAGCTCTCAAATCAATTCATAATTTGATTTATTCTCAATTAAAACACAGCAGGAGTTCTTATGGAAATTAATGTTTGTAATCTAAATGCTACATGTAGAAGAACATGCATAGAATATTTAGCAAAAGCAAAATAAGAAGGAAATGATAATATGAACACACACACACACACACACGCATGCACACGCACAAACATACATACACACACAAACACCCATATATATTACAAAAATGTCTATATATGTTTTCAATATTAAGTGTGAACCCCAGGAAAGCACTTACCTATTTTTCTAGAGGATTATGTCTGAGGACATGACCTAGGAAGAAGATGACTAAGAATATAAATAACTAAGTAAATCAACACTATTAATCACTGAAGTGACAAATTATTTAATTGATGTGTTAAAACAAATGAATTTCTATTGGAAACACAGTCTAGCCATATGTCTCACACAACATTCTTAATACATTAAATTCAAAATTTTTAAAGATAGCTTTAGAGGAAAAGATAAGATAATATTTTTACTGCCTTGACACCACTAGAGTTCCTCAAGTGAGCTGTAGAACACAGATGTTAGAAGCGAAATAATCATAAAAGTTTAAGCATGAAGAATTAATTTTGCATAAAAAGATTGTATAAAAATGTTAAAAACAAATAGCTAAATGGGAGAAAACATTTTTCTAAATATATTGAAACTAAGTATCTGAAGAGTTTCCATGGAGAATTAAATTGTTAAAACTCCAGCAATTTGCAAAATAAACAAAGAACATGAAAGAGCAAGTTACAAAACAGAGCTATATACCAAGGGAGGGGAGAGTGGGAAGAAGTTGTTAGTAGTGGAAACTTAATTCCGAAGTGTGATTTTTTTAACTATGCACTTAAGAAAGTTAAAACTTTGATTTGCATTTCTCTAATGACTAATGGTGTTGAACATTTTTTAAGGTGTTTCTCAGCCATCTGAATTTCTTCAGGTGAAAAGTCTTTGTTTAGCTCTGTACCCCATTTTTGGATGGGAGATTTCACCTCACACCAGTCAGAATGTCTAAGATTAAAAACTTAGGAGACATCAGGTGTTGACGAGGATGTGGAGAAAGAGGAACACTCCTACACTGCTGGTGGGACTAAAAGCTGGTACAACCACTCTGGAAATCAGTCTGGGGGTTCCTCAGAAAACTGGGCATGATACTTCTGGAAGACCCAGCCATACCACTCCTGGGCATATACCCAGAAGATTCCCCAGCATGCAATAAGGATACATGCTCCACTATGTTCATAGCAGCCTTATATATAATAGCCAGAAGCTGGAAAGAACCCAGATGTCCCTCAATGGAGGAATGGATACAAAAAATGTGGTATATATACACAATGGAGTACTATTCGGCCATTAGAAACAATGAATTCATGAAATTCTTAGAGAAATGGATGGAGCTGGAGAACATCATACTAAGTGAGGTAACCCAGTCTCAAAAGAATACTGATGGTATGCAGTCACTGATAAGTGGATATTAGCCTAGAATCTTGGGACACCAAAGACACAATCCACATACCAAATGATGTCCGACAAGAAGAAAGGAGTGGACACTGGTGCTGGAAAGGATCAAAGCCTCAGTGTAGGGGAATATCAGAACAGGGAAGTGGGAAGGGGTGGATGGGGGAACAGGGGGAGGGAAAAGGGCATGTGGGACCTTTGGGGGGCGGGGAAGCAGAAAAAGGGAAATGAAATGTAAACATAGAATATATCAAATAAAAGAAAAATAAAGAAAAATAAAAAATAAAAATAAAAAAAGATTTCAGCATTCATAAAAAAAATTAAAACTAATAATACTGTTTAGAACAGCTAAAAATGGAAGACTGCCTACCTTCATGCATTGCTAGGGGGTATTTGAATGTACCTGAAACTTGGGGAGATCAGTTTAGCACATAACAAAACTTAAAGTGTGCAGAATTCTGACTCACAAACTTTTCTTGCAAAGCATATATTTCACATAATTGCTGGAAGATACACACAGACCCTCTTTAAAATGAAGCTCATTGCAAGACTGACTAGAATAAAAGATTCTAAGGACAGCATCACTGAGGATGGCTGACTTAAGTGAATCATGGTATGTCTACAGGGTGGAACAATGTGCAACTGATTGACATTCTCCAACGTGAGTGATATATATACCTTGTTTAAAGGAACTGTTGTTTTTGTTTGTTTTGTTTTGTTTGTATTCAATTTCTTTCTTGTTTTTCTTTTATTTTTGAAATTATAATATAATGACATCATTTCTCCCTTCCCTTTGCTTCCTCCAAAACCTCTCATATATCTCTTCTTGCTCTTTTTCAAATTATGCATCTATGTATATACTATATATTTCTAAATATAACCAGCTTGTCTAAATAATGTTCTTGTATGCATATTCTCCAGACTGGCCAATGGTATTGGATAACCAATTGGAGTACTGTACTATTCCTTGGAAGTTTAGGTAGTCATTTTATAGGGAGAGGTTGTGAGTATAGCTTCTGACATTGTTAAGAGTCACAACCTCTCACTATAAAATGACTACCTAAACTTGAGCTGAACAGGGAAATGCCAAAGTCTAGAGAGGAAGGCCAGGAGGTCTCATCTCTACACAAAGAACTAAGGAAGGTTGACAGTAGAAGAAATAATCTTCCTGATCCTTTAGCTCTTACAATCTTTCTGCCTCCTCTTCTGAAAATTACCCTTTAAAAGAATTTTAACACCAGGAGTAGGAGAGCCTTAAAACATATTATAGTCTGCGGTACAGGGAGGAAAAAAAATAGAAGGGTTAAACTCCACACAAGTTTCTTTCAATAAAATTCAGACACATAAAAGTCCAATTTGTATTTGGTTTTAGAGTTATAAAAATATAAAAATATGAATGAATGAATGAATGAATGAATAATAAAACTATATGTACATGATTCTTTTTTTTTTTTTTTTAGTTTTGAGGAGAAAAGTTTTATTTGATTTACATATTCCAGGTCTTAATTCCATCAAGGGAAAGTAAGGCAAGAACCTGCTATAAGGAACTGAAACGGAAGCCACGGAGGAACACTGCTTACTAGCTTGTTCCCCATGGCTTGTTCAGTTTATTTTCTTCTACAAACCACGAGCACTTGCCCAAAGGTGGAGCACTGCTCTCAGCATGCTTAGCTTTCTTGTGCCAACCATTCATCAAGGCAGTCTTTAAAATTTTCACTCTTTTAAAAGTTCAAGCTTCCTTTAAAAATTCAACATCTCTCCAAAGGTTCAAAGTATTTCATCTATGTGCTCCTGTAAAATCAAAACCAATGCACATACTTTCTAACTCCATGAGAGAAAAAAAATGAAATTACAAGCAAATCAAAGCAAAACCAAACTCCACCCATGTTAATAGATCAATGGTTGAAGTATAGGACTCATGCTTTTCTGGGCTCCAAAGTGTCCCATGTATCTGTTCTGTTTGTCATAGCACATGTAACTTGACTTGTAGGCTCAAGCAGACAGAACACCACAGTTGCCCCTGTCTCTGGCAGTCAGTTCATGGACTGTGCTTGAGGCACCATCAATATGCTGTTGTCTCCACTCCAACTGAGGTGGCACTCTCACAAATAGCCTTCCTTAGCCTCTCTTCAGGGCCTGGGTCCTGTTACACATTATGTCTAGGTTCTTTCCAGGACCCCTTCATACCTTCAAGACCTGCGCCACCTGGGTGACATCTAAACCTTACCAAGTGACTCTACCAGCATTAAGTGCATTTGGTTGTTCCCTGAGCCTAGAGCATAGACCTTGTCTCTTTCTGCTGACTCTGGGGAAAATTTTTCCAGAAGCTTTCACCTCAATAATACTCGTCTCTTCTTAATCACCCAAGATTTCTCAGCTCTAGTTAACCAGCATTGATTGATTGTCTTAGAAAAACAAAGGCTTCACTTTAGTGAGGTGGGAACATCCAATATTGTCAAGGGTTACTATCACGAATGAGAAGTCATAAGCTAACAGGCTAGACTTTCCATTTGGTGAGACCTCTGAATGTACCCCCTAACACATGATTCTTTGCTAAACAATTATTTAAGATGTAGCTGAAATTGAAAATTGAAATTGAAACCCTTGACAATATTGGATGTTCCCACCTTGGGAAGATATGAACAAGCATTTAATCACCTTAGGTAGACATTGGCTGCAAACAAAAACAAACAATTTCATTCAGTTTAACTTGATGGGATTGGTTGTGTTACTTATGAGTGTGGGTGCCTCTGAAATAGCTACTTCCTAGAGAGACAGATCCAGCATTGGTGACTAGTGTTAGCTATTGGAGCATCCTGTCAGCTACCTTTCTGGAGCTCTCTCCCAGTAGAGGCCTCTAGAGGAATTTAAATCCAGCAACAGAAATGCTCTGGAAAGGGATCATATCCAAAGAACTTTTAGGTGGAATACAGACAAGTCTTTAATCCCAAGAGAGAGAGGCAAGCAGATCTTTGAGTTCAAGGCCAGCCTGGAATAGAGCAAGTACCAAGTAAAGAAAAGCTTAAGTAAAACCTAGGTCTATGTGTAGTAGAACAAGACTTTCATCCCAGCACCCAGGAGACAGAGACGTGAAGATCTCTGAGTTAGTGAGGTTGAGTCAGTGAGTTGAGAGACAGTGCATTCAACACAGTGGAGTTGGTGGCCAATCAGTTTATGGAGTTCAGTTGCAGTTTTTACAGGGACAGTTTTAGAATGTCAGGTTGCCAAGAGAGCAAGCTAGAGAATGAAAAGAAGCCAGAAAACTAGGACAAATTGCCAGAGTTAGTTTGAGGTCAAGCAGAGCAATTCAGTAGAAGCTGAGAGAAGTCAGGCTGAATCAGTCAGGTTGGAGAGGAGTTTGAGCTAAAAACAGCTGAGTTGAATCAGTGAACCAGAGTTCAGAAAGAACTAGAAAGAGAGAGTTTACTCATCAGTAAGCCTCTGGGATGACAATTGCATCTGATGAATAGAAGTTACTTTTACAGAGGCCCAAAGAGAGATTACAGTTTGCTGAACCTGGAGTAATAAGTGGCAGTAAACTGTCTAACATGGTGCTAAAAGACAACCTCAGCCTTCGTTCTAGCTCCTTAATCCCCTCTTAAATAAGACCTATTTAAAATGACATTTAATCGTGCTCTCCTTTACCCCTCCCCCTCCCTCTGTCCCACCCCCCATTATTGCTTTCTTCCTCTCCCAAGTGTGATAGAAGCATCCTCTTTTGGGCCTTTCTGCTTGTTAATCTTACATTCTGTGGAATATAGTCAGGGTATCCTGTACTCTTTTAAATAATATCAACTTATTAGTGAGTGCATACCATCCATGTCCTTTTGGGTCTGAGTTACCCAGGATGATATTTTTAGTTCCATCTATTTGCCTCCAAAGCTCATGTTGTCCTTGTTTTTAATAGCTGAGTAGTATCCCACTGTGCAAATGAGCCACATTTTCTGTATACATTCTTCTGTTTTGGGACATCTAGGTTGTTTCTAGCTTCTGGTTACCGACAATAAAGCTGCTATGAACATAGTGGAGCCTGTGCCCCTGTGGTATATGCCCACAAGTGGTATAGCTGGGTCTTAGGTAGATCTATTTCCAATTTTCTGAGGAACCTCCAGATTTATTTCCAGAGTAGTTGTACAAGTTTGCAATACCTCCAGCAATGGGAGAGTGTTCCTCTTTCTTCACATCCTTGCCAACATGTGCTGTCACCTGAGATTTTGATCTTAGCCATACTGATTGCTGTAAGGTGGGAATCTCAGGGTCGTCTTGGTTTGCATTTTCTGGTCACTAAGGACATTGAACATTTCTTTAAGCCTTCTCAGCCATTTGAGATTCCTCTGTTATGAATTCTGTTTAGCTCTATACACCATTTTTTATTGGTTTGGTGTTTTTGGAGATTAGCTTCATGAGTCCTTTATATATTCTGGATATTAGCCCTCTATTATATCTGGGGTTAGTGAAGAATTTCTCTCAATCTTGTCCTATTGATTATGTCCTTTGACTTACAGAGGCTTTTAAGTTTCATTAAGTAACATTTATCAAATTCTTGATCTTAGAGCCTGAGCCACAGATTTCTGTTTAGGATATATTTCCCCCTTTGCCAATGACTTCAAGGCTCTTTCCCACTTTCTCTTTTATTAGATTCAGGGTATCTGGTTTTATGTTGAGGTTTTTAATCCACTTAGACTTGAGTTCTGTGCAAGGTGACAAATATTGGTCTATTTTCATTTTTCTACATACAGACAGTCAGTTAGACCAGCACCATTTATTGAAGATACTTTCTTTTTTCCATTGTATATTTTTGGCTTTTTTGTCAAAGATCAAGTGTGTGGTTTTATGTCTGGGTCTTCAATTCTATTCCATTGATCAACCTGTCTATCTCTGTATCAATATCATGCAATTTTCACCACTATTACTCTGAGGTACAGCTTGAGATCAGGATGTTCGTTCCCCCAGAACATGATCAGGTACTGGGAGTTTGGAGGGTGGGGAACAGAAGAGAAGCCTGAGAGCCAGCAGAATAAATGGAAATGTGCAACCTTGGGGTGGGAGGTGGGAGACCCTCTAAAATATACCAGAGACCTGGTAGGTGAGAGACTTTCAGGACTCAAAGTGAGGGACCTTAGATGAAATCCCCAACAGTGAGGAGAAAGAACTTGTAGAGTCCACCTCCAGTAGAAAAGCAGGGCATCAAGTGGAGGGATGATGTTGTCATTCCACAGTCAAAAACATTGACCCAGAATTGTTCCTGTCTGAAAGAACTTCAGGGACAGAAAAGATGGAGGGAAAGGTGGTTCAGTGACTGGACCAAATTGGTAACCATCTCAAGGGGAAGATCCAAGTCCTGACACTATTACTGATACTTTGGTGTGTTTACAGATAGGAACCTAGCATGGCTGCCTTCCTCTGGGCCCAATAAGTATCTGATTGAGAGAGACACAGATACTTACACCCAACCAGTGGACTGAATTTGGGGACCGCTGTGGTTGAGTTACAGAAAGGCTGGAAGAATCTGAGGAGGAGGTCTATCCCATAGGAAGGCCAGCAGTCTCACTTAATTCAGAGCCCTAAGATCTATCTGGCATAGAGCCACCAACCAGGTACCATATAAGAGCTGGTCTGAGGCCCCTGACACATACAGCAGGGAACTTCCTGGTCTGTCCTTGGTGAGAGAAGGTACACCTAACCCTCAAGAACGTTGAGGCTCTAAGAAATGGGGAGGCCTGTCACAGGGTGTCTTTTGGAGACAGAGAGAAGGGGGAATTGGATGAGGAACTGTGGGAGGATGTACTGGGAGTGGGTAATGACTGTATCGATCTGATGGTCTGATGTGATCAGAGCAGCAGTGTTGCTGAATTAAAATTCTTTTACAACAATCCCTCATAACATGCCACAGACTAACCTGACCAGGACAATCCCTTGATTGAGACTCAGATGTTTCTAGGCTGTTTCAGGTTGACAACAGCCCATGGAAGTCTGCATATGAATAATATGAAATGTATATGTTATATTCTTTCCTTATGTGCATACCTTTGATAAAGTTTAAAGTATAAATTGGCCACAGAAACAATTTAACAATAGTTAATAATATAACAGGACAATTATAAAAATAAATTATAATAAAACCAAATCATTTAAAAATGTTTCTACTTAATAGTGACTGAAGGTAACTACAATTGGGAAACAGGGGCCTGATGACAAATGGGGGAACAATTGTTCATCACTATGGATTTCCCAAATATAGATATTGTCTCATAGGCAGAAATGTAACACTTTGCATACTATAGCAACCTACAGTGCCTATTTAAAGTTTCTCAATAGACCTCAAATTGTCTTTCATATCTGTTTTCTGCCAAGTCTATCTGGAAGTCCATCAAATATTATCTTTCCTATTTTAATATTTTAAACCATCAAGCCTTCCAAAAATGTTTCAGTCCTTACTTCTACAGAGTACTAGAACAAGGAACAGTTATGTGTTATTACAAACTCACATACATAAGAACTAGAAGGATAACTAGGTCTTTTCCCACCAGAGCTCTTGTTGGAAATCAGACTTTGGTTTTAAAGGGTCATGTTAGTGATCAAGTCACAGTATAATCAGGGGTCATGTCAGAGCACATTTGTGAAAAATTAGCGTGTGTATTTTATAGTTCTATATAGCTCTATATAGTTCTATAGCTCTATATAGTTAATGATAGGATAGAAATTCAAACCTGAGTCTCTCACATTTCAACATTTCAGTCGTTTGATTTACACACTTCTATACGACATGTCTGTTACTTTCTTCAACTCTTTTCCTTGAACCACATTAACCATCTTCTGTCTATTAAAATTATTAGATATTGTCATAATTTGTCAGGGTTTTCTTGTTCTTTTTCTTTTCTTTTACTACTTGATCATAAGATTCTTTTCTTGAAAATGCGTTTTTCCACTCACTTCTCTCTTGAAATTTTTACCAATTTCAAAAACCCCTACTTAAACGTTGATTTCTCTGTAAAGGCTATTCTGACATCCTTAGATAGATTTCACCACTTATCCTGTATACTGAAATTTTCAGATTTCTGTGTGGGAAAAAAAAGGATTTCATTGCAATTATATATGTGTGTCAATTCAAAATTGAGAACAGGGTGGCTTTGACCTAGCACCCTGCCTGGAACATTGCATGTGATTGAAAATTATTACTTCACCAATGAGCTTTCATATTCATTTGCTTACTGGCTCCAACTGCTATGGATTTATGAATTGGAGAATGCATAATATAACTACATTAATTCAAAGCTAAGGCACAGGGGCAACTGCCATCTAAAGGATTTATAAACTCAAGTCATTGTCTTATATCAAAAAGTCTGATAAAAATTTGGCTTTTAGAGTCTAACAGGATTTAATTAGATGACATCAATTCTTCCATTTGGTGAAATAGATTTTAGCTTAAGCAATCATTTATTCAATTCTCCAGAGAGCATACCTTTGGTTTACTGACATGAAGGCTGTTTAATCTTTCAAATTCAGTTCTGCTTTTAGTGAAGAGGCTGGCAACATAGGAAGAAGCCTGAATGCAGCTGGCACTGTGTACTGAATGAACCTAGAGTGGCCTCAGGTTCAGACATATCCTGTGTCTGAGGGGTAATAACACGATAGTTACAAGCCACTGATAGTCGAAAGAAAACTAAAAACGTCATTGGGAGTAGTTCACATGGAATGAAAGAAAAGTTAATGAATAAAGTTAATCATTCATTAATGAATGAAATGTTAATGAATAAAATTTTAAGGGGAGTATAAGAGTATTTTGAATTCAGCAAGAATGTACCCTTTGGCCCATTGCTATCAGAATCAATTTCATAATGCATATGATCATTTTTCTCTTGTATACTACTTGAATACTAAGGACAGAAATAATTTCAGGTATTTATAAAGTTTCAATCCTTTGTTGCTCAAAATGTACACGCATGTAAAGTATTCCTGCCATATCTTATATATGGAAAGTGCTGTGAGATGATTATGGGTCCTTTATCCTCTCGTTGCTATTAGTAATATTTGTTTAGCCATGATCAAAATCCTTGTTACAAACCACTTACATGTCACACAAAGCTTATTTTGTCTCATGGTACCAGAGATATCTCAATGCATCATGACAGGAAATGCATGGCAGCAGCAGCTCTACCCATAATGCTGGGTGTCAGGAGCCATAATGGGACAAGCTAATATACTAGCAGCTGTTCATCCTGAAATGCCTGCCTCGGATTATTATATAATCTGCGACAGGTGAGCCCCCATTCAGCAAGGCTGTGGGGGACTAATTTTAGGAAAGATTTCCTGCTATTTATATGCTTTTCCTGTTGTTATTATTATTATACATTTATAATAATCAATAGTAATAGCACATTCCTTTGGAGCAGATCCTTGCAGATCCATGAAGATGTCTTATAGTGATGCTATGTAGACAAATAGATGACTTTAGTTTTAATGATGATCCTATAAGAATTCCTAAAATTATATCTGTGATTACTAAGCTCTTTTCTAATGGGACTGCTACTAGATCCCTCCTATAGCCAAACTGCAATGAGAACTCTGCCAGTCTCCCAAGTGTCACAAGTTAATTGCTCTTAGATGGCAACTAGACTTTCTCCTACTCAGAGCACATTCCAAGAGGTTGTAAAACAATTAACTAAAGGTCATAAAAAGGGAACTAGGATTTATTATAGGTGTTAGGACAGAAGGTAAAATATTGACTGGGTTTTTCTATACAAAACGTCACTTATAACTTAGTTATGGTTTTAAACTTTCTACGAACCTGTAGAGAAGACAAGTGATAGCTAGATAATTACTCCTAATGGATATGCATGTAAACATTCTCTGTTGTAAGCTTCTATTTCAATTTAGGACTTGGTTTTCTGTGTGAACTTATGATGAACTTTGTAACATGTGATCATGCATTCGGAAAGACGTTTAAGGGCTGAGGACAAAGAGAAGTCAGACCAGAAGAACTGAATGAGAGGGACAGAGCTGAGAGGAGAACTGAACTGAGGAGAAGTTTTTTAGTCAGAAGAGAACAAGACTAGAAGGATAATGCAGAGTGGAATAACTTAGAAACTATAGGTAACATAAACTAACTAAGAGAATAACAATGTGCAGGAGGCAGAGAGAAAGAGGAAAAAAGAAGATGTTGCAGAGAGTAGAAGGAGCAGGCAGGCTTCTCCTTACCATTGGAAAGGACAGGTCCCATGGTAAGGACAAAGCAGGCTTAGTCTTATTAAGAGAAACAAAGTCTTTTTCTTACAAACATGGATTTAATTCATTTAGCATTGAAAGGGTGGAAGCTTCTTCTTTCTCCATGCAATAAATATTGTAGTCCATCTTTCATCCAGAATGAGTGAGTTCTTTCTGCACCGGTGCTTGGTCTTTGCTCCATATGCATATGTAAGTATGGATGTGTGTGTAAGTATGCAATTGTGGGAATGTGTGCATGTATGTGTGTAAGTATGAAATTGTGAGAATGCATGCAAGCTGGGCCCAGCTGACTGCGTGAAAGATGTATGTGTGAATCTATGTATGAAGATGTATGAAGATGTATGTGTGAATTTATGTGAGATTATGCATATTCACGTATGTAGAAATTTTCCTGTCTACAAGTGTTATTCTCTTCGCCAGGTTCATTAGAAGTTTATTGCTCCTAACTTCCCCCCTAGACTGACAAGCAAGAGGCATCTGGACAATAGGGAAAAGGCTCTAGCAATTAACCCTTTACTTAATCTCCTGCTGTTTTAGGATGAGGTGTTAAATACCTGAGACTGCAGTCTCTGGCTCCAGAGGAACACAGAAGGCAGGTCAGCTATGTTAGCCTAGTAACTTAGATTTAGATAAGTAAACCTTTTATTATACAACAACCCTAAACTTTCCACAAGACAAAGTCTTACCCCCGCCGACGCTTCCCCCCTCCGCTGCCTCAAGAAGGACCAAGAAGAAACACCTTTGCTGGGGTGGCTCCCAGCAGCTGGGAACATGTGTGAGATACTTATTCACAGGGTCAAAGGCCAGAAGCAGGGCTAACTTTGTCAAAGACTCGCCCAGTGTCTTCTGCCAGTCAGACTACATACCTCCAAGATTCTACATCCTTCAAAATTGAACTCCATCCTGGGAGCATGGTATTAAATGTAGGCCTGTGATATAAGTTTACAACTCAAACCATAATACACTCCTCAGAAAAATAATCTCCTTTTGGGATTATTAAGCAAGGGACGTTTGGCTAGTCACTTAACATTCATCCTTTATTCCTCCTTTGACCCAAATCTTGGGTTTTTCATTTGTTTGTTTGTTTGCTTGTTTGCTTGCTTGCTTGCTTGCTTGGTTTGTTGTTTTTTTCCCCCTAGATGACCATCCAAATAAAGACTCTCCATGATTATGAGGCAATTTATGTAATTTCAAGCATTAGTGGTGGATAATTGGCTCAAAGAAATCCTCAGGACATTGCAGCCTCCTGAAACTATTACTAATACAGGGCTAGGCTTCTGTGCTTAGTTCTCTCAATCAGACTAAAATGGAAAAACCTCTCCTCAGTCTTTGGGTCTTCATTTCTCACTTGATGTGCATAAGGAACAGCATTGCTCTGGTTTCTGCAAGCAGCAATCTAATGGCAATAATAAGAAGGACCTTAGGAGACTTGGTCAGCCAGAATAGAGCAGAAACACAGAGACATTCTGGGTCCCTGAGTTAAGATTAGAGTCACTGAATCAAATCCTCTTGCAGATGATAACTGCATAATTATAATGCAGCACAGTAACGTTCCTTCGTGTTCATATCACAATGATTCACAGCTTCTGCTACTGTAATTGAAACCACACCAACTGATACATTATAGGAACAGCTAATTAAGATTATTGAAGATGCAAAAGTTTGCGTTGTACTCAAAAGAAAAGTTAAAGCTACCCCAATTCAGTGATTTACATAATTGTTATCATACTCCAAAGCAATTAGATATAAATCATATTCAGTGCACATAAGTGAATAATTTTCTAGGGAGCTGGAGGGAAAAGGTTACATACACAATGTAATGAATAGCAAATATTGTTTAAACTGTGGAAATAGAGACTCTGTTCTGCTTATTTCTAAAGGAATAAAGTTCACCTAACTTAGAATTAATACCCTGTTCCCAGTTGCAAAGGCACTGATGTTTATGGAGTCCTTTAAAAAGCTTGGCACTCTCCTGGGCACTCTTCAGAGTGACAGAGTCAGCAATTATTCACATAAGAAATGTGGATTATTTATATGTTCATGCATTAGAGAAGGAAATGAAATGAAAATTCTTCCTATTCTGCTTTGTCTAAATTCCACATTTGTATTTTCAAGAACAATTTACTTAAATTACAGGAGATATATATGTAGGGATTCCCATATCAGCTGCATTCATAGTTAGTCCCAATACATCCATACAAACTTGGGCTATACTCTTATGGCATTGTCAAAAACCTAACATTTCACAAGGTTCAATGCTAGGTAAGACTGGTGGTTAAGCCTCAACACTTTATAACACTAATCAGGAAGCTTCCTGGTAGGTTCCAAATTGATTTATCAGAATCCTGTGACCAACATGTGTGGTATTTTCAGCAATTATTATTTTACCACCAAGTTCTGGTAGAAAACCAAGAGCAGTGTCAATAGCCTGTGTGGGGAAAGTGTCTCTGTGACACTACTGATCAGCAGTTCTAGGGGAGGTATCTCTTCCTGGCACTGGACCTTTTATTTAGAAACCCATGACTTAAGGGATGAGCATTGCATTAGTCAGCATTCTCTAACATCATAGAACTTATGGAATGTCTCTCTATATCGGGGAAATTTATTGTGATGACTTATAGTCTGCAGTCCAACTAACCCAACAATGGGCAGCTATGGATGGTAAGTCCAAGAATCTAGTGGTAGCTGAGTCCCACGGGGCTAGTTGTTTCAGCTGGTCTTCTGTAGAAGTAGGTTCCAACAAATGTGCTGGCAAGTAAGTGTAAGCAGAAGAGTACATCTTCCTTTTTCCAATGTCCTTTCTCTAGCAGAAGGTGTGTCCCAGATTAAAGATGTATACCACCACTCCTGGATCTGGGACTTGCTTTTTCCCAGGCTAACATTTGAACTCAGGGATCTCCTTGCCTCAGTCTCCTGGGATTAAAGGCATGTACTACTACCTTAGCTTGGGCCTAAGCTTTTCATGGCTACTGTGACTCAAGTTCTACATGCCAAGATACAGGTCAGAAACTTCTGTCTTTCAACCTCAAGATCTGGATCATAGGTGTACTCTCCAGTTCTGGACTGTAGTTCATTCCAGATATACTCAAGTTGACAACCAGAAATAGCCATTACAAGCATAAACCCTGTATAATGTAACTCCAGTTAAATACTTTTATATGAATAGTATATGTATATATTATATTCATATACACACATTACATGCCTAGACACATGTATATAAAATATAAGATATGCCTAGGATTACAATAGTTGTATGACTGTGATAGGGGTAACCAGCAACTTTATAATTGGATGTAAAGCCTACGCCACAGGAGCAAACACATGGCTGGTACCAGAAATCTGGTCAAGGATCCATAGTTGGAGACAAACAGACCCTAGAGGTGAACCTAATCCTATTGTTTTGTTAATTGAATATAGTATAATATTGCCCTCTGAATTCAAATCACTCTACCCATAAAATAGTACAACTCTTAGACCTCATCAGAGAAATTTCATTGTGTAATATATTAACTTAAAAACTCACAACTAGTAAAAACACAAAGAACAATTGTCAGTTCTATATTACACTCCTACACTTGTGGCTGCTAAATGTCACACAGATGCATGTCTGAAGCCATCTTTTTCTCCTTCCTCCTCCTCCTCCTGTGACCTCTGTCTCCGCAACTCCTAGCCTGCTCCATTCTCCTGTCCAATCACAGGCCTCCACTGCCCTGATGTGATTGGATAGGGAAAATCCTGCAACATTTTACCCTTTCTGTTTAATTTTTAAAAAAGAATACTTTCTCTCAAAATATAAATTGAGTACCACTATTACCATTTTGTAAATTATATGGCATAAGATAGACCTAACACCTAGTCCAACATTTTCCCAATAAAATTGAACACTGTCCTCTGTCCTAACTTAAAAGACTATAGTTCTGCACCTGACTTATGCCCTGGCTTTAGATTGTATGTCATCTGAACACCATCCTCTCAAAGTAAATAGCCTGGGTTGGATAAGAGACTAAGCCTTCAACTCTGTCAGAAATCCAAGAATAACTCATATTAACTGAAAAAATACAGGAAGTCTAACACAGCTTCCAAAACTAGCCAATTGATAGAGACCACTGATCACCTGGACAGTCGCTCACATCAGTCTTCAGCCCTCTGGCCAGGGTCATCTGACAGAGCTAGAGAAACAGGAATATTAAGGACTAGCCTACTCTGTCTCAGCAGAATCAGGCTGTCCTAAACCTGTAATTGTGTCCTTTCTTTGGAAAGATGAAAAGAGACAATTCTTGCCTGGTGGCTGTCTCACCACAACTGGAGTAACTCAAAGATGCTCAATTTCTTCTTTAAATCCAAAACAGGAATTCGTTGTTTTTAATTGCTGAGTAGTATTCCATTGTATAAATATACTACATTTTGTATATCCATTCCTCCATTGAGGGACATTTGGGGAAGGGGGAACTGGGAAAGGGAAAGTCATTTGGAATGTAAACAAAGAATATAGAAAATAAATTAAAAGCAAAACAAAACAAAACAAATACATAACAGGGAAAACTATTAGGAGCAGACTAGTCTCAACAACAAGGGAATAAATAACATTAAATGTCACATTCTGTGGATTTCTGATGTTTTTGAAAACCAACTATCTATGTAAAGTAATCTGGACTGTTGCCCATTAACTAGTCAACTATTTCTAATTAAAATCTTGAGAATACCCTAACAATAAACTCAGAGCCATGAATTTGCTATTTGGCCCTAAACTCATAGGTTTAAACATCTCACATCTGTTTATAATAACAACAAAAGAAGGACTGGGTCTAATCCCTGTACTTACAACATTTTAGCATCAATAGAAGAAATTTATGCCAATGAAAACATTGATTTTGCATCAAAATAAATTCTGTACCAAAATAAGAAATTATGACTTCAACTTACTAATAATTAAAGAGATTTCTACGAAATATGATTATGGCTAAACAATCAATTCTAGATATTTCCTCCCTGTTCCAAATATGACCATTTCTACATTACCTAGAAAGACAACCTATTAATAACCCTCTCCAACCTCAAGACCCAGGCAACTGGATTGATGACTCTTCATAACTTCTTTAAGCTGAACATGGGCATTGAGATATTATGAAGTGGGATGGGGAAGAGTAGGGAAAGATTGATTAGTCTCTGATATCTGTGTTGTGACTAGATCCAGTCAAAGTCCAGGACATCAGGGATTCAAGCAGGTCACCTCAGCATGTCTGACAAGGAAGTTCACCAAGGCTGTATATTCTATAATATATAAATCTCAAAACAAAATTTTAGTATCATCAAGATAAATTTTTTATTTAATTTTCTGGAATCTAGCCCTCTGGAGGTCTCCTTTCATCATATCTGATCCATATAACTCTGGAAGGTGTAAATACTTTAATCACCTTTCCCAAAAACACAAAGACAAAATCTTTTTCCCAAATCAGCATATTCTTGAGCCAGTAATCAGAAAACCTTTCATTTACACCTCTCTCCTAGAGGAATAATATAACTACAAAACTCAAAATTACACCCATTTTGAAAATCAAAACAATCTAAAACAAATATAAACTAAGATACTTTATGTTCCTATACTAGGCATTTTCTCTCTTGCCAAGCAGGAAAAGACACTCAAGATTCCTGTGAAGCCCGTGTTAGCAGACTATGAGCTTCCTGTGGCTGGTTAAGCAATCTATACCATCTTTCCATTTGGCTCCCTGCCCAGAGCCACAGACATATTTTATTAATACCTGTTCAAAGCAGGCAATGATTATCACTACACTCTCTACTCTGGAGTCAGTGACTAATATTCCCCATCTTAGTTCAAATTAAAACAATCTAAAACAAATGACATAAACTAAAATATTCTCTGTGGCTATACAAGTCATTTCCTATCTTGCCAAACAACAGATGACATTCAAGGCTCCCATGTAGACCACAATAGACAGGATATGAGTGTTCAGAGAGGCAAGTAATCTTATATCATCTTATGGTTGGGCTTTCTGCTAGAGCAGCCAACTTCATTCTTATTCTTTCTCAGAGCAGCCAGAACTTTCTCACAACAGGGGACCTCAGCACTGCTAGTAGTGTCTTTGTTTAAACCTCCCCTCTCCCCTGCATGCTTGGGTCACATTGACTCCTTTTGTTGTTGTTGTTGTTGTTGTTGTTGTTGTTGTTTTTGTCCCTGCCCAGCTACTCACCAACAACACCAACAAAAAAATAATAATAAAAACTCTAATTCTCAGGCTAATAATTCTAAATTTCTAGTGGATTCTTGCCCAGTGGGAAATACTTAAAAAATGACCCACCAACTCTCCTTGCCCTCTGGGGCCATCACTATGGCAGGGGTCCTGAATACCTCTCACTTCCACACAATGCCCCACACACCCCATGATCTACCACCTCAACACCTAATTACCTGGTAGAATCAAGACTCTTAATGCTTAATTAACCAATCAGCTTTATGTATCAATAATATCACAATTTACAAGATGTCAATATAGTAATTTTTTCTTTGATATATTCTTTATTTACATTTCAAATGATTTCCCCTTTCCTAGATCCCCCTTCTCAAAAGTCCCATAAGCCTCTTCCTTCCCCCTGTTCCCCAATCACCCCCTTCCCACTTCTGTGTCCTGGTATTCCCCTAGACTACTACACTGAGCCTTTCTAGGACCAGGAGACACTCCTTCCTTCTTCTTGGGCATAATTTGATATGTGAATTGTTTCTTGGGTATTCCGAGCTTCTAGGCTAATATCTGCTTATCAGTGAGTGCATATCATCTGTGTTCTTTTGTGTTTGGGTCACCTCACTCAGGAGGATGTTCTCCAGTTCCGCCCACTTGCCTAAGATTTTCATGAATTCATTGTTTTTAATACCTGAGTAGTATTCTGTAGTGTAAATATACCACATTTTCTGTATCCATTCCTCTATGAGGGACATCTGAGTTCTTTCCATTTTCTGGCTATTATAAATAAGGCTGCTATGAACATAGTGGAGCATGTGTCCTTATTACATGCTGGGGGATCCTCTGAGTATATGCCCAGGAATGGTATAGCAGGGTCCTCCAGTAGTATCATGCCATTTTCTGAGGAACCACCAGACTGATTTCCAGAGTGGTTGCACCAGCTTGCAACCCCACCAGCAGTGGAGGAGTGTTCCTCTTTCTCCACATTCTCGCCAGCACCTGTTTTCTCCTGAGTTTTTTATCTTAGGCATTCTGACTAGTGTGAGGTGAAATCTCAGGGTTGTTTTGATTTGCATTTCCCTCATGACTAAGGGCATTGAACATTTCTTTAGGTGCTTCTCAGTCATTTGATATTCCTTAAGTGAAAATTCTTTGTTTAGCTCTGTACCCCATTTTTAATAGGGTTTTTTGGCTCTCTGGAGTCTACCTTCTTACATTCTTTGAATATCTTGGATATTAGCCCTCTGTCAGATGTAGGGTTGGTAAAGATCTTTTCCCAATTTGTTGGTTGCCATTTTGTCCTTTTGACAGTGTTCCTTGCCTTACAGAAACTTTGTGATTTTATGAGGTCCCATTTGTCAATTCTTGATCTACAGAGCAATACTGTTAAAAACTGCATGGTATTGGAACAGTGACAGGCAGGTAGATCAATGGAATAGAATTGAAAACCCAGAAATGAACCCACACAATTATGGTCACTTGATCTTTGACAAAGGAACTACAACCATCCAGTGGAAAAAAAGAGCAAAGAGCATTTTTAACAAATGGTGCTGGTTCAACTGGAGATCAGCATGCAGAGGAATACAAATTGATCCATTCTTATCTCCTTATACTAAGCTCAAGTCCAAGTGGATGAAGGACCTCCATATAAAACCAGACACACTGAAACCATTAGAAAAGAAACTCGGGAAGAACCTTGGGCACATGGGCACAGGGGAAACTTTCCTAAACAGAATACAGTAATTTAAGAGCCAATTGATAATGATAAAAGCTTTATCCCAACATTTCTAACCTTGTGAAAACATAGCTACTTGAGGCCGCTAAATGCCACACAGGTACATGTCCTAAGCCATCTTCTCCTTCCTCCTCCTGTGACTTCTTTCTGTCTCCCCAACTCCTAGCCTGCCTCTCTTCTTCTGTCCAATCAAGGCCTCCCACTGCCCTAATGCGTTGGACAGGGAAAATCCTGCAACAGAGAACACCAAATGCTCATTCAGTTCAACAGTTGTACAAGGCAAATGTGATGGTTCTAAGTGATGTATGATGCAAGTCCATGTTGCTGAATAGAAATTAATCATCCAAATTATCTGAATTCCTACAGCTTGTCTGCAACAGATGCAGGATTGAAACTAAGCCTGATGGCTAGCTTACAAGATTATCTGTCACACAAGATTATGCCCTTAAAAATTGATCCCAAAAGGCAAGACTTCTAGTTTTCAGTGTAACCATCATTCAGATAAAGAACTGTATGAGTGCTGGGCAGTGGTGGAGCAAGCCTTTAATCCCAGCACTTGGGAGGTAGAGGCAGGTGGATTTCTGAGTTTGAGGCCAGCCTGGTCTGCAGAATGAGTTACAGGACAGCCAGGGCTGCATGGAGAAACCCTGTCTCGAAAAACCTAAATAAACAAACAAATAAGTAAATAAATAAATAAATAAACGAACTGTATGAGTTCACTAATTTAGAGAACAGTGTTGGAGTGCCTTACAATCAAAGGAAAATCAGATTCAAAATTTCCTTCTGATTGAATCTCTAAAGAGAGTTTTTAAGATCAGATTTCCTTAGTGAACAAAAACAGTAGAGTTGGCACTTTGCCATGAAATGAGCTTGGTAGTTATGAGAGTTGGTTCTAATTCTGTTTTTTATTATAATCTTGGAAACTATTTGTGAAAGTGTGACATAGGTTCAGATTTTCTGTTTTCCAAAGAATGTTTTCAGCTCTCAGTAGTTTACTTCTAGATGCAACAGATGCTCCTTCTAAATGATTCATTACTTGAAACTTAGAGAAAGCCTTGGGATGTCAGCTCCCTTGATCTCTTGCTGAAGTTAAGAAAATCTAAAGTAATTTTTTTCATTTGGTAAGAATGTTTTTTAAACAGTTCTGTTGAAATATGACCTATTACAAAAATAGTATGGTAAATACTTAATGTATGAAGTTGAATGTGTTGGACATATACATAATTTGGGTCTATATATATATAAAATATGTATGTACTCATATGTGTGAGTCTAAGTATACTTGCCATAATGTGTGTATGGAAGCTAAAGAATAACCCTGGGTATCTGTTCCCCACCACCTTGTTTGAGACCAGATATCTGAAGTTGCTACTAGCTGACCTTAAAGATTCTAGAGTTCGGTGAATCTTTATATTGTAGATCTCCACAGTAGCACTGGGATTATAGATGTGTGCTCCTGACTTGTGTGTGTTCTGCAAACTCAAACTCAGGTTCTCACAATTGTAAGAGATGTGTTTTACCATGAACTACCAGTCCTATATATAAAAACTTTTGGTATTTTTTTCTGTAATGGTCCACCATTTTTATACACAATATTTTTATTTGTCAATCTTAAGCATTTTTCTTATAGTATAGAGTTCATAAGATTTCCATTAGATTACCTCAAAAGAAGTTTTAAAGTGGTATCAGTTACATGAAAACAGCAAAGCTCACACCATTAAGTTTCTAGTATTGAAACAATGTTCTTTTTCCAAAGTGTATAATCTTTATTATTTTAATACCAGATATTCTGCTGGTTAGAAATTTTGGAAGCCATTTCTTTGTATTTACCTTCTTAACATCTGAAACGTTGCAATTTGGTATTGAGGTAAGTCAAAGTCAATAAATGGATAACTAGATAGTTCAAGGGATATATTGAAACTTAGAATCAACTACTGTTCAACAACAAGTCAGTTACATGAAAGATGATTGGAAAAATATTTTAATAACCATTATAATAACAAATCAGACACTATTGTTAAAATTCTGTTTTTTGTTTATGGCAAGTTTCACATGCAGAATTTGGTACACTTGATGCAAGCCATTCTACAAGTAGGTATAATTATTCTCAAGCTACAAATAAATAAATGAAGACTTTAGGGAATATGACTTAGCCAAATTTATGCATTTAGCCAGGTTTCTCTGTCAACCTGTAAACAAACTTGCTGAAATGCTTAGGCTCAGGCTCTTATTGCTATCACCCATCTTTCATTCAACTACAGAATTGTTGCTATTGGAATTGGTACTGTTGGTATATATACACATGTGCTGCCCTTTAACTATCAAATTTATATTGACACTATTAATATATCTCTCCTAAGAACAACTGAAATACACAAAAAGGGATGCATGGAAAAAGTGATGATAACTTCTTAATTTCTATTTCTTAATTTCTAACAGTCAGGAGTTGTCTATATTGACACAGATAGGATGATTTTAATCTTTTCTCTTTGTTTAAATGCTCTTTAGTACCACCATCTTGGCTCTTTGTCAAAAGTGAGCAAGCTCGTGTTTGAAAATACTTCTTAGATGGTATATGCAATATGCATTTCACATTTTGGTAGTTTTTCCAAAATGTCATCCCAAGAATTACATCTAAGGAGAATGTGTTTCCATAAAAACAAAAATATAATTATAAGATAGAGTATTTAACCTATGGGACAGATGTTCAAAGTTGAGCCACATAGCATGGTCTATATGGAACTACATACCCTATTTATTAATTTTAAACAAGATTTAATACATGAAACAGTTGCTCTACTGATACTGTATACCAGTGTTTGTATTTGGAGCTAGTGACGCTATAGTGAACTACTTAGATACTGTCTTTACTTCTGAAATACAAAAACTGATTAGTGTGTTTGTGAGAAATATTTCAACAAGGCACATAGTCTAGTCTTGAAGGGGGCGGAAGGAGAATAGTATGATAGCACCTATATGGGGAAGAAAGATCAAGGCTTTACTTCTAGTAACAGGAATCACCCTCATCACTGTGTTTCAGAGCCAGGGAAGGGTCTAATTAGTATACTTGGAAGATAGACTTTAACATAAAGAATAAATCAAGGCCCAGTTAGCCAATATATGCCAGCCTCTCTATCAATTTTATATTTTACCCAGAACACAAATGGAAGTCTTTAAGAAGTTTCCTTTTAAGACATAGTCAAATACACCTTAAAAATAACTTACATTCTTGCTACATACTGAAAGAATGGATTTGAACCAAACTAAATCCCCTATAGGGAAGGCATGTGGGTGGCAATTATAATAATCAAGACAGCAATGTCAAAACCTAGAGTTGGTACCACAGAACTAGACAGTTTCCATCAGCACAAATGGAATCCTGTGAACTTATATGATTTGATGTAACATGTAAAAAAAGATGGAGATGTTTAGGCTGAATCTTGGGTTATAGTTTGGGTTGAGACTCCTAGAAAGGTTCAATTTTGCATATTCACTTAACAAACATGCCAAGGACCAGCCTCAACATGAGAGGGATTCTTAGAGAAGGTATGTCTTGGAGTTGCAAAAGGAATAATTAGAAGTCAAATCATGGATCGAAGCTGGTGGCCTGAGATTGATTCAGCATTTCAGGTCTGTTTCTCTCAGTTTTACTTTCTCTCTGGAGATGTCTCTGTCTATATGCTGCTTGCTTGCTATTCTAAGAGATCTCTCTGTCCATGTCCCTGTATGTGTGTGTGTGTGTGTGTGTGTGTGTGTGTGTGTGTGTGAGAGAGAGAGAGAGAGAGAGAGAGAGAGAGAGAGAGAGAGAGAGAGACTCTCTCTTCACCTGTAGTGCCATTTTTTCAATAGATCTACCTTAGTTCAGGATTCTGTTGTATTTAAGTCTTATGGGGACCAGGGTGGGTCTCCAGAAGAAGGAGAGGTGTTTCAAGAGTTCAGGAATAGGATAGGAATCATTTGAAATTCTTTCTATATTATGTGGGCAGTTATCTACAGGTGAGGATTCTATATACTAGTCTGCTAAAGCCAGAGATGCTATATACACATTTTCACGGAAGGGGGAACTCTCAGGAATTAAAACCCATGAAAGAGTAGGGATATAGATAGGCATTGGAGTGTGTTGCGCCGAAGAGAAGATCTTATGATCACCTGGGAAATAAATTGAAGGAGCTCCTTTTCTAGAGTCCTGTTGTAAAAGAACAAGACCACTGAAGACACATTGTGAAAGTGGGAATTTGATGCAATCATGAAACCCAAGGATCAGAAAGTTGGAGGTTTAAAGGATGGTTTACTCTGGCTGACAGGAAGGAGATGCATGTTCAGATAGAATTTTTTTGATAAACGACATGTAGTCTTTTTTTTCCCCTTTTAGATACTTTAACCAGAATATCAAATTATCTTGTTTTGTTTAGGTTTTGGTTTAGTTAGCTGTCTTGCACTTTGTTTTCACTGTAGGTGTGTTTTCTTAAACCCTTATATCATGTAGCCCCGAGGGTCTTATATGGATCCCTCTCATTTGTATTGGGATGGCATCATTTTTAACTCTCATATGTTTTAGAATCAACTAGAAAGATTGATTTTTAAATACCAAAGTCTCAGATCCTATCTTCATAGATTGACATTTGATGGCTTAGGAGTGGAGCTAGAGCCTCTGGGTGATTTTATTTGAACTCCTCAAGTCATCCTTAAATACTGACAGCTTGAGAAGTGCCCTGCCAAGAAGATGTGTCAACCAGGTGTCAGGTGGATAATTTCTGCTTAGGGTTGTCTTGTTAAATTCTAATTAAACTGGTGTTTACACAGTTCTCTGTAATTCTCCACTAAAAGTCATTCCTAATTTCTTTCCCTATGGTATTAGGAAAATGCTAGTAGTAATTTTTCTGTGGAGAGAAATAGAAAAATTTGAGGCTGCAAAATTTTGGTATAAACAAGCCATAATGTACAGCCTTAAACCAGCATCTATATTTTCCTTTATTCTTATTCAATTTCTAGGATTTAAAACTACCATCTCCAATGTGGCAGTGTTCAAAGTTCTGAACAAACCTAACTATGTCACCATTGTTGTTTTATCGGTAGAAATGAAAGCCATCAGAGTAAACACAAAAATAGTGATTAAGAAGCAAGCGTAAGAACCCTAATTGATGGTGAGATTCTCTGTTGTTTCAGTGGTGACAGAGCAGTGACAGATGGCATGTTTTGATGTACTCAAAACCTGAGGCATGAGGACACTTGTTCTCCCAATTAGCTGTGCCTTCTTTAACAGAGGAGGGTCTGAGAAAGCAGGTCAGATGCTATTTTGACAGCTTGGGAGGAAATGTAAATTATTCACAACTTTGCTTTATGCCATGGTATGACTTATGTCAAGGCCCTAGACTTCTACCTCTTTTTACAAAACCTCGTCTATATATCTACGCTTTGAAGAGCCACTAAGTACAAGCTTTTAAAAATGCCTTGTTGTTCCTGAGATAACAGTACTTTCTTATCAAAACATTATCTTATAGTCAAATAAAACTTTTCTCTATCAGAATCAAAACACTCAAGATAGTTCCCATTTGTTGAACACATATGTAATCAAGCTAGTCAATTAATGTACATCATATCATTTAATTCACCTAAGAATCATCTAATCTAAATATTATTTTTAAGCCTCATCTTGCTAAATAAAAAGAAATTATTTCCTAAGGTGTAAGCCCAAATAAATATGATATGGTGATGTTGATGGGCATTGCAACTCATGCAGCCTAGACAGATGAGTTGCAAAGTGACAAAAAGTGTTGGTTTTCCTGTACTTATGAACTCATAATGAAAATGTTTTCCCTCTGAATATTGTATAAGTTCACTCCTGAAATTTAGGTGGCTCTTCCACATGTACTAAGTTACTTATAAGAACCTCAACAATATTTTTGTGAAGAAAAATGTTTTAACTTCTCTATTTTTCAGACCATAAAAATAAAAAAAGGCTTTTCTAAGTTCAGTGTACTGTGATGGAGTCTCTGAGGCATTCGTTACCTTGACTGAATTGATTCTAGGATGCACCGAGACACTAAGTCCTCCACTTCTAGTCACTGCCCTTTAGTGCAGTATGTTGAGATAGCAATTATTTTGTTATAGCTCTGCAAACTGAGCTCCAGTCCTGCCACAAACAGGAAAAACATGAATCAAATATTTCAGTCCAAAATGTATATGATTTCATCTATTTCTTTGAAAGTCTGGATGTTCCTTTGTATGGCTTCTAATTTGATTTTGCTATCATATCACATATATAATAGAAAATGTGTGCACGCACGCATGTGTGTGTGTGTGTGTGTGTGTGTGTGTGTGCGTGCGCGCGTGCTAATATTTATAGCTAGGAATACACCTTGGATGAAATCTCACTTGTAAAGATCTGAAAGGGATTCATCACCCCCAACTTTAAATCTTCAGTTTTTCCACTTTGAAATGCTATTGGGCATTGATAGTGCGTGTACACTGTGCAGAGTTACCTCAACTCGGAATATTTTCATTCAGTATCTTCATACATCTACTCAAAAAAGGAAGGGATGATTCTGGGAATGACATAATGCTTGACCCAGGAGTCAGTATGTCTACATTTATTTTAGTTCTGGGACACCTCAGTGTAGCACTATTTTACTTAACCAAACTTGTTAAACATTCAGTTCTTAGAGCTTCTTACATATATACACAAAGACAGGCAGACAGACACACACACACACACACACATGGAGAGAGTGGAAGACACACAGAGACAGAAACAGAGAGACAAATAGAGACAGAGGAGACAGGAGAGACTATAATATTAATATAGGAGAGAATATAGTACTCCTTTCTTTCACACTTCTGCCTCTGGCTGTGTCATAATAATACTGTGTCTCATTCTAGCTTTTATCTCACTGTCTTGTAGTCATTGGTTACATGAAAGCCTCTCATGCTAGACCACTCATTTCAGAAGTATTGAGACTATGCCTCATTAATGTCCATACCTGTTGTTGTTGGCATAGTTTCTGGTAAAGACTCATTTTTCAGTGTTTACAGCCATAATAAATATAAAAACAAATGAATTAATACCTTTCTAATAGAGTTAATTATGAAACTCAGTATTCTGAAATATGAGCAGACTTCAAAGACTTTATATACTATCTATATAATTACTATAATGTATCTGCTTTTAGGAAGATATTTATTCCCAGAAAAAGCCCATGGCATCAGAAACTATAAATTCATTGTCACCAAAGCTCTTCATGATGAGAGAGGATTTGAAATTATTAGGTTAGCTATAGTGTACCTTTTCCAATATCCAATCTCTCTTACTTATGTTCTTTCATGATTTCTGTCTTACACATACTACCTCTAATTCCAAAGAAATCTGCATATACTTTTCTAATCAAACACCTGCTACTGTTTCTTGGATTTAAATGTTCCCCATGATTCTTCGTGTTTGGTCCATGGTGGGTTTGTTGGTGGAAATAGCAAGAGCCTAATTGGAGGAAGTTATGTCACTGAGGACATGTCCTTGACAAGAATGCTGGAACCCTGTCCTATTTTTTTCTTTCCTTCTTTGCCTACTGATCACCATCCAATGAACAGGTCCCCACCTCACGTTCCTGTCATGGTATACTATGGTGATGTGGATCAAAAACAACAAACTAGGTGACTGTGGACTTCACCCTTTGTAACTATGAGCCTGGCAGCACTTCTTCATCTAATTGTGTGAGGTATCATGTTGCAGTAATTAAAACCTTATTGTCTAACCCATCAATGTAAACATAATATACAGGACATTCACACAAGTTATCCATCCATCTACGTAGGAAGCTCTACTCTGTTTGCAAAGAGAAAAATCTCTGGTAACAGCTATCTGTCTCCCCTTTATTGTTCTGTCTGATTATTGTTTATTAGTGAGTCAGTTGTGCAGACTTTCTCTCCACTTGCTTTAAGTACATAAGCATCCTGAATCACAAAGATTGGCAGGAGCAGACTCAGCGTCTATATTCACTGTAGGATTTCAACATCATTTTAATTTTTGGTCTGTCAAGATTTTCAACATTTTCTAAGCATCTTATACTGTCATGCTAAAATATTTTTGTGACAAAGACAACTCTAATAAATGTAAAAAAAATTACAGAAAAGTTTTAAGTTGAATGCCATTCTTTTTCATTAATTATTTTGTTTATTTACATTTCAAAAGTTGTCCCTCCCTTCTCAGTTCCCCTTCCATGAATCCAGATCTCATCTCTCTTCCCCATCACCACTGAGAAGTACTTCACCACTTACCTATCCACTCCCACCTTACCATTCTAGCATTTCCCTTCTCTGGAATATCATCTCCTCCCACTGAGGCCAGACAAGGCAATCCTCTGCTACATGTATAGTGGGGGCCACAGACCAGTCCATGTATGCTCTCTGGTTGGTGGCTTAGTCTCTGGGAGCTCTGAGGAGTCCAGTTAATGGATACTATTGTTCTTCTATGGGGTTGCAATCCCCTTCAGCTCCTTCAGTTCTTCCCCTAACTCTTCCAGAGGGATCCCCTAGCTCAGTCCAATGGTGAGCTGTAAGTATCTGCATCTGTCTCAGGCAGGTGCTGATAGAGGCTCTCAGAGGGCAGCAATGCTAGGCTCCTGTGAGCGAGCACAGCATGGCATCAGCAATAGTGTCAAGATTTGGTGCCTGCGTATTGGACAGATCTTAAGTTGGTGAGATCCCTGGCTGGCCTTTACTTCAGTCTCTGCTCCATTTCTGTCCCTGTATTTTCCTTAGCCAGGAACAATTCTGAATCAAAAATTTTGAGATGGGTGGATGGCCCCATCCCTCAACTGGAGGGCCATGGTGACCTCTTCATGTTCTATCTCCCCACTGTTGGTCAATTCAGTTAATGTCATCCCCATTGAGCCCCCCACATCCCTGGTGTCTGGAACTTTCTAATGCTTCCCTGTCCCCTGCTCCACAGGGCTTCTTCTAAGTGGGATTGAAGCATGGACACTTTGGCCTTCCTTCTTGATACATTATATATGGTCTGTGAGTTGTATCATGGGTATTCTGTACTTTTTGGCTAATATCCACTTATCAGTGAGTACATACCATTCATGTCCTTTTGGGTCTGGTTTACCTCAATCTGGATATTTCTAGTCCCATTCATTTGCCTACAAAATGCATGATGTTCTAATTTCTAATAGCTGAGTAGTAAAATATCCCATTGTATAAATGATGCACATTTTCTATATCCATTCTTTGGTTGCAGGACATCTGGATTGTTTCCAACAACTTGAAGAAAGTGACTGGATATAGACTTAACTCAAACAAATCAATATCCTTCCCTTATATAAAGGATAAACAGGCTGAGAAATATACCAGGGAAACAATATTCTGCACAATAGTCACAACAATTATAAAATATCTTGGGGGTAACTCTAACCAAGCAAGTAAAAGATCTGTATGACAAGAACTTTAATTCCCCAAAGAAGACCTCAGAAGATGGAAAGATTTCCCATGCTACTGGATCAGTGGGATTAACATAGTAAAAATGACCGTACTGGCTGGTTTTGTGTGTCAACTTGACACAGGCTGTAGTTATCACAGAGAAAGGAGCTTCAGTTGGGGAATTGCCTCCATGAGATCCAGCTGTGGGGCATTTTCTCAATTAGTGATCAAGGGGGTAGGGCCCCTTGTGGGCTGTTACCATCTCTGGGTTGGTATTTTTGGGTCCTGTAAGAGAGCAGGCTGAGCAAGCCAGGGGAGCAAGCCAGTAAGTAACATCCCTCCATGGCCTCTGCATCAGCTCCTGCTTCCTGACCTGCTCGAGTTCCATATCTGACTTCCTTTGGTGATCAACAGCAATGTGGAGGGTGGAAGCTGAATAAACCCTTTCCTCCCCAACTTGTTTCTTAGTTATGATGTTTGTGCAGGAATAGAAACCCTAAGACAATGACCATCTTACCAAAAGCAATCTACAGATTCAATCAAATCGCCATCAAAATTCAAACTCAATTCTTCACAGAAATGTAAAGAGCAAGTCTCAGCTTCATATGGAATAATATACATTCAGGATATCCTAAACAATTCTTAACAATAAAAGATCTTCCAGGAGAAATCATCATCCCTGATCTAAAGCTGTACTACAGAGAAATAATGATGAAAAAGAACATATGGGTCAATCAATGGAATAAAATTGAAGACCCAGAATTAAACTCACACATCTATAGATACTTGATCTTTGACAAAAAAGCCAAAACCATACAATGGGGAAAAAAGAAAGTATCTTCAACAAATGGTTCTGGTATAATTGGTGGTCTGCATGTAGAAGAATGCAAATTGATCCATATTTATCACCTTTTACAAATGCAATTCCAAGTGGATCAAGGACCTCAACATAAAATCATTTACACAGAATCTAATAGAAGAGAAGGTGGGAAATATGCTAGAATGCACTGGCACAGGGGAAAATTTCCTGAACAGATCACTGGTAACTCTGACTCTAAGATCAACAATTGACATTGACCTGAAACTGAAAAGCTTCTCTAAGTCAATAACACAAATTTGCAACCTGCAAATTGGGAAAAGATCTTCACTACTAACCCTCCATCCAAGGGAGGGCTAATATACAAAATATACAAAGAACTCAAGAAGTTAAACTCCAGAAAGCCAAATAACCCAATTAAAAAATGGGCTACAGAGCTAAACAGAGAATTCTTAACTGAGAAGTCTTGAATGACAAAGATGCACTTAAAGAAATGTTCAGCATCTTTAGATAATGCAAATCAAAATGACCCAGAGATTTCACCTTACACCAATCAGAATGGCTAAGATCAGAAACTCAAGTGACCGCAGATGCTGGCAAGAATATGGAGAAAGAGGAACACTCTTCCATTGTTGGTGAGACTGCACACTGATACAACCACTCTGGAAGTCAGTTTGGTGGCTCCTCAGAAAATTGGAGATAGTTCTACTTGAAGACACAGCTATATCCCTCCTGGGCATATACCCAAAAGATGCTCCACCATATCACAAGGACACATCCTCCACTATGTTCATAGCAGCCTTATTTGTAATAGCCAGAAGCTGGAAACAACCCAGATGTCTCTCAGCCATTCTTAATGTACCTTGCAACAAATAGGTTGCTCTTTCCATAGCTGACTAAAACTTCTGTAATACAGACAGGGTAATATTCTTCATTGTTGGTTGTTGTCAAAGCAAAGATAGAACAGTTCTTCATATATCTAACTGACTCCACATAGCTAACATAGAAAGATTAGTAGAATTAAATACTTGTGATTAGACACAAACAAACAGAGTATTTTTAAATAAAATTTCCAAGTGTCTGTAATACACCACATGCTATCTTCCTCCCTTCTGATCTGAGTTGTAATTTACCATATAAAACCACAGTATTAGCCATCTACATGAAGGGTCCTCATGGACCTTTTGAGAAAATCTTATATGGAATTCTGGGCTTTTCCAAAACAGTACCTCATGAATTTATAATATACTGGAGAAGACATGAACTAACAGGACACTTATGTTACAGTAGGTGGTTAAGAATGTGTGATAGGGGGATTTCTTGCTGCTCTGTAACAACAAGAGAAATCTTTTCTGTATGCTATAGAGCCAGTCAAACTTTCCTAGAGATGTTATACTTATTCTGACTCCTAAAATATTAGGTGAGAGTCTGATATATATCTCATATTCTGATATATTCTCTAATACAATGTCAGAAAATAGCCCCCAGTATAAGGCTCAAAACCATAATTATCAGAACACTGAAATTTAAAGAATAGTAGCATTTTTCCCTCTCACAATCACAGGTCTGATCTAGTCCAAATAAGTTTCCATGGCAACAGAAAAGCAGCAACTTATTGTCTCCAACTGGTTCAGAATTCAGACTTGCTTTGTTCATAGATATCGATCACTAGTCCCCTAGTCCTTGGTTCCCATGTGGTTTCTTGAGGACACACAATCTGTACTCTTGCACTTACCTTCTCCTGGCTCAATTGATCTTCATCGTTACGTGGTAGGAGCCAGTCATGGAGCCCACCTTCCAGCCTGATTCTGACCTTCATCATGCCTTCTTTAAAGCATGGTTTATAAGAACTTTGCCATATATATGGTTGATAATCTAAAAAAAATCTTTTAATGATTTATGATGTAAACACAAATTCCTAATCGTGTCCTAGAAAACAACTAAAAAAAGTAGCATTTACCATGGTTCAAGACAGTTCCCAAGTATATTTGAATCACGTGGAAAACTGAAACTGAAGCTGAGGTCTTCTTTTGAAGTTCTTGTTTCAATAAGTTGGCTAACAGCTGAAGAATTTCTTCCTATTAATGCTTAGGAGAGAACCCAAGACCTGGAGGGTGCTATGTAAATGTTCTACCATTGAGTCATACTCATAACTGAAGATGTGTTTCCATGTTCTCTGGTGATACAGGCATTGTTAGCCAAGGGTCAGACTTTGAGAATCACTGGCCTAAGCATTAGAACAAGCCACTATTTCTTGAACTAGTAGATGTTACCACTTGAGAGCCTAAAAACAGCGTCAAAGACCAGAGGGGTCTCTATAAAAATGGTTAATTTGAATGCAGCTATCATGATAATTATTGAAATTTAATATCTCATTCTAAGACATCTAAATGACCACATTATTTCTATGTAATTTCAGTGTCTACATTGAATGTATAATTAAAATTACATTGATACTAAATAGCACTCCTTTAGTTGCTGCTAATAAAAAGTAAACAATGTGTTAAGACTAGAGGTGGACTGATTACATAAATTATGTATTCATATTTGATGGAAATCACATGTGATTATAAATATAACTGAATTTAGCAGTAATTAGAGATTTGTCAGTAATTAGTATACAAAGAATACAGCAAAGAAAGATTGGCACTATCCAACCATAGCTCCAGAAAGCACAGTCAGATCTCAATCAGTATGGGCCAAATGGTAATACAAAGTGCCATATTCTCTTGAATAGTAATTCAGTTTGGGGAAAATGTGAGTTCTCCCATTAATTTAATTGCCATCAATTCTAAGAATTACATTTCAGTTAGGTACTGTTTGAAACATCACTGAATAAATACATCTCATCTTATTTGCGCTGCTTTGGTAAACGTTTGAAACTCCCAATGCCTATAATGTTATCAGGGTTAGGAGTCTATAGTTATATTTTACCAGGCAACTTTCTGGGTGACTGGATGTCAGCCATGTAGGACAATGCTGGCACAAGTTATATTTTGAATATGGAAAAATTATAAAACAATAAGCAGATATGGGTGGAAACCAACAAACACAATAATAACACCGAGTCCCTAACAGGAAGAAGAGAAAGAAAACCAGAAAAGTCAGCAGAAATGTGCCTGGGAAAAAATGAGACAAGTCTGGAAAGGACAAAGACATATATTATGCCTTACATTTGATGAGAACATGAAATCGAATTATTATGATAAGATTTGTACAAGAACCTATGAATCTTTTTCTTTCTTCTATGCTCAAAGCCATCATTCAGTGTTAACTGTATCTCAACCTTATTCAGCACACTCTAAAAGCAATGTGTCTGCATACAGACAGCAAATCACAGTGGTTTAAGGGCACTGAAAGAGTTGTGCTGCTCAGCAATTCACAGAAGCAGTTGCTGTTTAAAATATCACTGGTTGGTGCTAGTCTCAGTGCACAATCATAGGTAAAATGCACGCAGACAGCATTTTAATGGACTCATTTCATTGAGAAGAATATAAGCAAAAGAAAACTGTAGAAACACAGGACCCCTGCCCAGGTTTAGAAGGTCCACAGTGCTTATATGAGAAAGTAGGCAGGAGGGAATTATGAATAGCTCTTCAGACGATCTACTCCTAGAAGGGGAAGAAATCCCATGAGTAAATCTCTAGGAAGAGATGTCCTTATCCTCCTCTGTGCAAATACAATACTGAATTACCCATTGACATCTTCTATGGGAAGACTATCCTGTGATGTGTTGTATGATCTTTCTAGGTTGCTTATTATTTAAAAAAAAATAAAAATCCCAATCAACAGAACATACATCACCAAAAATAACACTCACATGTTGTCTAAGTATTGTAAAATATAAAGTGATCTACCATGACAAAAAATGGGCAAGCCGGGCGTGGTGGCGCACGCCTATAATCCCAGCACTTGGGAGGCAGAGGCAGGCAGATTTCTGAGTTCGAGGCCAGCCTGGTCTACAGAGTGAGTTCCAGGATAGCCAGGGCTACACAGAGAAACCCTGTCTTGAAAAAAACCATAAAAAAAATGGGGATAATATCTGGAGGCATCACTTAGATATAAACTCCACCACATATTCTAATACGCTTAGACTTTTCCCATGTTTCACTTGAATGCTGCTATTTGCAATGTGCTCTCAAGCTGACAATTCGTATTTTTGTGTTATTTCAGCAATGATAAACTGTGACTGGAAGAGTCAGGTCGAATTAGTCAGGTAAGACGAAGACATGACATGGATAAGGAACAGAGCACAAAAAACGACAGAAAACTGTGAGAATTTGGAAAGGAGCCCTGTGGGAAAAGGGAACAAAGCTTGGCTTGCACAAAAGGTAAAAGATGGAGCATGAAGATGCTAAGATGCAGAAGGCTCTGTGGCCCATGAACATACTTTGAAATTCATTCCCAAAGCAACAGGACACAACTGGAGTGGTTTAAGAAGAAAAGGATTAGATGCGGTTTTTGGAAACAATATTCCATAGGCATCGGGGAGAAGGCATGAAAGAAAGGTAAGACATCACAATGGCAAGCTTTTAAAGTCATAAATATAACACATACTGACTAAACTTTGAAAAGTCGTGGGTTTTTTTTACCCTAAAAGTTGGCCCAGTCCATAGATATGCATACACTGTATATTGAACCAAATTTATAAGACTGAGTTTAGTATTGTTTGCAATAACCCCATGGTGGAAATGACCAAATATCCACCAACAACAAAATAAGTGAGGACCCAGTGGGGGGAAAAACGTGAAATGCAATATACAGTGGTGGAAGTGAGCAAATTGCTATAACAACAGCAGGTCTAATTCTCTCAGTTGTGCAGTTGTACTGAGCAAGCCAGATGCGGATAAAGCATTCTCTATGCATTCATTTATGTAAGTCTCAGTACAAGATGCATTCTAGTACTGGACTTGGAGCAATGGTTTATTTCAAAGTAAACTGAAATCAGGGGTGAAGAAGGTTGTTGGAGAAAGCCACTTACAGAGCTCCTAGAGTACTGACCATGTTCTGTTTCCTATTACTGAAGATCTACAGTACTAACAACATTCTGTTTCTTGGTGAGATTCATTTGGCTCACTGGTCTTTATAACTAGGTACTACCAGTACCTATATTTTTAGTTTGTGTTCACATATACATACACATAAACATACACATACACATACACACACATACACATATACAAATACATATACATATACATACACATACACATATTCATATACACACAATATCATACCTAAAACAAAACCAAAAGTATAGCTGAAATTTCCATACCTTGGAGAGTAAATACAAAACAAATTAATAAGAAAATAGTATCAGAATTGAGGCTTTATTTCCACAGTGATATCTACAGCAGCAGTCAGGCATTTGAAAAATGTAATAGTTTGTGTTGGCTTGTTTTTTTGTTGTTTTGTCTGAGAATATTCTAGCAAGTTATGAATGATTCTAAAATCAGGGTTCACTAATACAAAGCAATGTTTGAAATTTGTTAAACATGGAATAGAGAAGTCCAGGTGAGCGTGCAAACAGCTTCACTCACATCAAGAAAGTGTTCAGCCTGTGTGTGTAGGGGAAAAGCAATATGGCCATAGCTCTGAAAGATTGAAGAATATTGGCTGGATTTAGAGTACTCCAGCCTCAACCACTTTACTAGGCTCAGTTTTTAAATAAATAAATAATAAGGGAACTTATTTATTTTGTGGACATGTGTATTGCCACACATCACAGGCATCAAAGGCAGGTAACAACTTGCTGGAAACAATTCTCTTCTTATAGCCTATGGAGGCCCCAGATATCACTCAGGTCATCATCAGGCTTGACAACAAGTACCTTTACCACTGATCCACCTCTCTAGCCTCCGGCATTTAATTCTCTTCTCAGACAGCACATCAGTTAGGAGGTACTGGGTAGACAAACAACTCTTCTATATTGGGTAGACAAACATCCTTTCTACTCAGGGCTTGGTTCAAGAGGACTACATACTCCTTTAGAGAAGTCCTTCAACCACACAAATATATAAAGTAAAAAAAAAAAAACCAACAACAACAGAGAGTGTTAGAAAGAAAGTAAGCATTCCTCAGGTCTCAAGATCTCAAGTCATATGGCAAAATAGCTACAGAGTTAGAGAGATACTGGTTTCCAAGAATGTCATAGCAACCAACACTGGACCAGAAGAACAATGTGGCAGAGATGATGCTAGTATTTTCTGTGGAGCCCGGATGACTAAATACAAAGGGAGGTACGGCATCAGCAGATGCAGGTTCCCAGAGCTGACAGGACAAACCAAGCATGCAGGCAGTCAAGCAAGGTCAGAGAGCCACCATAGAATCCCCTCATAGGCCATTTCTTCGAGCCATGGAAACCATAATTCTCCCAACCTCAGATTTCACAAGAACACAAGAGGAAGGAAATGGGTGAGGAGGCTGAGTTCTAAGCTGGCAAACTGACTTTTACCACTGAGCAGAAAGAAGAAAGGTTTGTTTTGTTTTTGTTTTGTTTTTACCTGTTTTGAATCGAGAGTTTAGCAGCAGGACCTAAAAAAAGATTTACACACAGTTTCAATGGCCCAGTTGTCACTCCCTTCACATCCAGAAAGATGGGCTTTCTAAGGTGTGGAGAAAGAAGTGTTTGAGAGCTATAAAGGAGGAAATATTGTGCCATTAAGGTAAAGACTAAGAAACAATATGAAACCAGTTGTCACCAAGTGAGAATCTATAGACATGAATTCTCACAAATCTTGAGAATCCCTCGAGATTTCTCTCAAGATATAAAAGAGATGAATGGCCTCCTGGAGTCGTCTGTGCCCCCATCTGCCTTATGAAGAAGAAAATGAAGGACACGCGGTAAACTATTGTCTGAAGTAATCTTAGAGACTTAGGGAAGAGTATTTTGCATTTCATGCTGTTCACTCATATTTTGTAACTTCTTCCTAGCAATTTAAGCCACTTATCATTTAAGCCAACATGGAAAGACAGAAATAATGGGCTGCATCGTCTCCTATAACTTTTGCCCCCAAAGCAGTCATCAAATCAGGACTTATGTATGTAAGATATTTGTGTATGTAAGATAAATGATGTCAAGTAGTCATTTTAACCTTCCTTCATTTTCCTGCTTTGAGATCTGGTTTTTGATTCCCAGTGTTAAAACCTTTTTTTTTTTTTTTTTTTTTTTTTTTTTTTTTACAAATTTTAAACATTATTTTTATTTATTTTATTATTTTTTCAATTCTTTTTTTAATTTTTATTTTCTATATTCTATGTTTACATTCCAAAGGCTTTCCCCTTTCCCAGTTCCCCCCCACCCCCCCACCATACATCCCATAATTCCTCTCCCCCCAACCATTCCCCAATCACCGCCCCCCATGATTTCTCTGTTCTGGGTTTACAAAACTGGATTAAAATCTTTTTTTTAAAAAGAAATGTGATGAGCATAGGAGCACACAACACTTCATTAAGGAGGAAAATTACCTGTCAATTTTATGACACAGATGATAATGTTTTGAAGCAACACCCAAACATTACTAATCTGTATGACAGCTAATGTTTTTAAGAGGTAAACATTAAGTGGATTCTTCCTTGAATGCCATCCTCATGAGAGGATTTAATGGAATGAGAAAGATCAGTTCAATGGAACCAACACCCTGTTTCCATCCAGCCTCTCACCTACTGTACAGATCTGGGATAAACATCCATCATATCTGACCTGGACCGCTCTCCCATGGCCTCTTCACTGCTACAGCCCATGTATTTGTATCTTGCCTTCTTCAATCTACATTCTGGACTTTATCTAAAGTTCTTCCCAAAAGATGAAATTAGTTCCACAGTTAAAACTTCAAAATTACTTTCAATGCTCTGGGACCAAGAATATTTGACATATAGGCCAGATCCTACTTGATCTTTAACTGCGACTCTACACCATGCTCTACCAC
This sequence comes from Apodemus agrarius, assembly GCA_964023405.1. Taxonomy (NCBI): domain Eukaryota; kingdom Metazoa; phylum Chordata; class Mammalia; order Rodentia; family Muridae; genus Apodemus; species Apodemus agrarius. The sequence goes on along the minus strand of OZ030022.1, from coordinate 59,972,422 downwards.
ACAGCCACACCTCTTCCTTTCAAAATTCACTTTCTTCTTCCTCCCCTCAATTTTTTTTTCAGGCTACAAGTTATGCCTAGTAGGATTCTATATATAGTTTTCTCTGCTTGAAATGTTTTTTTTCCCTTCAGTTTACCTTCTGTCAATTGTTAGCTGCTTTTTCCTGAGTCCCCAACTCAAGTACTCTCATCAGGTAATAATCCTCTCTATCTTATGCATGTTAAAATGATTATACCTTCCCTTCAAGCTGGTATGGTTTGAATCTAAGATGATCCAACAAGCTTATGTGTTGACAATGATTGCACTGTTTTAGGAGATTATGAAACAATTGCTGACAGATGTTGGCTACTGAGGAGACACGGTAAAGATGTGTATCTATGCTGTCAATGCTTTCTGACTGAATTAGGTGCTGCCAGGATGTGACCAGTTGCTACAATATGATCCTTTGTCTCATTTTCCTGTTAGTCTCATCTGGAGACATAATAAATTCTTCTTTATGTCATTACTGAGGTTGTTTTAGCATTTCAATAGTTCTGTCATATGCCTCTCTAACTTCATTTTTAACATTCATTATTTCTGTCTATATAAGATGTATTCTATTCTAGTCCTAGAAACAGTCACTCTTCAAAGAAAAGTGGTCCTTGTCATTGAAATAGAAAAAAAAACCCTAAGTGTTAGATATATTGATGTTATTGTTTCTAGGTCCTCTGTGCAAAAACAAAAACAGAAAAAAACAACAACGTAAGTGTGTGTGTGTGTGTGTGTGTGTGTGTGTGTAATTATTATCCACTCTTTTTTTTACATTCTTCTGTTCCTCTTTGATCTCCCCTGAATTAGCAGCCACCAAAGCTTGTCACTGCTACTAGGATACCAGTCTCACCCCCCTCCTGCCTATGTCTTCTCTGGATTTTTCCTCTCTCATAAGCTTCCACTCATTTGTTACTTCATTGATGTCTTTGTGTACAGCAACCTTGTTCCTTTCGGAAGCCTAGCAGAACACTGAATGTAAAGTTTCCTGTCATCCTGAGCGAGGTAACCCAATCACAAAAGAATGCACATGGTATGCACTCACTGATAAGTTGATGTTAGCCCAAAAGCTCAAAATAAAGAAGTTACAATTCACAGAGCACAGGACGCTCAAAAAGAAGGATGACTTAAGTGAGGATGATTTGGTTCCTCTGAGAAAAGGAACAAAATAATCACAGGAGAAATAAAGGAGACAAAGTGTGGAGCAGAGACTGAAGTAAAGACCACCCAGAGACTGCCCTACCTGGAGATTCATCCTATAAACAGTCATCAAACCCTGACACTATTATGGATGACAAGAAGTGCATACCAAAAGGAGCATGCCATGGTTGTCTCTGGAGGGGCCCTGCCAGAGCCTTACACATACAGAGGCAGATGCTAGCAGCCAACCATTGGTCTGGATGTGGGGTCCCCAATGGAGGAGTTGGATGGTGGTTCGAAGGAACTGAAGGGGAGGGGGAAAACCGGGAAAGGTTTTACCATTTGAAATGTAAATGAAGATTAAATTCAATAAAAAAAGAAAAAATGTATATTTTTAGATCTACAGTATACCCTGGAAATGAAAATAAAAACTCTGGAGACAGAGAAGAAAAAAACGTTCAGTGTCTTACCCTGCTGTGTTCTCTCTCTGAGGCTTTGTTTTCTATTACTTTTTGGCAGTTGTCTATTTTATTATGTGATTTTTCTGTATTATTATTGTTATTTATTATTATTATCATCATTATATATTTGCTTTATTTACATTTCAAATGTTATCCCCTTTCCGTATCACCCCTCGAAAAACTCCCTATTCCATCCTCCCTACCCCTACTAACACCCCTTCTCCAATTTCCTGATTTGCATTCCCCTACTGTGGGGAATCAAGCCTTCAAAAGACCAATGGCCTCTCTTCTCATTGATATCTGAAATGGTCATCTCCTGCTACATGTGTAGCTAGAGCAGTGGGTCCCTCCATGTGTACTCTTTGGTTGGTGGTTAAGTCCCTAGAAGCTCTGGAGGTACTGGTTGGTACATATTATTGTCCCTCCTGCAGGGCTGAAAACCTCTTCAGCTCATTGGGTCCTCTCTCTAACTGCTCCATTGGGGACCATGTGTACATTCTATTGGTTGGCTATGAGCCAGGTTTTGATCCACTTTCCAATAAGGATCAAAGTACCCACACTTTGGTCTTCCTTCATCATGAGATTCATGTGGTCTGTGAGTTGTATCATATGTATTCTTAGCTTTTGGGCTAATATCCACTTATCAGTGAGTGCATACCATGTGTGCTCTTTTGTGATTAGGTTACCTTACTCAGGATGATATTTTCTAGCTCCATCCATTTGCCTAAGAATTTCATGAATTCATTTTTTTAATAGCTCAGTAGTACTCCAATGTGCAAATGTAGCACATTTTCTGTATCCATTCCTCTGTTGAGGGACATCTGGGTTCTTTCCAGCTTCTGGCTATTATAATTAAGGCTGCTATGAGCACAGTGGAGCATGTGTCCTTATTTCATGTTGGAGCATCTTCAGGGTATATGCCCAGGAGTATAGCTGGGTCCTCAGGTAGGGAGTGCCATGTCCAATTTTCAGTGGAACCACCATGTACAGCCATATTGGGGTATCTGACCAATGTCAAGTTCCTGCCATGTGGCCAGACACCCCAATATGGCTCTATGTGGCAGAAACTCCACCAAACTGATTTCCAGAGTTGTTTCACAAGTTTGTAATCCCACCAGCAATGGAAGACTGTTCCTTTTTCTCCACATCCTCTCCAGTATGTGCAGTCCCCTGAGTTTTTGATCTTGGCCATTCTGACTGGTATGTGGTGGAATTTCAGGGTTGTTCTGATTTGCATTTCCCTGATGATTAAGGATTTGAACATTTCTTTAGGTGTTTCTCAGCTAACAGGTATTCCTCAGTTAAGAATTCTTTCTTTAGCTCTGTACCCCATTTTTAATAAGGTTATTTGGAGCCTAACTTCTTGAGTTCTTTGTGTATACTAGATATTAGCCCTCTATTGGATGTAGGATTGGTAAAGATCTTTTCCCAATCTGTCGGTTGCCATTTTGTCCTATTAGTGTCCTATTAGTGTCTGTAAGGCACAGTGTCCTTTGCCTTACAGAGGCTTTGCAATTTTATGAGGTTGCATTTGTCAATTCTTGATCTTAGAGCATAAGCTACTGGTGTTCTATTCAGGAAATTTTCCTCTGTGCCCATGTGCACCAGGTTCTTCTCTACTTTCTCTTCTATTAGATTCAGTGTATCTGGTTTTATTTGGAGGTCCTTGATCCACTTAGACTTGAGCTTAGTACAGGGAGATGAGAATGGATCAATTTGCATCCTTCTACATGCTGACTGCCAGTTGACCCAGCACCATTTGTTGAAAATGCTATCTTTATTCCACTGGATGGTTTTTAGCTCCTTTGTCAATTATCAAGTGACCATAGGTGTGAGGGTTCTTTTCTGGGTCTTCAATTCTATTCCATTGTTCTACCTGCCTGTCACTGTATAAATACCATGAAGTTTTTATCACTATTGCTCTGTAGTATAGTTTGAGGTCAGGTGATTCTGCCAGAAGTTCTTTCATTGTTGAGAATAGTTTTTGCTATCCTGGGTTTTTTGTTATTCCAGATAAATTTGGAAATTGCTCTGTCTATGAAGAATTGAGTTGAAATTTTGAGAGGATTGCATTGAATCTGTAGATTGCTTTAGGCAAGATGGCCTTTTTTTCTTTTTTTTTCTTTTTTCTTTTTCTTTTTCTTTTCTTTCTTTTTTTTTTTTTACTACATTAGCCCTGCCAATCCATGAGCATGGGAGATCTTTCCATCTTCTGAGATCTTCTTCAATTTCTTCCTTCAAAGTTCTTGTCATATAGATCTTTCACTTGCTTGGTTAGAGTCACACCAAGGTATTTTATATTATTTGTGGCTATTGTGAAGGGTGTTATTTCCCTAATTCCCTTTTCATTTCTGATTCTGCTGATTTGGATACTGTCTCTGTGCCCTTTGGTTAGTCTGGCTAAGGATTTATCTAACTTGTTGGTTTTTTCAAAGAACCAGCTCCTGGCTTTGTTGATTCTTTGTATAGTTCTTTTTGTTTCTATTTGGTTGATTTCAGGCTTGAGTTTGATTATTTCCTGATGTCTACTTCTCTAGGGCATATTTGCTTCTTTTTGTTCTAGAATCTTCAGCTTTGTTGTTGTTATTGTATGCTCTTTCCAGTTTCTTTTTGGAGGCACTCAGACCTACAAGTTTTCCTCTTAGCACTGCTTTCATTGTATCCCACAAGTTGTGCCTTCATTTTCATTAAATTCTAAAAAGTCTTTAAATTCTTTTTTTATTTCTTCCTTGGCCAAGTTATTGTTGAGTAGTATGTTGTTCAGTTTCCCTGTGAATGTGGGCTTTCTGTTGTTTCTGTTGTTGTTGAAGACCAGTCTTACTTAATCCATGGTGATCTGATAGCGTGCAAGGAATTATTTCAATCTTCTTGTATCTGCTGAGGTCTGTTTTGTGATCTAGTATATAGTAAATTTTGGAGAAGATAGCGTGAGGTTTGTTTTAGGATAAAATGTTCTAAAGACATCTGATAAATCCATTTGGTTCATAACTTCTGTTAGTTTTACTGTTTCTCTGTTTAGTTTGTCTTTCCCTGATCTGTCCATTGATGAGAGTGGGGTGTTGAAATCTCCCACTATTATTGTGTGGGGTACAGAGTATGCTTTGAGCTTTAGTAAAGTTTCTTTTATGAATGTGGTTGTCCTTGTATTTGGAGCATATATGTTCAGAATTGAGAGTTCATTTTGATAGATTTTTCCTTTGGTGAGTATGACGTGTTCTTCCTTATCTTTTTTTGATTACTTTTAGGTTGAAAGTTGATTTTATTCAATATTAGAATGGCTACACCAGCTTGTTTCTTGAGACCATTTGCTTGGAAAATTGTTTTCCAGCCTTTTACTCTGAGGTAGTGTCTGTCTTTGTGCCTGAGGTGAGTTTCCTGTATGGAGCAAGTGTTGGGTCCTGCTTATGTATCCAGTCTGTTGTTTATGTCTTTTTATTGGATAATTGAGTCCATTGATATTAAGAGATATTAAGGAGAAGTGATTGTTGCTTCCTGTTAATTTTGGTATTAGAGAAGGAGTTATGTTTGTGTGGCTCTCTTTGATTTATTAAAAGAAGATTAATTTCTTGCTTTTTCTCACTTGTAGTTTCCCTCCTTTTGTTGGTGTTTTCCATTCATTATCTTTTGAAGGGCTGGATTTGTGGAAAGATATTGTGTAAATTTGTTTTTGTCATGGAATTGTCCACTCATTTTTAACATGTTTATAAAGTACTTCTGGTGGGAAAAACCTTGTGCTCAATGCATGAATACAATGGTGTGAGCAAAATTGACCTAATATATTAATATACTTAATACTAATATATAATATATCTTACATTTAACACTAGTGTATTTAATATATTATAAGAATATATAGAATATAGAATATATTTCTGTTATATAATATATAAGCAATCATATTAGCATATATATAGTCTTTTATGTTGAACTATACATGAGTTTGCACCAAAACCTCCCACCTTAATCCACTCATTCTAGATATCTCCACTTGCTCATCTAAACCTTTGACTCAAGGTGAATCTTGACTACCACCATCTATCTTCCATACTAAATTCTTCAATCACAGTAAGCTTGGATAATGACATCAAATCATTAGCTCACACTTTATTAACCAGAGTACAATGCTTATGTGTAATTCTCTTTGCCTTTAGCCCATTGGTTTCCACTTATTCACAGTATTGCATAATTCATCAATTCTTTTCTCCATTTTCTTTCTGGTGAGGCTGTTTTATATAGTGGAGTTAGACTTCTCATTCCATCCTAGGTGTCTTTCTCCCCTTAAGGAACTCTGGAAATCTACAATGCATTATGAGTTTACCGTGACATCTTTCCAGTCTGCACCAAGTAAACAGATCTCAACATAGCTGTTCATAGCCACCTTGCCTTTTAAACTTGAACATGGCACTGTACCCTAGAGCAATAAGAAAATTTATACATTTTCAATGTGTCCCATCATTTTTTGGGAAGACAGAAATGATTAAGGGCTCCTCCATCTTCCTGTGGAGGGTGATTGCAACTCCACAGGAAGAACAACAGAGCCAACTAACCTAGACCCTTAGACGCTCTCTGAGACCAAAGGCCCCAGCCCATATGTAGCATATCTACAGCTCAGGCTCCATGTGGGTCCCCCAACAACTAGAGCAGGTGGCTGTCCCTAAAGCCATTGCCTATCTGTAGAATCCATTCCCCAAACTGGGCTGCCTTGTCTGGCCTCAGTGGGAAAGGATGCACTTAATCCAGAAGAGACTTGATGTGCCAAGGTGGGGGGATAGCTGGGGAGCACTCTCTTAGTAAAGAAAGAGTTGGGGAGAGACTCTGTGAGGGGTTAACAGGAAAGGGGGAGAAAGAAATGAAGTTGTAATATGCATGAATTAATTAATTGGAAAATACATTTATTTCAATGGTTATTGTTCTCCTTTAAACACTAACATATTTAAGGAAAAGATTCTGTCAGTTTTACTCACACAATAGTATTCAAACATTGAGCACAGGATCTGCCCATGGAAAGTACTTTATAAACATCTGTTAAAATGAGAGGGCAAAGGAATAAATATAAAGTAGAAATCCAAGACCCTTTCTATCTGACATGCAGTCCTTTTTTCTTCAGCTTCACCCTCCTTTTCTGTTTGTAGGCTTTTCCTGAGTCCTGATTTTATGGCTAATAGTGAGTGACCTTTTGGTCATAAATATAACCACTCTCTTAGTAATTGTTCAATACCTTTTAAAGGAAAGGATTGACATATCCTTTCTTGATAATCTTTTTTTTTTTTTTTCATCATCATTGCTAGGGTTTTGTTGTTTGTTTATTTGTTTGCTTGTTTGCTTGTTTTGGCAAAAACTAATTATTGAGCTGGGGAGGAACATGTATTTTGACTCCACAATAAATTTATATAAAAATACAAAACAAACCTTGCATGGTGGCACAGAGACTCATTACTGGTCCGTGTCCTGAGAATGAGTGGCTGTGGTTGTTCAGCCCTAGGTGGGTGAGTGATACCAATTTCACCGAATCAAAGGAACATTGTGGATGAATAGGCAGGAAGAATGTATGAGCCTGAGCATTGGGTTGAGGGCTGTAAAGTTCAGACTCCTGGACATCACAAGGATGATGCCCACATCAATGTATAGCAGTTCTGGATCTCTTTATAAGACCTGCACACATTCAGGCCAATCAAAATCCCATCCTGAACAGGGAGGGAGCCCACCGGGAGCCCACCCCTAACTAAGGAAATACTGTCAGCTGAGGGAGGAAGAGTCAGTTCTCTTTCAGTATTTTCTGGTAGGCTGTCCATGCCCCATCAGATGACCCTGTAGCTATTCGCATTGTTCAACATGCAAATTGGACTCAAGGGAATAATAATAATAATAATAATAATAATAATAAGGCAGGAGAGAGCCAGGTTTGGGGGTCTGAGTAAAATTGAAGAGAAGTAGCAGGAGATGGATTAAATCAAAATACATTGTATGCATATATGAAAATTTCAAAGCATGAATAAATAATACCTAAATTTTAACTAATTAAAGGTTTTAAAGAAATGTTTAGAAATTTTAAAGAAAGCTAAAATTTAAACTTCTAAAATTAGCAACTTCTCAGACATTTGTAAGATTCATAAATGAAAGAACTATTTTATTTTTGCTGAAGTGGTGGTATACCTTAGTAACGTAAAGTTGTTTTATATACATTTTAAAGTATACATAAGTATATATAAGCATATGTATACATATATGTGTATATAAGCATAAATGTATATATTTTAGTAGCTACAACATTTTCCAATACAAAACTTTTGCAGTTGTAGAAGAAAGTGCATTATACATAAGAAAAAAATTTATGTCATGTATTTTAGATTTTCATTTAGTATTTCATTATTCGGTAAGGTTATTTTGTCAAGCAAGACTTCAAAATATTTATTTTAACTGTTTATTTTATAATTAGTTACTATTTTCATATATAATAATATAATATAATATAACAACGTAATATAATATAATATAATATAATATAATATAATATAATATAATATAATATAATATAATATAATATGTGGTTATATAATAGTTCCCAGTACGGTTTAGGAATTTGAAACATTTTTCTTTCATTAAATGTAGAGGAAAGTTTCCTTGTCAAAACTTTGATAAAGTTTTATATATTTATATATGATTTTTAGGAGTTCTAACACTAAAGATTGTTCAGTGCTTATCTACAAAACCATTTAGGGAAAGCAGCTATGCTTATTATATTCTCTATCTACAGCTATTTAAAGAAGTTATCCACTACATTGAATGTAATATGCAGTTACATTGTTCCAAAATGGCCATCATAATAACATGATTTATTGGTTTATAATTTATAAAAAAATCAAGTTGTTGGTTGCTTCTTATTGTACATCATCTTAAGTGAAAACTGACCATTTAGGGAATTTATCTCACAAGATGCACTCACAATTGGTTTTCCAGTAGTCATTGACGCATGTGTTAAGGCATTGCTCTAATTAAAACATAAAGCTAGCCGGGCGGTGGTGGCGCATGCCTTTAATCCCAGCACTTAGGAGGCAGAGGCAGGCGGATTTCTGAGTTCGAGGCCAGCCTGGTCTACAAAGTGAGTTCCAGGACAGCCAGGACTACACAGAGAAACCCTGTCTCAAAAAACCAATAATAATAATAATAATAATAATAATAATATAATAATAATAATAATAATAATAATAAATAAAGCTACATTTCTTCCCAACAAGATGAGAATGTGATTGACATGGGATTTTCTGATAAGGAACAGAATGTAGATTTTCTATTCCTTTAATAAAGAGCCTAAAGCCCCCAGTTTTGACAAAATATATTTAAACATACAGAATAGAGGAGATATAGCACTTTATAAAACTATCCTGGTAAAGTTATTTTAAAATTATTCTTGATTCAATCTTAGCTCTTTCTTAGTGCACTGCATTAAACTATATGATTCTAAGTGCAAAAATAACAGAAATAATTAATAGCAACTTGGCGGGGACTAGAAAAGTATTTTTGGTACAACTCCCAGCCTCTGAGAAAATAAATGAGTTCAATAATGGCTAGGAAATCTTTGCAAGTGAATTGAGTTTCAATTTTGGCTCTCAATCAAATTGAAGATTGACTTCATAGAATAGGTTAGCTAATAGATCATTAAAGCTGATTTTTGATGCCAGACCATTTTGAGATCCTTGGCATATCAGTCAGAAAATATTCAAAGAATTAAATCAATTCCATTCTCATCTACTCGTCACCAGAATAAAATCCATTTTATTCTAGGACTCCTATCTATATATGTAAATTTTCTATTACTTTAATAAAGAGCCTAAAGCCCCCAGGACTTATTCTAGGACTCCTATCTATATGGGTTGATACTGAGCTTTCTGCAACTTACTCAAGTGATAAGTATGTATATTCAACCAGAGTTTCATCATATTAATCCATGTTATTTAGAATAACAGACCTTACAGAGTAAATCTCATTATATATATGGCATTTATTAGAATGATTTACAGGCTACGATCCTGCTAATCCATCAATAGCTGGCTGTGAATGGAAAATCCAAGAATCCCATAATCATCCAGTCCACAAAGCTGGGTGTCTCAGCCAGAATCCTGAGGAAATAGAGTCCAATGCCAGTGAGTGGACTTGCTAGTGAGACAAGGGTAAGCAAGAAAAGAGCAAAAGCATCCTTTTCCCATGCCCTGCAGAATGCATGGACCAGATTAAAGGTGCATTAAAGACATCTGTCTTCCTACATAAACAATAACATTAGAAGTGGATCTTCCCACTTCAAATTAAGTGACTATCTCTCCCAGGTGTGCCTCCATTTTTTAATTTTAGTCAATCCCAGATATAGTCATGGTGACAACTGTGAATAGTCATCAGATGCATTACCTGAGAGACCAGGTCTTGGGTTCAAACTCCATCTTAGGGAACCAGACTTAAGGATGAACTTGACTTACTCACCAACAAATCTGCATCTAGCACCAGTTTCCAGGTTACTCTCCAAGAAACCTGCGCCTCCAGGTTACAAGCCCGCCCCTGGCACTTCACTTCCTAACCACCACCAATCAGGAGGAAAGCAGAAGTTAAGTTTATGGTTCGGCTCCCAGCACCAGCCAATTATTTTAACAAAATTCCATAGTAGCCCCTCAATCAGATGTGTACCAAGCTCAAGCTAGAACCACCACCACCCCACACCCCTGCTTGTTTGCTTACCTCTATAAATGCTTATGTTTAAAGATATGTGAGATGCATTCAGTAAGAAACAAAGAAGTGAGAGACTTAGACTCTTTTCTGTTTTCGGGGACAATGTTGTGAACACTACAGTAGACAATCATATCCCTGCTGCTGGTGAGGTTTGCTCATGACTCTCCTAACCCGACAGGAATAGGTAGGCTTTCTGCCTGTCAAGTGAATATAAAGACATTTCCCAAAAAATTTTCTTCTCACACTGGGACAAGAAAACCGACTATGGAGTATTGACATGGAGACAGGCTTAAGCTGTGCACAGTGGACTTTTTTCTCCAGTTTAAAATGTGGCTTCTACATTTGCATAAAACTGTCTCCAAGTCATATAACACACTGGTCTTCTTGGCTTAAAACATATAATTTATAAAGGTCTGTCCTTGTCATAGAGATGTCAGTTACACTAGAAACAACTGAGAATTTTGTTGTTTTCTCCATTGATCACCACTGCTTCTAGAACATGACAATGTAATTTCTGTTCTTTTTCTGTATCATGAAAAAATCAGGGTAGATAGTCCAGGGCAAAGAAAGCTCTAGATACTCAGAAGAAGGCTAGATGCTTTTGAATTTTAGCATTCCTACAAGCCCTTTGATTTTGTTGTTTGCTTTTTGGTTGTTGTTTTTGTTGGGTGAGAGGTTTTTTTGAAATTAAAATATAATTGCACCATAGTCCACTTTCTCTTTCTCACTCCACTCCTCCTCCTGTTCTTTCAAAATCATGGACTCTTGGCCTCTTTTTCTTTAATCATTGTAATATATATTACATTACATTACATTACATTATATTATATTATATTATATTGTATTGTATTGTATTGTATTGTATTATTATATTATATTATATTATATTATATTATATTTTATTTTATTTTATTTTATTTTATTTTATTTTATTTTATATTATATTAAGCCATGCGTATGTACATAAGATAGATTCCTAAAGATATAGACACCGACTGATCAGTCCATATATTGTTACTTGTATGAATATGATTTCACAGCTGACCACTAGTACTGGATAACCAGTTGAGGCCTCTTCTCTAGGGCAGACTTTCTACTGTCTTAGCATTCCTCAGTTGCCTATAGTTCTTACCCTTAGGTTGAGAGTTCCAAGAGATTTCACCACTACATGTTAGCAGGTATATTGGTATCCTCTTTGTGAATGTCTTTTCTAGGCAGCCATGTTAGTGAAACTTCACAGGTGTCACTTCCCTTAAATGTCCAGGAGATACAATCGCACCACAGACATCCTGTTCCTCTGACTCTTACAATCTTTCCTGGCCTTTGTTCTATATAGAACAACCCAGCCTCACCTGGAAGCCATGGAAGCATTCTAGATCTGCAATTCTCAAGCCTCAGCAGGCGAGCTGCCGAGATGGAGCCAACCACCTGCTGAGTCTGGAGCCAGCAAAGATCTCAGACTTCACCCCAACCCTGGGGAGTGGGGGAATTCTCCAGACTATATATTGGCTAACATTTATTAAAATTGGGGTCTTGAAAGGCAATGTCTCCTTGACCCAATTCTTTTTGCGCCGCTTTCCCCATCCATCCCATAAGTTTCTCTTGCAGAACGAGTCCAGAGTAGCTGCAGATAGCTACAGAACTCAACAGAGAGTGATCTCCCAGCAGTGCTTTCACTTCTGAGCACAGAAGTGAGATCTCCACCTTCCCTCTGGAGGGGACCAGCTAGGAGCACACAGGGCATAAGATCAGTGGAAAAGCTGGCACAGAAGCCTTTCCGCCACCATTTGCACCAGGGAGCCTGGAAACTCCACAGCCTTCTGTGCATAGCCCGCCAGGAGAGAAATATCTCCCAGCAGTGCTTTCACTTTTGAGCTCAGAGGAATAAGGACACAGGCTTACAGGCCCAAAGGAGGAACAAACTCCAGCCAGAGACAACAATACAAACTAGCACCAGAGATAACCAGATGGCAAAACACAAGCACAATAACACTACCAACAGAAACCAAGGCCTCATGGCAACATCAGAACCCAGTTCTCCCACCACAGCAAGTCCTGAATATCCCAACACACCAGAAAAGCAAGAGTTGGATTTAAAATCATATCTCATGATACTGATAGAGGGCTTCAAGAAAGACTTAAATAATTCCCTTAAAGAAATACAGGAGAACATCAGACAACAGGTAAAAGCCCTTAAAGAGGAAACACAAAAATCCCTTAAAGAAGTACAGGAAATCATGGGTCAACAGGCAGAAGCCCTTAAAGAAGAAACACAAAAATCCCTTGAAGAATTACAGGAAAACACAATCAAGTGAAGGAACTGAACAAAACCATCCAGGATCTAAAAATAGAAGTAGAAACAATAAAGAAATCACAAAGTGAGACATCTCTGGATATAGAAAACCTTGGAAAGAATTCAGGAGTCATAGATGCAAACAACAGAATACAAGAGATAGAAGAACCTCAGGTGCTGAAGAGACCATAGAAAACATTGACTCAACAGTCAAAGAAAATGCAAAATGCATAAAGCTGGTAACCCAAAACATCCAAGAACTCCAGGACACAATGAGAAGACCAAACCTAAGGATTATAGGTATAGACAAGAGCAAAGATTTCCAACTTGAAGGGCCAGGGAATATCTTCAAAAAAATTATAGAAGAAAACTTCCCTAACCTAGAGAAAGAGATGCCCATGAAGATTCAAGAAGCCTACAGAAGTCCAAACAGACTGGACCAGAACAGAAACTCCTCCAGGCACATAATAATCAAAACACCAAATTCCCTAAACAAAGAAAGAATATTAAAATCAGTAAAGAAAAAAGGGCAAGTAACTTATAAAGGCAGACCTATCAGAATTACACCAGACTTCTCACCAGAGACGATATAAGCTAGAACATCCTGGGCAGTCCTCATACAGACCCTAAGAGAACATAAATGCCAGCCAAGGCTATTATACCCAGCAAAACTCTCAATCATCATAGATGACAGAGAAACCAAGACATTCCATGATAAAACCAAATTTACACAATATCTGTGCACAAATCCAGCCCTACAAAGGTGATGGAAAATCCCAACACAAAGAGGAAAACTACATCCTAGAAAAAGCAAGAAAGTAATCTTCCAACACACTCAAAAGAAGATACCCACACAAACATAAAAATAACATCAAAAATAACAGGAAGCAACAGTCACTATTCCTTAATATCTCTTAACAACAATGGACTCAACTCCCTAATAAAAAGACTAACAAAATATTTCTCATGTAAATCTTCAATTTTATCAGAAAGTTTTAATTCCCCTTTTAATTAATTTAGTAATGTTTTTATGTCTACCATTTTATCTGCATTATTTTTCATGATAATCTTCAATTTTAATATGTCTTTCTATATATTTCCTCTATTTTAAAAAAAATGTCTTCAATGTAAATCTTTGATTTTATCACAAATGTTTCTAATTCTACCTTCAATTAATTTAGAAAGAGTTTTTTTATCTACCATTTTATATGTAAAATTTCCATGATACTCTTTAATTTTTACATGTTTTTCTATATATTTCTTCAATTTTATCAGAAATATTTTCCACGTAAATCTTCAAGTTTATCAGAAAATGTTTATAATTCCACTTTCAATCAACTTAGGAATACTTTTATGCCTACCATTATCATATCTATATAAAATTCTCTGTGATAGCCGGGCGTGGTGGCGCACGCCTGTAATCCCAGCACTTGGGAGGCAGAGGCAGGCGGATTTCTGAGTTCGAGGCCAGCCTGGTCTACAGAGAGAGTTCCAGGACAGCCAGGACTACACAGAGAAACCCTGTCTAAAAAAAAAAAAAAATTCTCTGTGATAATCTTCAATTCTAACATGTTTTTCTACATTTTTCTACAAGTTTATCAGAAATATTTTCCACATAAATCTTCAATTCTATCATAAAATGTTTCTATTACATATTTCAATTAATTTAGCAATGTTTTACATGTCTACCTCTTTACTCTTTAATTTTCCATGAAAATCATCAATTTTAACGTGTTTATCTGAAATATTTTCCATGTAAACCTTTAATTTTATCATAAAATATTTTTACTTCCCTTTTCAATAAAAAAAATAAGATACCAAGAAAAAAAACCCACTACAAATCAAATGCAGAGAACATGTGATCAGGTAGTATGCAGCCCCAACTTGTCCATGTATAAGCACTTACTTCACGCTTGGATGGTATAAAGGGCCACACAGGTATTAAATGTATGCTGGTTTTATCTGTCAACAGATAAACAGATCTGTGGAGGAATACCTTGGTTATTAATCAGTGTAGAATAACTCATCCTACAATGGGCCACACCACACCCTAGACTGGATTCTGACTATGTAAGAGTGGAAAAGAAAATTTCCAAGTAATCAAGGACCCATGCATTGATTCTCTCTCTGCTCTTGACTGTGACTGTGGTATTTTAAGTTCTTGCCTTGATTTTTTTTTTGTAATAATGTACTGTAACCTGGCATTGTAAAATAAACTAAACCCTTTCCTCTCCCATGTTGTGTTCTTTTTCACAGCAACATAAATGAAAGGAGCTAGATGAGCATTTTTAGTCTGTGGAGCAACAACTATTCTAACTGCATAATTTCTTTCTCTCCAAAGGCCTTTAGGAAAATTCCTAAAAAACAAACTTTGCATTTAATACACTGACTACAGTACTTTTAACATTCTGTGAGGTCATAGAAAATATTAAAGTTTATCACAAGGCTTGGTGTGGGGAAGATAAACATTTGACAGCAAAATGTGTTACTTAATTGAAACTCCTGAGGAAGTTCCTTAGGGTCCAAGCTAACTTTTGGAACTTTCTATGAAAAATCCCTGGAAATTCTTATAGTGGGGCACATTACTCAGGATATTGAAGAGAGCTTTCAGCCCTTCAGAGATCTGAAGTGCTTATCACTGGTACCCTCAGTACAGGGGCCAGAGGCACAAGGGACAGTGTATCTATTACAGATCTGATACCCTTAGTCATGAGATGGCTCAAATTCAAAGTGTCAGAGAAACAGTGTGATGACATGTACAGAAGTGATCTATCCTATCCTGACACCTTTTTAGTGGAGTTCATCTGTTGAAAAACCAAGTGGAAATGCAGATATGAAGCTTTAATTTACAATTGATGAAGCCTTTATACATATACATATACATACATACATATATATACATATATATATATATATATGAGTGTTTTGTCCAGTATATATTATATACCTTGCTGAAGGTACTATATAATTGAAGATCAATAACAAAAACCTTGAAAATGGATTAAAGCATTCTTTCTAGTTAGCTTTCTACTGTTGTGATAAAGACCATAAATACAAACAACCCAAGGAGGAAAAAGGTTGTTGGGCTTACAGGTTATAGATAATTATAGAGAGAAGTCAAATCAGGAACTAGAAGCAGGAACCTAGAGGCAAGAACTGAATGAGAATCTATAGAGGAATGCTGTTACTGGTTTGATCTCCTGGCTTGTTCTAGCCTCTTTCTTATACCACTGAGGCCTACCTGCCCAGGAGTAGTACCATGTCCAGTAGTCTGGGCCCCTGCATATCAATCATTCATTAAGACAGTGTCTTCACAGACTTACCTAAAGGCAATCAGATGAAGGTCTTTTTTCAATTAAGTGGTCTCTAGCTCAGGTCAAGTTGACATTTAAACTTTGATCAAAAACATAATCTGGATTTAATGATGGACATCTGTCAGACTTTATACAGACAAGTTAAAATGTTATACAGATACATCAGAAACTATTAAAAGACCTAGAAAATTATAAAATGTGTTTTGCTCTCTGAATATAGATCCCAGCTGAATATATTATCCAATAGTAATCTGATTGTTTAAGTGGAATATAATTAAAATGCTCATGCATTAAGTGCTTGCCTGTTCTCCTAAAAGATAACATTAGAACTATCACATAGCCTATGAGTGATCTCTATGGTTGGTACTAAGGATTTTTTTTAGTTAAATTGTTTGACATGTATAATTTATTATGATTATCAATCTACCTGTCAGTTATTAAACTATCATGTTTTGGATGAAAAGAATTTTAGTCTCTGAAAAACTTTCTAAACATCTTAATAAAAATAAATGACCTAGCCTCTCTAAAAACTGTTACCGTGTTTACTGAGAGTAGTAAAATAATGTAAGTAGATTATATGGCATGTTATTAGGCACATAAAAGTGATTATAATTGCTATTGTTATAAAAGCATGGATCAAATCAAGGAATTCCCAGTAAACATTTAGGAATATCACAGCTGAGAGGCACTACGTGTAGACAAAACCAAGAATTCAAGGTGAAATCTTCATAATAAAGAAGCAGGATTTTGGATATAATTGTTGGTAGAATGCTCAAAATGCATGATGATCTGGAGAAGGCTGGAAGAGGGAGGATATTAGAGAAAGGGAGGGGAAGGAAGGGGGGAAGGAGAGGAAAGGAGAAGAGTGTCCTGGATGGCCCTGGTGCTGTTTGTATTTTTATGTTAATTCCACTTTCCCAGAAAGGGCTGCCTGGAATGAGGAATGAGTCACTTAGGTGACTTCCTGTGATCTTTCTTCTAATGAATAAAGAAACCAATCACTGGGTGAGGAGGCGAGACTTCTGGGTCAGAGGGAGGAAGAGGCAGGGGAGAGATAAGGACTTTCTCGACAGTGTCTTAGTCAGGGTTTCTATTCCTGAACAAACAGGACCAAGAAACAAGTTGGGAAGGAAAGGGCTCATTCAGCTTATGCTTACATTTGCTGTTCATCACCAAAGAAAGGACTGGAACTCAAGCAAGTCAGGAAGCAAGAGCTGATACAAAGGCCATCAAAGGATGTTACTGGCTTGCTTCCCCTAGCTTGCTCAGCTTGCTCTCTTATAGAACCCAAGACTACCAGTCCAGGGATGGTTCCACCCACAATGGACCCTCCCCCCTTGATCACTAATTGAGAAAATGCTTTACAGCTGGATCTCATGGAGGCATTTCCTCACCTAAAGCTCCTTTCTCTGTGATAACTCCAGCCTGTGTCAAGTTGACACACAAAACCAGCCACTATAACTGACTCTTTGTCCATTTGACATGCAAAAATATCACCATCAAGCCTCAGCCCTTACTTTCTTATTCATCCCTGAGAACTAAATAACCTTAAAAGTCCTACAGTCTTTACATATTCTTACATATTAAAATTTCAATCCCTTTAAAATATCCAATCTCTTTTCAAATTCAAAGTCTTTTTATAATTAAAAGTCTCTCAACTATGGGCTCCACTAAAATACTTGCTTCAAAAGGGAAAAAATATCAGGACACAGTCACAGTCACAATCAAAAGCAAAACCAAACTCCAATCATTCAATGTCTGGGATCTACTCATGATCTTCTGGCCTCTTCCAAGGGCTTGGGTCCCTTTTCCAGCCCTGCCCTTAGTAGCACACACCTTGTCTTCTAGGATCCAGCTGCCTGTACTCCACTGCTGCAGCTGTTCTTGGTGGTTATCTCCATGGTACTAGCATTTCCAAAACAATGTTGTCTTCCATTGTAACTAGGCTTCACCAATAGCCTCTCATAGGCTCTCTTCATGGTGCCAAGCCTCAGATCCTTTGCATGAACCCTTCAATCCTGGGCCATCAATTGCAACTAAGGCTGCACCTTCACCAATGGCCTTCCATGGTCTCTCACAGTGTTGAGCCTCTGCTGCTCTTCATGACTCCTTCATGCCTTCAAAACCACTACCACCTAGATGACTCTACCAAGTCCTGCTGCAGCATAATCTTGGCTATCTCTGGAACACAGGCTTGTTATGCTCTCAAAAAACACTTCCCAGAAGTTTTCACCTCAATGATGCTGGTCTCTTCTTAATCACCACTAATTTCTTAGCTCCAGTTAACCAGCATTAATAGTCCCAGTAATGAAAAGGTTTTGCTTTAGTAGTTCTGGTATCTTGTTAGTCACAGCTGATGCTTCAGCTCCTGCTAACCAAAACCACAGAATCTTCATAATCAAAACAGCAACAGCCCTGATAAGTCTTAAATTTTCCCTCTGAAATTTCACACGCCAGGCCTCCATTTTCTGCACTGATCTCAACATTATCTTCCAAGCTCCTACAGAACATTCCACAGAGCTCTTAACATCCTAATGGCTCTTCTAACTCAAAGTTCCAAAGTCCTTCCACAGTACTCCCCAAAACATGGTCAGGTTGTCACAGGAATACCCCAGTATGCTGAACAAACAGGACCAAGAAACAAGTTAGGGAGGAAAGGGTTTATTCAGTTTACACTTCTATGTTGGTGTTCATCACCAAAGGAAGTCAGGACTGGAACTCATGCAGGTCAGGAAGCAGGAGCTGATACAAAGGCCATGGAAGGATGTTACTTACTGGCTTGCTTCCCCTAGCTTGCTCAGCTTGCTCACTTATAGAACCCAAGACTACCAGTCCAGGGATAGCACTACCCACAATGGGCCCTGCCCCCTTGATCACTAATTAAGACATTGCCTTACAACTGTATCTCATGGAAGCATTTCCTCACCTGAATCACCTTTCTCTGTGATACCTCCAGCTTGTGTCAAGTTGACACACAAATCCAGCCAGTACAGACAGGGACAGCTGGAAGACAAGATGCAGCTACTAGTGACCCACCAGAAGATTTAGATTTAATATGGCTTACAAGATTAGGATTCTAGTTGATACACCCAGCGATTGAGTTACCACTGATTCTGAACTAAGTTTGAGTGGTGTTTTCCTTCATGCAGTGACTCAACTGGATTCCAGAGAGAAAGATACAGAAGCAAAGTATAGGTTTGCAAGAAGTGCACTCCCAAAAGCCATGGGAATTTTGAAGCATGGGGTTGGTGTGGTTACAACCAGCCAGTGGGAGCTTAGCAAGCTAAGTGGAGAGATTTCAGAGCTCTGAGTCAGAGAGTCTACATGAGAGGAGAACAGGCCAGCCATGCCTGCAAGTGCCTGGCTGACCAGACTGCCAGGGCTTGCCTGTTAACATAGAGAGAAATGCATTTTTTTTTATATATTTCCTGAGACAGGTGGTGAAGCAACATATTGGGCAAGAATCCACTAGAAATTTAAGATTATTAGCCAGATAGAGTTTTATTTTCTAAGTGAGAGAAAGGTGGCACTGGGATGAGTCACTTAAGCGCTGGAACATTGAAACAAAGAAAGAAAGCTCTGAGGTCCCCTGCTGTGGGAAGAGACAAGATGGCTGCTTTGAGTCAGAGAGCCAGAGAATGGAAGCTGCCTACATCTTGGGGCAGATATTGATTTAACTGTGAATTTATAAAATTGGAATTATTTAGCTTTTAGGATAGATTTATTTATAGATTTTAGTAGGAATCATATGAGGAATTTTGCCCTCAGTTCGGAACTAGGATAGGGGAAATTAGTCACTGAATCCAAGTAGCGAGAGAAGTGATAGTTGCTTGCTATGAACAGGTGTTAATTGATAGAAGTCTGTGGCTCAAGGAAGAGATCACAACAGATAGATGATATAACAGGATTACTGCTCTAGGCAGAGAGCTTAACAAGGAAAAATGACCTGCTTCCTATAGACAGATATTAGTGAAAGTTTGAATTAATTACTTTAAAGATGCTATAAAGATATATTGCTCTAATAAGTCTTATAGGATACTCATAGTCTGTTTAACATGGGCTCCAAAGGAATTTGGGATTTATATCCTGGTTTAACAAGCTGCTTCCTTATAAGCAGGTATAGATAGAAGTGTGAATCAATTGTTTTATAGATGGTATAATAAGGTCTGCAGGATAACTAACTCATATTCTTTGAACATGGCTCCACACAAATATTGGGTTAATTTCCTAACATGACAAAATAGAAAAAGGTCTAAGAATAGGCACATACAGTATTTTAGTTTGCTTCATTTGTTTTGGATTGTTTTAATTTTCGAAATGGGTGTAATTTTGAGTTTTGTGGTTATATTATTCCTCTGGGAGAGAGGTCAAAAATAAAGGTTTTTCTGGTTACTGTCTCAAGGATATGCTGATTTGGGAGACAAGTTTTATCTGTGTTTTTAGAAAAGGTTATTAGTGTCTATATACCTTCCAGAGTAATATGGATCGAATGTGACAAAGGGAGGTCCCTGAAGAACTAGATTCCAGAGAATCAAACAAAAAAGTTATCTTTATGATACTAAAATTTTGTTTTGAGATTTGTATATTACAGAATATATAGCCTTGGTGAGTCAGTCTCAGACATGCTGGAATGACCAGCTTGAACTCCTGATGTCCTGGACTTTCAGCCAGTTCCAGTCAGGACACAGACATCAGAGACTTAAACAATCGTTGGTATGGTCTTCTTAAGGCCAACCAACTCCCTCATTTTCCCTAGTCCCCCGCCTCACTTCAAAGATATCTCAACATCCATATTGATCTTGAAGAAGTTATAAACAGTCATCATCCCAGTTCCCTTAGCTTTGGTGCTAGAGGTGGTTATTCTAAGGTTGCCTTTTCAGGGAATTTAGAAATGGTCATTATTGGAACAAGAAAGAAAATAGCTAGAAGTGATTGTGTAGCCATAATCTCACTTGGTAGAAATCTTTGCAAAATCAAGGTTTTCATTGGTATACATTTCTTCTATTGACATAAAAAATTTAAAAGTACAAGGCTTAGACACAGTCTGTTATTATAAACTGATCTGAGGTGTTTAAGCCTGTGAGTTAAGGGCCAGATAGCAAATTCTTGGCTCTGAGTTTATTGTTAGGGTGTTTTCAAATAATTTAATTAGAAATAGCTGACAGTAGTTAACAGACAACAGTCCAGGTTAGTTTACATAAATAGATGGTTTTCAAAAAGGTCAGAAATCCATAGAATGTGACATTTAATGTTGTTTATTCTTTTGTTGTTGAGACATATCTGCTCCTAGCAGCTCCCCTTTTGTGAATTCAAAGAAGAAACTGAGCATCTCTACCTCCAGGTGAGGTAGTACATTGTGGCAGACCTGTACCACCCTTGAGAGTACACAAGTTACAGGCTAGGACAGCTTAGCTCTGCCAAGACAGAATAAGCAAATCCTTAATAATTCCTGTTTTTCAAAGTCTGTCAGAATATTCTGGGTAAGAAGGCTGAAGTATATGCTCCAACTTCCTGACATACTGGGGCTGTATAAGTAAGCAGCTGTCTCTACAATTTTTCTCAGTTCTGGAAACTATGTTAGAGTTCCTATATCTTCAGATAGTATTGGTCACTCTTAGTTCTGATGGGGTTGAAAGACCACTTATAGTCTCATAGCCAACCCAGGCTATTTAGCATTGAGAGAATATATTTGAGAAAATAGTCTTCATATAGTATACAATTTAAACCAGGACATAACATATAGATTTATAAGTCTTTTAACTTAGAAGAGATGACAGAGGGTTCTATTTAATTGGCAAAAATGATGGACTATCTTGTACTTTATAAATGACAAAATGGTAATAGTTGTGCTCAACTTATATATGAGATAAAAGAGTCTTTTAAGTGGACAAAAAGGGGGAAGTGTTTTGGATGGCCCTGGTGATGTTTGTAATTTTAAGTTAACTCCACTTTCCCAGGAAGGGCTGCCCGAATGAGGAATGAGTCACAGACTCAGGTGACTTCCTGTGAACCTTCTTCTAATGAATAAAGAAACCAATCTCTGGACCAGTAGGCCAGCTAGGACTCTTTGTCTCTCCTAGCTACTAAAATGTACTCAATGGCAGATCACTAACCTCAGAAAATATTACAGTTCAAATTATAGTTTCTAATGAATATATGAGGCTTTCATATCACTGTGAAGCCAAAGAACAAACCACACAAAAAAAAAAAGAGAAAGAAAAACTGGAAAACAAACCAAAACAAAATAACTAACAAGAAGTCAAGACTTCATATCTTAAGGTGGAGACCATTTGTACACAGTTCCCAACAAACCAAAAATTGAGTTATTTGAAAGAGAAGTTGTAGAATGTGCTTGAGACTAATAGAATGAGGGTTTTTTTTCTGCATAGCCTTATGAATTGGTTTTCTTTAATTCTTTGAGAGACCACTATATCCCAATATCCCACAGCAGTCCTTTAAAAAAATAGCAGTATTGAGTTATTCAATTTGAATTGTCTATCTTCAAGTAAGGCTTTACTGTGTTTTCCAAAATGACAGTTGGTAAACCTGGTAAAGAGAATATTAGTATAAAGAATTGAGTATACTCTAAATTCAAAACACACAATCAATTTCAAATGTACAATGATATTTTGGCAAATTGGGTAAAGTAAAATATAATGTTAAAATTAAGTTTACCCTTTAAAAGTATGGCTTCTGGGCCAGCAAGATTGCCTCATAGATAAAGGCACTTGTACACAAATCTGACACCTAATGTCAATATCTATATCCCACAAGCTGGTAGAAGGGAATCATCTGCCAATAACTGTGCTCTCTAACATTCACATACATTACATAGCATGTACACCAACCCCTCTCGCACACAAAAATGTGCGCACACATTAATTAATCAAAATGTGGCTACTAGTAGAAATACAGGCACAGACTTTCTCTGTCATAGTGATTTACTCTTCATGAAGACCCTGTGAGCACTTCACTGTGCAACTAAGTAAACTGTGGTACAGAGTTATGTCAATATTTGAAGAACACATTGGTAGATGATAATTTGAATCTATACCATCTGACTCTGTAGTCCATACTCACCGTTTTCTTACTCGAGTATACTTTCAATCACAACACAACTTGAGACTAAAGGAGAGAGGTCTGAGAATAGAAATGTTCTGAAAAGAACAGAGAAATCGTGGGGGGGGGAAGAGTGGGGAATAGCATGGGTGGGAGAGGAATTATGGGACATATGGTGGGGGGTACCTGGGAAAGGGGAAAGCCTTTGGAATGTAAACAAAGAATATAGAAAATAAAAAAAAAGTAAAAAAAAAAAGAAAAAAAAAGAAATGTTCTGAAAAAATGCAGGATCACTCAAGAAGTGGCAAATTTTTTCACGTCATCTAATAACTATTTATACTAGTTCTCCTAGACTTTAAAGAGCACTACTCTCTGAAAGGCCTTTTTGACTATTGGGTTCCATATTTAATTTTCTTGAAGCCAAATTCATTCCTATACTCTTGAGTTGCCTGAAGTTTGTGCAGTAAACTTTCATAATTTTGTATCCATACTTGGGTAATACATCCATGTTTGGGTAATATAGCTGCTCTAAAGTCATTTCTATTTCTATAAGCTATTCATCACTTATATTTCTGTAAGACACTGAAATAAACTCACTGGTTCACTAAATCGGACTTTGGTGGTATCTAAATCCGTTATCAGTTCACTAACTACATGGGGTAGGTAGCCAACAGTTTGAATGTATGTGGGTTCAGGTGTTTGGTGAAGACAGAAGAGTGCACAAAATCACCTAGAACTGGACTTACAGGTAATTGTGAGCTACCTTCATTAGTACTATCAACTAAGGGCAGCAAACACTGCTAAACCATACTTCTAGCCCTACAAACCTGTTATTTTAGCACTCTACTTTTATAAAGTGTTAAGTGTATTTATTCTACTTCTTTTCCATTTATCTAAAATATTTTTGAGGACTGCAGCGATGGCTCAGTGGTTAAGTGTTGGAAACAGATGCCCACATTAAGGGTCTGAAGCGCAACCATCTCACAGGTGTTTCTGAGTCATGTATGCAATTGAGTCAGCAACATTCCTTACTCCCTGCTCCAGGAACTGGCTAAACAAGGAACTAGCTAAACAAGGAACTGGCTAAATGGTTACTCACCAGAACCCCATACTGGAACCAGCTAACTGACCTTTACCCAACCTTCCTCATCCTCACATTCCAAGGATGTTTTCACCTGACTGTTCCAGTTTTACCACCCCCCCTTCACCTCCTTACTGCTTAAAACCCCTTGCCCTTGTTACAATAAACAGACCTTAACAACAGTTAAGAGCACTGACTACTCTTCTGACGATCCTGAGTTCAAATCCCAGCAACCACATGGCGGCTCACAACCATCTGCAATGAGATCTGACGCCCTCTTCTGGTGCTGTCTGAAGACAGCTACAGTGTACTTAGACTGTACACTGTATGCAGATATAACAATATATAAATCTTAAAACAAACAATCAAACCATTCTGGGCAGTGGTGGCGCACGCCTCTGATCCCAGCACTTGGGAGGCAGAGGCAGGCAGATTTCATAATTCAAGGCCAGCCTGGTCTACAGAGTGAGTTCCAGGACAGTCAGGGCTTCACATCTCGAAAAACCAAAAAAGTAAGTAAACACATAAATAAATAAAATAAAATTTTTTGAAATCGTTAAGACTTTTTAGAGAACATTTTCAGTACACACCAAAATTGAGTGATAAAGAATTTCCCATTATATACTTTCAGATAGCAGATTTTTATCAAGGTTTCTCTGCAAATGAGGAAATATTTTTTTGTGTTGTCATTCTCTTAATGGTATTTTAATATGGGCAAATGTTTCTTCACAGTCAAATAGCCCACTCCCAAACCCTGTGGTTCCAAAACTATGGCTTCTAGATTCCTTGAGAGCACTTCTTCAGGGCTATATTCCCTGCACTCTAGTCTCTTATATTGTTTAGATTTCACTTTTACCCTTCTTATCTATCTCCCACTTCTAATTCCACAGTTTGTTTTTTTTATAACTGACTCATTTTGTCAGAACACATTGCTTTCCCAAATTATGGCTGTGATGTACATCTCTAATGTTCCAATCAGAATATAAATAACTTTAAGGAGAAGGAATGTCAGGGGAAGCAGTCTTCAGAACATAGGATCCAAGGGATTGTGAGAGAAGCAATTCTTACCAATCTATGGAATAATGAAGGCTAGAGACATATCAAATATGGCTTTAATTTAGATTAATCAGGCACAGCAGGAAGGTCATGGCTCAGATGTCCTTAAATAGATTCTCTTATAGCAGGCTCTAATCCTTTAAAAACTAGGAAAGTCATTTTAATTGTAACTGGAAACATAGCCTTTAGTTGTCTTTTCATAGGTATAAAACTTTATGGATTGGTAACTAACTTTCATAGTCTTGCTTTATATGCTAACATGGAGAGGCTGCATATTCTAGATACTAAGTAAAGATATTTACTTCTCTTTCCATACTTAGCATAGAACTCTCTCTGTAAACATAGCATACCCCTGGAGAAATCTTGATCTGAGGTTTTATACTGAATTGTCTTCCATTTTAATTAATTAATCTTAGGTGATTAGAAACCAGTCACACTGCCTTTTTGTAGTCTGTA
Organism: Apodemus agrarius; assembly: GCA_964023405.1. Taxonomy (NCBI): domain Eukaryota; kingdom Metazoa; phylum Chordata; class Mammalia; order Rodentia; family Muridae; genus Apodemus; species Apodemus agrarius. The sequence goes on along the minus strand of OZ030022.1, from coordinate 59,946,820 downwards.
ATTCATCCCTAGAGCATCAGCAAATCCTGTCAGCTCTCAGCTCACAGATTTCTTAAATCTAATTATTTTTCCAATTCCTGCATTGCTCTTCAAATTAGAAAAAAAGACACCATCCCTTCTATCTGAACAGTAATAGCCCTAAGTAATGGCAGGGCCACAGAGGGAGAAGTCTTTAGGTAAACAGGAACCCAATGCCCTTGAAATGACTAGTGCTTGTTATGTATACAGGGCAGCCAAACTTAGACAGATTTCAAATACGCTTACAAATTACATTAACCAGGTACAACTGAAATGTCATGGTGAATAGAAAGGGGGCTCAGATATTATTAAATAAAACCTCTTATAATAGGCCCTAGTCCTTAAAACTTTGGAAGGGATCAGTTGCCTCCTCACTGATCACTTTGTTCCCACCTTGGTTCTCCAGACTCCACATGTAGTCCAATTGTCCCTTAAAATGTAATAATCAGATAACTCCCTTGTCAAAATTCTTCCAGTGTCTTTGCAAGAGATCCATAACAAAGTACAGTTGTTGTCATGGCAGACAATAACTCTTCTGCCCATTGCCTACGTTTTCACTCTCCATACTCTTCCCAGGGTCTCTCCAGATGCAGTGACCTTCAATGACTAGGCTCGTCAGTCTACGAGGACCTGTATGGTTCATTCCAGTCTATACTAAAATGTCCCCTTTAATCACTTTCCCATGTATCTCATCAAAATTAGTTCTCCTCTAGTTACCATCAAGTCATCTCTGGCATTTTAACTTACTTTGTGCTTTTCACAGGGTTTCCTTTCACTTGTTATGATTTGTTTATGTGTTCAACTGTCTACTCACTTCCCATTCCGATCAAGAAATTATAAACTGAACTTCCTCCTTCCTCAGTGTACCTCCAATAACAAGAAGAATGCTTTATATACCAAGTAGTCAAAATTTGAGTTTCAATGGGGGAAGGAATGCGTTTTCTTATTTAATACATATAACAGTTTAAAAGTATCATTTATTTAATGTTACATTTTACCTTTTCTTTTACCTTAGCCTTTGGGGGTTTTATTTTAAAATATTATTCAAATAAACTGATGGCAGATATGTAAAAAGGAAGTTCCAATGAGATCCCAGTTGCCACGAAATTGAGTATGGTGAAGATCTATCCAGAAACCCTTTATTTCTCTAGACTAATGTTATCAGTGACATGATTTCAAAACATTATACACAAAGAAAAGTTGAAACATCCCCAAACTCATATTAAAGATGAAAGCTATCCCTCTTACCTCTTTTGGCAATGTATGTATCTTTATATTTAGCTCTTTCAGTAATTGAAGCAGTGAGAAATTGCATGTTACAACAAGAGACAAGGTTTTGTACAATTAAACCCTTAGGTCAATACCCTCTGACCAAAGACCACAGGAACACTCCTGTACTTGAACAGAGCTGGGCTTATTGATCTGCTCTGAAGAAGGAATTGATGCATCACACAGACCCATGGGGTTTCTCAGTGAGGACTCAGAATTTTATCTTTTGTTTGTTTAAGCAAGGATTGGAGAATGTCCTGGGGATGTCTAAGTTGACAGAGCATTATTCTAAATGGAAAGCTATCCAGAGAAGTACAGTAATTTTATATAGCTATCTTAGTAAATCATATCTATCATTTGGAATGTATGAAAAAAAAAGGTTAAATATGGTGTGGACAACAACATTGTTGTTAGCTAACACAGGAAAATGTTTGGTCATTTTGTTCAGACAATGCTTATGCTTTGTAATTACTTAGACATAATTATAGAGCAGCCTTGTTTTGTCTTGAATGCCTTGAGGATAGTGTAGCTTGCCTAACAAATGATTTGCTCCTCACCCCTTCAGACTTGAACCCAACTTACTCTTCAACCACTGAAGGGCTCAGCTCAGTGATGACAATGTGAATGTCTGTAATGCCAAATCCGGTACAAGTTTAGGTTTGATCTGTGTCTCCCAGTATCTTCCCAAGATTAAATTAGTTTCTAACGTTTAAAGCTGGGGGATTTTATGTAAGATAAATGTATATTGGCTTGTCTGGAAAAATACATACCCTGCATAATGCTGAACCAAATGTCTGCCTGGCAACACTTAGCTGGGGCTGAGGAAGAACCTGGCATGTAGCTTGCTCCCCTGAGGCATATGGACTTGGCAGAGGTCTCATCTGGAACTTCAGGTTCACACTCTCCCTTCAGTGCTTATTCTGCCACCATTCACAGTTGTTTCAGTGACTTCTGGGAACCCATCCATCACTGCGAGCTCAAGATTCATAACCTGCCCTCAAAATTATTTCAATTTCACAGTGCTATATTGCCTGTATTAGTTTCAAGCAATAAAGACATCAATGTCAGCCCTCTCTGATAATAACCTCTAGCCACCCTCTTTGTTTTCAACTGGGACTACCAGTTACCTTGTATAGACCTTGTATTCTTTTAATCAGTTCTTTCCCACCACACCTCCACCCCTTCAAACACTCTTTCTTCTCATTACTGCTGCCAACCACATTAGACTGGGTGGACCATTCCTTAAAAAATGCATTTGCAAGGCATCTCATAACTGACATGTCTTATCCCAGCAATTTGTCATGTGTTTCCATGCAAAAATAAATAAATGTTGCCAGATAAATCATATAACTGGGGGAAAGTGCATATATTAAGTTTACTTAAAATTCAAATTATAAGCTTAACATAGCAAAAGCCTATATGGTATTTTTTTAGAGCATTCATTTTTCCTATTTCACTTCGAATAATTCTTATCTCTTCCCTCATACACAAGTCTCAGAGAGCTCTCTCACCTCAAATTCTCTAAAAGGTGGTTCTTGGATGGCAAGAAGTTTATTGTTTAGGACAGTAAGAAGTTTATTGTTTATGATGGCAAGAATTATTTTTTACGCTAAGGATACCTAGTGTAGTGGCTGATACACAGTGAGAACCTAGTAAATATTGTGCAGAGTGCATTTCTCTGCCACAAAATCCACTTAATTGCCTGTACATGTACCCTTTCTTGTCTACCTCCTCTCCTATTAAGTGAAAGTAGGCCTGCTCACATCTGTGTATTCTACAACTTTAGTCCTCAACATTATTTTTAAACACTTGATAAGAGTTTAATTGAATTTGAAAAGCAATCTAGGTTATCACAAGATAATATCTTGAACATTTGTCCAAGAGGACTCATGAATAACCCTTACAGAGAATGTTTCATCATGGTGATTATAATCATGGCTAACAATTATTTAGTACCTTCCTTTGCTAAGGACTATTCTGAGGGCCTATTGTGTATCAACCCATTTAATCTTCACAATAGCATGAGATACACACTATGTTTTCATCTCTATTTAATTGAAATAAAGAAAGTGTAGCTTCCCACATACTCACAGCCTAGAGATGGTGAGACAATACTCTTATTCACTATACTCTTCTGTCTCCTTTAGAAAGCAAAAATTAAAGGGGGGACATTAATACAACCAGCCATAGTAATATGTAAGATGGTACTGAGATGGAAAGAGAGAGGGGGAGGGAGGGAGAGAGAGAGAGAGAGAGAGAGAGAGAGAGAGAGAGAGAACAGACAGACAAAAAGACAGAGACAGACAGACAGACAGAAAGAAAGAACATTAATACTTCTGCCTCTAAATTCTGACAAACCCTCATCTCCTTTCCTTTCCTTTCCTTTCCTTTCCTTTCCTTTCCTTTCCTTTCCTTTCCTTTCCTTTCCTTTCCTTTCATCTCCTTTCCTTTCCTTTCCTTTCCTTTCCTTTCCTTTCCTTTCCTTTCATCTCCTTTCCTTTCCTTTCCTTTCCTTTCCTTTCCTTTCCTTTCCTTTCCTTTCCTTTCCTTTCCTTTCCTTTCCTTTCATCTCCTTTCCTTTCCTTTTCCTTTCCTTTCCTTTCCTTTCCTTTCCTTTCCTTTCCTTTCCTTTCCTTTCCTTTCCTTTCCTTTCCTTTCCTTTCCTTTCCTTTTTCCTTTCCTGGTCAAAGATACCGCCATTCTTTACCCAGGCTGCTGTATTAGCGCTCTCACTGTCCTCTGTTCATTCTTCCCAAGGCAACCACTGTTTGAAACATAAACTAGGAAGTCTAATAGTCTCCATATCTCTCAGCATTTGTCTTCTGGCTCTTTATCCCAAGTATCTAGAGCAGTATTTTGAATTGTGATGATACTCAGTATGCACACACTGAATGGGTAAGTGGAATGAAATATTGTATAGAGACTACTTAATATTTCCAAAGCCCAAGAATGTACCATGGTGGCCAACAACTGATTGTCTTTCTAAAATAAGGTAGAATAATTCTTAATATACTTTAAAATCTCAGTAATGTTTCTTAAAACTTAGAATCTGCTTGAGCTAGCTGTGTGTCTCAAAGGGAGCTTATAAATGAAGTGACTTAGTGTGCTTGAACATGGGTCATGCTTTCCCTAGTTACACACCGCTTTCTCATCAGTGGCGGTGCTTTTAATGCACTATAGCCCACCCAGATGAGGACATTTCTCTATGATTGTCTTTGCAAAGCACTGACTGTCATCTCTGTGAAATAGAACCAGAAGTAAGGATTTAGATTCTGAACAAATAACTGTTGTTAATTATAGAAGTTGAAAAGTGATTTATTGTGTGTATAAAATAAGCAATGTTGCTTTTAGTTTACTCATCAGCAACTTGTGAATGCCTGAGCTGTTAATTCCTCTGATTTAAAGGTAAAATAATGAAAAAAGAAATCCAGACTGTTTTTTTTTTATTCTGTGTCCTCCAAATGATACCTCATTCAAGACTATTTTTCAGATAGCTTGGGAAAATAGCAGTGTTTTCTATATAAATAGTGTGTGTGTGTGTGTGTGTGTGTGTGTGTGTGTGTTGTCTTAGCTTCTATTTTAGATGTAAGCTTAATTTCTCATGTCTAAGCAGGACTTAGTCCCTCTTGACATGATTTCCTGTTCTCTACCACACCCTCACGGTTTGGCCAGAGCCAAACACAAACTCAGCTAGATTTAACTTTTCAATGGTGAATATATGCATAGAACTATAGTCCTAGAACTTGGGAGACATTAGAGAATACAGAAAGAGGAATTCTAGGAATACAGGAGAAACAATAAAGAAGAAAGAAAGAAAGAAAGAAAGAAAGAAAGAAAGAAAGGAAAGGAAAGAAAGGAAGGAAGGAAGGAAGGAAGGAAGGAAGGAAGAAAGAAAGAAAGAAAGAAAGAAAGAGAGAAAGAAAGAGAGAGAGAAAGAGAGAAAGAGAGTAATGCACACTTACACAATGCACCATTACTCAGCTATTAAAAACAGAGACATCACGAAATTTGTCAGAAAAATGATGAAACTAGAAAATATTCTGTGTAAGGTAACCCAGACCCAGACAGTCAAATACAGTATGTACTCACTTTTAAGCGGATATTGGCTATAAGCTACCGAATAACCATGTGTACAATCTGTAGACCCAAAGAAACTAAGTAACAAGTAGCTCCCAAGGGAGAATATTTGGATCTCCCTGAAAAGGAAAAATAAGATAAACATCTAGTGTGGACAGTGGTATCTGCTACGGGGCTCAATGTGGATGCTTGGGTACCTCTCTATTCTACCTGACCACCCCAAGCAAAACATACCTATTCATGGTAGCTTTTTGTAATCTACTATTTTGTGAAGGCATTAATATTGGACCTATTCTTTGAAGCCAATACTCAAATAATAGTTTGACTAACTCTTTCAATGCAAGAAAACCTACAGGTTTTCAACAAGAGTTCGTGGCAGCCTTTTGTTTAATTCCTCTCAAATTTATTCACAGAAAGATTTATAGTTTATAGGAAACAGGGCCAATCTCTGAATGCTGCTTAGAGTGAACTCAGCATACAGGTAAAATCTATACCATGAAATTATCATCTTGGTGTAAATAGGGCTATATTCTGGTATAGACTTCAGTATGTGAGATAATATCTTTTGACTTTTTTATATTATAATATAGCATTTCTCCTTCCCTTCATCCCTCCAATCTTTCCCATCTACTCTCTCAAACTATCCTTCAACTAATGAAAGAATAAGTTAATTTTAAATATACAAGAATTTGCTCTGCATATTAAGTACATAAAAGTATTAAATGGCTAAGACTTTAAGGGCTAAAGGGAGATTTTTTTTTTCAAAAGGTATATTGATGGTCTGGGAAGATGGCTCAGTGTGTAAGAGCAAACCTTCAAGTGTGAGGACGAGTTTAGATCACCAACACCCATGTAAAATCTGTCCATGGCTATGTGTGGCTGTAACACCAACACTGTACATGCACAAACACAATTACTTCAGTTTATTAATCATCCAGCCAAATAGGATCTACAGGCTTCAGATGAAGGGAGGGACTTATCTCAAAATGTAAAGCAGGGAGTGAGAAACGAGGGTATGTGATTGATGTCTTTCTCTTCCTTGCATGTGTCTTTATGGGTCTGTCAACCCTTTTCACATACACACATGTGTATCACACAGACCCAAACACAAACCCAAAAATAATAAACATGGGAATAAAAATGTGCATAAAAATGGGTGAAAAACATCACATTGTAAGTAAACTCCTTTGTATGCTTAGAACATTAACTTTAAAAGGAAAAATTAAACCCCAAGCCTCAAACAAATGTCCTGTAACACCTCACCTTCTCTTGTACATGGAGGGTCAATGAGTGCTAACAAAAATCCCTCATACCCACTAGAGTTCATGCACAGTTTTTAATGTTTCCTGCTATTTCTCCTTTCATGCTATCTCCTACAGTTCTAATTAAATGTAAACAAGATCATCACTACCCGATGAGTCTACCTACAGAATAATTCTATGCTGCCTCTGCTGATAAAATTAGAATCAGTAGGTACAAAAGAATAGAAACTATAGACTGGGATTGTCTTTAAACAGTCTTATAGCAGCCACTGCTCAATGGTCCAACAAGCAATCTCCACTGTTTTTTCCATTAGTTTCTGAAAGAGACAGGTTAAACTTCACTGATATGACTGTAGAGATGTCAATGCTTTGATAAATTCCAGGCTGCTGAAAGACTTTTAGTACGAGGACCCTAAAAAATCTATGGCAGTCCTTGCCTTGACATATTTCAAAAGTATTAATTATTTTGAATAATGTCCCTTAACTAGAGAATTTTCTTTTTTCTTCCTATTTAGGTTGAGTTGTATGTTATTTGACATATAACATTTATTACCAATTGCTATTATTATATAAGAAATAGATATTCTTTCTCATTAATCACTATTAAAATGTACATATTTATACCAGCATAAACTTTCTTTTAGTCACTGGATATTTATTATCTTGTAACTATAGTAAATTTTTTGTTGTTCAGATTGTTCTCTTTGGCTATTGAGAAACATCAGATTGGTTCAATGCTTTTACAGTGTATCATTCTCCTATTGGTTTGTTTGCTTGTTTATTTCAGAGTAGTGAGGTCAAATGATAAAGCAACATTCTATCATACTACTGAAATGTGCTCCCATTTACCATACCTGTCTGTAATGTTTCAAATGATTTTTTACTTTTTGGTACCAGAAGGTACCATACTCATCTTGTAGATTACATGTTCTAATGCAGAATTAAGCACCTCTTCTAGGTGCCCAGGTCCCCCTTGATCTATGTGCATTATTCTTTATCCACTCTATGGGTTACAATATGCTTCTTTAGATACTCAAAGTACTTTGGAAAAATGTAAAGAACTTGGAACAACATGCTTAATAGATGTGATTGAATATAAAAGCTATAGTACTGTATTATGCTTTTTCATTTTCTTTTTCTGTTTAGAGAAAATAGATGTTTTTCTCACATAATACATTGTGATTACAGGTTCCATGCCCTCTATTCTCGGTTCTTCCCCACCTCCCTTTCCATTCAAACACACCCCTTTCTGTCTTTTATTAGAAAACAAACAGACTTCAACAGAACAATAATAAAATAGAATAAACATAACAAAATGAAAAGACTAACATATTTGAACAGGACAAAACAAATAGAAGAAAAAGAGCTCAAGAAAAGAAAAAAGAAACAGATATACATGCAGAGATCCACTTGTTCACACACTCTGGAATCCCATAAGAACATTAAACTGGAAGTCATAATATATACTCAAAGTACCTATAGGAGAGAGAGAGAGAGAGAGAGAGAGAGAGAGAGAGAGAGAGAGAGAGAGAATATGTAAACAATAGGTAAAATTTTTAAGGAATGGAAAAAGTCCTGACAGGACATTATAAAACAAAGACCATCCAAAGATGCTGTTTTGTCTGTTCTCTGTTGATCACCTATTGATGGACATGCAGTCTATCCTTAAGAGAGGTTTGTTCTCTTCCAGAAGATAGAAACAGAAGGAACACTACCCAATTCATTCTATGAAGCCACAGTTGCGCTGTGCGCTCTGCCTTGGAGATGGAATGGTTTCTGTCTAATCAGGAACTTGTCACGGTTTCCCTTCATAGAGGACTTCATAAGAGAATTTTTTTCTACTTATATCATGTTTAATGTTCCAAATAGATTATAAAAACTGCAGAAAAGAGTAGTTTGTTTCCCCAATGGTACTCCTTTGAAAAAAACTAGATTTTCATTTGAAAGTGATTGTCAGTTGTAGGTACCTTCTGGATTAGGGATGGGAGCATGTGTCTTCTTCTTTCAGCTCTATCACATCTGGGGCAGCCCTGTGCAGTTCTTGTGCATACTGACTGCCTCTCTGTGCACTCATTTATGCTTGGATCATTTCAATGTAGAGGGTCTTGTTTCATTGGCCACCTCCAAACACTTTGACTCTTAGACTCTTTCTGTCTCCTTTTCTACAAGGTTCCCTGATCCCCAAAGGAAGGGATTGTTTGCAGACAACCCATTTCTATGGGTTCATTTTCTATGTGTTCTGCTAGTTTCCTGAGATTCCTGGATCTGTACTTTAAGCCTTATTCACCAGATTTATAAAGGTTGTAGCTGAGATTTTATTCTCATTTTATTGAACCTTCTTCAGGGACCTCAGTTATACTCATATTGAATTTCCTATGTGTTCAAATAGTTTTTGTTGTTGTTGTTGTTGTTGTTGTTGTTGTTGTTGTTTTGGCTCTCTTAATTTATCTAGAAAACATGAAGTGCTGCTATGTGCTATAGCATAGATAAGCCTTGAAAACATTTGATAATTAAAAAAAATCAATGGATCCATTTACCTGAAATGCTTTTGGGGGTCACTAGAAGATGACAGTTGGAACGTTGTATGACTGTGTATTAGTCCAAGTGTCCCTGCGGGAAGATGAGCCAGAATGGAATAAGATAGTGGTGACTGCACAATGCTATGATTTGAGTATTGCTTCTCAGAATTTATTTTGTCCATCTTTTTCCTCAAAATAATATGTTAATGGTATTGAGAGGTAGTACCTCTAAGTAGTGGTTAGTGCATCCATAGTCTATTCATAGGAGCTCCTAGGCAATAGTTGTTTTATGATGTGAGGTCTGTCTGGAGCTATAAAATCTACTGTACCTGATCATATGTACATCCTGACAAAGATGTGCAGGAACCACGATGTGGTTTCCCAATCTCCAGAGCTGTGGGCTAGGTAAATTTCTATTCCTTTTAATGATTAGTATGTGATATTGCTATGTAGCAACAAAAGGCAGACTAACACATAGAACCTTTTGAGTACTTAAAAACCACTGAACCTTTAAAATGGCAGAACACATACTATGTGACTTATGTATCTGTTTTAGAAAAGGTAAGGCACTGTATAAAGGAAAATATTACCACCAAGAAGATTGAGAATAAATATTCACAGAAATTGGAAAAAATAGGAGATAATGGTGTCATAGAAAGTAAGACAGAAGAGATATTTGTGGCATACTGTGCAGAATCATGGAGAATGGAGGCTGAAAACTAGTGACTGGCTTGCAGACTAGGATATAATTGACATCTTAGTAAGAGATTGTTCAGCGTGTTATTAAGAGAAACCAGGAATCTGTGTAGGCAGAGATTAAAGAAAAGTAAGAAAGCAATTATTATTTACTTCTCTGAGAAGTTTTCTTGGGTAAGAAAGATCAGACAGGGAGAACATAAATAGGGTATTAGGTTTCACTAAAAAACTAATTTTGTTGGCCTTAATTGCTTTTGTGTACTATCTAACCAATAAATCTACAAATAAAATGACAATGACTATAATTAAGATAACTTAGACTTCTTAAAAAGAATATGTAATTTTCCCCTGGCATCATACAATCCCTTATCTATCATTACTTAGTATCAATTTGAAATACATAGTGCTTTCCTTATAAATAATGGGCTTTAACAATAGTTCCTATTTTATATTTGATTTCCTACTGGCATTTTATATTGCTTTGTATTACCTCAATTATTTTAGTATCAAGCCAATTCAATGTAAATCACTTAAGTGTGGATAATTAGATAGTGCATCACATAAAGAAAATAGGTACTTTCTCGTTTTCTGTCCTTTTAAGGTGCATAATCATTGTTACCAATTCATAAAGATAAGAAAAGAAGCAATTTCTAAGAAAGTGCCCATGTGATATAGCCACTGATTACTTAATGCTTAAATTTGACTTACCCTGTTCAATAAGACACTTTCATTTATTTTGTTATAGATTTTAAAATCTAGTCTTTTATTTTTCAATAAAAACTTTAATATTCTTATGAATTCTAACATTTGTTAAATAAAATAGCCTTAATAATTTTGGCAGGCACCTCTTATGTCTCAAATGCACATAAGGAGAGCAAGACAAAAATATTAGTGTATATTCCCATACATTTAACTCATTCAAAGAGAAAGTTATGTTTAATTCTTTCAGATACTCATTTGTTTTTTTATTGATAAACATAAAAACCTGACACATTGAGACAGATATAAACAAGAATCCAAGACAAAGGCAAACAGTACTTCAAGGTCTTTACCTGTAAATTTATATATCTATATGTGTATATACTGCATATATTTTACATATACATATATATATACATTTTTGTATTATATAATACATATATGTATTATATATAATGCATATATGTATGTATATATATATACATATATATATATATATGTGTGTGTATATAAAAGAATGAATTCCCTTCTCTCAGAAACACTATTTCTCCAGAATTCACAGAAGTGGTCCCAACTGAGTAAAGAAGTACCCAGGCTCTGTTACAGCAAAAAACAAACAAACACCGCAAACTGTAATATTCACTACATCTAAGTATTTATGTTGATTTCTTCTATACTTCTATGTTTGCTTTATTTAAAACTTCTATTCACCTTCTTGTCTGGGCCAGTGCCCTAAGTTGACCTTGGGCACGAACTCCACAGCCAGTCCCACAGCAACCCGAGGAAGCGCTGCTCCACTCCAAGGCACTATAACACACTCAGGATCATAGGATCAGAGGTGAGGAAGACACGTCTTCCCCAACAATGGGAGTAATTAGGACTGGCAGGATAGGGGACCCAGGAACCTGGCCTGACCAGGGGTTCCTTCCAGTCTCAGCAGGTACCCTGAACTAGGGCACAAACTCTGCAGCCAATCCCACAACACTCAGAGGAGGTTCCACCTCCAGGAACTCTAAAAAGTCCAGGATCAAAGGATCACAAGATCCCAGGAGTTTGGTCATACCAGGATCTCAGGGTCCCAGAGGCAGCTTGACTCCTGGGAGTTCTGACACATCCAGGATCTCAGGATCCCAGGATCCCAGAATCACAGGATCACAGAGACATCTGGACTCTGAGGAGTTCTGACACAACCAGGATCACAGGAAGGACAGGTTCCAACCACATATAGCAAGGGAAGGTAGCACTAGAGATAATCAGATGGGAGGAAGCAAGCCCAAGAATATAAGCAACAGAAACAAAAGTAACTTGGCATCATCAGAACCTAATTCTCTCACCAAAGCAAGTCCTGGATACATCATCACACCAGAAAAGCAAGATTCAGATCTAAAATCATGTCTCATGATGCTGATAGAGGACTTTAAAGTGGACATAAATAAATAATCAAGAAATACAGGAGAACACAGGTAAACAGGTTGAAGCCCTTAAAGAGGAACACAAAAATCCCTTAAAGAATTACAGAAAACATAATCAAACAGGCAAAGGAAAAGAACAAAACCATCCAAGGTTTAAAAATGGAAATAAAAACAATAAAGAAATCACAAAGGGAAACAACCCTGGAATTAGAAAACCTAGGAAAGAGATCATGAGTCATAGATACAAGGATCACAACAGAATACAAGAGATAGAAGAGAGAATATCAGGTGCAGAAATACCATAGAAAGCATAGGCACAACAGTCAAAGAAAATGCAAAATGCAAAATGCAAAATGCTCCTAACCCAAAACACCCAGGAAATCCAGGACACTATGAAAAGGCCAAACCTAATGATTACAGGTATAGAAGAGAGTGAAGATTTCCAAATTAAAGGGCCAGTAATATATTCAACAAAATTATAGATGATAACTTCCCTAACCTAAAGAAAGTGATGCCCATGAACATTCAAAATGCCTACAGAACTCCAAATAGACTGAACCAGAAAAGAATTCCTCCTGTCACATAATAGTCAAAACACCAAATGCAGTAAACAAAGAATATTAAAAGCAGTAAGGGGAAAAGGTCAAGTAACATGTAAAAGCAGACCTATCAGAATTATACCACACTTCTCAACAGAGACTATGAAAGCTAGAAGATCCTGGGCAGGTGTCATACAGACCCTAAGAGACCACAAATGCCAGCCCAGACTACTATACCCAGGAAGAACTCTTAATTACCATAGATGGAGAAACCAAGATATTTCATGACAAAACCAAATTTACACAATATCTTTCCACAAATCCAGTAGTACAAAGTATAGTAGATAGAAAACACAAGATAAGGAGGGAAACAACAATAAAAAGAAAGAAAATAATCTTTCAACAAACCCAAAAGAAGTTAGCCACACAAACATAATTCCACCTCTAACAACAAAAATAACAGGAAGTAATCGCTTTTCCTTAATATTTAACATCAATGGACTCAATTCCCCAATAAAAAGACATAGACTAACAGACTGGATAGGTAAACAGGACCCAGAATTTTCCTGCATACAGGAAACCCACCTCAGTGACAAAGACAGACGCTATTGGAAAATAATTTTCCAAGCAAATAGTCCAAAGAAACAAGCTGGAGTAGCCATTCTAATATTGAATAAAATCAACTTTCAACCAAAAGTTATCAGAAAACATAAATAAGGACACTTCATACTTGTCAATGGAAAAATCTACCAAAATGAACTCTCAACTCTGGACATATATGCTCTCAATGCAACGTTACCCATTTTCATAAAAGAAACATTACTAAATCTTAAAGCACACATAGTACCCCACACAATAATAGTGGGAGACTTCAACACCCCATTCTCAGCAATGGACAGATCATGGAAACAGATAATAAACAGAGACATAGTAAAAGTAAAAGAAGTTATGAACCAAATGGATCTAACAGGAATTTATAGAACATTTCATCCTAAAGCAAAAGAATATACCTTCTTCTCAGCACCTCATGACACCTTCTCCAACATTGACCATATAATTGGACACAAAATAGGCCTCAAGAGAAGCAAGAAGATTGAAATAATCACACACACCCTATCAAATCACCACCAACTAAGGCTGGTCTTAAATACCAACAAAAAGAACAGAAGGCACACATATACATGGAAGCTGAACAATGCTCTACTCAATGATAACTTGGTCAAGGAAAAAATAAAGAAAGAAATTAAAGACTTTTCAGAATTTAATGAAAATGAAGACTCATCATACCAAAATTTATGAGACACAATGAAAGCAGTGATAAGAGGAAAACTCATAACCCTAAGTGCCTCCAAAAAGGAAACTAGAGAGAGCTTACACCAGTAGCTTGACAGCACATCTGAAAGCTCTATAACAGAAAGAAGCAAATACACCCGAGAGGAGTAGATGACATGAAATAATCAAACTCAGAGCTGAAATCAACCAAATAGAAACAAAAAGAACAAAGAATCAACAAAACCAGGATCTGGTTGAGAAAACCAACAAGATAGATATATCCTTAGCCAGACTAACCAGAGGGCACAGAGACAGAACCCAAATTAACAAAATCGGAAATGAAAAGGGAGATATAACAACAGAAATTGAGGAAATTAAAAAAAATATATATCAGATCCTGCTACAAAAGCCTATACTCAACAAAATTGGAAAATCTGGATGAAATGGACAGTTTTCTAGACAGATACCAGGTGCCAAAGTTAAAACCAGATCAGATAAACCATCTAAAACAGTCCCATAACCCCTAAAGAATTAGAAGCAGTCATTACTAGTCTAACAACCAAAAAAAGCCCAGGACCAGATGGGTTTAGTGGAATATTCTATAAGATCTTCAAAGAAGACCTACTACTAATACTCTTCAAACTATTTCACCAAATAGAAATGGAAGAAACACTAACCAACTCATTCTATAAAGCCACAATTACACTTATACCTAAACCACACAAAGAACAAAGAAAGAGAACTTCAGACCAATTTCCCTTATGAACATTGATGCAAAAATCCTCAATAAAATTCTTGACAACTAAATCAAAGAACACACAAAACCATCATTCACCATGATCAAGTAGGCTTCATTCCAGGGATGCAGGGATGGTTCAATAGATGGAAATCCATCAACATAATCCGCTACACAAACAAACTCAAAGAAAAAAACCACATGGTGATTTCATTATATGCTGAAAAAGCATTTGACAAAATTCAGCATCCCTTCATGTTAAAAGTCTTAGAAAAATCAGGAATTCAAGGTCCATACCTAAACATAGTAAAAACAATATACAGCAATCCAGTAGCCAACATCAAACTAAGTGGAGAGAAACTGGAAGCAATCCCACTAAAATCATAGATTAGACAAGGCTGCCTATTCTCTCCCTATTTATTCAATATAGTACTTGAAATTCTAGCTAGAGCAATTAGACAACAAAAGGAGGTAAAAGGGATACAAGTTGGAAAGGAAGAAGTCAAAATATTTCTATTTGAAGATATGATCATATACTTAAGTGACCCCAAAAATTCCACCAGAGAACTCCTAAACCTGATAACTTCAGCAAAGTGGCTTGATACAAAATTAACTCATCAGTAGCCTTCCTCTACTCAAAGGATAAACGGGCTGAGAAAGAAATTAAAGAAATGACGCCCTGCACAGTAGTCACATATAATATTACATACCTTGGTGTGACTCTAACCAAGAACGTGAAAGATCTCTATGACAAGAACTTCAAGTCTCTGAAGAAAGAATCAAAGACAATCTCAGTAGATGGAAAGTTCTTCCATGCTCCTGGATTGGCAGGATTAATATAGTAAAAATGGCCCCCATCAGAATTCCAGATCAATTCTTCATAGAGTTAGAAAGAGCAATTTGGAAATCCATTTGGAATAACCAAAAAACTCAGGATAGTGAAAACCATTCTCAACAATAAAAGAACTTCTGGGGGAATCACCATCCCTGACATCAAGCTGTATTTCAGAGCAATCGTGATAAAAACTGTATGGAATTGTTACAGAGACAAGCAGGAAGATCAATGGAATAGAATCAAAGACCCAGAAATGAAACCACACACCTATGATCACTTGATATTTGACAAAGGAGATAAAACCATCCAGTGGAAAAAACCATTTTGTGTATGTGTGTGTATGTTTTGGTATTTTGTTTGTTTTTAAAATTTATTTAATTTTTTTACACTCCATATTTTATCCCCCCCATCCAACCTCCAACTGTTCCACATTCCATAGTTCCTCCCCACACCCTGTCTCCATGTGGATATCTCCACTCCCCACCCCACCTGACCTCTATACTCCCTGGGGCCTCCATTCTCTTGAGGGTTAGGTACATCATCTCTTAATGAACACAGACCCAGCATTCCTCTACAGTATGTGTGTTGGGGCCCTTATATCAGCTGGTGTATGTTGCCTGTTTGGTGGTCTAGTGTTTGAGAGATCTCCCAGATTAATTGAGACTGCTGGTCCTCCTACAGGGTCAGCCCTCTCGTCAACTTATTTCAGCCTTCCCTAATACAACAACAGATGTCAGCTGCTTCCATATCTATATCTGACTTTCAGCTGCTTATTGGTTTTTCCAGAGTGAAATCATGCTAGGTCCCTTTTTGTGAGCACTCCATAGCCTCAATAATAGTGTCAGGCCTTGGGACATCCCCTTGAGCTGGTTCCCACTTTGGGCCTGTAACTGAACCTTCTTTTCCTCAGGATCCTCTCCATTCCCATCTCTGTAATTCTTTCAGACAGGAACACTTATAGATGAGAGTTGAATGGCCCTTCTCTCCCTCATTTGATGCCATATCTTCCTGCTGGAGGTGGGCTCTACAATTGCCCTCTCCCTACTGTCTGGCATTTCATCTAAGGTCCCTCCCTTTGAGTCCTGAGAGTCTTTCTCCTCCCATGTCTAGTGCATTCTGGAGGGTCCCCCTCAACCTCCTATCCCTGAAACCTGCTGATTTACATTCTTTCTGCTGGCCCTCAGGGTTTCAGTCCTTTTCCCCTCATCAATACCAAATCAGGTTCCCCTTTGACTTCCCCTCCCCCATTCACTTTCTCTCCCATATCCCTTCCTCCCTCCCCACTTGTGATTGCTTTCTTCTCCCTCCCAAGTGG
Source organism: Apodemus agrarius (assembly GCA_964023405.1). Classification (NCBI taxonomy): domain Eukaryota; kingdom Metazoa; phylum Chordata; class Mammalia; order Rodentia; family Muridae; genus Apodemus; species Apodemus agrarius. The sequence continues at coordinate 59,930,171 of OZ030022.1, read as the reverse complement.
GACTGTGGCATCCTCACTTGGGCCCTTCAGCTTGCTGACCTTTTTGAGTTCTGTGGACTGTATCTTGAGTACTTTGTACTCTTTTTTGGTTAATATCCACTTATTAGTGAGTACATACCATGCATGTCCTTTTGGGTCTGAGTTACCACGATCAGGATGATATTTTCTAGTTCTATCCATTTGCCTGCAAAACGCAGGATGTCCTCATTCTTAATAGCTGAGTAGTATTCCATTGTGTAAATGAACCGCATTTTCCGTATCCATTCCTCTGTAGTGGGACATATAGGCTGTTTCCAGCTTCTGGCTAGCAGAAATAGGTCTGATATGAACATAGTGGAATATGTGCCCCTGTAACATGGTGGGGCATCCTTTGGGTATATTCCCAAGAGTGGTATAGCTGGGTCTTCAGGTAGATCTATTTCCAATTTTCTGAGGAACATCCATGATTTACAGAGTGGTTGTTCCAGTTTGTAATCCCACCAACAATGGAGAAGTGTTCCTTTTTCCCCACATCCTCTCCAGCATCTGATGTCCCTGAGTTTTTCATCTTAGCCATTCTGACTGGTGTAAGGTGGAATCTCAGTGTTGTTTTGATTTGCATTTCCCAAATAACTAAGGATGCTGACCATTTCTTTAGATGCTTTAAGGCCATTTGAATTTCCTCAGTTGAGAATTTCCTGTTTAAATCTGTACCCCATTTTTAATAGGGTTATTTGACTCTCTGGAGACTAACTTCTTGAGTTCTTTGTATATACTGGATATTAGCTCTCTATCAGATGTAGGGTTAGTAAAGATCTTTTCCCAATTTGTTGGTTGCTGTTTTGTCCTATTGACTGTATCCTTTGCCTTACAGAAGCTTTTCAGCTTTATGAGGTCCCATTTGTTGATTCTTGTTCTTAGAGCATAAGCCATTGGTGTTCTGTACAGTAACTTTTCCCCTGTGCCCACGTATTCAAGATTCGTCCCCACATTCTCCTCTATAAGCTTCAGTGTGTCTGGTTTTATGTGTAGATCCTTGATCCACTTTGACTTGAGCTTTGTACAAGGAGATAAGAATGGGTCGGTTTGCATTTTTCTTCATGGAGATCTCCAGTTGATCCAACACTATTTGTTAAAAATGCTGTCTTTTTTCCACTGGATGTTTTTGGTATCTTTGTCAAATATCAAGTGATCCTATGTGTGTGGATTCTTTTCTGTGTCTTCAATTCTATTGCACTGATCTTCCTGCCTGTCTGCATACCAATAACCAAACAGTTTTTTAATCACGATTGCTCTGTAGTAGAGCTTGAGGTCAGGGATGGTGATTCCCCCAGAAGATCTTTTGTTGTGGAGAATAGTTTTTGCTATCCTTGGTTTTTTGTTATTCCAGATGAATTTGAGAATTTCTCTTTCTAGATCTATGAAGAATTGATTTAGGATTTTGATGGAGATTGCATTGAATCTGTAGATTGCTTTCAGCAAGATGGACATTTTTACTATATTGATCCTGCCAATCCATGAACATGGTAGATCTTTCCACCTTCTGAGACTTTCTTCAATTTCTTTCTTCAGAGGCTTAAAGTTCTTGTCATATAGATCTTTCACTTGCTTCATCAGGGTCACACCTAGGTATGACATTTTATTTGGAACTATTGTGAAGGGTGTCGTTTCCCTAATTTCTTTGTCCTCTTGTTTATCCTTTGAGTAGAGGAAGGCTACTGATTTGTTTGAGTTAATTTTATATCCAGCCACTTTGCTGAAGTTGTTTATCAATGTTAGTTCTCTGGTGGAAGTCTTTGGGTACCTTAAGTATACTATCATATCATCTGCAAATAGTAATATTTTGACTTCTTCCTTTCCAATTTTTATACATTTGACCTCCTTTTACTGCCTGATTGCTCTGGCTAGGACCTCAAGTACTATATTAAATAGATAGGGATAGAGTGGGCAGCCTTGTCTGGTCACAGATTTTAGTGGGATTGCTTGGGTAGCCAACATCTGATGTTGGCTACCCGTTTGCAGTATATTCCATTCACTATGTTTAGGTATGGGTTCCTGATCTCTCCAAGACTTTGAATAGGAAGGGATGCAGGATTTTGTCAAAAACCTTTTCAGCATCTAATGAAATAACCATGTGGGTTTTTTCCTTTAGTTTGTTTATGTAGTTGATTACATTGACAGATTTCCGTATATTAAACTATCCCTGCATCCCTGGGATGAAGCCTACCTGATCGTGGTGAATTATAGTTTTGATGCATTCTTGGATTCGGTTGGCTTTTGTTCAGTATTTTTGCATCAATGTTAATGAGGGAGATTGGTCTGAAGTTCTCCTTCCTTATTTGGTCTTTGTTTGGTTTAGGAATAAGCATTATTGTGGTTTCATAGAATGGGTTGGGTAGTGTTCCTTGAATTTCTATTTTGTGGAAAAGTTTGAAGAGCATTGGTATTAACTCTTCTTTGAAGATCTGATAGAATTCCCTGATAAACCCATCTGGTCCTGGGCGCTTTTTTTTTTTTAATGGGAGACTATTAATGACTGCTTCTATTTCCTCAAGCCTTATGGGACTATTTAGATGGTTTATCTGATCCTGTTTTAGCATTGGCACCTGGTATGTATGTAGAAAGTTGTCCATTTCATCCAGGTTTTCAAACCTTGTTGAGTATAAACTCTTGTACTACGATCTGATGATTTTTTTAATTTCCACAGTTTCTGTTGTTACATCTCCCCCCCCCCCCCCGCACCACCACCACCACTTTTTTTTCTTTTTATAATTGAGTAACAAATCTTCCTGTGGCAGCTAGAGCACTTCTTTTTTTTATTTTTATTTTTATTTTCTATATTTTTTGTTTACATTCCAAAGGCTTTCCCCTTTCCCAGTTCCCCCCTCACAATATGTCCCATAAGTCCTCTCCCCCCATTCCCCAATCACCCCCCACCACCACCATTTATCGGTTCTGGTACTCTCCTACAAACTGGATCCAGGCTTTTCTAGACCAGGGCCCTCTCCTTCCTTCTTCTTGGGAATCTTTTGATTTGCTAACTGTGCCTTGAGTATTCAGAGCTTCTGAGCTCATTAATATCCACTTATCAGTGATTGCATTTCATATGTATTCTTTTGTGATTGGGTTAACTCACTTAGGATGATATTTTCCAGATCCAACCATTTGCCTACAAATTGCATGAATTCATTATTTTTAATTGCTGAGTAGTATCCCATTGTATAAATATACCAAATTTTTTGTATCCATTCCTCCTTTCAAGGACATCTGGGCTCCTTCCAACTTCTGGCTATTATAAATAAGGCTGCTATGAATATAGTGGACCATGTGTCTTTATTGTATGCAGGGGAATCCTCTGGGTATATGCCCAGGAGTGGTATAACAGGGTCTTCTGGAAGTGTCATGCCCAATTTTATGAGGAACCATCAGACTGATTTCCAGAGTGGTTGTACCATCCTGCAATCCCACCAACAGTGTAGGAGTGTTCCTCTTTCTCCGCATCCTCGCCAGCACCTGTTGTCTCTTGAGTTTTTAATCTTAGCCATTTTGACTGGTGTAAGGTGGAATCTCAGGGTTGTTTTGATTTGCATTTCCCTGATGACTAATGATGTTGAACATCTCTTAAGGTGCATCTCAGCCATCCGAATTTCTTCTGGTGAAAATTCTTTGTTTAGCTCTGTATCCCATTTTTTTGATAGGGTTATTTGGTTCTTTGGGGTCTAACTTGTTGAGTTCTTTGTATATATTGGATATTAGCCCTCTGTCAGATATGGGGTTGGTAAAGATCTTTTCCCAATTTGTTGGTTGCTGTTTTGCCCTTCTGACAGTGTACTTTGCCTTACAGAAACTTTGTAATTTTATGAGGTCCCATTTGTCAATTCTTGATCTTAGAGCATAACATGTTGGTGTTCTGTTCAGAAACTTTCCCCCTGTGCCCATGTCCTCCAGGGTCTTTCCCCAGTTTCTTTTCTATTAGTTTCAGTGTGTCTGATTTTATGTGGAGGTCCTTGATCCACTTAGATTTGATCTTAGTACAAGGATATAATAGTGGGTCAATTCGCATTCTTCTGCATGTTGACCTTCAGTTGAACCAGCACCATTTGTTGAAAAGGCTGTCTTTTTTCCACTGGATGGTTGTAGCTCCCTTATCAAAGATCAAGTAACCATAAGTCTGTGGGTTCATTTCTGGGTCTTCAATTCTATTCCATTGATCTACTTGCCTGTTGCTGTACCAATACCATGCAGTTTTTAACACAATCGTTCTGTAGTACTGCTTGAGGTCAGGGATATTGATTCTCCCAAAAGTCCTTTTATTGTTGAGAATAGATTTAGCTATCATGGGTTTTTTGTTACTCGAGATGAATTTGAGACTTGCTCTTTCTAGATCTATGAAGAATTGAGTTGGGATTTTGATGGTGATTGCATTGAATCTGTAGATTACTTTTGGCAAGATGGCTATTTTTACTATGTTGATCCTGCCAATCCAAGGGCATGAAATATTTTTCTATTTCCTGAGGTCTTCTTCAATTTCTTTCTTTAAGGACTTGAACTTCCTGTCACACAGATCTTTCACTTACTTGGTTAAAGTTCCGCCAAGATACTTGATATTGTTTGTGGCTATTGTGAAGGGTGTTATTTCCCTAACTTCTTTCTCAGCCTGCTTGTCCTTTGAGTACAGGAAGGCTACTGATTTGCTTGAGTTGATTTTATAACCAGACACTTTGCTGAAGTTGTTTATCAGCTGTTGGAGTTCTCTGGTGGAGTTTTTTGGATCACTTACATATACTATCATATCATCTGCAAAAAGTGATAGTTTGACTTCTTCCTTTCCAATTTGTATCCCTTTGACTTCCTTATGTTATCTAATTGCTCTCGCTAGAACTTCAAGTACTATATTGAAAAGATATGGAGAGAGAGGGCAGCCTTGTCTAGTCCCTGATTTTAGTGGGATTGCTTCAAGTTTCTCTCCATTTATTTTGATGTTGGCTACTGGTTTTCTGTAGATTGCTTTTACTATGTTTAGGTATGGGCCTTGAATTCCTGTTCTTTCCAGGACTTTTAGCATGAAAGGATGCTGAATTTTGTCAAATGCTTTTTCAGCATCTAATGAGATGACCATGTGGTTTTTTTCTTTTAGTTTATGTAGTTGATTACATTGATGTATTTCTGTACATTGAACCATCCCTGCATCCCTAGGATGAAGCTTATTTGATTATGGTGAATGATTGTTTTGATGTGCTCTTGGATTCAGTTGGCAAGAATTTTATTTAGTAATTTTGCATCAATATTCATAAGGGAAATTGGCCTGTAGTTCTCTTTCTTTGTAGGATCTTTGTGTGCTTTTGGTATCAGTGTAATTGTGGCTTCATAGAACGAGTTGGGCAGTGGTCCTTCTGTTTCTACTTTGTGGAATAGTTTGAAGAGTATTAGTGCTAGGTCTTCTGTGAAGGCCTGATAGAATTCTGCACTAAAACCATCTGGTCCCGTACTTTTTTGATTGGGAGACTTTTTATAACCCCTTCTATTTCTCTAGGGGACTGTTTAGCTGATCTAATTGATTCTGATTTAATTTTGGTATTTGGTATCTGTCTAGGAAATTGTCCATTTCCTCCAGATTCTCCAGTTGTGTTGAGTATAGACTTTTGTAGTAGGATCTGATGATCCTTTGAATTTCCTTAGTCTCTGTTGTTATATCCCCCTTTTCATTTCTAATTTTGTTAATTTGAATACTGTCTCTGTGCCCTTTGGTTAGTCTGGCTAAGGGTTTATCTATCTTGTTGATTTTCTCAAAGAACCAGCACTTGGTTTTGTTGATTCTTTGTATGGTTCTCTTTGTTTCTACTTGATTGATTTCAGCCCTGAGTTTGATGATTTCCTGTCTTTTACTCCTCCTGGGTGAATTAGCTTCTTTTTGTTCTAGGGCTTTCAGGTGTGCTGTTAAGTTGCTAGTGTATGCTCTCTCCAGTTTCTTCTTGGAGGCACTCTGGGTTATGAGTTTTCTCTTAGCACTGCTTTCATTGTGTCCCATAAATGTGGATAGGTCGTATCTTCATTTTCATTGAATTCTAAAAAGTCTTTGATTTCTTTCTTTCTTTCCTCCTTGACCAAGGTGTCATTAAATAGAATATTGTTCAGTTTCCATGTGTATGTGGGCTTTCTGTTGTTTTTCTTGCTATTGAAGACTACTTTTACTCCATAGTGATCTGATAGGAGGCCTGGGATTAGTTCAGTCTTGTATTTGTTGAGGTCTGTCTTTTGACCAATTATATGATCGATTTTGGAGAAAAAACCATGCAGTGCTGAGAAAAAGGTATATTCTTGTGCTTTAGGATGAAATGTTATTTATATATATATATGTATATAAATATTTATATATATAAATGTTATTTATATATATAAATATTTATATATAAATATCATTTTATCCTAAATTTTATTTATATATATATATATATATATATATATATATATATATATATATATATAAAATCCAATTGGTCCAAAGCTTCAATTAGTTTCACTGTGTCCCTATTTAGTTTCTGGTTTCCTGATCAGTCCATTGGGGAGAGTGGAGTGTTGAAGTCACCCACAATTATTGTGTTAGGTGCAATGTGTGCTTTAAGCTTTAGTAAAGTTTCTTTTATGAATGAGGGTGCTCTTGCATTTGGAGCATAGATGTTCAGTATTGAGAATTCTTATTGGTGGATTTTCCCTTTGACCAGCAAGAAGTGACCCTCCATGTCTTTTTTGATGACTTTAGGTTGAAAGTCAATTTTATCTGATATTAGAATGGCTACTTCAGCTTGTTTCCTGAGACCATTTGCTTGTAAAATTGTCTTCTAGCTTTTTACTCTAAGGTAGTTTTTGTCTCTGACACTGAGATGTGTTTCCTGTATGCAGCAAAATGTAGGGTCCTGTTTCCATATCCAGTCTGTTAGTCTATGTCTTTTTATTGCAGAATTGAGTCCATTGATGTTAAGAGATATTAAGGAATAGTAATTATTACTTCCTGACATTTTTGATGTTATTTTTTATATTTGAGTGGTTATCTTCTTTTGGGTTTGATGAGAGGAGGTTTCTATCTTGCTTCTTCTGGGGTGCAGTTTCCCTCCTTGTGTTGGTGTTTTTCCTTTATTATCCTTTGTAGGGCTGGGTTTGTGAAAAGATATCATGCAAATTTGGTTTTGTCATGGAATACCTTGGTTACCCCATCTATGGCGATTGAGAGTTTTGCTGGGTATAGTAGTTTTGGCTGAAATTTGTATTCTCTTAGAGTCTGCATGAGATCTGCCCAGGATCTTCTAGCTTTCATGGTCTCAGGTGAGAAGTCTGGTGTGATTCTGATAGGTCTTCCTTTTTATGTTACTTGGCCTTTTTCTCTTACTGCCTTTAATATTCTTTCTTTGCTTAGTACATTTGGGGTTTTGATTATTATGTGACGGGAGGTATTTTTGTTCTGGTCCAGTCTGTTTGGAGTTCTGTAGGCTTCTTGTATATTCATGGGCATCTCTTTCTTTAGGTTGGGGAAGTTTTCTTCCATAATTTTGTAGAAGATATTTGCTGGCCCTTTAAGTTGTAGATCTTCACTCTCATCTATACGTATAATCCTTAGGTTTGGTCTTCTCATTGTGTCCTGGATTTCCTGAATATTTTGGGTTACCAGCTTTTTGCATTTTGCATTTTCTTTCATTGTTGAGTCCATGGTTCCTATGGTATCTTCAGCATCTGAGATTCTTTCTTCTATCTCTTGTATTCTATTGTTGATATTTGCATCTACGACCCCTGATTTCTTCCCAAGCTTTTCTATCTCTAAAATTGTCTCCCTTTACGATTTCTTAGTTGTTTCTACTTCTATTTTTAGATTCTGGATGGTTTTGCTCAGATCTTTTGCTTGCTTGTTTGTGTTTTCATGTAATTCTTTTGTTTGTTTGTTTGTTTTATTTTATTTTATTTTCTATATTTTTTGCTTACATTCCAAAGGCTTTCCCCTTTCCCAGTTCCCCCCTCACAATATGTCCCATAAGTCCTCTTCCCTCCACCCATTCCCCAATCACACACACCCCCATTTCTCTGTTCTGATACTCTCCTACAAATCTGGATCCAGTCTTTTCAGGACCAGGGTCCTTTCCTTCCTTCTTCTTGGGAACCTTTTGATTTGCTAATTGTGCCTTGAGTATTCAGAGCTTTTGGGCTCATTAATATCCACTTATCAGTGATTGCATTTCATGTGTATTCTTTTGTGATTGGGTTAACTCACTTAGGATGATATTTTCCAGATCCAACCATTTGCCTACAAATTGCATGAATTCATTATTTTTAATTGCTGAGTAGTATTCCATTGTATAAATATACCACATTTTCTGGATCCAGTCCTCCTTTCAGGGACATCTGGGCTCCTTCCAACTTCTGGCTATTATAAATAAGGCTGCTATGAACATAGTGGAGCATGTGTCTTTATTGTATGCAGGGGAATCCTCTGGGTATATGCCCAGGAGTGGTATGACAGGGTCCTCTGGAAGTATCATGCCCAATTTTATAAGGAACTGCCAGACTGATTTCCAGAGCCATTGTACCATCTTGCAATCCCACCAACAGTGTAGGAGTGTTCCTTTTTCTCCACATCCTCATGTAATTCTTTAAGAGATTTTTGTGTTTCCTCTTTCATGACTTCTACTTGTTGACCCACGTTCTCCTGTATTTCTTTAAATGATTTTTGTATTTCCTCCTTATTGACTTCTTTTTTTGATCCATATTCTCCTGAATTTCTTTAAGTGATTTTTGTGTTTGCCTTGTAAGGGCTTCTAACTTGTGATCCATTTTCTCCTGTATTACTTTAAGAGATTTATCTATGTGTTCCTCTATCATCATCCTGACCAGTGATTTTAGATCTGAATCTTGTTTTTCTGGCATGTTGGGGTATCCTGAGACTTATTGCTGTCAGGGAACTGGGTTCAGATGCTACCATATTGCCTTGATTTCTGTTAGTAACAATCTTATGTTTGCCTTTTGCCATCTGGTTATCTCTGATGTTACTTGGTCCTGTAGTTACTAGCTGATGCTTGAACCTCCTGTGGGCTCTTAAGGCTATTTCCCCATGACTGGGACACCTGAACCGCTGTTCTGCATTGCTCCTGCTCACAGATCACTGTCTAGTGGCCTGAATCCCCAGAGGTCTTAAACTCGGGATATCTCGGGTACCTGGTTCAGCCTGCTAGGTCTAAACAGCCATGAAGATGGCGGAGGCTGCAGGGAGTGCAGGGTCCCCACTCAGGGCACAGAGCTCATGCCTGGCTGGGGCACCTGAACTGCTGCTCTGTGCAAGGCTCCTGCTCATGGATCACTGTCTGGTGTCCTGGGTCCCCAGAGGTCTTAAACTCGGGATATCTCGGGTACCTGTTTCAGCCTGCTAGGTCCAAACAGCCATGAAGATGGTAGAGGCTGCAGGGAGTCATGTCCCCCTTTTCATTTCTGATTTTTATTAATTTGGATACTGTCTCTGTGCCCTCTGGTTAGTCTTGGTAAGGGTTTCATCTATCTTGTTGACTCTTTTCAAAGAACCAGCTCCTTGTTTTGTTGATTCTTTGTATAGTTCTTTTTGTTTCTGTTTGGTTGATTTCAGCCCCAAATTTGATTATTTCCTGCCATCTACTCCTCTTGGGATTATTTGCTTCCTTTTGTTCTAGAGCTTTCAACTACACTGTCAAGCTCTTAGTGTAAGCTCTCTCCATTCTCTTTTTGGAGGCACTCAGAGCTATGAGTTTTCCTCTTAGCACTGCTTTCATTGTGTCCCATAAATTTTGGTATGTGTTTGTTTTCCATTGCTTTTGTTTGTGCTTAAGACCAGCCTTAGGCCATGGTGATCTGATAAGATACATGGAATAATTTCCATATTTCTGTATCTGTTGAGGCCCATTTTGTGACCAATTATATGGTCAGTTTTGGAGAAGGTACCATGAGGTGTTGAGAAGAAGGTATATTATGTTGCTTTAGGGTGGAATGTTCTATAAATATCTGTTAGATCCATTTGGTTCATAACTACAGTTAGTTTCACTGTATCTCTGTTTAGCTTCTGATTCCATTTGTCCATTTGTGAGAGTGGGGTGTTGAAGTCTCCCACTATTATTGTGTGTGGTGAAATGTGTGCTTTGAGCTTTATTAAAGTTTCTTTTATGAATGTGGGTGCCCTTGCATTCAGAGCATAGATGTTCAGAATTAAGAGTTCATCTTGGTAGACTTTTCCTTTGAATAGTATGAAGTGTTCCTCCTTATCTTTTTTGACAATTTTTTATTGAAAGTCAATTTTATCCGTCACCCCAGCTTATTTCTCATTTGCTTGGAAAATTGTTTTCCAACTGTTGACTCTTAAATAGTGACTGTCTTTGTCACTGAGGTGGGTTTCTTATATGCAGCAAAACGTTGGATCCTGTTTACATATTCAGTCTGTTTGTCTTTGTCTTTTTATAGGGGAATTGAGACCATTGATATTAAGAGATATTAAGGAAAAGTGACTGTTGCTTACCGTTATCTTCTTACTTAAAGGTGAAATTCTGGTTGTATATCTATCTTCTAATGGATTTGTTGAATGATTACCTTGTTGATTTTTCTATGGTGTGGTTTGCTGCCTTGTGTTGGTATTTTCCACCCATTATCCTTTGCAGAGCTGGATTTGTGCAAAGATATTGTGTAAATCTGCTTTTGTCATGGAATGTCTTGTTTTCTCCATCTATGGTAATTGAAAGTTTTGCTGGGTATAGTAGTCTGAGATGACATTTATGTTCTCTTAGGATCTGTATGACATCTGCCCAGACTCTTCTGGCTTTCATAGACTCTGATGAGAAGTCTGGTGTAATTCTGATAGGTCTGCCTTTATATGTTACTTGACCTTTTTTCTTCACTGCTTTTAATATTCTTTCTTTGTTTAGTGCATTTGGTGTTTTGATTATTATGTGATGGGAGGTATTTCTGCCCTGGTCCAATCTGTTTGGAGTTCTGTAGGCTTCTTGTATGTTCATGGGCATCTCTTTCTTTAGGTTAGGGCAGTATTCAGCTATAATTTTGTTGAAGATCTTTACTGGGCCTTTAATATGTAAATCCTCGCTTTAGCCTATATCTATAATGCTTAGGTTTGGTCTTCTCATTGTGTCCTGGTTTTCCTGGATGTTTTGGGTTACAAGCTTTTTGCATTTTTCATTTTCTTTGACTGTTGAGTCAATGTTTTCTATGGAATCTTCAGCATCTGAGATTCTTTCTTCTATCTCTTATATTCTGTTGTTGATGCTTGCATATATGGCTCCTGAATTCTTTCCAGGCTTTCTATCTTCAGAGATGTCTCGCTTTGCAATTTCATTGTTGATTATATTTCCAGTTTTAGATCCTGGATAGTTTTGTTCAGTTCCTTCACTTGTTTGTTTTTTCCTGAAATTCTTTAAGGAATTTTTGTGATTCCTCTTTAAGGGCTTCTACCTGTTCACCCACGTTCTCCTGTGTTTCTTTCGGGGATTTTTGTGATTCCTCCTTAAGGGCTTCTGCATGTTGACCCATGTTCTCCCATAATTCTCTATGGGACTTTTGTATTGCCTCTTTAAGGGCTTCTACCTGTTGAGCTATGTTCTCCCGTATTTCTTTAAGAGATTTTTGTGTTTCCTCTTTAAGGGATTCTACCTTTTGATACATATTCTCTTGTCTTTCTTTAAGAAATTTTTGTGTTTCTACCTGTTGACCCATGTTCTCCTGAATTTCTTTAAGGGAGTTATTTATGTCCTTCTTGAAGTCCTCCAGCAGCAATATGAGATGTGATTTTAAGTCTAGCTCTTGCTTTTTTGATGTGATAGAGTATACAGGATTTGCTGCCGTGGGAGAACTGGGTTCTGATGGTGCCATGTTGCCCTGGTTTCTGTTGGTAATAGTCTTACGTTTGCCTTTGACCATCTCATTATCTCCGGTGTTAGCTGGTCTTGCTGACTCTATCCTCTCTATCCTGCATGCCTGTGTTTCTACACTCCTGGGATTCCCTTTCTCTCCAATGCCCTGAAAGCAGCTGGTTCTCCAGGAAGTATCAGGTGATGGAGTCTCTCCTGTGGTAGATTTGGCAAGGGTCGAATGCCCTGCTGGCTGCTATTTCTCAAATGTTCTGCTGCTGCCGGTTTTCTAATGTTCTGCTGATGCTGGTTCTCAAATGACCCGCTTTTACCAGTTCAAATACCCTACTGGTGTCAGTTCTCAGATGACCTGCTCCTGCCCATTCTCTAGAGAGTATCAGGAAGTAGGATCCTCCTGGGTAATCTGCTCCTGCCAGTTCTCTAGTGACTATCAGTAAGTGGGATCTTTCTCATGCCAGATGTGGCACAGGTCTACATCATCCAACAGAATGGGACAGTGGCGGTAGAGGATGGGGTATCAGGGAAGGAAGGAGAGTAGTGTTCTGGGGGGTTGCTGGGTAATGAGTCGCAAAGTGGCTCTGGGCCTCTGGGGGTGCAGAGTGATTCTTATCAGATAATCTGCTCCTGCCAGATCTCTAACAAGTATCAGGAAGTGGGATCTTCCTCATGCCAAATGTGGCACAGGACTACCACATCCAACAGAACATTGTGTTTTTGTTATTGTTTCTACTTCCACTTTTAGGTTTTGGATCACATTATTTAATTCCTTCTCCTGTTTGCCTTTGTTTTCCTGTATTTCTTTCAGTGAGTTATTGATAACCTCCTTAAAATACTCTATTATCTTCAAAATATAGGAATTTAGGACAGATTCCTGGTTTTCAGGTGTGTTGTATTCAGAGCTTGCTGTGGTGAGAGAACTGGGTTCTAATATTGCGGATGCTTCTGTTGCTTATGGCCCTATGCTTGCCTTTCACCATCTGGATATTCCTGGTGTTTGCTGGTCTGGATGACTGTGACGGTTTGTATATGATTGTCCCAGAAAGTGACCTTATTAGGAGGTTTGGCCTTGTTGGAGTAGGTGTGTCACTGTGGGTATGGGCTTAAGACCCTCCCTCTGGCTGCCTGGAAGTCAGTCTTCCATTAGCAGCCTTCAGATGAAGATGTAGAACTGTCAGCTCCTCCTGCACCATGCCTGCCTGGATGCTGCCATGTTTCTGCCTTGATGACAATGGACTGAACCTCTGAGCCTGTAAGCCAGCCCCAATGAAAAGTTGTCTTTTATAAAACTTGCATTGGTCATGGTGTCTGTTCACAGCAGTGAAACCCAAACTAAGACAGAAGTTGGTACCAGGGATAGGGGTTTTGCTGTGATAGGCCTGATCATGCTTTTGTTTGGAAGAATGTGGATTTTGGGACTTTGGATTTGGAAAGCCACAGAATGCTTTACGTGGGGCTTAATGGGCCAGCTTAGGATGAATATGAAAGAGAGTGGTGTTGAGGGTCATTTGAACTGTGTAGGCCTGACAGCCCAAGAGGTTTCAGTGGAGAAGAACTTTAATACATGGCTGAGAGACTGTTTTTGTGATGTTTTGTTAAAGAACATGGCTGCTTTTTGCCATTGTCTGAAGAGACTGCCTAGGACTAAGGTAAAGAGATTTATATTAATTGCATCTGCAAAAGAAGTCTCAAAAAAGCCCAACAAAGACTGTTCTCTGGTTAAGTCTGATGAAGAGAATTTTGAACAAACATAGCAAGCTGAGAAAGGAAAAGTACAAAATATATAGTTTGAGTATTAAAGGGACTCCAGGAAGTGAAATGGAGCTGAATTCAAGGATATTAAATTGAATTAAAGGAGTGGTGACTTTGGGGACAAGATTCATCCAGTTAACTTTAGGTCCAGGCATGTTCGTACAAGCCTTTAATTCCAGGAGGCAAAGATAAGCAGATCTCAAGTTCAAGGCCAGCCTAGAACAGAGCAAATTCTAGGTGAAGAAAAACTTAAATCCAGGCTTGGTGGACCACACCTTTAATCCCACTGCTTAGGAGACAGGCATGCAGATCTCTTGAGTTCAAAGTCAGTCTAAGGAGCAAGATTCAGGACAGCCAACTTAGGCAGTGAAGGGGCTGGGAAAAGGAAGCTAGTGATAATGTAATAGAACAAGGGGGCCACTGTTCCAGCTCCTGCAAGCAGCAGAACTCAGCAGCTTCAGCCATGTGTCTCTGGCTTTATATTCAAGAGGAGAAGGAGACAACTGAAACAATTGGTGCTGGTTAGCTGGAGCTAAGAAATTAGTGGTGATTAAGAAAAGATCAGCATCACTGAGGTGAAATATGGGAAGTGTTTTCTGAGAGCACAAAGAAGCTGTATTCCAGAGATAGCTAAGTGTTCCTCATGCTGCAGCTGTACTTGGTAACATGTAAGAATCATCCAGGTGGTACTGGTTTTGAAGGCATGAAGGCATCATGAAGAACAGCTGAGGCTTGGTACTGTGAGAGGCCATGGAAGGCCATTGGTGAAAGTGTACCCTCAGTTGTAATTGACAGCCCAGGACTGAAGGGGTCATGCAAAGGAGTTGAGGCTTGATACCATGAAGAGAGCCTATGAGAGGCTTTGGTGAAATATAGTTGCAGTGGAAGACCCTAGCATACTGGAGATGCCAGTACCATGGGATGATCACCAAGAACAGCAGTGGCAGTGAGTGGATCAATCTGAACTTAGAGTGCTACAGAGGGCAGAGCTGGAGAAGTGACACCAGCTCTTTGGAGATATACAGAAGATCATGTGTGGATCTCAGACATTGGAACAAGAAGCTGTGAAGCTGAAATTGACTTGGGGTACCCAAGATGTTAAAGATGCCAGAGCCACAGGATGCCTGCCAAGGAAAAGGGCTAACAGGGAGTGGAACAAGCCCAGGAGAAAGACCTTTTTGAAGTCAACAAAGATGAAAAAAGTTGAGCTGGATATCTGAAGACTGCTTTGCCATCAGACATGGAGATGCAGAGTTTGGACTTTGCCCAGATGGTTTCCTGTCTTGTTTGGGGGATTACAGTTAAGTGATTGGATGAATCTCAAAAGAGACCTTGAACTTTGGACTTTTAACACTGTTGAGACTGCTATAGACTACAGGGACATTTGAAGTTGGACTAAATATATTTTGCATTATGCTATGTTTAAGTATGACCCCCATAGACTCATGTTTGAACAAGCCTATGGGGGCCAGGGAGTGGAATGTGATGGTTTGTATATGATTGGCCCAGAAAGTGACCTTATTAGGAGGTTTGGCCTTGTTGGAGTAGGTGTGTCACTGTGGGTGTGGGCTTAAGACCCTCCCTCTGGCTGCCTGGAAGTCAGTCTTCCATTAGCAGCCTTCAGATGAAGATGTAGAACTGTCAGCTCCTCCTGCACCATGCCTGCCTGGATGCTGCCATGTTTCTGCCTTGATGACAATGGACTGAACCTCTGAGCCTGTAAGCCAGCCCCAATGAAAAGTTGTCTTTTATAAAACTTGCATTGGTCATGGTGTCTGTTCACAGCAGTGAAACCCAAACTAAGACAGTGACTGTCTGTAGTCTGCCTCTTTTTTTCCCGGGGTTGCTTCAGGTCTCCTAGTAGGCCTGCTACTGCAGACCACCTATGGGGTCCTCCAACTGGGGGCTCTTCACAGGAGCAGAGAAGATGCTGATCTGTTGCCCTGGCTGCAGTAGATCTCCTGGGAGGCCTTCAGACTGTTAGGTCTTCAGTCAAGCAGTCAAACTGTTGTCCAACTGCTCTGAGTGCAGTGGATCCTCAACTTCTCTGAGTGCAGCAGGTCCTCTAGAATGAGTCAGAATATGGTGTCTTCACTGGAGAAGACCAGTTAAGAGTCTCAAACGACAGATATTTGAACAAATGGTTCTGATTCACTTGGCAGTCAGCATGTAGAAAAATGCAAATTGACCCATTCTTATCTCCTTGCACAAGGCTCAAGTTCAAGTGAATCAAGGACCTCCACATAAAACCAGATATACTGAAACTTATAGAGAAGAAAGTGGGGAAAAGCTTCAAACACATGGGCATAAGGGGAAATTTCCTGAACAGAACACCAATGGCTTATGCTCTAAGATTAAGAATTAACAAATGTGACCTTATAAAATTGCAAAGCTTCTTTATGGCAAAAGACGCTGCCAATAGAATGAAAAGGCAGCCAGCAGATTGGGAAAAGATCTCTATCAATTCTATATCCGATAAATGGCTAATATCCAATATATACAAGGAACTCAAGAAGTTGGACTTCAGAGGATCAAATAACAGTATTAAAAAATGGTGTACAGAGCTAAACAAAGAATTTTCACCTGAGGAATATTGAATGGCTGAGAAGCTCCTAAAAAAATGTTCAACATCCTTAGTCATCAGGGAAATGCAAATCAAAACAACCCTGAGATTCCACCTCACACCAGTCAGAATGGCTAAGATAAAAAACTCAGGAGACAGCAGGTACTGGTGAGTATGTGAAGTAAGGGGAACACTCCTCCATCATTGGTGGGATTGCAAGCTGGTACAACCACTCTGGAAATCAGAAAATTGGACATAGTATTACCTGAGGACCCAGCTATACCACTCCTGGGCATATACCCAAAAGATTTTCCAAAGTATAACAAGGACAAATGTTCCACTATGTTCAAAGCAGCCTTATTTATAATAGCCAGAAACTGGAAAGAACCCAGATGTCCTTCAACAGAGGAATAGATACAGAAAATGTTGTACCTTTACACAATGGAGTACTACTCAGCTATGAAAAAGAAATTCTTAGGCAAATAGATGAAACTAGAAAATATTATCTTGAGTGAGGTAATCCAATCACAAAAGAACATACATGGAATGCACTCACTGATGAGTGGATATTAGCCCAAAGGCTCAAAATACCCCAGATACAATTCACAGACCACACGAAACTCAAGAAGAATGAAGACCAAAGTGTGAGTACTTCGGTCCTTCTTAGAAAGGGGAACAAAATACTCACGGGAACAAATATGGAGACAAAATGCATAGCGGAGACTAAAGGAAAGGCCATCCAGAGACTGCCCCACGTGGGGATTCATCCCATATATGGTCACCAAACCCAGACACTATTGTGGATGCCAATAAATGCTTGCTGAAAGGAGCCTGATATAGCTGTTTCCTGAGAGGTTCTGCCAAAGCCTTACAAATATAGAGTTGCATGCTCTCAGCCAACCATTGGACTGAGTTCTGGGTCCCCAATGGAGGAGTTAGAGAAAATACTGAAGGAGCTGAAGAGGTTTGTAACCCCATAGGAAGAACAACAATAAACCAACCAGAACCCCCACCCCCAGAGCTCCCAGGGACTAATCCACCAACCAAGGAGTACACATGGCTCCAGCTGTATATGTAGCAGAGGATGGCCTTCTCAGGCATCAATGGGAGGAGAGGTTCTTGGTCCTATGAAGCCTCGATAGATGCCCCAGTGTAGGGCAATTGATGATCTGGGAGGTGGGAGTAGGTGGGTGGGTGAAGGAACACCCTCATAGAAGCCGGGGGAGGGAAGAAACCTGGAAAGGGGATAACATTTGAAATGTAAATAAAGAAAATATCCAATTAAATAAATATATATATTTATTTATTTATTAGGTAAGTCCTATCATAGTGGGTACACATCTTTATGCAATAGTGAGTGAAGATCAAAGAATGTTACGTTTTTAAGGTTGTTAGGTATGATGCACTTGTAAGATGTTTAAGAAGTAATAATACAGCACCAAGAACAAAAACAATCTATTTTCTAAGGTCTAACCTCTGGTCCCAGTGGCACATCTAGACCTTGAAGACTAATTTGTGAGATGTATGACCATACCATACTATGTCTTCCATCATAATAACTCTATCTCTATATACTCAAGTACTTTTGAGATAAGTATACTCAAAGTATTTTATCACCGATGATGATTCCTGACACTGGTAAGCTCTTTAGTATGATACTGACACATTCAAACAGCCTGTTTCCATCCAGTAAACTGGAAGGACATAGAGGGTAGAGGCTAGGGGGATTCAACAATTGGACTCTAGCATCATCTGCTTCTTCAGTTGGTTTGATCAAAACCTATGATCCTGACCAGAGTGTCTAAATATGTCTTCTCCACATGGCCTGACTTTTGTGTAGACTATTGGTCCTAGGCTAGAGTTGTATGTCTTCAATCATCCAATTCTTCCAGAGTGTTGCAGTTCTCAAACATCAATTTTATCTGTCAATCTGGCAAATTTGTCACTTATGGGCCAGTCTTTGAAGTTAAGTGTCTTTTCTACTATATTCTACCATAATTGAAATAGCCACAGACTTCCCTTGTTTTGAAAGGTTATATGCCAGATATATTCAGTAAAATAGATAAAAAATGAAGGAAAGTTTGAGAGCCATTTATGAAAAATGTATTTTAAAATTTTTAATGAGAATTATTCTTTGGAGAAAAGCATCCACAGTCTCTCTTCTGTTTGAAAACGTTCCATCAGAAAAGGAAAGACCCTTACCCATCATCTATTCAGAGATGATCTTATGTTCTAATCCTGCTTGTTTTGAGACAAGCTTTTAAAAAGGGGCCCTTGCCTCTAGCAGATTTGTAGGCATGGCTACCATATCACAAGTAATGTAGGTAGCAGAGAGGAGGAGAGAGGCTGGGTTAACATTCAGTGTTCTGATCTATGAACATCTGGATGATTGAAATCCTAACATTCCCTGAAAAAAATCGAATCTGAGACAACCACCAGTTGAGGGTCACATAGGACTGGCCAGACTGTGCCCAAAAGAACCCCTGCCCAGAGCCATAATGCATAATCACAGAGGTATAGCACTTCCTAGACTGTTCCAGTGATAACCCCAGACATTCAGAGACACCAGGTACTTCTAAGAAGAACATGTAAGTGGTAAAGAGAAGAGAAAAAGAATAAGCAGGATATGGGCACAATGAAGAGAGGCAGACCTGGAGATTTGAAGGTAGTGACGAACCGCCTGAGGTGAGTAACCAGTGATGCCACCTGGGACCATAGTGGGATACTGGCCTGTGATGCCACTGGGGCCCATGTCTGGGTCCATGACCCTGAAACAGCAGGGATCTATTACTGTCATAGGCCAGGCAGACATTGCTGGTCTGGCCTTCTGCTTGAGGATAGATAAATGTCTGGGGGCTGTGCAGAACTGGCCCCATACCTCACCTGGGCACCTTGAGAGAGCTGGCCCTGGGGGCATGAGAGCGAGAGAGGTGACCCAGCCCCTAGCCAGGTGCTCTTCACACTGTGAGAGTTGCAGGTGAGCTCCATCCCTGCCCACAGATACATGAATAGGAGAGCTGGATGTACCACTGATCTCCTGTGTGATGGCATGGATGAGAGAGAGATGTCCTCCTCCCCTCTTACACTTTACCACCTGTGGCAGGTGGGAGAGCTGGCCTTGGAGTAATGAGAGCAGGAGGGCTGGCTTTGTCCCTGAGCACCTACATAACTTGCCTAGGCAGCATATTAGAGGAGGAGAGTGTGGGAGAGCTGGACCATATCTTGTCTGGTATACAGTGGCATCAGAGAGAGAGAGAGAGAGAGAGAGAGAGAGAGAGAGAGAGAGATGCCCTGCCCTCCCTTTGGCCCTAACCACCAATGTCCCACAAGAAAGTTGTCCCTGTCAGGATTAGGAGAGCAGGAGAGCTGGCTCTGCCTTTCCCTCACCTTCTACACGACTTGGGAGAGCAAGCCCAACATCTCACCTAAGCAGCACAGTAGGACTGACCCTGGTCTTGGGGGTGTGGGTGAGCCTGCACGAGGGTATGAGCATGGGAGAGCTGGCCCCTGCAACTTGTCTGCCATGTAGTGACATGGGGGGGAGAGAGAGAGAGAGAGAGAGAGAGAGAGAGAGAGAGAGAGAGAGAGAGAGAGAGAGAGAGATCCTCCCTCTTGCCCCTTGCCATCAGTGGTAGAAGGGAAAACTGGTCTCAAGGTCATCATTGCTGGAGAGCTGGCCCTGCATCTCAAGTGGGCAGCAGGGTAGAGATGGGCTCTAGTAGCAGGGGTTGCAGGGTAGAGCTGGCCCTAGTAGCAGGGGTTGCTTGTGGACCAGTCTGAAGGCATGACAGTGGGAAAGCTGGTAGGCTGAGCAGCTCTCAGGCCCAGATCCAGGATTTAGAATTGGCCCGCCCCAACACCTACCCCATTGATGAACTGTTAGAGTGCATGAAGGAGCAGGTCCTGCAGACCCAAAAGGGCAAATTCTCCATGACACAAGGCAACAACAGGATATCCTAGCCGATTTCTAGTGAGGTTCCATTAGAGTAGCAGAAGTCTGAGGCCTGTACCAGACTGAGTCATTGCAATGAACATTTGCAAATGAAGAAGTGTGGACTGTACTGTGGGACATTGTGACATAGCACAGCTTCCACAATGAAATTTTTTTCTCTATTGGGAGGGTGTTGCAAGGATGGAGGATAACTAGAAGGGAAGGAGGGATGAGTGGGATTGGGCTATATGATTTGAAATTCACAAGGGACCAATAAAAAGGTTTTTTAAAGCCCTTTCCTCTCCCTGTTATCTAGTAGATCTGTCTGGGATCCTGTTGGTTGGCCTGGAATACTTGCTATCAAGTACCAACCTAACAAAGCGAAAATGGGAAATTTATTATGACAATATTGATACATCTCAAAAACTTGAGAAATACACTGGGTATAGTAATATTAGAACCAAAGTATTGACTGTTTTAGGCCTCTGAATAGTTTCTCCTCTCTCTGTATTTCTGTTCATCTTTTCTCTCTTTTTTGGTCACTGATGCCCCTGACAGCAAGTAAAGCAATATTTTATGAGGATGATAATGAATTTGTTTGATAGACTTCATCTCCCATTGATATAATGCTTCTTACCAGAAATATGAGGATGGATAATCAGCAAAAAGAAAAATTAGATGCAATTTGGTTACATTCTTTTCTGTTCAGCAATATGGTAAACAGGACTATGAAAGTAAAATACTCTCAGATGCCCTATTCAGAGAGATGATAAATCATACTCTCTCAGAACAGAGACAGCTTCTCAAAAGAATAATGATATGTTTATGGAAATAAAATAGAATTTCAATGAAAACTTTGTTCCAAAATAAATTATGAGCATATTCCAGGAGCAAGGGAGGGCTTAAAATATGAACATAGAGAGAATTATATGAAATAATTTTGAAAAATGGTTCTTAGCTACAAAGATTCATAGCAAAGGTGGCACCAGTCTGAGGTTGAACAGGCAGTTGCTGGGACTTTGCAGAAGTGTATGTGCACGAACATGTGCACATGTATGTGTGTTTGTGTGTTTGTGTGTGTGTGTGTGTGTGTGAGAGAGAGAGAGAGAGAGAGACAGAGACAGAGACAGAGACAGAGACAGAGACAGAGACAGAGAGACAGACAGACAGAGAGACAGAGAGAGAGAGAGAGGTTATTGTAGCCTTGAATAAAGTTGTGGTTCTTGGAAAGTCTTTTCTGGTAGTTGCTTTTAGACAACTGTGGGTAAGAACCATTCTTTACACTCTCCTAGCATTTATATTTTTATTAGTCTTAATAGAAATGACACCATTTTTTCTGAAGCTTTTGGAGGTTAATAAATGTTAATAAGAAATGCGTAGACACTTTTTGCCCTTTGCATAGTTATTATTTTTGTTCCCATTTTTTATGAAAGTATACCAAGAAGGAATAAGTTTTCACCAGCATGAGATTTGCAAGCATGCATGCTACTCCTTTCTATTTATTACTTAATTGTGCTCAGATATTGGCAAGGGCTCTCCTTCACTAAGTATTATCCAATCTCCTCTGAGCCCTCTAAGCTTTGACATTGGCATCCATCCTTATCAGACCTGAAGGGCACTGTTGGAACAAGGATCGCACCGAGTTCTCATAAAGCAAAGCCTATCTTTCATATTTGCTAGATTGCTCGTCCTTCACCCTTTGTACCCAGCTATGTCACCACCTGCACTCTGATGCTCCTGTTTCCATCTATCATTGACCCTTCCTCCCAACCCTAATCTTCTCTAGGCTATAAATAAGCTTGTCTCTGCTGTATTGAGACGTGACCCCAGTCATAAACCGTCCACTTTCATCTACTGCAATAGTTCCTGAATGTAATTTCATTTTATAAATTGTTTTTTCTTATTTTTATTATTTAAAGCACATTTTATATTTATATATATATTGGTCATTCTTCCTGCCAAGAACCAGAATCAGCATGGAGGGGGGTGCTGAGAAAGGGGTGTCTGGGGGTGATGAGATGCCCTGTGATTTGCCTGACACAGCTTTTCCAGTTCCATTCTGCTTCTCTCTATGTTCTGCTTTCTCTCTGATTTCTCTATCTATATTCTACTTGCTTGCTATTCTAACAGATCTCTCTGTCCATGTTCTGCTTCTTTATATGAGTGTGTGTGTGTGTGTGTGTGTGTGTGTATGTGTGTTCATGTGTGTTCATGTGTGTCTGTGTCTCTCTGTTCTTCAAGCAGTTCTCTCTTTTTATCCTAAAAAATTCTCTGGATAGCTCATCTTCTGCGGAACACCAGTCCAGTCTTTTATTTTACATATCAATCCAGTCATTTACTCCAGGTTTCCTTTTGATTATCTTATGAGTCAGCATCCACTGACTCCAGCCCTTTGATGCTTAGGAGACAGCATGCATATATTTTTCCCTTAATATTGCAAAAGAATTAAGAGATCTGTCTGTCTTTATTAAGCATAGACAATTACCATTTCCACCAGCCTAACTTTGCTCTGTCCTAGACTGACCCTGAACTCAGGAATCTATCTGCCTTTATAAGCATAAATAAAAAAAAAAAAGTTAGCTGAGTGGGATCTCTCAAGACCACTACTTCCTAAATCTCTTTACTCTTTCCTTAGTAAGTTTCTAGCAAGTTGGCTTGCAAATCAGCTGCTTTTGTTCTTTTAGATTTGTGAATGCCTTCATATAATTCATATTGCATCCTTATTTTTTACAGAGGTGAGAAATATATTTTTGAATTCATGTATTTATAGTTCCTTCCCATAGCCCTAAGGGCTGTCGTGAAGGTCCCACTATTTACCATTGTGTTGATATATAACCAAACTTTCGACTCATGGACTTCTGCTGTTTCTAATTATCATGGAGTCATTAGTGTTAACAGGGAGGACTTTATATGGAAGGAGAGTCCTCCACTGCTAGTACTAGTTCCAGAAAATATGTACATTATGAAATAAGACCCTGACCCTTGGCCAGTGGTACTTACTTCGAGTCGCCCCCAAGTGACACACTGAGATGCAGATCAACGCAAAAGCAAGAGGTTTATTTTCCAGTGAGTTGGGGGTCAACCCTCAATCAATCCCTCGAGGCCAGTGGCGACACCAAATGACTATTACAAGCTGTTTTTATACTTTTTAGGGGCACAGGTTACATAAGTTCAAACTTACTGGTTAAGCATATTGACCTTTAAATCTATTGGCTAGCAAGCATGACACATATTTGAATTCTACCTTGGACTTTCCAAAGGGTCAGGTGACTATCAGTACATTCTGAGAATTTTTTACTCAAGAATGTTCCTGTGGGTGGAGAATGGAACTTGACTCCTGGCAGGAAGAAGAAGCCATAAGGAGGATGCGGAACTAGAAAAAGCCCTGAGAGTCCCTCAATTACACAAACAAGCTTTAAACCCTCTGCCACTTTGGAGGCTCGCACCAGGGCCATGTCCCAGGGCAGGAACTCTGTCCCACCAAGGCCATGCTGGGCTCAGCATCTTCCCCTCCCTTAAATCTTTGCAGGTAGCCCCACCCCTACCCACCAAATTTAAGCTCTTTCTCAAAAAACAAAACAAAACAAAGCAAAACAACCACTCAACACAGCAATAAAAGCCCTCAAACCAAGAAAATAAAACAAAACCACACCACAAAACAAAAAAAAAATGCAAATAAACAAAAAACTTGCTAAACTTTAGCCAAATTAAAACACACCAAAACAAACAAACAAACAAACAAACAAATAAAAAACCTGTGGAGTCCTTAATTAACTACCACAAAGATTGTTCGGGAGTGGTTGTTACACTGGCTATTTACTAGAGAAAATTGATTGTCCCTCTACCAGAAGATATAAGTCACAGATCAGAATGTTAATCTTTACTCAGGTGACTAGGATTATATTCATTCATTCAGTTTTTTAAAATATAGCAAATAAAATATAATAAGACTAAACAAAAGGTATCACATCAAAATTGGACAAGACGAAGCAACAGAAGTAAACGAGCCCAAGAGAAGGCACAAGAATCAGAGACTCACTCATTCAGTCTCAGAAATCTCATAAAAACCCTAAACTAGAAACCATGATATATACAACATAGTATGGACCAGTGCAGGCCTTGTGCAGGCTGCTTCAGTCTCTGTGAGTTCATAGGAGCTTTGCTCATTTTGAGTAGACAGCCTTGTTTTCTTGGTGTCCTCCAGCTTTTACATTCTTTCTGCCTCCTCTTCCCAGGGTTCCCTGAGCTCTGAGACTTAGATTTGATAGAGACATATCATTAGGTCTGAGTGTTCTAATGTCTCTCACTCCCTGCATAATGTCTGACTGTGACTTTTTTGTTTTCATCAGATGCTGGAAGAAGCTCTCTGTTAATGGCTAAACACAGCTTTGATCTATGAATACAACAGATTATTTCTAGAAATCATTTTATCACTACTTATTTACCCTTTTTTAAACCAGTATTATTTGGCATTATCCTATGTGTCTGGGTTATCTAATCTCTCGTTTCAGGTCATCCAATAAGTGTTGGGAATGGAGTCTATCTCATGGAGTGGACTTTAAGATTTATCAGTTATTGATTGGTTGCTCCTACAACCACCCTTTGTTCCACCCTTCCCTTCAACTTCATTGCACATAGCATACTATGGAAGATAACTGTTTTATGGTTAGCTTGGTATTACATTTTTCGTTTGAGAGCATGAAGGCTATGTTCCTGTGCTAAACACCAGAAGATATGGGTGAAATCTCTATGTAGGCACCAGCATGGCATTCAGAAATGGGGTCTTGTTTTCAGTTTATATAGAATAATCTACAGTCTGGGTCACAACTTCAGTTGTTTGGGGACTCATGTGGGGTCCCTTTGGCTAGCAGTTCAATTAGGTGTAACCAAATCCCTGAACTGGAAGCTTTGTTTGGTTATATGAGATATCCAGTTGAGATTCTGCCTCCTCCATTATTTGGTGAATGCTTTCATATATGTATATAATTTAGGGAAGTTTCTTCTGTATTAGGCTTCCATATAACCCATCAAATGCCTATTGATTTCAGATGTCTTTCACCTTAGGCCCTCCCACAAGTACGTCTTCTTTTCCCTTCCCCATTCGGTCCTGCCATTCCAGCCCCATGATATCCATTATTACCTCTAGTCTCCTATTGTTTGCATACCTTTGGTGGATGTTACTAACTCCAGTGGTAATACGCACACATAAGCAAATACATATCTTGTCCTTCTTGGGGGATACCTCACTCAGAATGATGGTGGTGGTGGTGGTGGTGGTGGTGGTGGTGGTGGTGATGATGGTGATGGTTATTGTTGTTGTTCCAACCATTTACCTGCAAATCTCATAATCTCTTTTAAATTGCTGAGCAAATTCAATTGTTTAATTGTATCACATTTTCAACAGCTGGGACACAGTCCACCAGGGCCCCACCTGCACCCAGTAGCTGGGCAGCCCCACAGCTGTCTGTGCACCTGTCCTGCCAAGGGAGATCTGCTCTGCAGGGAATCCTATAGTTAGAGGTGAGGCTACCATCTTCACTTCTGTTACTGAGGAGGTGGGTACAGCCAGGACCGCAGGGAACACCCAAGTGTCAGAACAGCTGGGACAGGGCCTACTAGGGCCCCACCAGAACCCAGGAGCTAAGAAGTGCCACAGGCATCTGTACACCTATCCTGCTAGGGGACATCTGCTCTGAAGAGAGTCCCACATATAGAGGTGTGGACACCATCTTTACTCCTATAACTAAGCAGGCAGATATGTCCAGGAGTTCAGGAAACACCCAAGTGTCAAAACAGCTGGGGCAGGGTCCGCCAGGACTCTACATGCACCCAGGAGCTGGGCAGTGCAACAGCACTCTGTGCCAGGGGAGAGCTGGTCACCCAGGGGTGCTGAGACAGGCTTGCAGGCAGGCACACAGGAGGCACAAGTACCAGCCAGAGACAGCAGGACCAACTAACACCAGAGATAACCAGATGGCAAAAGGCAAACATAGGAACATTACCAGCAAAAATTAAGGTAACATGGCACCATCTGAATTCTCCCACAACAGCAAGTCCTGGATATCCCAACACACCAGAAAAAAAAATTGGATTTAAAGTCACAGCTCATGATGCTGATAGAGGGCTTCAAGAAGGACATAAATAACTTCCTTAAAAAAATACAGGAGAGCACAGATAAACAGGTAGAAGCCCTTAAAGAAGTACAGGAAAGCACAACCACACTGGGGAAGGAACAAAACCATGCAGGATCTAAAAATGGAAGTAGAAACAATAAAGAAATCACAAAGGGAAACAAATCTGGACATAGAAAACCTAGGAAAGAAGTCAGGAGTCATGGATGCAAACATCAACAACAGAATTCAAGAGATAGAAGAGAGAATCTCAGATGCAGATGATACCATAGAAAGCATTGACACTATATTGATCCTGCCAATACAGGAGCAAGAAATATTTTTCCATCTTCTGAGGTCTTCTTCGATTTCTTTCTTCAAGGACTTGAAGTTCCTGTCATACAGATCTTTCGCTTGTTTGGTTAGAGTTACGCCAAGGTACTTTATGTTGTTTGTGGCTATTGTGAAGGGTGTTATTTCCCTAACTTCTTTCTCAGCCTGCTTGTCCTTTGAGTACAAGAAGGCTACTGATTTGCTTGAGTTAATTTTATAACCAGCCACTTTGCTGAAGTTGTTTATCAGCTGTAGAAGTTCTCTGGTGGAGTTTTTCGGGTCGCTTAAGTAGACTATCATATCGTCTACAAATAATGATACTTTGACTTCTTCCTTTCCAATTTGTATCCCTTTGACTTCCTTATGTTGTCTAATTGCTCTTGCTAGAACTTCAAGTACTATATTGAAAAGATATGGAGAGAGAGGGCAGCCTTGTCTAGTCCCTGATTTTAGTGGGATTGCTTCAAGTTTCTCTCCATTTATTTTGATGTTGGCTACTGGTTTGCTGTAGATTGCTTTTACTATGTTTAGGTATGGGCTCTTTCCAAGACTTTTAGCATGAAAGGATGCTGAATTTTGTCGAATGCTTTTTCAGCATCTAATGAGATGACCATGTGGTTTTTTTCTTTTAGTTTGTTTATGTAGTGGATTACATTGATGGTTCAATTTCCGTATATTGAACCATCCCTGCATCCCTGGAATGAAGCCTACTTGATCATGGTGAATGATCATTTTGATATGCTCTTGGATTCGGTTGGCAAGAATTTTATTTAGTATTTTTGCATCAATATTCGTAAGAGAAATTGGTCTGTAGTTCTCTTTCTTTGTTGGATCTTTTTGTGGTTTAGGTATCAGCGTAATTGTGGTTTCGAAGAACGAGTTGGGCAATGTCCCTTCTGTCTCTATTTTGTGGAATAGTTTGAAGAGTATTGGTGTTAAGTCTTCATATAGTAAAAATGGCCATCTTGCCAAAAGCAATCTACAAATTCAATGCAATCCCCATCAAAATCTCAAATCAATTCTTCATAGATCTAGAAAGAGCAATTCTCAAATTCATCTGGAGCAACAAAAAACCCAGGATAGCTAAAACTATTCTCAACAATAAAAGGACTTCTGGGGGAATCAATATCCCTGACCTCAAGCTGTACTACAGAGCAATTGTGTTAAAAACTGCATGGTATTGGTATAGCAACAGGCAGGCAGATCAATGGAACAGGATTGAAGACCCAGAAATGAACCCACAGACTTATGGTCACTTGATCTTTGATAAAGGAGCCACAACCATCCAGTGGAAAAAAGATAGCCTTTTCAACAAATGGTGCTGGTTCACCTGGAGGTCAACATGCAGAAGAATGCGAATTGACCCACTCTTATCTCCTTGTACTAAGATCAACTCCAAGTGGATCAAGGACCTCCACATAAAACCAGACACACTGAAACTATTAGAAAAGAAACTTGGGAAGACCCTGGAGGACATGGGCACAGGGGGAAAGTTCCTGAACAGAACACCAATAGCTTATGCTCTAAGATCAAGAATTGACAAATGGGACCTCATAAAATTACAAAGTTTCTGTAAGGCAAAGGACACTGTCAGAAGGACAAAACGGCAACCAACAACGTGGGAAATGATCTTCACCAACCCCACATCCGACAGAGGGCTAATATCCAATATATACAAAGAACTCAAGAAGTTAGACCCCAAAGAACCAAATAACCCTATCAAAAAATGGGGTACAGATCTAAACAAAGAATTTTCACCAGAAGAAATTCAGATGGCCGAGAAACACCTTAAGAGATGTTCAACATCATTAGTCATCAGGGAAATTCAAATCAAAACAAGCCTGAGATTCTACCTCACTCCAGTCAGAATGGCTAAGATTAAAAACTCGAAAGACAACAAGTGCTGGCGAGGATGTGGAGAAAGAGGAACACTCCTCCACTGTTGGTGGGATTGCAAAATGGTAAAACCACTCTGGAAATCAGTGTGGTGGTTCCTCATAAAATTGGGCATGCCACTTCCAGAGGACCCTGGCATACCACTCCTGGGCATATACCCAGAGGATTCCTCTGCATACAATAAAGACATATGCTCCACTATGTTTATAGCAGCCTTGTTTATAATAGCCAGAAATTGGAAGGAGCCCAGATATCCCTCAAAAGAGGAATGGATACAGAAAATGTGGTATATTTATACAATGGAGTACTACTCAGCAATTAAAAATAATGAACTCATGCAATTTGTAGGTAAATGGTTAGATATGGAAACTATCATCCTAAGTGAGCTAACCCAATCACAAAAGAATACACATGAAATGCAATCACTGATAAGTGGATATTAATGAGCCCAGAAGCCCTAAATACTCAAGGCACAATTAGCAAGTCAAATGATTCCCAAGAAGAAGAAAGGAGAGGACCCTGGGTCTGTAAAGATTGGATCCAGTATTGTAGACCCAGAACAGAGAAATCGTGTGTGGGGGGAATGAGTGGGGAATAGCAGGGGGGGAGAGGAATTATGGGACATATGGTGGGGGGTTACTGGGAAAGGGGAAAGCCTTTGGAATGTAAACATAGAATAAAGAAAATAAAAATTAAAAAAAAAGAAAGAAAGAAAGCATTGACACAACAGTCAAAGAAAATGACAAATGCAAAAAGCTCCTGACCCCAAACATCCAGGAAATCCAGGACAAAATGAGAAGACCAAACCTAAGGATTATAGGTTTAGAAGAGAGTGAAGATTTCCAACTTAAAGGGCCAGTAAATGTCTTCAACAAAATTATCGAAGAAAATGTCCCTAACCTGAAGAAATGCCTATGAACATACAAGAAGTCTACAGAACTCCAAATATATTTGACCAGAAAAGAAATTCCTCCCATCACATAATAATTAAAGCACCAAATGCACCAAAGAAAGAAAGAATACTAAAAGCAGTAAGGGAAAAATGTCAAGTAACATATAAACTTAGAACTATCAGAATTACACTGGACTTCTCACCAGAGACTATGAAAGCCAGAAGATCCTGGGCAGATGTTGTGCAGACCCTAAGGGAACACAAATGCCAACCCAGGATGCTATACCCAGCAAATTTCTCAATTACCATAGGTGGAAAAACCAAGGTATACCATGACAAAAGCAAATTTACACAGTATCTTTCTACAAATCTAGCCCTTCAAAGGATAATGAATGGACAAAAAGCAACAAAAGGAGGGAAACTGCACACTACAAAAAGCACAAAATTAATCTTTTTTTTAACACACCAAAAAGAAGAGAGACACACAAACATAACTACAACTCCAATAACAAAAATAATAGGAAGCAACAATCACTTCTCCTTAATATCTCTTACTATCAATGGACTCAATTCTCCAATAAAAAGACATAGAATAACAAACTGGATACATAAACAGGACCCAACATTTTGCTGCATACAGGAAACTCACCTCAGGCACAAAAACAGACACTACCTCAGAGTAAAAGGCTGGAAAACAAATTTCCAAGCAAATGGTTCCAAGACACAAATGGGTGTAGCCATTCTAATATTGAATAAAATCAACATTCAACCTAAAATAATCAAAAAAGATAAGGAAGGATGCTTCATACACATCAAAGAAAAAATCTGCCCAGAAGAACTCTCAATTCTGAATATCTATGGTCCAAATGCAAGGGCATCACAGACTGACTGGTCTTCAATAACAACAAAAACAATAGAAAGCCCACATAAACTTGGAAGCATAACAACACTCTACTTAATAACTTGGTCAAGGAAGACATAAAAAAATAAATTAAAGACTTTTAAAATATAAGGAAAAGGAAGCCACAACATACCTAAACTTATGGGACACAATGAAGGCCACGCTAAGAGGAAAACTCAGCTCTGAGTGCCTCCAAAAATAAACTCGAAAGAGCATATACTAGCAGCTTGACAGCACATCTGAAACCTCTAGAACAAAAGAAGCAAGTACATTCAAGAGGAGTAAACAACAGGAAATAATCAAACTCAGAGTGGAAATCAACCAAGTAGAAACAGAACTATGCAAAGAATCAACAAAATCTGGAGCTGGTTCTTTGAGAAATCAATAAGATAGATAAACCCTTAGCCAAACTAACCAGAGGGCACAGAGACAGTATCCAAATCAACAAAATGAGAAATGAAAAGAGAGACATATAAAGGGAAACTAGAAATTCAAAAAAAAATCATCAGATCCTACTACAAAAGCCTATACTCAACAAAACTGGAAAATCTGAATGAAATGGACAATTTTCTAGACAGTTACCAGCTGCCAAAGTTGAATCAGGATCAGATAAATTAAACAGTCCCATAACCCATAAAAAATTAGAAGCAGTCATTAATAGTCCCCAACCAAATAATGCCCAGGATCAGATAGGTTTAGTGCAGAGTTCTATCAGACCTTCAAAGAAGTAATACCAATACTCTTCAAACTATTCCACAAAATAGAAACAGAAGACACACTACCAATTTGTTCTATGAAGATACAATTATAATGATACCTAAACCACACAAAGACCCAACAAAGAAAGAGAACTTCAGACCAATTTCCCTTATGAATATCGAAGTAAAAATACTCAATAAAATTCTTGCAAACAGAATCCAAGAACACACCAAACGATCATCCATCAAGTAGGCTTCATCCCAGGGATGCAGGGATGGTTCAATATATGGAAATCCATCAAAGTAATCCACAGTATAAAGGAGCTCAAAGAAAAAAATACATGATTATTTCATTAGATGCTGAGAAATCATTAGACAAAATCCAACACCCCTTCATAATAAAAGTCTTGGAAAGACCAGAAATTCAAGGCCCATACCTAAACATATTAAAAGCAATATACAGCAAACAAGTAGCCAACATGAAACCAAATGGAGAGAAATTTGAAGCAATCCCACTGAAATCAGGGAATAGACAAGGCTGTCCACTTTCTCCCTCCCTGTTTAATATAGTCCTAGCCAATGCAATTATAGACAACAAAAGGATGTCAAAAGGATTCAAATTGGAAAGGAAGATGTCAAAGTATCACTATTTGCAGATGATATGATAGTATACTTAAGTGATCCCAAAAATTCCACCAGAGCACTCCTACAGCTGATAAACAACTTCACCAAAGTGGCTGGATATAAAATTAACTCAAATCAATCAGTGGCCTTCCTCTACTGAAAGGATAAACAGACTGAGAAAGAAATTAGGGAAACAACGCCTTTCACAATTGTCACAAATAATATAAAATACCTTTGTATGACTCTAACTAAGCAAGTGAAAGATCTATATAACAAGAACTTTAAGTCTCTAAAGAAAGAAATTGAAGAAGATCTCAGTAGATGGAAAGATCTCCCATGCTCATGGATTGGTAGGATTTATATAGTAAAAATGGTCATCTTGCCTAAAGCAATCTACAGATTCAATGCAATACCCTCAAAATTCTAATTCAATTCTTCATAAAGTTAGAAAGAACAATTTCCAAATTCATCTGGAATAACAAAAAAACCAGGGAAACAAAAACTATTCTCAACAATAAATGAACTTCTCATGGAATCACCATGCCTGACCTCCAGCTGCACTATAGTGCAATCATGGATGGGTTAGTGAGCAGGGGAGGGGGAATGGGATAGGCAGTTTATGGAGGGGAAATGAGGAAAGGGGATAACATTTGATATATAAATAAAAATATATAATAAAAAATAACGCTTCTATGAACATCAACGAGCATGCATCCTTGTGGTATGAGGTAGCAGAATAAACTCCATTTTGTTTTAAAGACTCCATTCTAAGTTAACTTGCCCTTAGTGAGGCATGGCCTCCACCCTTGAGGTCTGAGAAAGATGATGAAATGCCCCTGGTAGTTGCAAAATAGATAAATCAGCTGCACGTAACTGATCACGATAGTGTGGGGTTGAAAACATAAGCTGTTCCCTGGCCAAGATGCTACTTTTTGATGCATGTGCCCTCCTTAGGGCTTAACCAGGTGCTGTAAACCAATTAGCTTAAAGGCCAACATTCCTTTACCCTCCATGTAATACCAAGGCTTGGAAACCCTTGCCTGTTGTTTTATCCTTTATAAACCCCTTCCCCTACACCCGGGGCCTGCTCTGCTATCCTGTTGCATCTTCAGGAAGGTTTGTGGCCAGAGCTCAAGCTTGAATAAAGACTCTCCTTCCCAGATTGATAGGAATGATGGAAATATTTTAAGTATTTCTAGGCTCTTTGAGTTTTCTCTGTTGAGAATTCTGTTTGGATACATACACCATTTTTATAATAGGGTTATTTGCTTTCATGATATCTAGTGTCTTAAGTTCTTTATATTTTTTAATAATAATCCTGAATTGGCTGTGGAACTGGTGTAAATCTGTAGGCTGCCACTTGATCTGAATGACAGTGCTTTTTGCTGTGCAGAAGCTTCTCAATTTCATGTGGTCCCATTTATTAATGCTTGATATTAGTGCCTGGATTTGTGGTGTTCTATTCAGAAAGTCTTTTCCTGTTCTGATGAATTCAAGATTATTTCCCACTTTATCTTCTCTCAGGTTCAGTGTATCTGGTTTTATATTAAGGTCTTTAATCCATTTAGAGTTGAGTTTTGTGTGGTGTGATAAATATTTGCATTCTTCTATGTGCAGTAATCCAGTTTGACCAACACCATTTGTTGAAGATGTCTTTTTCTACAGGGTATATTTGTGGATTCTTTATCAAAACTCAGGTGTTCACAAATATGTGGATTTATATCTAAGTCTTCAATTCCATTCCATTGATCACCGTGTCTTTTTTTTTTTTTTTGTCAATTTCATGCTGTTTTTAATTACTGTATCTGTGCAGCATAGCTTGAAATCAAGAATGGTGACACTTCCAGAAGTTCTTTCATTGTTCAGGATTGTTTTAGTTATCCTGGGTTGTTTATGTTTCCATATGAAGTGGAAAATTATCCTTTCAAGATTTGAGAAGAATTGTTTTGGAATTTTGATGGGAATTGCATTGAATCTGTAGATGTTTTTGATAGATGGCCATAGTTTTCTTTTTTTCCTGTTAATTCTACAGATCCATAAGCATGGGAGATCTTTCTGTTTTCTGATATCATCTTAAACGTCTTTCTTCCAAGGTTTTTTTTTTTCAAAAATTTATTTTCATACATTTCACATCCCAATTACAGTCCCCTCCCTCCTCTCCTTCCAGTCCCATCTTTACAAATCCCTCCTCCCACTGCTCATCTCCTTCTTGTAAGAGAAGGGGAGCCCCACTGTGGGTACCACTCATACTGGGACATCTAGTACCAACAAGACTAGGCACATCCTTTCCCACTGAGGCCCAATCAGGCAATCCAGGTAGGAGAAGGGGATCAGATTGCAGGAAACAGAGACCGCCCCTGCTTCACTTGTTAGGGCGCCCACACAAAGACCAAGCTTCACATTTTCTGCAAATCTGTAGGGGGCCTAGGTTCAATCCCTGCATGTTTTCTGTCTGGTATCCCAGTCCCTGTAAGCCTCCAGGGGCTTATGTTAATTGACTCCTTAGGTCTTCTTGTGCTGTCCTTGACCCCTCTGATTCACTCAATTCTGTACTGGACTCTTCCACAAGACTCCCAGAGCTCCATTTGATATTTGGCTGTTAGTCTCTGCATCTGCCTCTATCTGCTGCTGGATGAAACCTCTCAGGAGACAGCTATCCTAGGTTCCTGTCTGTAAGCATAGCAAAGTATCATGAATAGTGTCAGAGATTGGCTGCATCTCATGAGATGGGTCTCAAACTGGGACAGTCATTGGTTAGCTGTTCCCCCAGTCTCTGCTCCATCTTTATCCCTGAACATCTTGTAGGCAAGAAAAATTTGGGGGTCAAAGTGTTGTGAGTGGATTGATGTTCTCATCATTCCTCTGGAAGTCCTGCCTGTTTGTCTACAGAAGGTGTCATCAGGAAGTGAATGGAGAAATGGAACAGGGTAGGAGATGGGGTGAGGAGGGGAATGGGATGGTGATCAGGTGTGGGGAAAGGTGGGGCAGGAGAGGGCTGAGAGTGAGAAAGGAAATCAGTGGGAGGCATCTCTGGAACTATCTGGAGGCCTGGGATGGAGGAAGATACAGGGAGTCTATGGGAGTGATTCTAGTTGAGATTCCTACCAGAGGGGAATATAGAAACTGAAGTGGCCACTTCCCATAACCAGACAAGACTTTTTATCATACAAAACTTTTTACTTGCATGGTTAGTTACCTCAAGATATGTATGTATGTATGTGTATGTGTATGTGCATATATATATATATATATATATATATAATCTTGTAGCCCTGGTTGTTCTGGAACTCACTCTGTAGACCAGGCTGTCCTCGAACTCAGAAATCTGCCTGCCTCTGCCTCCCAAGGACTGGAATTAAAGGTGTGCAGCACCACTGCCCGGCTACCTCAAGATATATTATTCAAGGCTATTGTG
Organism: Apodemus agrarius; assembly: GCA_964023405.1. Lineage (NCBI taxonomy): Eukaryota > Metazoa > Chordata > Mammalia > Rodentia > Muridae > Apodemus > Apodemus agrarius. Next base: position 59,895,201 of record OZ030022.1, on the reverse strand, counting down.
AAAGGTATCGTTTCCCTGATTTCTTTCACAGTCTGTTATTTGTATATCAGAGAGCTAACGATGTTTGGGATTATGTATCCAGCTACTTTGCCCAAAGTGTTTCTATCGCTGTAAAGAGACACCATTGCCATGGCAACTCTTATAAAGGAAAGCATTTACTAGCGCCGGCTTACAGTTGCTGAGGTTTAGTCCATTATCATCATGTCAGGAAGCATGGTGGCACGCAGGCAGACATGGTGCTGGAGAGTAGTGGATATTTCTACATCTTGATGGGCAGGCAGGAGGGAGAGAGACTGACACTGAGCCTGGTTTGAGCGACTGAAACCTCAAAGCCAACATGCAGAAATACGCTTCCATTTCCTCTGACATGGCCATACCTCTTAAAAATGCAACTCCCTATGAGTCTATGGGGGGCATTTTAATTCAAACCACCACACTACTCCTTTTGAGTATAATTCCTTCCTATTGTTCTAGAGCTTTCAGGTGTGCTGTTAAGTTGTTTGAATGTAATCTCTCTAATTTTGTTATCTAGGCACTTAATGCTATGAACGTGCCTCTTATAATGGCTTTCATTATGTCCCATAAGTTTGGGAATGCTGTATACTTATTTTCATCCAATTTTAGGAAGCCTTTAATTTCCTTTGTAATGTCTGCCTTGACCCATTTTTTATTTAGTAAACAGCTGTTCAAGTTTCCATGAGTTTGTAAACTTTCTGTGGTTGATGATATCTTGCTTTAATTCATGGTGGTCAGGATACAGGGTATTATTTTCATTTTCTTATATCTGTTTAGACTCAGTTTTTGTTTGAGTGTGTGCTCAATTTTGGAGAAAGTTCCATGAGGCACTGAGAAGATACACACACACACACACACACACACACACACATCATATTCTTCAGGTTAAATGTTCTGTAAACATCTTATGTCCATTTAGTTAATAACTACAGAACTACAGTTTGCTCTAACATTTATGTTTTGTCTTTGTCTGGATAGCCTATCTTGAGGCAGGAGTGGTATATTTGAAGTCTTCCATTATCGGTGTGTGAGTCAACATGTGACTCAAGCTGTACAAATGTTTCTTTTACATACGGCCTTATGTTTGGGGCATATGTGTTAAGAATTGCAATGTCTTTTTGGTGGATTTTTTCCTTTGGTGTGTATATAGTGTCCTTCCCTATGAGTATGTAGTGTCCTTCCATAACTCTTGTTAGTTGAAGTCTATTTGTCAGATATTAAAATGGCTATACTATCTTCTTCGTTCTATTTGCTTGGGATATCTTTTTCCTACCTTTTACCCTAAGATGATTTGTATCCTTGGTGTTAAGGTGTTTCTTGGATGCAGCAGAGGGATGGATCCAGCTTTCATATTCATTTTGTTAATCTGTTATTTTTTTATTGAAGAATTGAGTTCATTGATATTGAGAGATATCAATGTCTAATGATTGTTGACTCCTGCTATTTTGCTGTTGTTGATGGTGGTGGTGGCAACAGCAGTGGCGATGGTATATGGGTGGTTCCCTTCTTTTGGGTTTGCTAATGTGAGATTATTTCTGTGTTTTGATGTGTGTAGTTAACCTTCTTGAGATGGAGTTTTCCTTCTGGTGTTTTCTACAAACCTGATTTGTTTTTAAGTGATGTTTAAATTTGAATTTACAATGGATTATTTTATTTTATCCATGTATAGTGATAGAAGTAAAGAGTTTCTCAGTAATCAGGGCCAAGGAATACCATAAATCACACCAGGCATTGAAGCTCATGCAAGAGATTTATGGGGTGGGGGACAGAAAATGGTTGCCTTCTAATGAGGATAGGGATTGCAAGAGGCCAGGCTGTGATGGTGGACCTTATAGAGGATATGGAACATGTGCATAGAAACATGATGCATTGGCTGGTAGTGATGGTAGGGGCCATTGGTACTCAGTCATGAAAGCTAGGTGGGTGGTTGGAGATGGAAGAGTTCTGAGGAACCTTGTTCTAGGAAACTTAGAATGACCAGCAGTTGAGAAGATTGTAATTCTAGGTGCTGATATCTGGTCTTTGTTAGGGGAGATGTGTTTTGTTCCTTGGTTTCTGGTTCCTCTCTTGTTCTTAAGAGTACGGTGGTTGTTTTTTAGCTGTAGGAAAATCTTCCAGTGTGTGGAAAGGTGTGGTTACTAGTGGTTTCAGTTAAAATGTGTTTCTGGGTATCAGGACCTGAAACTCAGTAATAAGGATGGACTGGGGCAGATGTGTTCCACCAGGATCTGCTTGGTTAGTCCACTGGCAATGTGGGCACAGAACGTGGAAGGGCACAACAGAAGGATGGGACTGAGGATGAGACTGAAAGACTGGACTTGGAGGGGTAGAGGGAAGGGGGAAGATCTGCAGTTAGCTTCCCTGCCGCCCTGGCCAGTGGTCAGTGGCTTCCCAGGTAGTGCTTCCTAGAGTTAGGGGCTGGGGCAAAGCGATGGGTAGAGGAAGGGACTTTGGATGGGAAGATTTAGGTGCAGAAGCGAGGCTTGGCTTCTGCTGCAGAGCTAGGGATTTATTCTTAGGAGCAGAGGGAGGGGTGAAGATCTGCAATGAGCCTGCCTGCTTCCCTGCCCAGTGGTTCTCATGGAGTGTCTGCTGGAGTTTTGGCCTGAGATAATATAGTAAGTAGAGAGAGGGAGGTTCGGACAGTAGGATCTATGTGGTCTACTGGTCTGGAGGGAAGGGAGGCTGCAGCAGGTATTCTGGGTATGAGACGAGGGGATTGGATCTGGAGGGACAGAAGTGGTGAAGGTCTGCAGTTAGCCTACCTGTTTCCATGGCTGCAATGGTCTCTGTGTTAGCAGGAAATACCAGTTGCAGTTGGAGTGTGGGAGAGATGAGGTGGATAACATCTGTGTGGTATGCTTGAGATGTAGAGAATAGAGGCTCCAGGAGTTTCTGAGTTATCTGCTGCAGAGTTAGGGATGAGACTGGGGATTGGGTTTAAAGGAATGGAGGTAGAGGTGAATATCTGGTGTTTCCCTGGCTGGAGTGGCCTGTACGTTTCCAGGGACTGTCTACTGGGATTAGGGGCCAGGTTGAAGCAGCGAGCAGGGGATAAATATTCGTAGGGGAAATATGCGTAGGATGCATTGAAGATGGGAGCAGGGGAGGCAGAGGAGGCTGCAGCAGGAGTTCTGCTACAGAGCCTGGGTGAGACGGGGGTGAGAGTGGGGTGGGGGGTGGGAGAGTGGGATTTGATCTGGAGAAGGAGAAGTAGTGAAGTCTGCAAATAGGCTCCCTGCCAGGGCAGTCTGTGAGTTCCCAGGAGCAGCCTGCTGGTGTAGAGGACGAGGATGAACTAACAAAATGGGCATGGGAGCTTAGGAGGAAAATATCTGTGGGGTGAGACGGCCACAGCGTTCTGCTGCAGAGCAAGGGCTGAGACTGGGACCTGGAGGGATGGAAGGCGAGGTGACAATTTGGCTACCTTGCCAGCTTCCCTAACCAATCTGTATAATTGCTTTGTAATATTTGTCCTAGACGGTGTAAGGTACCATCCTAGGTATGAGTTCTACCAATCTTGTAAGAAATGTACACATAGGTCCGTTACTCTGCTAAGTGCTGTATCATTCAGGGACTGACCAGAAAATATAGTCAGCTGAGCATTTAAAACTGATTTGACATCAGAAAACTTCATCCAGGTCTATTCTGACCCCAAGTCTCTGAAGCTTTCTTAGAAAAGCTTTATAAGATCATAGCTGGCCTCTTGAATTCTAAATCCCAAAGAACAATTTTAGGGACAACTAACGTCCTTCTAAAAAATAAATAGGCAAACAGTCTAAGTCAAAAAGATAATGGCACAATGCACAGTTACACCGAGAGCCTGGCTGTAGACCATCATCAACCTTTCTATTAAACAAAACAACAATTCTGTTCTATCTTCTTACATAAATCATTATTGTTCTGCTTAATGGGGCTGCCATAAACTCAATAACCTGAAGGATTTGCAAACATTTTAATGAAAAATATACTGGCATTTTAGAGGAAAGTAATTTGGCCCAGAGAGAGACAGTTTGGACACAGGAGAGATTTATCCTAGGTAATCAACCATGAGCTGTTACCTGGGTGATACAACACATTAGCAAAGATGAATTTATGTGATAAGTTGCTGCAAGCAAAAATGCAGAACCAGATGATAAGTAGCAGGGCTCAGGAGATGTATACATCACACAGGATGCTAAGTGGAGGAGCGAGGATGGGCTGTGCTGTGAGGCTAAGGCCCCCTCGTGAACAGCGGATGGCTGGGGGAGCGTTTCTGAGTTTGCTGTTGGAAACCTGTTAACATCCATGGTGTAACAATGTAAAAAGCTTTCCTTCTTGAGTGCTTAAAAACCAGGTGTTCACATACTAATATGTATAATAAAGTGCTATATACTTGATGATTGAAGTTAGTTTACTTGGAGTCAAGTGAAAGTTTGATTTATGGTGTGTGTGTGTGTGTGTGTGTGTGTGTGTGTGTGTGTGTGTGTTAGAGAATTGGGGTTTTTGTTGCTGCTTATTGTGGACACAAGCTAGGCTCAGAATTCTTCAATGAGTGTTGCTTGACTGCTTAAAATCAGGTAAAACAGGAATTGCCGCTAAGTTACTGGAAAGTCTTGTTTCTTTTGCCAAAATAACTGAAAAGAGACCGATTCTCAGTCTGAGGCCATCTGAAGGCCAACACTGGGTAGGGTTTTTTAAACTAGCAGATTATAAGTTATTAGTATAGAATACTGTGACAAGTCGAATTTTCACTAAATGGAGAAAATCCTGGACACAGCAAGACGGTGTGAAGGTGATATACTAAAAAGAAAAGGAACCCAGAGGGAAGGTGTGCCAATGGTACTGAGTTCTGGTCATCTCTTGAAGTTCCAGATGGTTCATGAACTCATATCCTTCCAACAAGTGCTTTTGTTAGAACCGAAGTCTTCTCTCTTAGTTTTAAAGATAGTGGCTAATTCTTGGGAAGTTTGTGTGTTTCCTACCATTTGAGTAAGTGGACCCAGCTTCTTGTATGTAAATTACCAATACCAAACCATGAGAATGCCACATCCTCTTGTATGAACCTTCACATAAAATTCACTCATTCAAGTAGATGAGTTCAACAGATTGTACAAAGATTCAGTGTAATCTGTGGAATAGCCACACGACCTATCTCATGGCCTGTTGTATTCTGCATTTATTTATTTATATTTTCATATACATACTCACATGCTTGTCTATGTGCCTACACATGGGTGTGCTTAGCCATACCTGTAGCAGTCAGAGGAGTTGGATTTTTGGGTCCATGTATGTTTATATGTGTGTTAGTTAGATTGTTAGAACTACATTCCCATCTCTGTGAGTACAATCGTGTGGCCTAATGTTACTTAAATTTGAACTTCAAGGCCTGGGAACACACCACAGTATTTGAATCATGACTTTGTTTAAATCTCCAGTTTTAGATTGGGTTGGGGTTTCAGTCTACCATTTGCTTTCCTATACATGATGTAGGATTGTGTATTTAGCAAACACTGGGTAGATCAAATGTTTATTACACTCTAAGAAGGCCCCCCTCTATTCTAAAGCTCATCAATCTACACAGCTGTCCAAATAAGACCATTTTTTAACACTTCCTTTCCTCTTTCCAGTGTTTCTTGTTGTCTCCTGGTTCCATCTTTTTGCTATTTGACAAATCCTTGCTTAGCAAGAAAATATTCACCATGCTGAGAGCTGATACACAGAGAATGTATACCATCTGAGCTTACACTAAACTGATGATTTGTAGGATAAAAATCGTCTAGGTTGGAAATAACTGTGACATAATCTTTAATTTGCTATGTCACCATTATTTTTATTTGTTGGTTTAATTAGGGGATAGAATTGGGGGGATAATTTAATTAGTGAATTGGGAATTTTTCCCCTTTGAAGTATGTAGGGTTATGATTTTGTGGTGTTATTGTGAAAGTTCATGGTACTATCCAGATATGGATTTTCCTGTAAAAACTGCAACCTTTTACCCTGAAGACTCTTCTTTGTTTTATTAATATTCACAATTGTCATTACCAATTACCAAACAATTTTGTTTAAAATAAATGTCATAGTACTGCTGATCATATTCTCTGATATTTGGAATCTTGATTTCTTTTTCGATTAGATCATTTTATAGGGGAAAAAACAGGCTCCTGTTTAAACTAGGAAATCTAGTGAGGAATTCAGTGTCTGTTCATTTGTATAACACACCCTATTGTGAGCTAACAGAACCATCCGTGAAGCTATCAATCTGCCCAGACTCTCAAACAAGAAAGATTTTTCTCAGAAATGTTAACATCTCTACCAGGAACACTTAGTGGGTTTCAGAGAATCCGTTTTGGCTTTTTACTTAAGCAGAAAAGGCCACAGATGCTCTGCCTTGAAGAGTGTGCTCTTTCCTTGAGACCTGTGAACAGAGACAGAGATAAAAGACCCGCAGGTACGTGTGATCATACAGAAGCACACAGAGGTGTTGAAATAATACTTCTGACTGTAGCTCACTCATGGTGCCAGGCAGTTGAATCTGAATCAAGGATTACCACATAGATCCATCTTGATGAGCTGGTTACTGCCTCCTCGCTAGGCTTCTCAGAGTGTCTGTTCCTCCACCTATTCATCATCAGCCCATCTCACTTATGAATTTTCTTGTCATAGTAATAAATATTTCACGTTATTTTTCTTGTATATTGTTTTATTTCAAACAGGAGTTGAAGTACAGATTGCTTTTAATCTATCTGTAGAGAGGTAGATAGAGATCATTTTATAGGGAAAAAAACACAACAGGCTCCTGTTTAAACTAGGGAATCTAGTAGGGAATTCAGTGTCTGTTCATTTGTACAACACACCCTATTGTGAACTAACAGACCCATCCATGAAGCTATAAATCTGCCCAAGCTCTCAAATGAGAAAGATTTTTCTCTAAGACAACCACCATGTGACACCTCCAGACCGGAACAGGCTCTGAGTATGGGGACAGGAGACTCCCAAGCTGGAGACTAGAATTCCATCTGGTATCACTCGTACTGGATGGGAGCGAGCCCAGGACAGATGACCCTCACATGGGACCACTCGGGTAGGCCTGAAGAGGACAGAGCCCAAGACAACCACCAGATCGGCTCCATGGGGCCCAGGAAAGAAAGCTAACCTGAGATGACCACCAGCCTGGCGCCATACAGGGCTGAGGGGGCAGACCGTGCCTGAGAGGACCCCTGCTCCGTGCCATAATGCTTGATCTGGGCAAGGCACTCCTAAGACCATGCCTGAGATGACACCAGACACTCAGAGACCTAGGACTCCACTAAGAGAAGCAAGTCAGTGGTGGAGAGATGGATGAGAAAGAGAAAGGCTGGGGACACAATGAAGAGAGGCAGAACTGAAGACTTGAGGCGAGTAAGGAACAGCCTGATCTGAGTATCTGGTAATGCCACCTGGGATCATGAGGTGGGGTCCTGGCCCGTGCGGAATGCCACGTCTGGGCCCATGGCCCTGCAGAAGCAGGGGTCTATTCCCGCTAACTATCAGGCAGCCATGCTTCTGGGTCATGTTGATGTCTGAGGGCTGTGCAGAACTGGCCCCACTCTTGACCTGGTCATTGTGGGAGAACTGGACTTGGGGGCTTGAAAACAGGAGGGCTGACCCAGCCCCTAGCCAGCTGTTGTACTCAGAACAGCCCCTTCACATCATGAGAGTTCTAAGTAAGCATTCTCTCCCCCAGAGGAGAGCATGGGAGAGCTGGCCCTACCACTTGTCTTCTGTGCAGTGGTGTGGACAAGAGAGAAATAACCTTTCTCCTCCTCATGCCTCACCTCCTGAGGCAGGCGCCAGACCTGGCCCTGGGGTCATGAGGGCAGGAAAGCTAGCTTTGCCCCTCACTAGCTATGACACTCTAGAGAGTGGGCCCTAAACTAGCCTGGGCTGCCCTTCGTGGCTGAGGCATGGGCATATCAGCCCAGAGGGCATGAGTGTGGGAGAGCTGGCCCAGCTGTGTGCCTCCTGTGGCAGCGACATGGGCAAGAGCGATGTCCTCTAGCCACCTAAAGCAGGTAGGAGAGCTGGCCCCGAGGTCATCACATTTGCCTGGGCAGCAGGATAGAGCTGTCCCAGGTTGCAGGGGTAGGGTGGTAGGGTGGTTGCTGGTGAGATGGTCCGGACAGTAGGAAAGCAGGAGAGCTGATCAGTGGGCTGATACCTCTCAGGCCCAGAATCCAAGCTTTGAATTGGCCCACCCCCACATCTACACCATGGATGGACTGCTAGAGTGCTTGAATGGGCTTGTCTTACAGATATAAAGCAACAGGATCTCCATTACACAGGGCAACCAGAGGATCATTCCAGTGAGTATTGATAAGAGTATCCGAAGCTAGAGGCCTCAAACTAGACCAACAAGTCATTACAATGAGCATTGGCAAGCAAAGATATGTGGACAAAGGGTGTATGTTAGGACACACTGTGACACACTACAGCTTCCACAATGAGTTTTTTTGTTTTTTTCTCTGCTGTGCGGAGGTTCCAAGGATGGAGGGTGGTAAGAAGGAAGGAGGAGATGAGTGGGATTGGGGTACATGATGTGCAATTCACAAGGAACCAATAAAAAGTAAAAAATAAAATAAAATAAATCAAAATTGACACAGCCCCCTTGTGTCAGACATTTGGCTGCAGAAAACAAACAACAACAACACAAAAAACAAATTCAAACTGATCCTTTTAGAGTTCTGAAGGTCAGAAGTCTGAAGCAAAGTCTGACAGTGCTAATGTCAAGCTATTTGCTAGGTAGCGTATTTGGGAGGCTATGGGGGACATTCTTTTTTCTCTTTCTTTCTTTCTTTCTTTCTTTCTTTCTTTCTTTCTTTCTTTCTTTCTTTCTTTCTTCCTTTCGTGTTTTTTTTTTCTTTGCCTTTGTAGCCACCACAGGCTTCAGGCATCCGTGGCTCATCCTCTTTGCTTCAGGAAGCGGGCAGTGGCTGAGTTCTCTCCATGCGATGCTGTACTTCTGTACTTTGGTACCTTTTAGATTACATAAGGGTTCCCAATCACTCTACTTTAAGGTTAGCATGTTAATTACCTTAATTTCCTCTTCAGTTTGTTATTTTATTTTATTTTTTGTTATTTTAGATATTTATTTTATTAGAACACTAGTCCAACAATAAATATATCCCAAACTGATGAATTCTAGGATTCTTATTATGATTACTTTTTGACATGTAGAATGGGGAAAATAAGCTAATTTTAAGAATTTTCTCTATTAACACATTTCTCTATTGATGAAATAAACTAATGATATAAACACACAGCAATCTCTTTTAATGTGATTTTAAATACAATTCTTGGAGAAAATTGGGGAATGTGATTTTTATTACTTTCCACTCAACCAGCCATGAATATGTTTGGCCAAATTGAATCTCCCTATTGATTAAAAGCAGAATTTTTCACCAAACTGAATACCTTTGGTGCTTTATTATCAGGAGTCAACTAGAGTGTTTAAGTCTACATTAGTCCAAAATTTGTGTGTTGTGTTTTCATGTTATTGCTAGACCTTAGATTAATGTTTGTTAATACCAAGAGGAACCAATTCTTAAGAGAGAGATGGTTGCACCACTCCTCCCTGTCTTCAGGGAGCCAATCCTTCTGAATTATGTTTTCAAAGTCCTGCCAGAGAGGCAATGAGAGCTGTTAGTTATATCTCTACCAGAGAACTTCAGTCATGTAAGAAAAAAAAAACAAACAAACAACAACAACAACAAAAAAACCCATCATTGCTTCTGTCTTCACAGTAGGCAGACTTGGGAAACAGGTCCCAGGTTTTCCTGCTCTATAAATGACTCATGAACACTGAGCTTATCAGGGAGTTTAGATGACTAAACCTGTTTAGGTGTACAGGAAAGTAAACAAGTGCTTTCAGGCCAAGATTAAACAAAGATTGTAATAATATCTTAAGGAAAATACATCCAGAGAACTTATTTTCAAAAAGAAAGAGACAGATAGACAAGGAAAGAAAAAAGAAGGAAGAAAAAAAAGGAAGAAAGAGAGAGAAAAGGAGCCTACAAAGTCCATCCCTACTGCAGAGCTATTACCAAAGGCTCTTGGGAGAGAGAGTGGGTGTCCTTCAGTGATATGGTCCCCGAAAGTCTACACATGCTCCAGTAGATGGTCCTACACTCTTGTTCAGGCATGCAACACTAAATGAACTCAGTGGGTTTAAAAAACAGAAAGAGGAGAGCACATGAAGGTGAAAGGAAAATGGTGGTGGTGAGGGGCAGATGGAGGAGGAACTGGAAGGGACAGAAAAGCAAGTAGATCTGATCAAAGCATGTCATGTGCATGGATGAAAATAAAATGGAGCCAAGAGTTGGAGGACAGAGTCAAAAATCTAATACAAATGAGAGGGCCAGTAAGAGAGGTGAGCAGGTAAAGGCTCTGTGTCAACCCGATCACATGGTAGGAGAGAAGTGACCTCCATTATCCTACGCCAGACAATTGTCATGTACTCTCTTTCTTCAGGGAATGTTTAAGCAATTTAAAAACAAAGCAAACAAGCACACATAAGCGTACAGATGAGCCATTGCCTGAAAGCAAGCTGTTCAGGAACAGCTGAACTTTTCATGGTTCCAAGATAGAATAACCTTTCAAAGCCTAATTAGGAACTATCCCACAGCTGGAGTCATGGCTCCTTCAGCGCACAGGGGAAGTCATTAAAAAGGAATTCATTTAGAAGCAATTCAAAAACTAGTGTTCATAAAAATCGCAGTGGAAATTAACCTATTCTACCATGTATGAGATATAAAATCATAAGCTTCTAAAATCAGAAATAAAGTTTTCCCACTGGTTTGAGAACATTTACCCACTTTCCCAAAGCCCTTGTCCTTGAATGTACTGAATTTTGACAACTGCAAGAAAAGTCACAAATACTGAAAGAAAAGCAGTTGTTGAGACCCGAATAGAGTGTCCTACACTCTATTATGCTAGAGTCCTGGAACAGAGATGAAGTCATCTCCATCAGAACCACAAGAACATTGACATATTTGAAGACACTGCCCAGTGCTACACTCCAGGCTATCCTACCAGGGACCTCGGGCTCTTAGCACTGAAGGACAACACTGATAAGCTGCTGTTTGTAGAAAGCAGATCTGAAAAGTGGCTGGGTCCATCAGAGCCACGATTACCTTGGTTCAAACCAAGGCTTCACCAGTTAGTTAATGGCTGTGACCAGCTACTGAATGTCTCTTTAAGGTTGGTATAAAAATAGGATGTCTAAAGTGTCCTACTAGTAGCTGGTTCAACGTACAGCTCTAGATGCATTTGCTTCAGGAGTCTTCCAAGGCACAAACTTCAACCTGCCACTAAATATGCAAGTTAAAGTGTGCCCATTCATCTTATTTTCAACATCTCAAAAGATTTTGCTATTGTTTCTGAAAGGACAATTCTGTTTTTACATGGGAGTAGGTTTTTCAACGGAATTTAAGACGAGTTTTGGACAGTGAATGACTTAATTGTTATTGCATTTCTTCTGCATTTTTTTCTCTAATCCTACAAGCGCCGTTAAAGAGAAACATGGAGGTATTTCATTTCGTGGTCTGCTTTGTCACTTTCATTGATTTTGCCCGACTCCCTTTGCTTTGACTGCCCCTGCCACCATTCTTCTGCCAACCGCCAGGAGCTCTTGCAAATACCTCAATCCTGGGCTTCATGCTGAACTACCTCATCCTGCCAGTGTCTCTGCTGTCCACATACTTATACAATATATATATATATATATACATATATATATATATATATATATGTATATATGCATATATATATATATTTTTTTTAAATTTAAACCCTTACTTTTCTTTTTTATAATGATGGAGAACAAACCTGGGCCCTTGAACTTGTTAGGTAAACACTGACTGCTGAGCTACATGAACGGGAGTTGAATGTTTTCAAGTGTCAATTTATTCTCTGTACTTCTTAGTTCCTTCAGTTCTTGGCCTTTAAAACCCAGTATTTAAGGCCCTATCCAATTTGGCCATAACTTAATATTCCAAACTTATCCTTTGGTATTCCCCTCTCATAAGCTTTGTACTATATCACGGTGGCCTATCATGAACACTTTTGTCTCCCAAACACCTTTCACTATTTTCATTGCCAAAGATTCAGAATCACCCAGAAGGCAAATCTTTATGTGCCTTTGGGGGTTTCCAACGATGGGTGACTGAAAAGAGAGGATCTACATTTAATATGCAGCATCATCCATTACGTGCCCAAGAGAAGCAGAAAAGGAGAAACGCAGATGAGTGCCATCTGGTCTACCCCAATGCTCTACGGTTAAGAGCTACCCCTGCTCTGGATCTCTACAATAACAACACGTTATCTCCTAATCTAAAGTACAAAACCTGTCCTCCTTCAGTTGTTTCTTGTCCCAGTGGGGAGAAAAGTAATTATACACAAAATTGTTATTGCAAAGAGGAGATGCTGCTGTGGTGAATGTGGTTCACTGGTTTGTGGAATTAATGTTGACGGGTTTGGAGCTGTGGTCTAGACAGGCCCTAGAATGTTAAGATATGGAAGCAGAGATTATTGGCCATCTGCTGCGGGTCCAGAAGACTGCAATGCCAATGGAAAGGGAGGGAGTTACAGAGTAAGAGGGGCACAGATTCTGACTCATCCTTGTATATCTCTAGAGGGACAGGATCAAGATATATACATATATCTGAATCAAGATGAATATACATAGCAGAATTTATTAAGCCAAGTGATATCTCAAATGCCAATAACATAGCAATCAGTCCTTGAGGCTGGGCAACTCAACAGTCAGAATAGTTCCAGAATAGCTCTCTCACTAGGGGATGGTGGCCAATAGTTACAGTGTCTCAATAGTCCTAGTCATGTGCTGGAACCCCAGGAAGTTTCTGGAGTCACTGGTCACTAGTACAGGATAAAAGCTTGGAAATCCTGATTCTGCTTTCAGCAAAGGAATAAGAATCAGGACCATCAAGAGAGCAAATCACCTTGGCCAGCAATAGCGAAGGCCAAGCCAGCAAACAGCAGAAATACACTTCCTTCTGCAATCCCCCTTACTGTTTGGTTGGCTAGCTGAAGGGGACCCGTCTTCCCACACCAACTGAGTTAGTTCTTCACTTGGGGCTCCATACGGAGGTGATGCTACACTGTGAGAAATTCACATTAAAACCAACTGTTACAGAGAAAACCTTTTACCTGTGTACTGCAACACTGAATGAGCGTACATCCAAAAGAAGAAGGACTGCATTGTTTTACAGAAGAGATCTCAAGACAACCTAACGTCCAGGTAGTGGCATGGTTATTGCTTACTACATTATGGGTTTACAGTGGGAAAGAACAGAAGCAGATTTCCAGTCTGAGAGGGGGAAGCAGAGTTGAGGATGTGGGAAATGGATCAAGGAGGGCAGCCATAATCTGGACAAAATCGTAAAGAGAGATATGCACTGGCCAGGAGGGAGCTGGAGCCTGGTTAAAGTTGCGGACAGATTGAGAAGTTACATATAGGTAACTTCTACAGGTGGCTAGCCATCCACCAGAGCACTGCAAAAATATACTCTCTCTCTCTGTAGACTAAAGAAGCCCCCAACCTATGGCACTCAGAGAGCTTTCTAATAGATGAAGATGTTTTGGCTTCAATAAAAATACATCTACAGATTTAGGAACTACATGGCAGGAAAAGGAATGTGTGATCAACATATATTTTATATCCCAATTTAATTGTGCAACTTATTGTATGTTAATCAGTTCAAATGATAATACAAACGTTTTAAAAAAAAAGATTCCCTTTAGTGGGGGAAAAAAAAGGGGTGGGGGGGGATCTTAGGAACTGCAATCCAGAAGACAGATTCAGGGATCTGGGTAGCAGTCAATCACTGTTCCATGAAAGACAGAAAAGTGGTAGCTTACATGGGACGCTGAAGGCTGAGTGACAAAAGGACAGAAAACATGACACAACAAAGACTACATGAACAGAATGGTAATGCCTGTAAGTCAAGTCTGATGACGTCTCAAGCCTCTGGGCACCATACAATCAGAGGTTCCAAAGCCTGCGGCAGCAGGGACTGCCCATGAGTGCTGTTTAATGGCTTCCATTTGGAAAAGTATTGATTTTTCATTTCCCTGCTCCAACCCTCTGATTTTTTCAAGACAGATTCAGGGATTTGAGAGGCTGTCAATTTGTGTTCCACAGCTATCGAAAACAATGAATTCATTAAAGTCTTAGGCAAATGGATGGAACTAGAAAATATCATCCTGAGTGAGGTAACCCAATCACAAAAGAACACACATAGTATGCACTCACTGATAAGTGGGTATTAGCCCAGAAGCTTGGGATACCCAAGATATAAGTCACAGACCACATAAAGCTCAAGAAGAAGGAAGACCAAAGTGTGGATACTTTGGTCTTTCTTAGAAGGGGGAACAAAATACCCATGGAAGGAGATACAGAGACAAAGTGTGGAGCAGAGACTAAAGGAAAGACCATTCAGAGACTGCCACACCTGGAGATCCATCCCATATACAGTCACCAAACCGACACTACTGTGGATGCCAACAAGTGCTTGCTGACAGGAGCCTGATATAGCTGACTCCTGAGAAGTTCTGCCAGTGCCTGACAAATATAGAGGGGGATGCTCTCAGCCAACCACTGGACTGAGCACAGGGCCCCCAAGGGAGGAGCTAAGGGTTTTGCAGCCCCATAGGAGGAACAGCAACATGAACCAACCAGTCCCCCCAGAGCTCCCAGGGACTAAACCACCAACCAAAGAGTACACATGGAGGGACCCATGGCTACAGCTGCATATGAGGCAGAGGATGGGCTTGTTAGACACCAATGAGAGGAGAGGCTCTTGGCCCTGTGAAGGCTCAATGCCCCAGTGTAGGGGAATGACAGGACAGGGAAATGGGAGTGGGTGTGTTGGTGAGCAGGGGTAGGGGGAATGGGATAGGGGGCTTTGAAATGTAAATAAAGAAAATATCTAATAAACACACACACACACACACACACACACACACACACACACACACAGTACGCTGTCCTGGACCCAGTTTGTAATCCAGGCTGACCCCGAGCTCAGAGATCTACTTATCTCTGCCGCCCAAATCCTGGCATGTACTACCACCACCCTTCTAAAAGCTTTGGGGGTTTTTTTTGGTATTACATTTTTCTTTTGAATTTCAGTCAATTGTTTAGTAACCCTGATAAATTATTTTAAGTTAGGTACACATGGCTCCAGCTGCATATGTAGCAGCAGATTATCTTATCTGTCATCAATAGGAGGGGAGCCTCCTGGTCCCGTGGAGGCCTGATGACCCAGCACAGGGGAAGCTAAGGCACTGAGGCAAGAGGGGGAGGATAGGAGGGGGAGCACCCTCATAGAAGCAGGGGGATAGGGAGGAACAGGGGGTTTAACTGGGAAGGGGGATAACACTTGAAATGTAAATAAAATAACCAATAAAATTTAAAAAAATTTCCTGAATTCCAAAAAAAATTTATCAAAATTCTCCAGATAATCTTTTTTTTTGTTACATTTCCATTTTTACTAACTTTTCTTATAATGCAATGGCTTCTCCATATAAATTTCTTGTATTTTGAGCATCGTTTACATAGGAAGCCACACTATCATTTCTAATTCCATATACTGTATGTGCCTGGATCTATTCTTGGGATCAGTGCAGAGAATATCACTTAAAATAAGCCAGTGGGTTCCTTGCAAATGCAAAGTCCATGATGAGAGGGATTCACTCCAGTGGGCCCTTGACCCAGTTAGGTTCACAATGAGCATTTGCTGTGACCTGTGCCACAGACGTTTACTCGCATGGGACAGGCTTAAAGCCTTGTATAGTTTGTCACTGCAGTAAGGCAGATACTTTTCAAAATATATAAGCAACTGAGAGATGGCGCTCAGTGGTTACGTGCAAACAGGCCTTGACGATGTCATCCACTACCACCTACCGGTGCTCAGCTCTATATTTGGACTTCCTGGTAATGTGAATTACCATGCTTCTTTTTGCCCAAGTCAGTTTAGGCCAGGTTTTCTACATACTTAAAAGAGGCCTGACTTCATGTTGAGTTGTGTGTGTGTGTGTGTGTGTGTGTGTGTGTGTGTGTGTGTGTGATTATACTCTCCAAACTTTGTTCTATTTCTGAGTTTATAAACAAGATTTTTTAACTCATTCCCAAAAATATTCCTCATATATATATGTATATATAATAAATTATAAATATATATAAAATGAAAGCACATTCTTTGACACCAAGAGGGTCACAGAAAGTAACGTTGGCAGAATTTTTTAATCTTGAAAATGTTCACAATTTCCCTATAGCCAAACTATACATCTTTATCCTAAATGGGGAGGGATTCTTCTAAAATATTAGGCCAATTAAACTTCTCACTGCAAAACTGCATTCTGACAAACAGCTGAATTACTTATTCAGTTTGTAATACTGGGCATCAACACATGGCCTTTCTACTCTGACACACAGATGTAGCACAGAAGACAGGCAGTGACTGTCACAAGGCAGAGGGGCCACTCTGGAGGACAGAGGAGAGAGCAAGGGCCAAAGCAGCCGGGAAGGCGGGGTACTGAGGGCGGAAAGGGCAAGTGGGCATCGGTCTCTAGACGACTGTACTGCCCTCAGCTTTTAGGGATATTTCATACTATTTCTTTGAGTCCCTAGGACAGAGGGCTTCCTTGGACCCCCCCAGCCCTGACCAGGTGACTGAAAGGCTTATTTGGATTAACTCTTAAAAGAAGAGATTGTAGCTCCTTTGTTCTTTATTAGACACCCCATAGATGGTAATCCTGGGGTCTTTCAAGCTGTTCCACTGAGATCTCCAATCCCATTCTTTTGAACTACTAATCAGAATTTACACTTTGAGTTCCTCATTGTATAGGCTGATTATAAAAGGAGGGATCATGCTTAGTGATCTATACTGGTAGCTAACAGCTCTGCCACTGAGCTGGTGGAATTCTGATGTGATTTTCTCTTTTTCTTAGTCTTTTTGTCTCAAGACTGCTGGCCTCCCTTGCTTCCCTCCCTCCTTTAAGTCTCACTTTCTGTGCTGGGGAACCAATGCAAGAACTTCATGGCCTTTAAGAGATTAAGGTAAGACAAAGAAACATAACAAGGAGCTCCAGGCCCACCTGGGCTGCGTAGTGAGAACTGCCTCCAAAATGTGAACCTAGCCAAGACAGTACCAACAGGGTTAAATTTAAGTCAGTCAGACCTAACTAAAATTCATCTGTCAAATACTGGCTAAATTTGTATGTGTGAGTATATGTGATATCAGTATATCACACACACATACACACACACATATATGTATATATATACACATATATATGTATCTACACTATATGTATGTATGTTTATGAGTCTATGTGCATATTTGTATACATGTATGTGAAAGCTGAATATTGACATCAAATGCTTTGCTCCTTCTGCACTGTATTAGTCTGGGTTCTCTAGAGTCACAGATCGTATGGGCAGTCTCTATGTAGTTAGGGAATTTGTCGATGACTTACAGTCTGTAGTCCAACTCCCCAACAGTAGTCAGCAGCAGCTGTGGATGGAAGTCCAAGGATCTTGCAGTTGCTCAGTCCCACGAAGCAAGCCGGCAAGGAAGAATCAGTCTTCCTTCTTTCAATGTCCTTATATATGTCTCCAGTAGAAGGTGTAGCCCAGATTAAAGGTGTACACCTTTAATCCCAGATGAACTTGAAGTCTGGGATTAAAGGTGTATGTCTCCACACCTTTAATCCCAGATGACCTTGACTGGAATCCATGCTTCAAGATCTCCATGCTAAGTCCAGGTCAGAAACTTATATCTCTGAGCCTCCACATTAGGATCATAGGTGAGCCTTCCAATTCTAGATTGTAGTTCATTCCACATATAGTCAAGTTGACAACCAGGAATAGCCACTACAATCCACCCCTTGTCAACTTGACACAGATAATATCTCATGTCCACATGAAACAATAACAAGGTCGTGAATACGCCTAACATGATATAACTATTCCTCGTACAATCGCAAACGCATTTGTAAATTTACAATGGGGCAATGTCCCTTGGGAACATTCCTTTAGTGTCTCAATACCAATTGATTTTAAAGGAATTGGAAGACAAATGTATCCTTAACAAAATAAGATAGAAGAATTCATATTACTTATAATCCTCGTTTCTGCAACTGGTTACGTGGCCTTAGCTGGTATTTATAACTACCATCCTCTGCTACCCATTCTGTATTTCCTTCACCTTCAGCAAGCACCTCAGCAGGTCTTGGCTCTTTTCCTGGAGGATTGACCCATACCTTCATTCCTGATGGGTCATCCTTCCTCATCCTGCTTGGATTATGCTGTTGTAGTTTCCCATTGACTTTAATCACAGGACAGGGTAGTACTAAGAGACGCCCTAGGGGATCTCCTGCTCTCCAGACATAATCCTGCTTACCTCCATTGTGGAGAGGCAATCCAATTTCCCCACTGTAATCTGGATCTATCACCCCTCCTAACACAGTTATTCCTTTCTTAGCCTGATGGTTTAAGGGCATTAGAAGCCCAAAATGGCCAGGGGGAAATCTGAGCTTCCAGTTCAGTGGAATGTTTGTTGTGGCTCCAGGTAGGAGCACTCCCCCCTGGAACCAAAACTTCTAGGCCAGCAGAACCTAAAGTTGTGGGGACAGGAAGCAAAAATTTTCCTAGCGGGTCACTAGGAGTGATAGTGAGTGGAACTATTCCCTTTTCCACCCCTTGATTCCTGGACCCATGAATCCTGGCTATGGGAGAAACTGTACCATATATTGAACGCTGATTCAAAGCATATACTGCCTTCTGAAGAACTCTGCCCCAGCCCTCCATGCTGTTGCCACCTAATTGGCGCTGTAACTGTGTCTTCAAAAGGCCATTCCATCTTTCTATCAGACCAGCTGCTTCAGGATGATGGGGAACATGGTAAGACCAGTAAATTCCATGATCGTGGGCCCACTGTCGCACTTCTCTGGCTGTGAAATGAGTTCCTTGGTTAGAAGCAATACTGTGTGGAATACCATGACGATAGATAAGGCATTCTGTGAGTCCACGGATGGTGGTTTTGGCAGAAGCATTACGTGCAGGAAAGGCAAATCCATAACCAGAATAAGTATCTACTCCAGTAAGAACAAAACGTTGTCCTTTCCATGGGGGAAGTGGTCCAATGTAATCAACCTGCCACCAGGTTGCAGGCTGGTCACCTCGAGGAATGGTGCCGTATCTGGGGCTCAGTGTTGGTTTCTGCTGTTGGCAGATCTGGCATTCAGCAGCAGCTGTAGCCAGGTCAGCCTTGGTGAGTGGAAGTCCATGTTGCTGAGCCCAAGCATAACCTCCGTCTCGGCCACCATGACCACTTTGTTCATGTGCCCACTGGGCAATAACTGGGGTGGCTGGGGAAAGAGGCTGACTGTCCACAGAACGCGTCATCTTATCCACTTGATTGTTGAACTCCTCCTCAGCTGAAGTCACCTTTTGGTGAGCATTTACATGGGACACAAATATCTTCACATCCTTTGCCCACTTGGAAAGATCTATCCACATACTTCTTCCCCAAATGTCTTTCTCACCAATTTTCCAATCGTGATCTTTCCACGTCCCTGACCATCCAGCCAATCCATTGGCTACAGCCCATGAGTCAGTGAACAATCGTACATCTGGCCATTTCTTCTTCCAAACAAACTGTAATACCATGTGCACTGCCCGAAGTTCTGCCCACTGTGAAGATTTTCCTTCACCTGTATCTTTCAGGGTTGTCCCAGAAAGGGGTTGTAATGCTGCAGCTGTCCACTTCTGGGTGGCGCCTGCATAACATGCAGAGCCGTCAGTAAACCAGGCCCTAGTCTTCTCTTCTTCAGTCAGCTGGTCATAGGGAACACCCCATGAGGCTATAGGTGCATGCTTGGCAGCAGATGGCATTGTAACAGGAGTAGAAACCATAGGCATCTGAGCAACTTCTTCATGTAACTTGCTTGTGCCTTCAGGACCTGCTCTGGCCCGATCACGTATATACCACTTCCATTTGACAATAGACTGCTGTTGTGCACGCCCTACTTTATGATTTGGAGGGTCTGATAATACCCAACTCATGATGGGGAGTTCAGGTCGCATAGTAACTTGGTGTCCTATTGTCAAACGTTCAGTTTCCACTAAGGCCCAATAGCAGGCCAAGAGTTGTTTTTCAAAGGGAGAGTAGTTGTCTGCGGATGACGGTAAAGCTTTGCTCCAAAATCCCAAAGGTCTCTTCTGTGATTCACCTACAGGGGCCTGCCAGAGGCTCCAAACAGCATCTCTATCTGCCACCGACACCTCAAGTACCATTGGGTCTGCTGGATCATATGGTCCAAGTGGTAATGCAGCCTGCACAGCAGCCTGGACCTGTTGAAGAGCCTTCTCCTGTTCTGGGCCCCACACAAAGCTAGCAGCTT
Source organism: Apodemus agrarius (assembly GCA_964023405.1). Classification (NCBI taxonomy): domain Eukaryota; kingdom Metazoa; phylum Chordata; class Mammalia; order Rodentia; family Muridae; genus Apodemus; species Apodemus agrarius. The sequence goes on along the minus strand of OZ030022.1, from coordinate 59,874,741 downwards.
TCCTTGTCACTTGGTAAATAGGCCTGAGTAACACACCCAAATGAGGAATGTGCTGTCTCCAAAATCCAAATAGACCCACTAAACGTTGTGCTTCTTTCTTGGTGGTGGGAGGGGCCAGGTGCAATAACTTATCTTTCACCTTAGAAGGAATATCTCTGCATGCCCCACACCATTGTACTCCTAAGAATTTCACTGAGGTAGATGGTCCTTGAATTTTGGTTGGATTTATTTCCCATCCTCTGATATGCATATGTGTTACCAATGAATCCAAAGTGGTTGCTACTTCCTGCTCACTTGTTCCAATCAGCATAATGTCATCTATATAGTGCACCAATGTGATATTTTGTGGAAGAGACAAACGATCAAGATCCCTTCTAACTAAGTTATGACACAGGGCAGGAGAGTTAATATATCCTTGAGGCAAAACTGTAAAGGTATACTGCTGGCCTTGCCAACTGAAAGCAAATTGCTTCTGGTGGTCCTTATGGACCGGTACTGAGAAGAAGGCATTTGCCAGGTCAATAGCTGCATACCAGGTTCCAGGAGATGTGTTAATTTGCTCAAGTAACGAAACTACATCTGGTACAGCAGCTGCAATTGGAGTTACTACCTGATTTAATTTTCTATAGTCAACTGTCATCCTCCATGATCCATCTGTCTTCTGCACTGGCCAGATGGGAGAGTTAAAGGGAGATGTGGTGGGAACCACCACCCCTGCATCTTTCAAGTCCTTGATCGTGGCAGTAATTTCTGCAATTCCTCCAGGAATACGATACTGTTTTTGATTCACTATTTTCTTTGGCAGAGGCAACTCTAAAGGCTTCCATTTTGCCTTTCCAACCATAATAGCCCTCACTCTACAGGTCAGGGAACCAATGTGAGAATTCTGCCAATTTCTGAGTATATCTATCCCAATTATACATTCTGGAACTGGGGAAATGACCACAGGATGTGTTCGGGGACCCACTGTGAGTCGGACATCCGTCAAAACTCCATTAATCACCTGTCCTCCATAAGCCCCTACTCTAACTGGAGGGCCACAATGTTTCTTGGGATCTCCTGGGATCAGTGTCAATTCAGAACCAGTATCCAATAGGCCCTTGAAAGTCTGATTATTTCCTTTCCCCCAGTGTACAGTTACCCTTGTAAAAGGCCTTAGGTCCCTCTGGGGAAGAATTGGAGAAAGAGTAACAGCAAAACTTTTAGGTGTCTTATCAAAATCCTTCCTCAGGGGAACCTGGCCACCCCTTCATTCAAGGGGCTCTGGATCTGCAAACTGGCTCAAGTCTGGAAATTGATTCACTGGCCGAGATTGCCTTTTGCCATGATTCAATGCAGCCTTTCTATCATTTGTTTGAGGATTTTTCTGCTTATACAGCTCAAACAGATATGCAGTAGGTTTCCTATGCATTTCATCCCTGGAAACACCATGATTGATTAGCCAGTACCAAAGGTCCAAACGAGTCATACCATTATAAATTCCACCTCTCTGCCCATTACTGGGTATGTCATTATAAACATTGTTTTGTCTACGCTGTCCATTATAAAAACTACGATCACCTTGTCTCTGGCGATTCAATGCTGCCACCTGGCCCTTGTTAACTCGGGGCCCGATTAAACCCATTGAATTTAATTCATCTAATTGAGCAGCAGCATCTCCAACCCTAAGGTCTGGCACAAGGAAAAGGGCAAGAACAAAACTCTTTAAATGTGCCGGTGCCCCTCTCACCAGTTTGCATCTTATAGGACTGGTGAAAGGCATGTCTTCTGGACCTTCCCATTGTGGGGGAATAGGTTTTATACAACGTATCCACTCTAGCATTGCAATTTCCCTAAGCCTTAAAATCCCTTCATCAACACTAAGCCAAGGGATATCAGGCATCTCCAACTCCTTTTCAGTAGGCCATCTTTTAATAAATACTTCAGCCAACCAATCAAACAAACTTTTGACACCTTTTTTTAACTGTGCGAGCTTCTATATTAAACCTAGAATCTCCACTCAGAGGACCCATGCCGATAAACTCAGCCTGCTCTAATTTTATGTTCCTTCCACCATTATCCCACACCCTTAAAATCCATTCCCATGCATATTCCCCAGACTTCTGCTTGAATGAGTTAGCAAACTCATTAAGCTCCTTAGTAGTATAGTGTATTTCCTCATGGACTACACTTTCTACCTCCCCTTTAGGGGCCTGTTTTGCCTTGAGTCTGGTTATAGGTCTAGAAGAAACTATTGGTGGGCCCGGAGAAACATCAATATTGTCAGTAAAAGTCACTGCTGGTCTATCAGGCTCTGAGGGATTACTTTCCTCAAGTGGAGAAGGCATTAATTCAAGGGGTGGGGCTGAGGGTACTACTTCTTCAGGTGGAGCAAATCCTTGAAAATCTGAAGATTCAACAGGGTCTTCCCACACATCCCCATCCCAAGTTATAGGATCCCATTCTTTGCCAATTAATGCCCTTACTTTAACTGCTGACACCCTCTGAGGTTGAGACTTGAATTTTCGCTGTATTTCAGCCAACCTTATAATGAGTGCTTCAGTTTGATTTTCTGCTACTTGAGCTCTATGGCTGCTGGAAAGAAGACTCTCTTCAAGGGCACACTTGGAAACTTTTAGATTGTTTACTTGAGTCTGGAGCTGTTCGATTTTATCACACAACTCCTTCCTTTCCTTCATTGCTTTCTCCCGAGATGCTAAGAGTAACAAGCCAGCAAAATCATTTTCCGGTTTTTTCCCCAACTTGTAGAACGTATTGTATACCACCGAATCACCTAATTCATCAAGATAATCAAAGGCTTTGGCTTCTTTAAGCTTGGAATATAGTTTCATCCATGGGTTTTCAATATCCCCCGAGCTCCCAGGAGGGAGAGAATTTGGAGAGGTTTCAGTAATTGAGAGTGCTGGTGGGTCAACCAACCAACTCCAAAATTTTGAAACATTCATCCTTATACTTCTGCTCCTCTAGAACCACCCCACTTCTGGTACCACTTCTGTATTAGTCTGGGTTCTCTAGAGTCACAGATCGTATGGGCAGTCTCTATGTAGTTAGGGAATTTGTCGATGACTTACAGTCTGTAGTCCAACTCCCCAACAGTAGTCAGCAGCAGCTGTGGATGGAAGTCCAAGGATCTTGCAGTTGCTCAGTCCCACGAAGCAAGCCGGCAAGGAAGAATCAGTCTTCCTTCTTTCAATGTCCTTATATATGTCTCCAGTAGAAGGTGTAGCCCAGATTAAAGGTGTACACCTTTAATCCCAGATGAACTTGAAGTCTGGGATTAAAGGTGTATGTCTCCACACCTTTAATCCCAGATGACCTTGACTGGAATCCATGCTTCAAGATCTCCATGCTAAGTCCAGGTCAGAAACTTATATCTCTGAGCCTCCACATTAGGATCATAGGTGAGCCTTCCAATTCTAGATTGTAGTTCATTCCACATATAGTCAAGTTGACAACCAGGAATAGCCACTACATGCACCTTCATTGATGAGATGGGGTCTCAGGTCCTGGAGCTCACTGATAACTGGACCCTCCTGCGCCTGTGCCTTAGAGCTGTGACTACAGGGCATACAGCTATACCTACTTGTTTTTCTTTCCTTTCCCTTTTTATGTATTCATATTTAATGTGGTGATAGGGATCTAAACTCTGGTCCTTCTGTTTACACAGCAAGCACTTTACCAACAGAGCTGTCGCCCCCAGACCAAATACTTGTTTAATCTAATTCAGTCAGCTATTTGTTCCAGAGAGGCAAAAACACACATATTATCCACCACATAATCTTGAATCTTTATTTTCTGCCTCTTAAGTTCTTGAGAACTTTACTAAAACATGAGTTCCAAAGGTAATAAGAAAATAAAAACAGAAGAATCCACACTGGATACAGAGTGAAGGAAGCTTGGAGAGGAAATCTGACCCACAGATATTTGTGGAGAAAAACTGATGTGTAAACACAATAAACTGTCAGAAAAGTAAGGGGAACCGAGTGGCGCAAATGCACGAGAATCTATCCTGTGTGACTGTCCCATCAAGGGCTCGAATATGTCACAGGCCTGCTGTCTGCTTAGACTTGGCCACATGACTTTTTGTCCACATTTTTTAGCAAAAATGAGAAAGCAAGCTCTGGCGACCTTTCGCACCCTAGTTTGCTCTGGGATTTGTTTCTGTGCTACGGCAGGAAGCAGAGCGTAGACTACCAGAGGACAAGAGACAACACAGAGAACCCTGAAAAATCATAAACCTTGAGTTGCTTTTGTTTTGAGATAAGGTCCTGCTATGGGGCCCTGCCTGGCCTTGAACTGGTACCTCTCCAGCTTTAATTTCCCATGTGCTGGAATAAACTCTTCAACACCTGAGTTTTGTGGAACCTTGTTGTGCAATAATGGAAAATGTATGACCTTTCCCAATGTGGTAGAGCAGATCCATAAATAAACCTCTGCTTCCTATGAAACAAGGTTTGCAAGCAAATATTGTCAAAACTGCTGTGTTCTTACAACTCTATGCAGACTCAGAACAATTCTGCATGTAGATGTCTGCCCATTAAAATACTTTCATAATTCTCAGTATCTTACTACTACCCAAATAGTCTACATAATGACTTTACCAATCTAAACAATGAGCTGAGTACATGATAAATATTTTTATTTTTAAACACTGAATTGTACATGTTTCATATAAAAGATGAGATTCGATCCTCAGGTTTTAAAAAATAACTATATTTGCCAATATCTTATTTTTACAGAAGCCAGTGTTCTCTAAACCTGTAGCTTCATCTAGCCCACCAGCTTTTACAGATTCATAATCTATAGAATACATTTCCAGTATCCTTTAAAACTAAAACTTCATAAAAGGTATTCTTATTCAACATGCTAAAACTTATCAAGTTATAGTACAACTGTTCAGCCCTCCAGGTACCACTGGAAACCACTGGTACCAAATGTTGGAGAATTAATTCTCCGTATTTACTTTTATTAAAAAGAGGTTTTTGGTAGTGAGAACAAATAATCTCTCGTTTGTTGCCTGAAAGCCTAAGATAGGATCATTGGTCTCTAGGCTTGCTACCTGCTGCTTAGCAACCTGCCCCACGTGCCTGCCTTCCTTCCTGTTGTACAGCACAGTGGACATGGGGGTGGGCTGCCGGTAGATGAATACTCGGCGAAGGCACTCGCACAAGGCTGCATATGAGTAGTTTGGAGCACATGCAAAAAACTTCTTGTCTCTCTTTGAAGCTTGGACGTAACCTGTCAAAAATACAAGAGAAAAAAAAAATCCTGTCTGTCAAACGGAAGCAAGGAAAATCAAGATTTAACACTTAATATCCCATGGTATCCATCACACATGTAAATCCTTACGTAGCACGTACACTATTAACAGTCAGCAACGGATGAGCTCGGCACCATTAACTACGAGGCAGAGCTTCTCCTAAGAGGCAAAACAATCCAATCTTAACTCCTACGGGACAAGCAAGGCTCCTGCTCGTCCACAGAAGCACTTCTGCTTAATTTCTGTGAAACAAAATAACAACAATATAAAGTCTTAAATACCAAATACATAAAAGCCTTAATGCCTAGTTTAAAAATAGATAAAAAAAAATAACCCTAGGAATACAATGACAACTTAAAAGAATTTAAAAAAGCAAACAACAAAACAAAAACAAATGAAGAAGGCAAACGCCTCTCTCCCATGCCCATAGATTTATTGTAAAAATAGCTATAAGTGAAAGTAGTTTACAGTTTTTTTTTTTTTAAATCCTCATATAAATTCTAATGATATTCTTTGGAGAAATGGATAATACAATCCTGAAATTCATATGGAAACACAAAAGACCCCACACAGCCAAGGAAATCCTAAGCAGAAAGTAATGGCTAGAGGTTATTCCGGCGGTGACGGAACTCAAGTCATACTGCAGAGCCACAAGGATGAAGTCAGCATAGTACAGACACAAGAACGGACAGCCAGACAAGCGGGAGTGCTGGGAAGAGGAGTTTCTCCACCTGTGGTGTGGGTCTAACACCTTTGGGAGTGGAGTGCCTCTTTCACAGGGGTCAGCTGAGAGCATGGCAAACAGAAACACTGTCACTAACAAACATTAGAAATGCTACAGCCTTAGTAAGGAGCTCTACTGGGAAACAGGATATCCACATGGAGAGGAGTCAATTCGAAGTCGATCAAAAACTTTTAAGACCTGAAATTCTAAAACTAGCAGAGAGAAACAAGTGGGAGCAACTGACAAGCAGAAGGAGGACTTGTGGGATAAACCAACCTCACATTGTGCGGAAATTCCGTGCACAGCAAGGAAACAAGGACTGCTGAGAAGACACAGCCTAGAGAATGCGAGATCTTTGCTATCTGTGTTTCTGAGAGATCATGTGTATCCAGAATATATAAAGAACTCTCTGAATTACACCAAACCAAACAATCCAGTGTACAAATGGATTGTTGATGAAATGAACAGGTAGCTCTCAAGATGAAGCACATAGAGAAAAAATGCTCAGCATGTTTAATGTGAAAATTCAAATTAGATCTACATTGAGATTCTACCTGAGTTACTCAGGACGGCTGTTACTGAGGAAACAAAGGACAATAAATGTTGAGAAGAATGTGGGGGAAAGAAGAGTGCTGATGCTGGCGGTGGTGGCACATGCCTTTAATCCCAGCACTTGGGAGGCAGAGGCAGGTGGATTTCTGAGTTCAAGGTCAGTCTGGTCTACAGAGTGAGTTCCAGGACAGCCAGGACTACACAGAGAAACCCTGTCTCAAAAAAAACCAAAACAAATAAACAAACAAACAAACAAACAAAAAAAAAGAGTGCTGACAGGAGTGTGCACCGGTACACACAAGCCAGAAATTAGAACAACTAAAATAGCACAAGCACCATATGATCCAGTTTTACCTGGTCATATAATGCTTGCCCCCAGCACAGCACTATTTACAGATGTAAAGACAGAATTAGTAGATACCCATCAATGAAAACATAGAGGAAATGTCATATACACTCACATATTCACCTGGAAAGAACAAAATTATACACCACAAGGGAATGGATGTAAACGGACATTACTATGTTAAATGAAATCAGCCAGACTCAGACAAATACTTCATGTTTTCATATAATCCCCCCCCAAATACACACACGTGTGTGTCTTTGTGTGTATGTAAGTACAGAGAGATGTAAAAAGGCGGTTAAAAGATAAATGACATTGTAGGGAGAGGAAGAATGAAGGAGTCAAATTTTTTTCTCATGTAAACTAGATTTAAATGTATACATGGATATTTATATATTTTGCATGTATGTTTATATATACTCTATAAAGTGAGCACAGTCATGAGGCACAAGCAGGATAATACTGCTTTTAAAACATTAGGTAAAGATATAGGGGTCTCTGAGTAGATGAACAATAACTGTACTCAAGTCCTAGCTAATATAAAATTGATATAACTTAGGATGAAGCATGACAGTTCCTTTGCAAGATTGTTTTGAGGAACTGAAGGCTCAGCATCTAAAAGCAACCTGAAAGAACTTTCCTTTTCCTTAAGGAAAGAAGATAATTACAAAATAGGAATTACAGGACAGAAACTGTATGGCTAATCACTCAGACCTCTTACTATTTCATTTTATAGAAAGCCACTTAGAGTCTGAGTGAGGCAGTTTAGCTATAAGCGCTAAGTGGCAGGTTTCCTCATTAATTAGAGTTGTACATACACAGCCTTTAAAAGCCACAATTCTACAGTTTGCTGCCAGTTTAAAATAAGCTTTAAATGAAGCAATAGCTGTAGCTAATTCACCTAATACAACTCCCACACAATATTACACAAATTCAATGGTGGCCTAGTCTATAGTTATATACGTATATACTTTAATTTTTTTTCAAGGTAAAGTTTCAAAACAAATATTTTCCTCTTTAGCAAATAAATTCAATTAGTGCTTGACCTTTTCATGACTGTCTCATTACCATGGCCTCTTGTCTACGCTGTGGCTTGGACTTTGAGTCAGACTCTTGCCACAGTAACTCGGGCTAGCCTCAGACTTGTGCCTCCTGCCTCATCACTCAGGCAGTGGGAATGCAGCTGTGCACGCACCGCCAGTCTTGGCTTCCTTGGCACCGAGTTCAATGAAGTATGTTTTCCAAAAACAATGGACATTACTGTACAGCAACTGCATGCATGTTGAAGATTACTTTGAAGAGACTTAAAAACAATGTTACACGTACGGCAGTGTCAAAGCTCCTGCTAATACTGACTTAAAAGAAACAACTGATTAGAAATATTCAAATGGTTATACTGCCACTTCCATGTCCATCCTGTGTTATCTTCTGTGCAACTGTACGAACAGTTTCATCTTTCTAGTCTAACCGTTTAACGGAACACAGAAGACCAAACCATAGCAAGCACCAATCAATGTAACAATCAACGTAATCAATGGAGGGCTCGAATTAAAAAGCAGCTTTAAGGTAACGACTGCTTGGGCAGACGGGAAATGCTGCTGTAGAATGCTGCCTACCGAGGGCATTGAAGGTGGCAACGTGCTCCCACATGTCGTCCTGCTTGCTGCAGTGTGGTTGCCACAGGAGAGCGTCAACGTCATGGCGCAGGCAGAAGCACGGCATTTCTTTAGGATCCACGATGACTGAGAACAGGTACTGGTTGCTGCCAAGATTCACCTAAAGTGACAGTAAATTTAGTCAAAAGAGTTAGTGATAAATGAAAAAACCTGACATACAACATCATCTCCAATTATTTTAAACTAACTTTTCTTCCTTCCCCATTCTTCCATACATGCAGTTCAAGCCAGCTGTTCACTTGGCAATTCTCCTGTCTCAGTCTAGAATTTCACATATGTATCAGCCACCAGGTCTTCTTGATCTACACTTTGAAGACTTAACTGGGTTGATTCTTCATAGAACTCCTGAATGGGATGTGTTTCTGCTTATATCCATTTTAAAGTTCAGAGAAGCACCGGTGCACTGGGACTTAGCTTGTCCAAAGTGCGGGTGGTTATAAGTTGCAAATATGAAATCTCTGTTCTTAACCAATATGCCATCTACCCCTCAAGGTTAGTAGTTAGTTTAACATATGACAAAGGAGAATAGTTTTAAATCATAGAATATAAACACATTAAACTTAATAATGTTAACTTGTAAATATTACGAAGAATAAGTAACAGCTATTACAGCATATCGGCATATTCTGTATATGAGGCATGTGTTAAGTACTAATCTCCATAGCTCACGACGAGCGGTTATCTTCATGTAATAGCTGAAAGTACAGCCTTGAGAGGGTGAGTAATTGGTTCTAGCCTATAAGGAAAAAACTACAATATTGGATAAAATCTCAGGTCTACTTACCAATTACTCCACTGTGCACCTGAATTACAGTATTAATATCAATAAAACTGTTTGCAGCTGTTATGGCAATACTGATGCTTGAGGAATTCATTTCACTACAAAAGTCATCACTTGAGACTCTGGGTGGGATCCCACTTACGGGGAAGCCGCATTAGACACAGGCTGCAGCCATACTCTTCATCAGCCATCTGGTTACTAGAGCTTCCGATGCCAACAGACATAACATCACATAACATGTCGGTGCTAGGTTTAGGGTTAGATTTGCGGAGCCCAGTGTGATAAATGCTGACTTGATTCTATAAATTTCACAGTACAACAGAGAACACAATGTTGGCCGAGAAGCTGAGACCTGACTTGTCCTCTGTAAGGAAAACCCCGAAAGGCTGCAGTGTGGGGATTTATTGGTTCTCCAAGGCAACCTGGGCTTTCAGACTCCAATGGCAAGGCCTCCCACCTCATGAGAATTAACAGAGGGAAGCAGGGCTTTTATAGGCCCAGAGCACACGCTCCACAGCAAGGATGGGCTGGCATGTTCTCACCACTGTTCATTTCTTCTGTCCCTTGCTCTGGCCTGTCAGTGGTCAAGTAAGACTTATTTTCCAAGTATTTCTAGCGAGTGGGCCTGTTAAGAAAGCCTCGGTAGATCCAGGCCTGCTTCAGTTCTTGCTCATCGCTGCTGGTGTCCTATGGACTACCGAGGGCTTTCCGGGACCACAAACCCAACTAAGGTAATGCACAGGTGGACTACAAGCTGATTTTCATGAAATGTGCCTACTTTCATGATCGAACTGAGAATTAACATTACAAATACCGTACCTAACTCATTTATTAGCCTCCTATGCCTGACTGAACAGCAGTGAGAAAGGAACAAATCAGCATAAACCATCAACTAAAGGGTTAACCAAGAAAGAGCTCAAGTATGCAGATAAGAGCGTGCAGGTGGAGGTCCCTGTTCTGATTAGATGCTTTCTCTTCCGCCACTTATGATCCACCCATGGGCTACACAGTGTATCACCGTGCTGCTGAGCGCAAGCCAGAAGCTCCACTCTGACTTCTGCCACTGACTCCTGCCCTCTTCCACACTCCGCTTACTCCCCAAGACAGACCAATCATCACCTGTTCCTGGAATACTTATTCTCACGATCCTAGCAATGCAGAACTCTAAAACATCTTCATTTTATGTTGATTATTTCTAATTAAATATACTACTAGATTAGATTAGATTGCTGTTGGGTGTTCAGACCACCGCCAAGTACTGTCACCCAGAACACTCACACTGTAGGTCTCTGGAACTTCTGAATATTTCTCCAGATAATAATAAGGTATATTTGGGATTTTCAAATGGATTGATTACCCTGGATTAACATGTTAGTATTTACTCAAGATATTTATCTTGAGAACTAAAAGTTTGTTTTTTGTCTCTATATTCTAAGGGCTTATTGAATACTTGTTAGTTTTAAAACTATTTCACCAAGGCACTGTACTTAGATATGAGTTTGCTATAGTCCATTTTACAGTTAGAAAAACTAGAAGACTTTACATGAAAGATCTAGCAACCAGATTCTAGAAGGATGTTGCTGGAGGGTTCCAGGGTCTCAGGTTTCTGTACTGTCTGTTCTGAGCTCCACGTTCTGCTACCCACCGCCTTCCCACATCACCCTGGCTTTCGGTGTCTGGGGCGCTGTCCAGACCCTCCTTTCTAATATACCTACACGAAGCTCTTCAGAGAGCTGGCCTCCAGCAACTGGCACCATCTCGTTCGTTTTCCCTGCACTTTCAACATTACGACATTCTATGGGTTATCTTAACTGATGAAGAAAATCATCTCTATAATTTACTTTCTTCTTTGACTACCGTTTTTTTTTTTTTCTTCCTATTGAAGCTTAAGTAACGTGACATGTGATGATGTAAATTTCCCTTTCTGAAGGGGAATCCCTCCCTGTGCTGAGTGTCATCTATACTCAAGACAAAATCCCTCCATGACTACTATCTCTTCTCGCAGACTCGGTTTTCTTTGGTCTTGAGTGTGTTCTCTTCTGATGAGTGTTCCATGGCTCTCTTCAGACTCTATTCAGTTATCAGCACACAGCCCTGCATATGTTCTAGAAAACAAACAGCAAGCCGCAAACACTCCCTCCCTCCTGCCAGAGAGTGATGCACAGCACCTATGCTGTGAAGAGAGAGCTTCAGTGAGGGCAATTTTTAACACTCCCCCCTCAAGGTCACTCATTTTATTGTTTTAGTGATACACCGAGACTCTGCTGCTGTCATCATTTTTAATTCTTAATTTTATTCTTTTGCAATTATTTTCTTGTAGTGTGTAGCACACAATCCTTTCTACTATCTTTGCCATAACAACAATTAGATTAAATTATTTCTGAAAATTCCTTTTTTCTCAACAATGAAATATTTTTACTATTGTATCTAGTGGCTGCTGTAGGAAAATGGCTGGCGTAAACACCTTACAAGAGGAAGGCTTTGGCTCCCTATGTCAGATACCACAGTGGGGCACTAGAACAGAGTAGCTCACCTCATGGCTGTGGTAGGGCCGGGGACTGGAGTAAGGAATATGCCTGTGCCAACTGTTTCTTCTCTTTTCCTATCTTCATACAATCTGGGACTTTACCCTGTCAGATGGCACCTTTCACATTCAGGGCAGGCCTTCCCACCTTAGTCACTCTCCTCTGGAAAAGCCTACACGCAATATTCTTTAAATGCACTCAACTTATCTACATGCTTTTCAATCCTCTCTATATGACAGTCAAGATTACATGTCTAACAAACTAAGCTGAGTAAAATAACTACCCTGATATAACAATGAAATGAAGTGAGCTAACTAAAAAACATAATTTTTATTTTTTGTAAGATCCTGAAGAGACTGAAACAGCCATAATGGGGGTGGGAGGGCTTACTTTTAAGGATAAAGCCATCAAGTTAGAGAAGACAAAACATGGAAGTTAAATGTTAACCATTATCTACCATGGACGATTGTACAAGAAAAACAAGAGCAAAATGTTTAAAAGGTTCCAGAGTCCCAAATGTAATTACAAGGCTACTGAGTGTAGTTTACTGATACAGCATTTGTGTAAAAAGCTCTGGTTTCAATGCTCAGATCTTTCTTTATCCTAAGTCAGGAACAAGAAGCATAAATCACAGTTTTCAATAGAAAACTCTCTATCCTGGTTCTAAATAAAATCTCATGAACTTTGTAACTGTAGACAAAAGTAAACAGAGTATAACAAAAAAATGACAGCAGTGCACAGATATACTGTCACCAAGAGGTAACAATCATTAGTTTATTAGTAGTACAAAGAATACAGCGAACCAACTGCAATGATAAGAAATGATTTGAAAAGTAGGCTGAGGAAACCTACTGTAGAGGCAATAAATGCCAATTTCCTCAAACACCTCTATGGGCATCTATAGACATAGACAGCATGGCAACTGATGTCCACATTGTCACTATGCAGGGATTAACAGAAAGCTACTTTCTTCAGGATGCTCTCTATATAATATTGGGAAAATAAGATATTTGAGTAAGATTACTGACAGGGCTTTAAATATAGGTTTTTGTATTAAATATGAAAAATTAATCTAGACAACATTTCAAAGAAACTTATTCCTTGTTAGTACCAAAGATGTATTTTATTGCCTAAATTTAATAAATCTTTTGTCTAGTAAGATAAAAATTTCACATTATCTGTATTTTCACATTCACTGTAGATAAGGTTGTATTTAATGCTGAAGTACCAATGAAGACTATAATTAGAGTAAAATATTTTCAAGAAAATGTGAAGCAGTCAGCTGATAGTCTTCTGAGGAAAACCCAGCAATTAGACTTCTGAAGATTTTGTGTCAGAATGAAGAAATTCAAAGAATCTTCAATTACTGTTACTATCCAATTAAACTGAAAACTGCTACTGAGAAAAGGATTTTATTTTTCTATTCCAGAATAAAGTCTTCATTGGGAAACTAGATCAAAACTTGAATTTTCTGTTCATACTTGGTACACGGATGAAATCTATAAAATACTCAGAAGTTCTCTAGTCCCTACTGTATTTATCTTCATTATCTAAAAATTAAAAATACTATCAACTCCATAAATGAGAAAATTCAAATTTAAGGAGCAGAGATAGATAAGTTAAGGAGGCTCTAATTTAAATACGGAAGTATTTCCAGACTTGTATTCTTCATTACCAAATTGTATTCTCTTCAACAACCCACTTTATAGTAACTATGAGGCAAGTACCCTAGTTCCCCTATGTGCTATTTCAGATATGGTAATCCACATCCTGTGACTTCTGTGAGTTAGGTTATACAGTAAGTTGTTCATACTATTATATCTTAAACTGAAAACAGAAGTTTTATAGAATCCTCTTTCATTTTATTTGAGCACTCATTTATTAAACTACCTATATAGCTGATTTTTTTCATGACTACAAACTAGGAAAATAGAATTATCTAAGTAATATACAATGCAATGATAGAAATAAATGTTTAAAAAATGATACAGATCCCTAAGAAAATAACTTCTACTTAGAAATATAAAAAGACCACAGTTTTTCCAGTTTCAAAACTGACCACATTTATTGCTTAGTGGTATAAATAATTGTCATCGAATTTCATCAAACAATTCTAACAGAGATATAAGAATGTACTGAATGAATGGCACAAAATAAATTCATTGTCAAAAATGTTTTATACTTGGCTGTTCTAAAGTAAAGGAGAATAAACTATCAGAGACTCTCTGCCTTGAAAACTCTGCTCTCCTCTGCAGTGCGTTTCCTACTATCATCCACACTGTACTCTGTGTTGTTTGAATTCTCTCAATGGAGAGCACAAGGACCTGGGAGTCAGGAGAATCTAGAGTGAGCACTCAATAACAACAAGAATAAAAAACAAAAAATCAGTTTTCCAATCTTCTCATAAGATTAAAACTACAAATTAAACACAAAAAATGAGAAGAAGGAACATGAACAAAATTGGCAAGATGAAAAAGAATGAAACTAGATAATTTTATTAGGTTAATTAATATGATCAACCTCTAGCCAGAATGATCAAGAAATATCACATATAAAAGACTCTTGTTACAGATTCTGTAAGAATCAAAGGGACTATTTACAAAAACTTTCTCCAATATATTAAAAAAAGAAAAGAAAGGAAAAGAAAAGAAAAGAAACGAAAAGGAAAGGAAAGGAAAGGAAAGGAAAGGAAAGGAAAGGAAAGGAAAGGAAAGGAAAGGAAAGGAAAGGAAAGGAAAGGAAAGGAAAGAAAAGAAAAGAAAAGAAAAGAAAAGAAAAGAAAAAAGAAAAGAAAGAAAAGGTTTGGATGGGATGAACAAATGACAACCGTGGTTTTCTCACTTGAGACACAATCACTGAAATCCTACTTTTCCACTGAATGTCATTTCATTTGAAGCAGTGCTGGGAGCCAGCCCCAGCAGAGGTGTTTCTTCTTGGTTCTTCTGGAGGCAGCAGAGGGGGGAAGGGCTTCAGCAGGGCTAAGACTTTGTCTTATGAACTTCTGGGGTAAGACTTTGTCTTACAGAAAATTTAAGGTTGTTGTATAATAAAAAGTATACTTATCTAAGTCTAAGTTACTATGCTAATGTAGCTGACCTGCCTTCTGTGTTCCTCTGAAGCCAGACTGCAGGCTCAGGCACTTAGCACCTTATCCTAAAACAGCAGGAGATTAAGGAAAGGATTAGTTGCTAGAGCCTTTTCCCTATTGTCCAGATGCCTCTTGCTTGTCAGTCTAGGGGGGAGTTAGGAGCAATAAACTTCAATTGAACCAGGAGAAGAGAATAACATTTACAGAAAGAAAAACTTTTACCTAAGTGAATATGCATAATCTCACATAAATTCATACATACAGCTTCAAACATACATATTTTCATGCAAAGTCAGTTGGGCCCAGCTTGCATGCATTCTCACAATTTCATACTTACATACACACACACATGCATACATTCTCACAATTATGCATACTTACTTACACAAACATCCATACTTATATTTGCATATGGACCAAGCACCAGTGCAGAAAGAACTCACTCATTCTGGATGAAAAGTGGACTCCAATATCTATTGCATCGAGAAAGAAAAAGCTTCCATCCTTTTAATGCTAAATGAATTAAATCCATATTTGTAAGAAAAAGACTTTGTTTCTCTTAATAAGACTAAGCCTGTCTTGTCGTTACCATGGGACCTGTCCTGTCCCATAGTAAGGAGAAGCCTGCCTGCTCCTGCTCTCTGCAACATCTTTTTTCCTCTTCCCTCTGCATCCTGCACATTGTGCTCTTAGTCATTTATGTTACCTATAGTCTTTAAGTTATTCCACTCTGCATTCTTCTTCTAATCTTGTTCTCCTTTGACTAAAACTCTCCCCAGTTCAGTTCTCTCAGCTCTGTTCCTCTCACTTAATTCTTCTGGTCTCTCTTCTCTTTGTCCTCAGCCCTTAAACATCTTTCAGAATACATGATCACATGTTACAAGGTTCATCACAAGTTCATCACAAAATACCAAGACATAAATCGAAAAAGAAGTTTACAACAGAGAATGTTTACATGCATATCTATTAGGAGTAATTATCTAGCTAGACATCTATCATTTGTCTTCTCTACAGGTTCATAGAAAGTTTAAAACCATAACTAAGTTATAAGTGAAGTTTTGTATAGATAAACCCAGTCAATATTTTATCTTCTGTCCTAGCACCTATAATAAATCGTTAGTTCCCTTTTTTAGGACCTTTGGTTAATTGTTTTACAACCTCTTGGAATGTGCTCTGAGTAGGAGAAAGTCTGGTTGCCATCCAAGAGCAATTAACTTGTGACACTTGGGAGACTGACAGAGTTCTCATTGCAGTTTTGACTATCAGAAAAGGACCTACCTAGTAGCAGTCCCATTATAAAAGAACTTAATAATCACAGATATAATTTTAGGAATTCTTATAGGATCATCATTAAAACTTAAGTCATCTATTTGTCTAAATAGCTTCACTGTAAGACAGTACATCTTCGTGGATCTGCAGAGAACTGCTCCAAAGGGGTGTGCTATTATTTATTGATTAGTATATATGTTTAATAATAACAGGAAAAGCATATTAATAGCAGGAATCTTTCCTAAAATTAGTCCCACAGAGCCTTGCTGAATGCGGGCTCGCCTGTCGCAGATTAATATAATAATCCTACACAGGCATTTCAGGATGATCACCTGCTAGTATATTAGCCTGTCCCATTAAGGCTTTTTTAAGAGCTGCACTGACGTGTGACACCAGCCAGAAGGTACAGGGAAAGCACACCGAGGCAGGTTAGCATGGACAGCACTGCTATGAGACTGCATAGCAGAAGCCGGTTTCAAGAGCTGTAATGTACGACAAATTTGATTTTGTAATTCTTCATTAAAATTTTCTGAATAAAAAAGGCTTCATGTAACAGAGATGATACAAAATGGTAGCACAGCGAATAGTAGTTTAGTTAAGGGTACCAGCACTTGGGAGCCCTTGCTCAACAATCACGAGGACCACAGTTTGGATTTCAGTACCACATAACCAACTAGGCATCCTGTAAATGTCATATTTTCTACTTTCAGGGACCTGATCCTCTGTACTGGCTCCATCTGAACATTCATGCACACATGTGGGCACTCATGCATACACAAGTACACACACACACACATACACACACACACACACACACTTTCTCTCACTCATTCACATACATGTAGATACAAATATTTTTAAAGTTATTAATAAGAGATAATACTTCTTCATGTTCAGTGTCAGGTATGAAGGAAGTTACTATATATACTAGGTTCACAACTGTATATAAAAGGTAGGCAGAGGAAAAAGCCTGAAATATGTCAATATAAAACAGAGCTCAAACACTATGCCTTTATTTTACTGAATATGGTAATATGGAAATGAGCTTCTTTATGGAGTGATAAGATTTACCATACCCAGTAACTTTTAATCAAACTATTTTTGCAAAACATATATTTCATTCAATTTCCATCTGCCAAATTTCTTATTATCTACAACAGTTTAGAATTGCTATCATCAAGAACTTACCACATGAGTTGTTTTTAATGAATTGCCATCAAATCTGCATAAAGTGGAGTTCTCTTCAAAGAAAATATCACATTCTTCTAATTCTTGAGCATTACATGGAGGTTTTTCCTTATCTGGATCTGGATTCTTAAACCAAAAAAAAAAAAAAAAAAAAAAAGGATGTAATATAGCAAACAATAGAAAATAATTTATTCATCCTTAGAAATATTGTCAAAATGACAAATTTAGTAAGAAAGGTCTTTTCAACAGTTGGACATACTGCTTCAAACCTGTGAACCCATAACTCAAATGGCAGAAGGACCATCATGACTTCAAAGCCAGCCTAGGGTACTGTATCCAGTCTGGACTAGAGTCCTGTTCCAAGACACTAAAACCAACTAACTGCTCAGTCAGCCAGGATCAAGCCCTCAGCTGCTACAAATATATTATATAGACTCTAAAGGAAAAAAAATAAAAAATAAAAAAAAAAAAAAAAAAAAAAAAAGCCGGGCATGGTGGCGCATGCCTGTAATCCCAGCACTTGGGAGGCAGAGGCAGGCGGATTTCTGAGTTTGAGGCCAGCCTGGTCTACAGTATGAGTTTCAGGACAGCCAGGGCTACACAGAGAAACCCTGTCTCGAAAAACCAAAAAAAAAAAAAGAAAGAAAGAAAGAAAGAAAGAAAGAAAGAAAATTATGGTAGATAGGTTGTGATATTTGCTACCACCAAGAAAAAGAAGAGAAGAAAAGGTGAGGGAACAAACAAAAACAAAAAACAAAAAAACAAAAAACAACAGAAAAAAAAGAACCTAAATGAACTTCTAGATATGAATATGCAAAGTATGAATAGAAAAACACACGAGATAGTTAGGTAATTAACCAATGCAGGTATAAGGGTAGAACAAACTGAACACTACAGAGCGTCAGAGATTGGTGTATGTTTAAAAAATCAGAGTATAGCAAGTCACAGTAATGAGATTGCTAAAGAGTAGTAATAAAAGAGAAAATACTCTGCATGCCTGACAGAGGATACAAATAACTGACTTCGCATACAAGCTATGCAAGCCAAATAAAATTCAGAGTTTCTGAAACAGAAACAGAAACTGCTACCACTGAATTATACTCCTGACCAAAGTAACTGAAAAGGGGAAAACAACAAAACACTTTGACTAAAAATAGCTGGGAGAAATAAGCACCAGCACACCTACACTACAGTATGAGACACTCTGAGGAATTCTTCAAGGAGGGAAAAGATGAAAAGGAATGATAATTCAACACGAATGTAAACCAGAGGGAACAGGGAATATGCACATGTGTGAAAGGACTTGTTTTCTCACTTTGCTCTTCTTCAAACTGAGTAAGACAAAAAAATAATGAGGTGTAGCAGACAGGAATAAATATATGCCAATAATACAAAGAGAATGGAATGGATATGTGACACGGTTCTTAAGTTGTACTGAAATACATATATGTGTGCGCGCACGTGCGCGCGCTCACACACACACACACACACACACACACACACACATTCACCCAAGCAAAAATAAGTACACACATTGGATAAGATAATTTTAAGAATTAGTTGTCTAAGGTACCTCCTCCAAAGGCTGAGAAAAGAACAAACTTAGTTCAAAGTAAACAAAGGGGAGAGATAAATACAGTAATTAAGAAAAGAAAAAGCTGAAAGTCAAGAGAAACTGATATTTAATATAACACTCCATGTATTAAATTCAATAGTTAAAAACTTTCAAAATGGGGAACTGAAAGCTCAGATGCTAAAACATAATAGTAATACTATCTAATCTCTTCCGTGAAGGAAAAAGATTTTCCTAATCATTTTATGATGTATGCATATCAAAAGTGGGTAGATGTTTTCCAAAAGTTGATAAATAGAGCAATTTACTATTTCCCATTCTCCAAGCTCACTACCATCAGGTATAGAAGTCAATGTTGCATTTCTGTATTTTTTTTAAGACATTGTTTGGGACATAAGTAACTTTTCCGTAAATATCTGTGTTCCTTCAAGACCATCAAACTTAAAAGGAGTTCAGCTTAATTATACAATCTCTTTTAGAGTCACGATTATTATATTCTCAACAAGCTGGTTATAATAAACTCTGCCAAATGGATGAGCCTAGGGAATAAGACTTTTGTAAAAACGGCTATGGAACCACACTTTCGAGTTTGGCATATGAATTGCAATAATTCCTAAAATTGTTAGTGACTGTTGGCAAAGATGAAACTTGTGTCCTCTATTTGGGCCATATTTCTGTTTGCAAAAAAAATTCCCTTTCAATATTTTAATTTCTCTTTTCTAGTTTAGGATGCACCTTATTCCTGTAGAATAAATAGCTTTTCAGAATCTTCTTCATCACTGTTAGTCAACATAACAGTAAATCAGATGATTACACATGCTAATCAATTAGTAAATGATCATATAACCAATGTTCTTTGAATGTACTGCCGAACGTTTTCAAAATCTCAATAGGCTATTGCAAGTCATTAACATGGTAGTACGTTCTACCTCATAGCCAAAAGTATCATCAGGTCATTGTAATCATTATACGGAAGTATTTCATTCATTACAAATAATTACTTCACTTGAAGCTAGTAGAGAAGAAACATCCCCACAAATCTTAACTCAAGACTGGACTTAAGAAAGAAGTGGGGGCAGGGAAAGGCAAGGACAGCACCAGATGTAGACCTGAGGTGACAGAGATAAGAACACTGAGTGTTAGATGTATAAGGGAGCAAGGTTTTAAATCCACGAGATGACAAAGGGAACACAGGGACACTCCATGACACTGGAAATGAGAGCATGTTTACCAATGCTGTCATTTTTATTTTACTTATATCTCATTTTCTGTTTTTAAATACTTACTCTTATATACGTAATGCTTACGTTTTACTGGTGAGGCTTTAACTGCTCTATTCATGAGGACATGGGGAGAGGGGCATTTAGATACTTACCAGGACTGGGCCATGGTACAGGTCAGATGTATGATAGTTTTACTTTTAGTTTTGTGAGTAAACTCCATAGTGATTTCAACATTGGCTAGGTATGTACTGCAGAGACACCTTCACATGTATGAATTACAGCACTATTTATAATAGTTAAGTAATAGAATCAGCCTAGGTTATTAGCACATAAGTGGCATAACTGTAATTTGTTTCTGTCAACATTTGCTGACTCCTCTGAAGAATGTCAAGATACATATCTACATATATACATCATGTAAAATACTCCTTCACATTTTTTGTATACATTCAGAATAAACTATATAAATATTAGAACTTTAATCTCTATTAAAACATTATGTCAATGTATCATTTATATAAGAAAGGCAAACTAATGTTTGACTTAGTATAATCTTCATACAGGACATTCTGGGTTCTTAGGAAGTGCCTTACCATGGTAATGGCTTACCAGCTCGTCAGAGGTCAGGTGCATCAAGCGCTCTGCTATTGCCGCACACTGGGCAGGGTCTCTTATAAGTTCACCTTGTTTATCGCCAACCACCAGCTCAGGCCATGTCAGTCCTTCATTCTTCTTAATCAAAGAAATCTCCAAGCTAAAACATTGAATGAGAAACATCACGCCACATTAAACATGGAACATTTAAATCAGATGTGGTATTACATTCTAGTATCCCAGCACTCAATATGCTCAGACAAGAAAGAATCAAGCATTCGAAGTCACTAGAGGCTATGTAGCGAAAACATATATCAAAATGAGAGGAAAAAGGGGAGGGGAAGACTAGAAAGAAAGGAGGGAGAGGAAGGTAGATATTTGCCAATCTGGTATCTAGAGAATGTTTTTACTTTAATCTTATTTACTTTTGGTATTATACATGATGAAAAAAACTATAATCCAATGATAAGTCACCAAAACTTCATGAATAAATATGAAAGTCACTGGAAATGGAGCAGCAAATAGTTTGAAGACAGACTGGTGGAATAACTAGAAAGACCGCATGTGGAAATACTCTTGGAGCATAGGTGTTCAGTGTGCTACTGCATCTCAGTAACACACGGGCGCGTGGCATGGCCCTATGGGCTGAGCAGTGGAGCACACACAACCGGCCTACAACGAGAGCTCGTCGGATACAGGCTCGACAACCATCAACCACCACAGACTAAGTCTTAATAAGGAATTTTAATCAAAGACGGAACAAGTTAAGTTAATGCCAATGTTAATTTTTAAAACATGTACTTTTAAAGAACTGAGAACAAATGTAGGAATCTCAAAAAATACTTTGTAAAAGAGAAAAAATGTTTATAATAGAGTCTTTATAACTTGTTTTAAATCTAATTCTATACATTCAAGCTGTTAAACAGAAACTCCAAATGACTAAGCGGAGCCTGCCAGAGACCCAGAGATCAGAAGGGAGTGCTGAGTCAGAGCAGACCGTGGGCAGGAGGGTGGCGGACCTTCTGCATCACTCCTGCACAGGAAGGGGCCTTGTGCACAAGCCATTTCTGACAGGCATGCACTATATTAACTTACACTCTGGAACGCAACTTCAAGCAAACAATTCCAAGAGTGCAATAAAACCATTACTGCAATTATCTAATAGGACATGCTAAATTATCAACTACTCTTTTATAAGGCAGTTATTATCAACAATCATAACATAATTGTAGCATTTAAAAAATTTCTGCAACTATTTGAGACTATGCAAAATAATATCAGTTATATAATAAAAGTCCTTATCATTAACAATGAAAATTATCACAATCAATGATGCCCAGGCTTAGTTATATTCTCTAAGGAATACACTAATCTGAGAAAAATGATAATAAAAATAATATTAGCTCATACTTGCCTAATGCTTTACCATATGCTAGGGGCTATGGTATCAGACACTTCATGTTTTATCTCATTTATTACTTAATACAACCAAATAAGCTTATATCTTTATGTCCCCAAGTATGAGTGAAAAACTCATACTTAACTTTAAGTAAACTGACAAAGTCACAAGCTAGAAAGCATTTCATTCAACAGTATGTTCTAACTACTAATTTTGCTTACCACTTTTTAACAGCCAATTTTAAATGCTATCCTCAAGACTTTTACATACACATACACATGATAAACAGATGAAGAAATAAAGTAGTTTTAAATGAATTTCAAAGATAATAGTTTTTCATATATTTTCCAACCATAAAAAAAAAATCAGTAAATTTTTAAATTTGTATATGCTAAGCAAGCTCTGTACTAACTGAATATATCCTAAGGCCCTAGGGTTATCTTAGAAATGTATAGGGCTTTCAAGCATTGAAAATATAAATCTTTTATATAAATATTTTCTTAACTGTTCATGTCTTACTTCCCCCCCCCCTCTCTTTTAACAATAGCTCTGTAGAAGGGCTTGAAATCATGGATGGTGATACCTCCAGAAGTTCTTTTATTATACAGGATTGTTTTAGATATCCTGGACTTTCTGTTTTTCTATTTTTTTCAAGGTCTGTAAAGAATTGTGTTGGAATTTTAATAAGGATTTGATAAGATGGCTGTTGATCCTATGTTAATCCTACTGACCCATGAACATGTTTTTATCTTCTGGTGTCTTTTCTCTTTCTCTTTTTTAAAAATGTGTTTTTAGATCAGCATAAAATTTCAATTTTTGAAAACTGATCTTGGCTTTTGGAAACAGGGTCTCATGTAATCCAGACTGACCTCAGACTCAAAAAAAGCTCAGACTGAGCTTGAATTCCCAATTCTCCAGCTTTGCAAGTACTGGGATACAAGGTATGTACCACCATATTTGACTTAACTTTTCAATTCTGAAGAAGAGAAACATCTTAGATAAAGCTCAACAATCATGTACTTCTTTTATGGTTTAATTTTTTTGTGTGTGTTGCAAACACAGACTACAAAAAAGAAGCTATAAATGATCAATTTATATTGAAGTAAAATTTGTCTCTCAAAATTCTGAAAGAAATTATCTTTCTATACATGTAAAATAACATAGATAATTATTCACTGAAGCAAAATATTGTAAACATTCTAAATGTTCAATAACAGAAATCTGTTTTAAATGACTTTACTAAGTCAAAATAAAGTACTGAAAATAATCAGGTATCCTTAATGGGAAAATATTTAAAATCTACTGTTACAAATACAATATATATGTGACAGTTTTTCCTTGAAAACAAAACAGATAATTTAGCAGAATAACCAGAACTGCCTCAGGAAGGACGCTAGTGACAGCAGCTAGCACACCCGGGACTGGCGGGACCAGGTGGCGAGAATCCTCTCATGACGTAACCTTTTATAGACCTTAAATACACTTAGATAATGGGATTGCATTATATCATAAGCAAATTAAACTTGAAATTATTTCTACTACAATGTTTTAAGACAAATTAAAATAAGCAAATAGTTTCACCTTTTATTATCTCTGTTATATACAGCTGGTAATGAAAAACAGGCAAGGATAGATAGCAACATCTTAATCTTAACTACAATTACATTTTAATGTAATTTCAGCATCTTTAATCTATCTGAAAAATCCTCAATATAGGTGAAACTATTATATTCACCTTCAACTTGTAGAGAGATAGAAAGAAAAATGTGAAGTCATAAGAAATAAAATTTCAAAAGTAAAACTACAAAAATACCTATCATTCTCTTTAATCGTCCATGTGCTGCCTTCGTGATCAATAGATGAATAGAGTTTTCCTTCCAAAACCTGGATATCCTTCAGCTTAATGTTGATATTATCAGGCAAAAATTGTATTTGAATATCTTCCTTAGTACTGCTTTCTGGAAGCCTTACCGTTACTGTCAAATCATCCTCACTTTGTTGCCAGTAATACAGAGGTTCTACTGGGAATAGAAAAAGGCATTATGTAGTAATAGAATTAGACATAACATAGACTATTATAGCCTAGACCTCTAAGAGAACACCTATCTAAATCAATATTGTCTAGAGATCATATCTCTCACATATACTCAAATTATGAACACGCGGACTTCAAGGAATTTGACAGGAAGAATTTTAACAAATGCACATATTTTCTTTTTCCTGGTTCCCACAATGCATTAAGAGACTGGCACTCAAAAATACTGACAGCAATCTCTTCATTACTTCACTTTCTGCCTCTCTCTACCCCTCCCTTTCATTTCCCTCTTATTTACAAGACACACACACACACACACACACACACACACACACACACACAGTCCCTGAAATGTGAACATATCGGTTTATTCATTATAATCACATAAGTGGATAACTTCTGATAGACAATGAGGATGAGAGAAACCTGTAAAATTAGTGTGTTTTAGTGAAAACAGATAAAAGAAAATCCAGAATTTCTTTTCTTTTTTTTTAAGATTAATATATTTTATGTATATGAGTACACTGTTGCTATCTTCAGACACACCAGAAGAGGGCACCGGATCCCATTACAGATGGTTGTGAGCCACCATGTGGTCGCTGGGAATCTAACTCAGGACCTCAAAGAACAGTCAGTGGTCTTAACTTCTGAGCCATCACTCCAGCCCCCAGAATTTCTTAATAGGAAGTATATTAACATTTTCCCTGTTTTCTTAAGGTGAAGGTTAAACTGAGGCTTTGCATATGCAAGGCTGCCTCAGATCCTTCGGACTTTGGTATCTAAGGCATAACATTTTCTCATCCACTCAACATCCAGAAACACAGTGATTCTGTCTTCAAGCAACTGTCAGTTTAGCATGTATATTAGACCTTATTTGGGAAAATATTATCATTTTGACTTGCCCAGTGTTAATATAACCATTATTAAGTAAGTATTAACAGGGAATCATGTTTCAGCCAATTACAATTTCTTAAATACCACATAATTACAAAATTATGAAGGTAAACCAGGCCACATCATTCAGAGAGTATCCTCCAGAAAACCCATGCAGGTCGAGGGGATGAAAGAGAACTCGAGAAAGTGGCTTTTGCCCCTCCTGGAGCACGTATTACGGATGCCTTGTGGTGGAGCCCATATCATGTACTGGAGGGAGGTCACAGCAGACAGATGTGCACATGTACATGAGCACATGCGAGCTCCCCAACAGGCTAAATTACCTTTGGTTTTCTCTGGCCTGTCTTCATCCATCCTCTCTTCCTGATCTCCCAAGACAGCCTTGAAGGACTTGTAGGACACAATCAGTAGACCATTTCCGTTAGGCTCAATGGCAGCATAATGTGGCACTGACTTCCCACGGAGAACATGACGCTTTGTAATTTCATACTTTTTACTATCTGTAGGAAAATAAACATTATGAAAAGCTACATTTTAATCAATCTTTTGGTAAGAATAAAAAATTGACAACTTTGCTTCCCCCGCCCCCAGCTCAGCGAGTGAGAGCTCTTGCCACCAAGCCCGATGACAAGTTCCAAACCCCAAGACCAACTCCCATAGCTGTCCCGTGAAGCACACGCCCATGCACACGCCTGAGAACATTGTCCTCAAACAAGTCCCTCCTACCCTACTATAAAATACTGGTTTGATGGACTTTGCTCTAATTTGTACTGTGCAGTGCAGCAGTCACCAGCTTCAAACAGGTATTTAATTAAATTAAGCAAAGTTTAAAATCCACAACCTCAGCTACGTAGACCCATTTCAAGTACTCAGAAAGCACGTGTGCCTCGTGGCTAATCCCAGTGAGCGGCACGCACATGTGACTGACTACTTTCTCAGCAGGTATGTGACACTGTCTGAGCATGAGGGAAAGCATGGATGAACTAGTTCTCCCTTGCTGCAGCAACTGGTAAAGAGGGTTTCTTACAATGAAATATTTTTATAGTAGTTAGGTTTTTTTTATACCAAATTAGAATACATGAATATTATGATCAATAATGAAATAACAAGCACTTACAAGCTTTACTATAAATATCAATTTAACTGTATTTTAAGGTTTTAGTAAATTTATCCCTCAACCCTCTTCAGAGAAACTCCTTCTTGTGTTAGATGGGAATTAACACAGACCCACAGCTGGACAGTGTGCAGAGGCTGAGATCCTGGAAAACTCAGCCCTAAGTGGGAGGTTTCTGTCAAACTCTCCCTCTCTTGGCTCAGGGATCCAGGCAGAGGACAAGGTGGGAGACTATACAGAGCGGAGATAGAGGAGGCTCCACGGAAGCAGTTTCTACAGACCTAACAGGGCCAATCCACCTATGAACTCAGCATCTGCGGCAGCACATACAGGACCTACACAAGTTCGTGTCAGAAAAGCCTCCAGCACAAGTAAGCGGAAGTGGAGTGCAGTCCCGCTCCTACCTGAGGCAATCTACAACTGACACCGGCTGGTGTTCTCCAGGGCAGGATCACTATGTACAGGCACTCCAAGGCAGACCTCTCTCTTGGAAGTGGCTGACCAATACTCTGTACCCAGAATACACATTTAATAGGCCAAGCATGTCTGTGTGTGTGTTTAGGAGGGGGTTGTTTTGTTTTTTGTTTGTTGTTTGTTTGCTATGGTTGGTGTTTTGTCTTTTGTTTTCTTTTCTGTGTGTTTGGGAGTTTTTTGGATTATCTGAAAGAGAGTGAAGGAACACGAAGTTGGGGAGGGATGATCTGAGAGGACTTGGGAGAGGGGCAAGAACATGATCAAAATATATTATACAACAATTTAAAAATGATAAAAGCATAATAAAGAAGGAAGCCAGGCAAGTAACCAAGCATCACTTCGGGCAAGCATGTTCCTTTATACTACTACACTGCTGGATGGATTGTAGTTTTGTAAGTTCAACACTAAGTAGTTAAAATCAACTTAGTGTGTTTTGGGGATAATAAACATTTTTATTTTCCAATTTAATTGACCACAAAATATAATTTATGTGTGTTTCCCTCAACATGCTTTAGAGAAAGTACTGCTCTGCTGTATTAGATCCACGCACTGAACGCAGGCGCCAGGGCTCAGCCAGGTAAGTGCCCGCTTTGCAAACACTAGACCTTGACTTTGGTCCCCAGATACACAGCTTGGTGGCATGTTCTTGTATTCCCAGCACTAGGGAAGCAGAAGAGGGGGTGCTTCTGGACACTGCCAACCAGCAGATCTTACTCGGTGAAACTAGTGAGAACAGCTCAAAATACAAGGCAGACTGCTGCTAAGGAATCATACGCAAAGTAGACCTCTGGCCTCCACATCCTCCACATCCTCCACATCCTCCACATTTTCTACATCCTGTGGCGCGCGCACACACACACACACACACACACACACACACACACACATGCATGCATGCACAAGGATTTAAAATTATTTTAAAAGAACATAATTCAATTAGTAATTAGAGAAAACAAGATACTAAAACAAGCAGACATAATCTTCAGAAAATAACCGAGTTCCACAAATAAGAATCCTAGGAGAAAAAAAAGAAAAGGAAATCTAAGAGTGCCTGTTCAACTGAGAAGAGGGATGACAAAGGGGCTGCGACGGCCGCAGAGCTGCTATGGATGTCTACGGGTGTCCACTCGGTAAGTCCCAGGGACTGACCCCCAACTACAGAGCCATGTTCTTAAGGACAGGGAAAGAAGGCGCACTATGACTTTTCCTATTAAGAATCATATTCCTTAAAAAATACCCCTACTGTTTCCTTAAGTAGCAATCTTCAAACTACAACCCAGGATCCAAAGCCGAGTCTCTATCTGCATTCGTACAGCTTAAGTGTAAAGCATGACTTTGTATTTAAAACAGTAGAGAAACAAGCAAAAGAACACTTACAGCTCTAACAGTTCTTAGTACTTAAGCTTCAATGTCCCTAAGTATTTTGGAACCTAGTTTACCCATTCATTCATAAACTGTCTGTTGCTGGTTTTATGCCATAGCTGTGACACAGGCTGTCTGGTCACAGTAAAACAGTTCTTCCACCACCCCTACCCCTAACATAGTAACTGCATTACTAGGGAGATGGAAATAAATACTGGGAACAACAAATATATTCAGCTTAAACACAAGCAATTTCCATGTCCATATAGATGTTTCTTAAGGTGGTTAGTCCTCGAATACAAGTAATAATGCCTGTATCTGAGATGTAAATTAGTAGTAAGGTAAAGAATGGTTTCTGGTTAGGTTTGCTGTTTTGTACTTAGGAAGGGTTTCAGTTAAATTAATTTACTGCCAAGTGCACAAGGAAGAGCAGTGGGACAACGTTAAAATGGAAAACACAAAACAAACAAAGAACAAAAAGCAAACTCCCTCAGCTCCTAATTAGACAAGCAGAAAGAGTGCAGAAAGGAAGACCATCAGACACACCCCCTCCACTGCGCAGCGTCCTCTGGAGCACCAAGGCCCCACCCGGAATCTCAGTACACATGAAGCCGCTTTCTAAAGTCATGCTCAAAGTCTGACTGAACAAGTTTGAAGACTTTCTTATACACATGAATAAGAAAAGTTTTATGGAAGATAGACACAGAAGACAAGGTTGAACAAAATAAAGGAACTCATTCCATCTTGTAGTTCTTATTTATATTCAAATTACATTAAAATTTACTATTTCTGTTAAGTAACTATTTCCTGCATATTGAAACATGTCCTTATTTAGAAAAGAGAGAGTCATTTGACTCAGGTGAATGAAACAAGGTTGAGGAAACTCCTGAAAGTTACAAAATTCAAAGGCTCCCCCAGCGGTTATGGAGGGTGTAACCGAGTAGACTTTCCTGGGAACACACACTGAGCGCTGGGCAAAGCTCCAGGAAGACACTTTTGTGTCTGTCCCCGTGTGGGACACCCAGGCTCCTGCAAGTAACACATTGCTTATGTTCTTGTATACAGCCCGAATAAAGGCAAAGCAGTCAATGCCTCCCTAAGCTACACAAGGTTGTTACTTTGGCCCGTTGCCTGTGAATGTCTAGTGTGAACAAAGCTTATTCATGTCTCACAGAAAGAAAATTACACAACACCTACTTATTTATATCCATGTTCATATATACGAATTTTTAGGTATAAACTCTTGGCTATTTTAAAATGATGTATCCAAAATTTATGTTATGTCCTCTTTTAAACAAAACGCATAGTTAGTCATGGAAACATATTATAACCCTTAACTAGATAATATATTACAGTGCTCAAGAGGCAGACAGTAAACACAGCACTCGGAGCCCACCAGGGTCGGCAAGCTAGAGGCTCAGAATCCTGCTCACTCTACCTTCTCTCTTCTTACTGACAACGACCCACTCCAAAGAGACCGAGAAGCCGCTTCCTTTGAGGTCCAGGTCCTCCTTCTCTATCCGAAGCAGCAGGATTGCCACTGCGTGCTCCTCGGCTTCCAGCAGGGAGACGCTGTGGATTATAATAAAAGGACTCCCAAGCTCTTCATTAAACATAATCTAAAGGGGAAAAAACACACACATATTTTAAATGTATGGTTTATAAAACAAAAATAGGATCAGCACTCTTAATAAAATAAACAAACAAAACAAAGAAATAGCAGGCGTCTGAACAGAAGGAACAGGAGGGAGAGCTAAGGCGACCCCGGGAATCCCAAAGGAAAAGGGGCGCTAACAAAGCACACAGCACAGGCTGCTCAGCGGCCCCTCCGTCTCATCATAGACACCTTGTGCACTCCTCGCAGGGCTTACCAAGGACAAAGAAAACCAACTCACTTCCCATTTTTCAGGACTGTTTCCACGGTCACCTGTTCCGATGACATACAGTCTTCCAGTTCCATCTGACAAGGTAACCCAGGAAGGGGATGTGAAATGGATAGAAGCACATAGACGAGTGTCATAGGCTGTCACATCTGTAGGAAGGCGGAACACCTCTCGGGGTTTTCCTAAGGCAGTGTCCTAGAAAGAAACCAAGGATCAGAAACAAACCCCTTCCTAGTCCTGATCCATACGAACGCAAAATAAATACTGACAGTATGGCCAATTTTTTTTTTTTTGTATTAAAAAACTGGGCCCATTTCCCTTCCTTTGAATATAAACTGTACTGATTCTCTTCTAATAAATAAAATACATTAAATGGGACAGGTGACATGCAACACATCACCTCTACATCACCACCTCCACTTTCTTAGGTTGCATGCTGTAAGGAGGCTAGCAGTCATGCTCTGGTGATGATTACACAGGGACACACAGACCTGAGGGCTTCCAACAATAACAGCATCCTGCGTGAGCCACATTGAAACGACATTCTTTACCTGAGGTCGAGTTTCCCATGAGAAACCATCAGGGAAACTGCTACTTATACCCTCTGTGATTCCAGGAAATTATAAACAGACACATAGCGGTGTTTAATATGAGAAAGGAAGTAAGGCTGGACCATCACTCGGGGCTGGGAGAGTGGGGTAAGGGCAAAGTTCGCCCTTTTATTCAAACGTGTTGCTATTTTTGCTGTGCACCAAATATTTGTGCAACATTTACAAATTAAAAAAATATTAATAAAACAAAGTAAAATTCCACCAAGCAAATGTTTCAAAGCAAAGACATCTGTCGTTTTACTGGATGGCCCTCCAGACTTCCCCTAGTGAACTGCCATCAAGAAGGATGGCAAAACTGGACAATCACTGGTCAATCAAACACAAGTTAGTGGTCTGGGCCATTTTCATTTAGATAAATGGCTAATCAGATAAATTTGTGCAATATCTAATAGAAGACACTCAAGTACATAAATGTGAAGCCAAAATTAAACTAACTTAAACCACACTGTGTCTACCTCACTTGGCTTGAGTGATAAAATGAAAACGATTGCTGACTTAGAACTTCGTTCAGTTTTGAAGTGTCTGTGTAGTAACACCTTACCACAATGACACTTCCGGTCCCCAGTTCCACCCATTTTCCCTTTCTTCACAGAAAGTAAGGCAACCATGTGCAAGACTGTGCAGGGCTGAAGCTGTGCTGGCAGACTGAACAGTCAATGAGGGCTACAGTCAGAAGCATTCTTATTTTCACTGTCTCACTCTCACGGAAACACCACCAAACCTGTGCCGTCGCTGCAGTCATTAACCCCGGTTTAAGCAGAGAGGCTCAAACGCATAGATCTGACTGGAACTCCACTGCTACACGTGGCCAAGATTCAAGATTCCAGACCCACTTAATGTTGGGCATGCTAATACTTTTCCCCTTCATCATATCTTCTAGAAAAGAAACTATTTTGTCCATTTTCCTAAACAAATAGTATTTCAAACCTCAATGCAATTTTCAAATACCTAAAGCATTCTCTTTGAATGCAATTACTACATTCAGTTTTTCATTAGAAAAACATATCATAATTTCAATTAAGACTGCTATACCAATAAGATGTAATACAAATCATAATGTTGATATATTACAAATTGATGACATTACAAATAAATAGCCAATAAGCTTTAAATGGTATATATCTATTAAATTAGATTTGGGGGTTCTTATAATTATAGCTGGAAACAGAGAAGCTTTGAATGAATAAAATGTTTGTTGTTGCTGTTTTGTTTCCATACATACAGATTTATAGGAAAACTCAAGGATAAAAACACGCTCAGGGTGAGCCTAGGAAGGATGCCACCCGTCGGTACTGTTAGAAGGAATTAAAATTTTACTCCTTAAACAGAAAGCAAAAAAAGCAGCTCTACTGTTAAACATTAACTTCACTTCTTAATAATCTTTTTTTATTTCTATTAGTATAAAGCTTAAATAACAGATGTTTATAATCAATTTAGCTCGATCAATGTGTAAGTAAACAAACCTTTTAACACTGTATTAAACATTTTTATTTTCAAATTTTATCCCCCTCTTTTATCTTTTTCCTTCTCCTTAAATAGCTAGGTTCCCATTATCTAATGAGCCATTATAAATAAGCTGAGCTTCAGGCCAAGAGACAGCCCGACAGCACTCAAAGATCTGGATTATAACGTAGTTATCACTTGTTTCTTTAAGGCATGACCATAAAATTCATGTTAAAAAACAAAATCCAAGAACTACTGTCCAAATTTTAAGGATACTACAGAGAATGGTGTTTTTATTATTGGAGAAAAAAAAGAGCTTTTCAAGTAAACTGGAGTTTGTTATGATAAAGATAATTCTAAATACTGAGAAACAACAAACTTCCTTAAATTGAACAGTAGCAGGAAATAAAATAGTTCTCCTGCCCACCTGCCCATCCCGACAGCATTTTCTAAGCCCTGTGCACATTTTCTCAAAATTTAAATATTCCAAAGCCCACATTAAGCCTGCTTCTAGTGGATACCTTAGTAGAGTAGCATTGAACTGCTGCCATCTTGTGGTTCCTAACAGTTAGAGGACGGTGCAGTGCGTGAACCTCAAACCTCTGAGTCCCACAGCCCTGCACTTTGCCCATAGCGATTTAACAGGGTACCGGCTTTTCAGCGGCCATAGGGAAAAACAGCTGGTGTCTAATTAGTGCTCGGCATTCTTCAGAGGCTCTCAACACAGCTGCTGAGAGAAACGGCTGATTTATAGTGTGGCTGATGGCAAAACTATGCTATTCTGCTCCCCAGCACTGTGCTTCTCAAGATTTAGTCATCACCTGGGCCCCAGGAAAACTGCCCAAGTGCTGGGTAAAATTTTAAATTTCTAGACCGCCGTCAACCACTCTGATTCAGAATCTTTGGAAATGGAATCTTGAAATTAGTTCTTAAGTTTACCTGTGACTATGAGGTGAGATAGAGTTTGGAAATCAAAGAAAGAAGCAGAATTATGGTGGAAAAAAAAGAGAGAAAAGAAAAAAAACCCAAACCCGACTCTTTGTAATATAATGTATATTGTTGTTATAATAATAGTATCATTCTTAACTTGACTGAGTGGACAGAGGAAAATTACAGAAAAGAGGAAAAACTTAAAAAGTAGAACCACTTTCTCTAACTTTTCCATAAAGAAGATAAACTAGGTCAGAATAATGAACTTTAAAATTACTGGTATTTGTCCCAAATACATGTCAAATAATTTGTTTGGGTATAATCACAGTAAATCATTTTCTGTGAAAGTTTTCCAACAGAGAAACATAGACCAGTCCACAATGTTTGCATAGATACCTGGTGCAATTAAGTTTTTATTTTAGATTTCTAATCAAGTATTTGTGATTCAAGTTAGACAACTGATAACAACCAGGCTGTGGCCCGGTCCATGGAGACCTCTCCAGGTTGGACACAGAGTCCACAGGGAGCCATTATGCCTTAACTTTGTTATATGTGCTGCCACAATACCCATCACCAATCTAAAAGGCAAGGTTTCCTTCCTTCCTTCCTTCCTCCCTCCCTCCCTCCCTCCCTCCCTTCCTTCCTTCCTTCCTTCCTTCCTTCCTTCCTTCCTCCCTCCCTCCCTCCGTTGAGAGACAGTTTTGCACACGGCTCAGTTTGGCCCTGACTTGTGATTCTCCTGCTTTCCACCTTCTGGCTGACATGAAGACAGGTGTTCATAAACACGCCCAGGGTCTGCCTGGCAAATCCTCATTCGTCCTTCCCATCTCTGCCGAGGTGACCGCTCC
This sequence comes from Apodemus agrarius, assembly GCA_964023405.1. Lineage (NCBI taxonomy): Eukaryota > Metazoa > Chordata > Mammalia > Rodentia > Muridae > Apodemus > Apodemus agrarius. The sequence goes on along the minus strand of OZ030022.1, from coordinate 59,840,949 downwards.
ACATAGAACCCCGGACCCCGCACCCCGCCCTCCCGTCCTCCCTCCTCTGTGGAGCTCTGCATCTGACTGCCGGCCTTCGCCCTCCACACATCAGTGTGTTTCTGACTACTAACCATGTAGAGTCACTCAGTCAATGTGTAAAGAAAGCTATTTCTTTACTCAGGAAATTCATTCATCTCAAAAACTAAGGATTTCTAGGAATACGTATATGTGTGGTTTTCTTTTTCATACTGAATGGTAAAAAATTAGTAAAAAAAAAAAAAGGGGGGGGCTATCACTGAGCCTTTTAGAAAATGCTAATGAAACTTTCCCCTTGAAGGAGAACCACTAGATTTTATTGAAAATATTCCCTGCAGAGCAATCTGCTTCTACTTTACTAAGCAAATTTTTGAGAGAAAGGGGAACAAAGAAACAGGATTTTTACTGATGAATAACAGTAGAAAGTTCTGAAGCATATATACATGTTAAAAGTAAGCCAAATTGATCCTCAGCACAAAATACAAGTACCTTAGGGACACTATTCAGAAGACAGACCAAAAGAGGCAGTTTGATTTGAGTCTGAATCTCTGTACGGAGAGAAAGGATGAAAGAGACGAGGCATCGCAATGCCTCTTAACCATCCACGTTTCTTCCCTTCCTCGCTCTGCTCACCTTCCTCGCCAAAGTCAAGTCATCAACCATAAAGTCCAAAGACCATGACATAAAAACTTTAAGAAACTGATACCCCAGGACTCCCAGAGACTAAACCATCAACCAAAGGGTACACTTGGTTCCAGCCAAAAATGTGGCAGAGGAATGCCTTGTGGGGCATCAGTGTGAGGAGAGGACCTTGGCCAGGTGAAGGCTCAATAGATGCCCCAACAAAGGGAAATCGAGACGTGGGGGAGGTGGGAGTGGGTCAGGTGGAGGGTCATATATATGGAGGCTGGGGGTGGGAGGAGAGGTTGGGGATCTTTGGGGGGGGGGGAATCGGGAAAGGTTTTACCATTGGAAATGTAAATGAAGATGATATTCAATAAATAAAATTAAAAATAAATAAGTAAAAATGTATATACAGTGTGATTATTTCAGAAATAAAATCTCATCGTAGATCCCCACAGGCCTGTGGTTTTTATCCGGTAACTTTCCTCGCAAGCAGATATAAAGGCTGGAATTAAGGGAATGACTATTATACCTGGAACTCAAACAATTCTATGGGAAGGCACATTAAGCTTTACATAAAAATAAAATCAAGTTCTAAACTTGGTTTTATATATCATTATCCCTGATTGCTATCCTGTATGCCTATATGTATGTGTGTGTGTGTGTGTGTGTGTGTATACATATATCTTGTATGATTTGGGAAGAAACTTCTACCAACAACAACAAAAAAAAAAACCCAAAGACAAAAATCATATAGAATAGATGAAAACAGAGAGCTGCACCTGAAGCCACTATGAAGAAAGCAAACACTGGGAAGGAATAGGAGACAGGATCCTTACCTGCTATTGGTGCCAATGTGGTCACCATGGAAACCACAGGACTAACATGTGAGCCTACTACACAACTTCTGGACATACACACAGAAAACAGAAGTGCTGGTTAACACTGTACATTAGCAGGGAAATGGAGTCAAGCTATGTGTCTACCAGATGGATGGATGATGAAAATGTGAGACACATGTGCCATGCTATTTATGAGATTATGGATAGAACTGGAAAATACTGTATCACGAGATATCCCAGGCACAAATGAACACATCCTAGACTCCAGTGTTAAATGTGTTTCCAGAGGGGAGTAAGTATGAGTAAAGACAGGGAACTAGAAAGACTCATGTGACTAGAGAAAGAGAGGCTTTCGGGGAGTGGAGAATGGGGAAGACTATCCAATACAAAGGATGGGCAACTCCCCGTGGTTAAAGGGCACAGCAGCAGGGGAAGGGGGGCAGAGAGAAGCTGCAGACTAAAGCAGGAGGGAGACACCCTCAAAACAAGATACAGATGGCAATCCGTTATTGTGCTAAGTCAATTTAAAACTAAGACTAAATTACTAATATAAAAGTTAGTAGCAGCACATGTAGTAACATAATGAAGATGATGCTTCACAGAAATGTATTCAAGACCCATGGTCTGCTCCAGAGGATAGCCAGCAATACTGCACCAGCCATTTCTGACTCACTTCCTGCGTTTTTACATAGTCTTTTTGGAAGACAGTCATACTTGTATTTTTACCCAATTACTGCAATTTTCCCAAGGAAAGCAAAAAGTCATTTCCATTTCATGACCAAAGCTACATGCAGCAAAAGCCTATTAAGATAAAAATATCTGCCGGGCGGTAGTGGCGCACGCCTGTAATCCCAGCACTTGGGAGGCAGAGGCAGGTGGATTTCTGAGTTCCAGGCCAGCCTGGTCTACAGAGTGAGTTCCAGGACAGCCAGGGCTACGCAGAGGAACCCTGTCTCAAAAAACCAAAAAAAAAAAAAAAAAAAAAAAAAAAGAAGAAGAAAAATTAAAAAAAAAAAAAAAAAAAAGATGAAAATATCTAGCCCATGCGGGAAGTTTGCCGGCCTCTGGTAGTCCGTGCCCATCTGAGCACTGATGGTGTGAACAGCGCTGAGCAAGAGAGGTGTTGAGCTTCTGAGATAAACGGTGATTACGGAGACTGACGTGAAGATCAGAAGCAGCCTGACGGAGGATTAAGTGCATGGGCTAAGAGGATGTGACCAGATGAAAAACGTCCCGCAGGTAATGAATGGATGGCCTTCAGGACTGCACCAGCTTATTATTGCTAGAGTATTAAGAACAAAGTGGTGACAGACAAGAAGGGAAAGGGGCACCCTTTCATGACCAAAGCTGCATTTTAAAGAACATGTATACATGCTCACCTTGCTTTAATAAGTGAGGAAATTTGCATGAGAAACAAGTATTGATGAAGACAGAGCAAAAAATGTGGTTGAGAAGACACTGCTAAGTTCCTTTGCAGTTCTTTATAAATCACATAAACACTCTGCCTGTTCTAAAGTGACATATCAACACCATGCCTTAGCATGAAGTAACTGTTTAACAGAATTAAATGAAACAGCCAATTAAACAGACAACACTGTAGGGACACTGTGCAGGCGGACACAAGGAGCAGAGAGTAGTCATGGAGCCGTCACCATACGACTTGGTGGCTGTTCAATAGATGAACATGAGGCATTTATATTTAGAAATATACGACACAATAGATGAAAAGAGGAGAGAAGCAAAAGTGATTGTATTACACGTTTTTTATGACAGAAGTAGTAGAATCATCCATGGAGGGTATGCACCATGATCTAATCAATATAGATAATAACACCACCCTGTTGGGACTGAGCACATGCGCTCGGCTTATTCAGACATTTAGTGCCTGTGTGAGATCCTGGCACAGAGGCGCCTCCAACACCAGCACTGGGAAACAGAGACAGATCTGTGGGATGTGGCCATTCAGTCTAGCCAAAACGGTGAGCCTCGGGGTCCGCGAGAGACCCTTTCTGAGTCAGGCGGGAAACAATGGAGGAACACCACTTTCCTTTTTTCAGTCAGTGCCTCTCTCTAAGGCCCTGGCTGTTCTGAAACTCACTATGTAGACCAGGCTGGCCCTGAACTCACAAAGATCCACCTGCCTCCACTTTCCAAGTTCTGAGATTAAAGGCATGAGCTACTAAAGCTGGTGGAGGAGCAGTTTTGACTGACTGTGAAATCAACTTGTGGTCTGAACATGTGCCTGCAGAGAGGAGCACACCCTCACACACATGTACACATGTACAAAGTACACATGTACACACACACACACACACACACACACGGTAAATTGAAACATTGACTATGCTGCTGGGGCTTGCTTACCTTCTAGTGGTACAAAGAGAAACACTAAAGAACAAGGAATCAGCACAAATTGGAGAGACAACATAAAACTCAAGATAATTAAATATGAATGGAATAAGCCATCCAATTGAAAGATTGTCATACTGGGTAAAAAACTCAAGAACTAGCTATTTTTTAAATATTCACTTATTTTTTTTCCTCACATAGTATACTTGATTATGGTTTCTGCTTCCTTTTCTCCTAGCTCCTCCCTACCTCCCTTCCCATCCAGATCCACTCCCCTGTGTCTCTCATTAAAAGGCAAACAGGCTTCTAAGAGATAATAGATTTGATTTGATGAAGGCATCTTTTTTTTTTTTTTAAATTGAGGCCCGCCTCTCTGATGACTTCAGCTTCTGTCAAGTCGTCATAAAACTACCCAGCACAGCCCTCTATCAAACGAGTAGTTGGCAAAAATCTTTTCCCATTCTATATGTTGCCACTTTGTTCCAAAGGACAATGTCCTTTATAGTACAGAAACCTTTCAGTTCATGAGTATATTAATTATTGGTCTCAGTGCCTATGTTAACTGTGTTCTGTGGTCTTTTCCTGTCCCAGAGTTCAAGGCTAGTCCCCCACTTCCTCTTCCATCAGATCGAATGTATCTGGTTCTGTGTGGAGGTCTTTGGAGTGTTATACAGTGTGATCAATATGGATCTGTGTGGATTCTTCTACATGCAGCCATTCAGTTGGGCCAGCACCGCTTGCTGAAGATGCTGTCTTTCTTCCAGTATGCTTTTTTGGTTTCTTTATATTAAAGAAAAGAAAATCAGGTATTCATATGTGTGTATATTTATGCCTGGGTCTCCAATTCTGTTCTATTGGTGTCTGTTTTATGCCAGTACCATGCTGTTTCTATAAGTTTTATAAGTTGTCTTGTAGTACAACTTAAAATCAGGGATGATGACTCCACCTGCATTTCCTTTATCGTTCAGGACTGTTTCAGTTATCCTGATTCGTGTGTGTATGTGTGTGTGTGTGTGTGTGTGTGTGTGTGTGTTTCCATATGAAGCTGCAAACTGTCCTTTCAAGATCTGTGAAGGACTGTTTTGGAATTGTGAAGTAGACTGCATGGAGTATACAGATTGCTTTTGATAGGAAGCCCATTTTTACTGTATTAATCCTACTGCTACATGAGCACAGGAGCATGGCCTTTACTTGCTTTGTTAGCTATCCCAATACATTTTATATTATTTGAGGCTACTATTAAGGGAATTTATCTGATTTCTTTCTTAATCTGTTCATCATTTGTATATAGAAGGGCTACTGATTTTTGTGATTTAATAGGAGTTTCCCAATGGAATTTTTATGATTAGTTATATATAATATCATCCGTGAAAAAAGATATTTTGCATCTTTCCCTTCCTATTTTTTTACCCCTCTGATCTCCTGTAGTCGTATTGTTGCTCAGCTAAGTCTTCAAGCACTGCATTGAATATGTGTGGAGTGTTGACAAACTTGTCTTATTGCTCATTTTAGTGAAATTACTTAGAGTTCCTCTCCATTTAATTTTTATGTTGGCTATGGAATTACTGTAAACTACTTTTCTTATACTGAAGTATATCCCTAGTATCCTTAAGCACTTCAGAACTTTTATGTGAAGGGGTGTTAGATTTTGTCAAAGACCTTTTCTGCACCTAGGAAGATGATATGTAGGTTTTGTCTTTCATTTTATTTGGTGGATTACAGTCATCAGTTTATGTTCAACCATCCCTGCATCTCTGGGATGAAGCCTACTTCACAGTGGATGATGTTTTTGATATGATTGAGTGTGCAAGCATTTTATTGAATGTTTCGTATCTAGGTTCACCACGTTAATTCTCTTCCTTTGTTAGGTCTTTATATGGTTTGGGTATCAGGATAATTGTGGCCTCATATGATGGTCTGAATACACTTGGCCCACTGGAAGTGGCACTATTAGGAGTTGTGCCCTTGCTGGAAGAAGTGTGCCACTGTGTAGGCAGGCTTTGAGAGATCTTAGCCTCAAGTTCAGCCCAGTGTGGAAGAGACAGAGTAGTCTCCTGGCTGTCTTATCAAGAGCTAGCACTCTCTGGTCTTTCAGCACGAGTTTGCCTGAATACTGCCATCTTCCCACCATGATGATAATGGACTGAACCTCTAAACTGTAAGCTAGCCCTGCCACATAGATGTGTTTACCTTCATACAAGGTATCTTGGTCATGGTGTCTCTTCAAAGCATCTTGTAAAATGAACTGGGCAAATTTTTTCTGTTTCTATGTCGTAGAATAATTTGAGGAGTGTTGGCATTAATTCTTCTTTGAAAGTCTTCGCTAAAACCAGTTAGTCTTGGGCTTTTTTATGAGAGGGACACAGAGGGGACGAAGGAAGCTTTTAATCACTGCTTTTATTTCACTAGAGATTGTAGGTCTGTTTAAATTGTTTACCTGGTCTTGATTTAACTTTTGGTAAGTGGCATGTATTGAGAAAATTATCTATTTCTTCTAAATTTTTCCAATTTGGTAAAGTAGAGATTTTTAAAGTATGTCCTTACGATTCTTTGGATTTCCTCAGTATTTGTTGTTAAGTTCCTCTTCTCATTTCTAATTTTGTTAATTTAGATAAATGAATATACAACATATTCAAACTTATGAAACCCAATGAAGGCAGTTCTAAGAGCCAAATTCTTAGCACTAAGTGCCAACATTACAAAAAAATTAGAAAAATCTTATATTAGAAACTGAATAACACACCTAAAAACTCTATAACTCAAAAGGAACAAACAACAGGAAATAATGAGAATTCATTATCGATAATTGATTACTGAAATCAGTAAAACAGAAATAAATACAACAAGCAAAACAAAACAACAAAAACAATACCAAGTCAATGAAACAAAGAATTGTGTTTTGAGAAAAAACAGTAATATTGACAAACCATTATCCATTAACTACTAGCTATTTATGAATACACTTTAACCCTTTTAAAAGTAAAAAATATTGACACATTCAAAGAAAAAAAGAAAAGGACAAGCATGTTGTATGAGTTCCTATGCACTTGCATGTACAAGCATGCTTGCTTGTATGTACATGGAGGCTAGAGGTAAAATTCTGGTGGTGTTCTTCTGACACTGTACATACTGCAAGCTTCAGGGAAGGGCTTATCTCTGACTTGTCAGGGCTGAGATTACAAGTGAGTGCTACCACACCAGGATTTGCGATATAGACTCTAGATACAGAACTCAGATCCTCCTGAGGATAGACTTTCAAAGAAGAAATAATGCCAATTCTCCTCAAATTATTCTACAACATAGAAATAGAAGGAATATTACTGACTGAGATTTCTCCCTAGCCAGAATATTAGTTTTTAAGTCAGCTATTACTCTATTAATATAAGACAAATAAGGTTTGAAGGCAAAATTATTCCCAAGACCTACAGAAAAAAAACAAAAAAACAAAAAAAAACAAACAAAAAAAAAAAAAAAAAACCAACAAAAAAAAAAAAAAAACAACGGGGGTATTTCCTAATGCAAAAGGGATCAACCCAAACAACCAAACCTAAATGTTGACATAGTTTAAATTACATAATGTAAACACTAACTAAAATGGAAAAGAAGAAATCCATTATTACACTGAGGCTATAGCACACAAGTGGGCATGGGTGGGTACAGGGGATTACAAGAAACAAGAAGAATAAAAGCTATAACTGATGCGAGCAGCAGAGAAGCCTCACACAGTTTGATGACAGAGTTCCACACTGCGAAGGCGTGTGCACCTCGACTGTCTGGACATCAGATTCAGAGACTGAAAAGTGAGGAGGACAGGACAAGCTCTGTCTTTATACTCAGATTTCAGAGGTTATAAAGTGAAGAAGGCAGGCTGAGCTCTGACTGTACACTCTGCATGTGCTTCTTACCAGCATCACCGTTAAGTTCATGATTCTTCCAAGGTTATCGATATAGTAGACACTGTCTTGATACCAGGCATCACAGTGCAGATAATTATACATCCCGAAAGCATGCATGTGTTCCAATGTATACTGGTCATCCCGAAGTTTTACTTCTGCCACAGCTGAAAGACAAATATATATATAAGTATATACCTATACATATAGTTATATGCATATATAAATATAAACATAATCATTAAAACTTGGATCTCAGATCATTCCTTTCTACAGAACATCCACAGGGCACAGAAACAATCAATGCCAGCTACAGAGGCTACAACAGGCAGGACTTTAGCACAATCTTTTTCCCTTATATGCCTCTACAATTTTGAAGTACAAGAGTCGACATCTTATGGGAAAACAAGTGCCCACTGATAAAAACGTTTTTTGTTTGTTTATTTTTTATTGAAAAAGGAAGTAAAAATATTTTATGATAAAATTGAAGATTTATATGGAAAATATTTCTGACAAAATTAAAAAATATAAAGAAAAACACATTAAAATTAATTAATGTTGTAACAAGAAATATTAAGTGTCACTGAGCCTACGTGTTACCTTGATATAAAACTCACTTTAACTCTATTCTCATTGCAACAATTTTCTTCTTTACCCACTGCTTTAGTTTGCTTTCTGTTGCTGTGCTAAACACCATACCCAAAAGCAACCTCAGAGAGGGAGGTTAACTCCAGCTCTGACATCCAGGCCAGCTCATCACTGATGACAGTCAGGACAGGAACTCAAGTAGAAACTGGAGTGAATCTATGGAGGAATGGATTGGTTCCTCTGCCCTGTGCTCCATCAGCTTTTATATACATACACCATTAAACATCTGCCCAGAGGTGGCTCTGTCCACGGTGGGCTGGGTCTTCCCACATTGATCAACAATAAAGACAACTCTTCACATACAGGGCTGCAGGCCAATATGATATGGTCAATACTTCAATTGAGATGCCCTCTTCTGGATAACTCTCAATTAGGTCAAGTTGACAATAAAACCTACAAAAGGAGGTCATACAACTGTTATTTTCTTTTTCATTTTCATTTTGTATATGTGTTTGTGTGCATGAATGTATGGGTACCACTTGCATGTCTGGTGCCTATGGCCAGAAAAAGCATCTGATCCTTTAGACTATGGTTACAGATGCTTGTAGGCTGCCGTTCAGGTTTCTGGCACTGAGGCTTCCTATTTTCAATGCCTGTACTGAGTCCTGGCTTACATATTCATCCACTCATTTATTTAGTTCTTAATAAGCACCATTCCCACCAGTGAAACGCAAAGGGACCATTTTCTACCTTCTAAGAACTTAGGATCTGGTAAGAAAAAGGATAACGGGCCAGGTGTGATGGTGCACACCTTTAATCTCAGCACTCGGGAGGCAGAGGCACATTGAGCCTATGTTCCTAACATTGAGTTAAAATATGTGTAAACACAAATAATGACTTCAGCATCATATTCTATCTTCTGCAATTATATGAAAATAAAACAGTATCATAGTTAGGACACAGAAACTTTTCTATGTACAGAATAGCACTCTCTCAACTAAGACATTAGTTTAAAATTAGAGACCAGCAAAATAGCCACACCCCTCAAGCAAAGCAAAAGGGCACTAGTCAATCATATTGCAAAATAAATTTTACATAATTAAACTATTATATAAAGAAGATACAAATACCACAAGGATATATAGAAGAGAACTGATCTACTCAGGAGATTAACAAAAGCTTTCCAGGACAGAGCCAAGAAGAAAAAATTAATTGAAGACATACAACTTTCCATAATACCCCTTCTAAGCAAAAAATGGGGAAAAAAGTGGAATTAAAAAACACGCATTCGTACTAGCAGTCCTAGTTTTCTTTGCTATTGCTGTGATAAAACCCTGACAAAAGCACCTTAGGGAAGAAAGGACATTTATTTGTGTCACAATTCCAGGTCACCACCCATCGCTGCTAGGAAAGTCAATGCAGAAACATGAAGCTGCTATTCACATCCATGGTCGGGAACACAGAGAATGAATACAACACATTTGGTGCTAAATTCATCTATTGCTGTCATTCAAGCCAGGGCCCAACCCATTAAATAGTGCTACCACAGTCAAGGTATGCCTTCCTGTCACAATGAACGGAACTGAACCCCAACAAATAAATACATAAACAAAGTCTCACAACCACACCCACAGGGCAACTTAAGCAATTTACTCCTAATTATGAGTTCCTTCTCAGGTGACTCCAGACTGAGTCAAATGACAATTAGAACTAACCATCACTAGTTTGCAAAGTACAAAAACTATGTACCAAGAATAGCTGCATCTGAATGCAGCTGGAGGATGAGCACAGAAACTGATGATAAGAGACTTTATCTTCATTTCTTCCTTTATAAAGGAAGAAAGCACGAATTACTTGGTTTTTAAACAGGAGAATAAGATTCAGACTTGAGTCCTGAGACAGTAAAAGCCACTGAGGTCACTCAAATGGGGGAAGCTGAGGTCATCCAAATGACAGATGGCTGAAACTTGGAAATATTTCAGACGCCACAAGCAAAATATTAAGTTTACGAGAACATTGATGGGGACTGAGGAAACATGTCCTTCAGTTTAAGGAAGTATTTATCTAGAATGGATGGTTAAAAATATATACTCCACTAAATAAGAGAGAAGCAGTAACCAACTGCTGGTTTTCTAGCACCACTGTGTGGATGAAACTTAATAATGCAGGAAGCATGTCTGAACATAATAGCCCAAAGCAGTAGTGATTTTAGATAATAATAAGCCAAGTATGATTTTTGTCATCGTTGGATAAAGAACCCTAGGTAGCCCTAAACAAATAAGAAGTTTCTTAACCTTTTCCCTATTAGAACATCACCCCTTTAAAAAATAAATAAATAAGTCAAGGAAGATATATGATGATGAAAACACCATCCATGATCATGGGCTGGATGGATTAATATTGTTAGAATGGCTATATTACCGAAACTATTCTATAGATTCACTGCAATCCTCCTCAAGATTCCCATGTCGATCTTCATAAAAGTAGAAGAAAGAACCCAAAAAACTGACATGGAAATGCATAAGACCACAAATAATTAAAGCAATTTCAGCAGTTGTCGGGAGCCATAATGGGGCAAGCTAATATACTAGCAGGTGATCATCCTGAAATGCCTGCTTTGGATTATTATATAATCTGTGACAGGTAAGCCCCCATTCAGCAAGACTGTGAGGGACTAATTTTAGGAAAGATTACTGCTATTAATATGCTTTTCCTGTTATTATTAGACATATATAATAATCAATAAGTAATAGCACACCCCCTTTGGAGCAGTTCTCTGCAGATCCACAAAGATGTAGTCTTACAGTGATGCTATGTAGATAAATAGATGACTTAAGTTTTAATGATGATCCTATAAGAATTCCTAAAATTATACCTGTGATTATTAAGCTCTTTTATAATGGGAGCGCTACTAGGTCCTTTTCTGATAGTCAAAAGTGCAATGAGAACTCTGCCTGTCTCCCAAGTGTCACAAGTTAACTGCTCTTGGATGGCAACCAGACTTTCTCCTACTCAGAGCACATTCCAAGAGGTTGTAAAACAATTAACCAAAGGTCATAAAAAGGGAACTAACGTTATATTATAGGTGCTAGGACAAAGATAAAATATTGACTGGGTTTATCTATAAAAAACTTCACTTATAACTTAGTTATGGTTTTAAACTTTCTACAAAACTGTAGAGAAGACAAATGATAGATTACTCCTAATGAATATGCATGTAAACATTCTCTGTTGTAAACTTCTATTTCAATTTATGACTTGGTATTTTGTGTGAACTTGTGATTGAACCTTGTAACATGTGATCCTGTATTCTGAAAGATGTGTAAGTACTGAGGATAAAGAGATGAGAGAGGAATTAGAGTAGAATTTTTTCCCCTTCCCCAGTTAGAGTAGAATTTTTGCCTTTCCCCTCTTAGAGGAATTTCTCCTTTTCTCCACTTAGGATCTTTCCACTTTTTCCTCCTAGATAGCTTTCATAGGAGACTTTTTACAATTTAGTAATAAACTCATTAACCACTTCTCTAAGTGTCCCATTTTTTCTCCCTGTGACTTCTGACTAGCTGGCTGAAAATTAGAGCCCAGCAGTTCCTGTGGAGCTAGTACAAAGGCAATTTACCTAATCCTTAGCATTTTGAGGAAGATATGCTAAAATGCTAGAAGCTACAGTTTCTGGCCTCAGAGGATATAGAGAAGACAGGTCAGCTACAGTAACATAGTAATCTTGATTTAGATAAGTAATCGTTTTTATTATACAGCAACCCTAAATTTTCCATAAGACAAAGTCTTACCCCCACTGATGCTCTTCCCCCCTCAACTGCCTCAAGAAGAACCAAGAAGAAAGAAACATCTCTGCTGGGGATGGCTCCTGGCAAGCAGTAATATAACTGGAGGTATCAAATACCTGACCTTATTCTATAGACATAATAACAGAGACAGCATGACATCAGCATGAAGGCGGACACCAAGAACAGGTGAGAAGCCAAAAATCAATCCACACAGCTATGACCGCCTAATTTTCCACACAGGTGTCAAAGACATAACTGGAAAAAAGACAGCTTATTTAACAAATGCTACTGAAAAACTTGTTACCTACTTGAAAAATGAAATCAAACCTGTTTTGTTTTGTTTTGTTTTGCAGGGGATGGGGGGAGTCTTTCGTACTGTGTATTCAGAAGCTGATTTCTGTGCCTAGGGATCTAGTTACAGTCCAGATGCTGGCATTGTCATGATTATTGAACCATCTCCTTGATCAATCTTTTATAAAGAATGTTCCCAATTATCTGATTGGTTAATAAAGAGTTGATTAGCCTATGGCTGAACAGAGAAGGCGGGACTTCTGATTCCAGGGACAGAGTCCCAAAGGAGGTGTGTTCGGGAGGAGGAATGTGTGTGAGCAAAGGGTCCTGGAGGAATCAGATGAGCAGGTCACCAAGGAATTCACCATGAGGGCACACATGGAGCAGAGCAAGTCGGGAAAACTCAGACTGCAAGTAACACAGGACCTATGGCTTAGAAGGTTAGAAGAGACAAAGATCTGCCCAGTCACAGTGCTTAAAGCTTGTTAATAAACTTAATAGGACTTTTTGTCAATCATTTGGGAGCTAGAATGGGCAGATAAGGCTTTCACTCCTAAATCACTGCTACAGTCACTCTACATAAAAATCATTTCAATCTCCAAAGATCTTAATTTAAAACCTGAAATACTGAGATGGATACAAGAAATGAAAGGGAATACACTTCAAGATATAGATCCAGAAAAAAAAAAAAAAAAAAAAAAAAACAACTTTTGAAGAAGACTTTATTAGCACAGGAAATACCCTCAGGAGATAATAAACCAGGTGATATAAAATTAAAATGTTTCTGAACAGCAAAGAAACTATTAACGGGGTGAAAAACAACTACAAAATGAAACAGTATTAGTGCTATACTAAGGACAAAAGGTTAATAACTATACATAACAACAACAACAACAACAACAAAACCTACAAAAACTAAAACACACATCACTGCACAGGTTCCAAGTGTTTCTCATCCTTAGCAATCAGGAAAAAAGCAAATTAAACCTACCTTGAGATTCAGTGTTATCCATAAGAAATGAGAGGACAACATATACCGATGACCCCTTCTTATGGCCATTATGGAGATCAACCGGGAGGTTCCTCCAACGCTGACCCAGCAGCTGTACTCTCTGGGCACACACCCAGAGAATTCCCTATCCTACCCCAGAGCTCACTGCACACTCACATTCATGGCTGCTCTGTTCCCAACAGCTAGGACACAGAATCAATCTAGATGTTCACAGTAGATGAGTGAATAAAGGAAAGCTACACACATGCACACATATGAAGTGCATTCTACTCAGCTGTGAAGAAAATGAAATTTGGCCATCAACTGCAGAGGATCCCAAATCATCTAGTAAATAAGCCTGGGAGCAAACCTACGAGACATTACCTAGACCCTAATGGGGGCAGCACCGTTTAATGGGCAGGTACTGGATAAAGAGAAATCGAGCTGAGAGTAAGCATTCTCGCTTCCTGACTGTGGCTATGAGCAGAGAGAGGATTACACAAGGGCACAAGAAAACTTGGGAATTATACCTGTTTAGTACCTTGATTTCACATTAAGCGAGAGTAACATAATTTCCCAGGCTTTCACTGTCCCAACTCTTAGCACGCTGGATCTGCACCCTCTGCTAGGGCCTTCCAACAGGATTCTTGACTTGGTTAATTTAATTTGCTTTGCCCAACAGATCGAGTGGACACTGGCTGGAAGCCACTGAAGCAGTATGCGTTCTGTGACTTAACTTCCTGCAAACAGCCCGTGCTAGCCTGTTGAAGGAATACCAGCCATATGGAAGACTCAAGTCAAGATCATCTGGCAAATGAGCTAGACTGTCAAATCGAGATGACCAGAACTGCCTCTGCCAACCCTTAACGGAGCAAAGTTGCAGGAATGAGCAGTGAGGAGTAGGGCCCACTGCTTTCAGCTATTACCTTTTGTTTCTTTGTATTTTGTTTCCAATCAATGGGCTAACTGAACATGGCCCGACGATTTATTGACACAGAAACAAAAGCAACAAAAACCGCCCAAGAGAAAGAGGAAAAAGAAGGAGGCTCCTCTCCTCTCAGACCAGCCAACAGCTACCTGCCTATTCTTCACAACTCAACTCCATCATCAACTCCTCCTGGAAGTTTTCTCAGGTCTCCCCACAAGTCGAGAAAACAAACTCAGTTAGACCATTACATCTGCTCAAGTTCCTATCACTGCTTGCCCAGACTGTAATTAGGTGTTTATCAGTGAATGGATTATGATTTGTCAGGTACTCAAGATTGTACCAATCACATAATCATCTTGATGCATTACAAAACAGGCCCACAACAATTACTTTTACACTGAAGAAACAAACTTAAAAAAAAAAAAAAAAAACAAGCATTTGTTCGTCTGCTTGTTTATGATTTTTAATCCCAGCACAGAGGCAGCTGGATATCTGTGAGTTCTGGCCTAGCCTGGGCTACAAAGCAAGTGCCAGGATAGTGAAGGATAGACTCCCTTGTATCTATAGAAAAGATACATAGATAGATACATAGGTAACGCTTGATGTTCAAACAGCGACTAACACCTCTAGATGACTATTTCTCAAAGTGCGACCTATGGAAAACGTGTATCAAAATAAGAATCTGCAGAGGCTCGTATTTAAAAACACGAATCCCTGACGCTTTCCCTAACAAAACTACAATTCCTAATGTTGTAAAAAGGAGAAGTTACAAATAAATAAGTAGTAGCAGTAGGCAATAGTAAGCGCATTAAATCAGTTTCCCTAAGTAAATTGTTCAGGACCTGAGTACTTGAGACTGCTAACTGAATGTGGAAAAATTTCTCTCCCAAGAAATGATTCTGCGTCAGAAGAAAGAAGGGAGTTGGGGATTTTCCAAGGAGGTGTGGCTTCTCAGCGAACACGTTTACAAAAAGGTGATTTGGGAAGGAAGGACAACCTGAACCTTCAGAACAAGGGCCAGAGATGTATGAGCGGAGAACCTCTGAGCCTGGGCTGCGGACGCCTAGGCCAGCCCACAGTTCGGAAGGAAAGGGGGGGGCGTCCTAGGGTCCCCCCGTGGACGGCCACTCGAGGTGCAGACCGGCAGGAGGTGGCTGGCTAGCCAGAGGGACATGGGGTCGCCCCAATGGCAGACTAAACGAGAAGGAACCGGGTGCGAGAGGGTGCCGCCGATCCCACCTGCATCAAGCTCCAGCTGGTAGCAGGGCAGCGGTTCGAGAGACAGCTTGTATCCCTCGAAGCGCGGATCCAGCAGAGGTCTTTTCACCCGCAGAGAGCAATTGGCCGCCTCCATCGCATTCCCCGATCCCAGCAAGAGAATCAATAAAGCTCTTGTTGAAAGGTCCGCGCTTCCCTCCTGGAACTGAGGCTGAGAAGCGGCGTGGTTCCCATCCCAGAGGACTCTGCGGCGCCACGTCTCTTCTGGGAAATGTAGTGTCCATGAGAAATCTGGTTCTGTTGCATGCTGGGAAATGTAGTTTCCTGATCATCGAACACACGCCAGCTAACAGATTCTGGACTTCCTTACCCAGAGGGCTGAGCGACCAGAAGGCGGCCCGCGCTAGTTGAATTCTCACATTATAGGCAGGGTGGTCAGATCCCGCCCCGGAAATGCGTGGTCTAGCTTTCTGTGTGCTTAGGTGCCCGAGCTACTGAGGGTCTAAGTCCGGGCAGCCGAAGAGTGTGGTAGGTAACGGTCGCCAGCGCAAGGGTCATTTCGTCGCTGGGAAGGGACGGCCCTCGCCCGCGGTGATGGTGGTGAGCTATGCCCGTGGTCCTCAGGGCCGGGACCCGGGCCCAGCCCAGGCTCCTTTCGATGTGCTGTCTTTCGTTAGCTTCCCCGACCCGCGCTCGCGGGCCTGTAGGGCTCTCCGACAGGGCGTGCTGCTGGAGTTGGCCTGGAGCCAGTCCTCGCTTTGTTTTCTGGCTCCTCCCCTCCCGCCTCTCCAGCTGTCTCCGCCGTGCTTCGTTTTCCCCGAGGATGTCAGAGCTGGGAGGGATTCCCTAGCGCCCTTGTTTTACCAGTGAGAAAACTGAGGCCTTTAGGAATTAAGTGACTTGCCCCAAGGTCACTATCCTTGATTTTAGGGGCCAAGACGAGACCAAGTTTTGCTGTTCTTGGTATGGCCCTGTCTAAACTTTTGGGGTTATTTAGTTAACGTCAAGCCCCAGCTACAGAAGTAAAGCGTTGCCTAGTTATTAACCCTCCGGTCACCTGCCTCTTGCGCAGTCCAACTTTGAAAATTCTTTGTAGTCTTGAGTTTTCATACAGACAAGACGGGAAATTACAAAAGTAGATCCAGGTCAGTGGCATTACGTAGGAAAACATTCACTTAAACCTGATTTTATCTTAAACTTTTAAGTGGCAAAAATGCTCTCAAAAGTTAACCTTGGGTTTTTGTTGATTGGGGTTTTTTTCTACACCGATTTTGGCATTGGTTCGCTGTTTTTTATTGACAGTGAAGGATTTCTCAAAGACTAGTTTGAAATTCGTTTTCTTAGCCTTCAGTAATAAGTATATTTGTGGGCACAGAAACCAACCCACAGCTAGGGTAGCAGTTGTAATTCTCCATAAATTTTATTGAGGAGTAAAGTACATAGTCTTATTTCACTTTCCATAATGGTATCTTTTATTAGTGTGTGTACTATATGGCTTTCCCAAAAATTGAATGCAGTTAAGACGCAGAAATGAATAGTAGACAGATACTGATGTACAACTAAATAACTTGGGACTCCTGGTGTCCAAGTACCTGACTTCCCATTCTGTCTCTGTGCCTCAGTGTTCTCATCTGTAAAATGGAATTGTGTCATTAGAGCAAATTTGGGGGTTAAATATGCTCAGTTTTAGGTACATAAATGCTCAATGGTATTATAATAGTAGTTATTACCTGAAAAAAGGATAAAGAGCTTATGAGGGAAGGGAATTGGGAAACAGGAAATAATACTAAGAGTAATAATACCATATAAAGTACTTGAAATTATCATCCTTTCCTTATAATGTTCAGTGTGTTAGGATGATCGTCTAGAGAGGACTTAGAAGGAAGCACTTTTCTAAAAGTTATGTATCTCAAAATGCGTGTTGATGTCCAGGTTAGCAAGATGAACAAAGATGCGCAGATGAGAGCAGCGATTAACCAAAAGTTAATAGAAACTGGAGAAAGAGAGCGGTAAGTAACACACTGTATCAGTAAATTAAGCTTTACCATCTTTAATAATTATATTGGAGGAATTTCAAGTGTCAAGTGCCAAAACATCTGGAAAGAATTACAGAAAAGTAAAGATTATCAGAGTTTCTATTCTTAACATCTATAATAGTTTGAATCAGGATTACAAGATTTGGAAGACTCATATACAAAGATAAGCAATCAGTGACACTGCTGAAGATTTTAGAGTGGAGAAGAGACAGCAGAGACACCACTATCTACAGCTGGAGAATATTACCCAGGTTTTAATAGAGAACTACATTTAATTACCACAAGCGCTTAACTCTGTGCTGTTACTGTTTTCTGAAGGACTTTCTTGTTCCTTATGTTTTAATATTCAGTTATGTGTCTTCAAGTTCCAGCTCTTGTATTCACTACCTACTTACTCCGTTAGCTTATGGTCTTCAGTGTGGCCCACAATCCATGACAGAAATACCTTTGTATTCCCACTGTAGAATGCTAGGCTCAAAATCTAAATTTAAGGAGCAAATGTTTAAAGAAAGAGCTGAGAAACAAACATAGAAAGGGTCCTAGAAGAGTGTAATCAAGGGTAAAAAAAAAAAAAAAAAAAGGAATGTCAGGATGAGAGGAATCTCTTCCATTTTACCTGGAGGTCTTTGGGTAAATTTCAATAATAAAAGAATTTTGCTTAGGGTGGAAGAAGAATCAGCAGTTCTAGAAGCTCAGAAAAGGAAAGGATGGTCTAGGCAACAGAATGTGCAGCCAGAGCTTTGGTACCTCATAAGTGCTCGGGAACTCAGACTGTAGGGAAAGTGGGAGAGCTTGTAGCTGGAGCAGTGTACAGGATTGCTGTGTAAGAATTTTGTCCATTGAAAAAATAGTGAATTCCAGAACTGTTTTGACCAATGGAACTATTTAAGTCCATTTAACTAAAATATTGAAGATGCTTTTTACATCATTGAGTCCAGGCACTTAGATATTATTGCAAGATGTACCTTGTCTTCTCTCAGCTCTGCTTTAGTCTTTGTTGTCTTTATTGTCTTTATTCTCAAACAGGCCATACCCACAGGTGGCAGAGATTAGCAGTTCCAAATTTACATTCCACCAGCTCAGAGTACCTATCTCAGCAAAGAGCCTCACTTGATTACCATCTTGCTTAGGTAATAGGCAAGTTACACTCAGCCTTCCCCAGGTCATATTTCACATTATAAGAACCTTGTCCAGATTTATATAGGGAGAATGACACGATAGTGTTTGCTTGTTTTTCTGTTACAGAGCAGAAAACTGAGTGCCTTGTTTGCAAAGGCATATGTTCCTGTTCATCTTTGGATATGGGAATTCGTAAGGATTTTTGGAAAGGAAGTGACTAGGTTACATTTTCATTATATCAATGTGAATGTAGATTTGAAAGGACCAAGATAAATGGTAGAAAAATTGGTTAGGAAGGTGATGGGGATGAAAGTAAAAGGAGCAAAAATGGAAAGGAGAACATACCTGGCACTTTTTCAAAATGGAAAGGAGAAACAGACCTCCATGTGAAGAAAGAGATCTCAGATGTTATGCTGAGGTATATGCAAATAGTGTTAATAGTATGTGCTTAGAGAATTTCCGTTTTCTCTCTTTTTCATGCAGTGCCTGTCTTGTGCCAGTCTCTGTTAGGTACCCAGGATACACATAGTAAAGTCACATTTTTGTTGTTGTTGTTTGTTTGTTTGTTTTGTTTTTCGAGACAGGGTTTCTCTGTGTAGTCCTGGCTGTCCTGGAACTCACTCTGTAGACCAGGCTGGCCTCGAACTCAGAAATCAGCCTGCGTCTGCCTCCCAAGTACAGTCACATTTTAATGGCAAGGAAACACATGTAATTGTGTAATATGTCCCGTGATTCAGAGTGCCAGGGGGGAAAATCAAGCATGGGATGTGCAGGGAGGGTGATGTTTCAGCTAGAAAAGATAAAGTAAGACATCAGCGGAGTATGACAAGGGGGGCTCTAGTAGCCACAATTTTAATAGAAACTTGCCTGAATGTGCTATCTAAGGAGAAAAGTAGATAAAGGGAGAGGAGATAGAGTCAGCAGAGCTGAGGAGAAGGCAGAGTTTGTCTGTCTTAGAACTTGGGTAAACTGGGAAAGCACTGAAGATTTTGAAGAGAATGTTATGCTCAAGGAAGAGGCAGGGAGTGGATGTCGTAAGTTAGGTCTAAGTTGAGTCAAGAATGACAGTGGCTGGAACTCGGGTACTCTTGGCAGAGAAACATTTGAATTCTAGGGAAACATTTTAAAACTGAAACTGGAAGATTTACTCATGCATTGGAAATGTAGCAAGATGAAGGATATCCCAAGTTCTAACCCAACAAACCAGAAGAATGAAGTTGTCATTTTGAGGGGGAGAGAGTGGGAAAGAATATAAAGTTGGTTCTTGGCTCTTGAAATTGAAAGGCCTAATAGGTATCAAGAAAACTATATGACATAATATATCTCTGAAAGAGATAGTGAAAGAATAGAGATTTGCAAAGAAAGCAAATCTGTTATGTTTAAAGTGTGACGCATTTAAACTGAGAAGTAATTTCAGTTAAGGATTTTAAGTTTACACAAATAGGTATGGCAAGGGGTAGCAGAATATTTTCTTGGTGTCACTAATTGATACAGCATTTTCAGCACGAAGGAAAAAATCCTGCTAATTAAATTCCACTAGCCATGTCATTGCTGCAGTGTGGAAATGCAGCAGCTTAAGGCTGCAGTTAGTGAATGGATTTGGAACTTGAAGATAAGTGAGAATGAAATTTGGCTTTTGTAACATCAGAAAACTAAGTAATGACTCAGGACTAGACCATAATTAAAATGTAGGGACAGAAAGGAGTTTTTAGTTGAACAGTTTGTACTGGTACATTGCTTCAGACATCCCTATCTAAAGTCTCTTGCTTCTATTAATTTAAAACATTTCCCTTTAAACAGCCTCAAAGAGTTGCTGAGAGCTAAATTAATTGAGTGCGGCTGGAAGGACCAGTTGAAGGCGCACTGCAAAGGTAATCACTGTCACCTAGACGAGCTGCTTCTGTTGCTCTGAACTGGGTTGGTCTGGGAGCCCTAATAAGAAAGTATAGTTGATATCCTACAGTGTACCTCCTCAAGCGCCATTGTAAGTGAATGGGAATTGTGTACTGTGGTGAGGACTTTCTTCTTGGTGATATCCTTGACTTAACTCCTGAGTTTTTAGGAATTATTCATGTATTTTGCAAAAGTGAAACATGAGTTCTGAAGATTCTCTTAAGATCAAAATATGTACTCCTCTGTTTTTAAGTAACATTAGTAATCCTGATATTTCCCTTAATACAATGAGCATTTGGTGATTGATAGATGTGACTGTCACGTGTTAACAGTGTTGTCAGGGAATTAAACGTACTGCAGAAAATGTACAATTAAAGGGCATTTTTTTTTTTTTACTTTTTTGGTAGATGTTGTTGATATTGCACATGCTTTTTATTAAAATGAACCCCTTTTCTGGCTCAATTTTTGATAGAGTGAACTTTTAGGTATTTTTAATGAGTTGTCTTTATACTACAATGTTTTCTACAAGTACATAATAGATTATGTCTGTATTAACTATAAGAAAGTATTGTGATGTATTAATAAAAGGGAAGCTGAAACCATGCGTACACTGCAGTTGGTTTTCCGCTGTGAATGTACAGATGAGTAATCTTTTTCCCTCAATTGTCCACCTCTGACCAAGGCGTTTTCGTAGGTATTTAAGGTTGTAAAGCAGCCAGCAGGCTTCCAGAAATGTTGATTGTATTCCCTCGTCATTTCCCTCGGTCCGGACTAGAGAAGAGTAATGAGCACAGTAGCTCTACATCCTAATTTTGGCTATAAAGTTATAAAGTAGATTCAAATAATACATTTTGTTTCCTTGACACATTTAAGGGTAATGTGATTACAGTGAACTCTGTTCAGTTCCAGCTTTTTATAAAAGATGGATTGGGCTCTGTCCAGTTGTAATATACCCTAATACTACAGCTCTTTGTTTGCGTAACTTTTTTAGCTGAAGTATAAACAGACTGTCTATATTCTGGAGATTAATACATTCATGAGGCTATAAATTTTCATTAAAAATGAAAAAAGTTTCCTCTTTTTATTTAAAGACCAGTCTATACTCTAAAAACATGATTTTAACCCTTCCTCTATGAAAATCTTTCTTACAGATAATGATTTTAAATGATATGATTTGTTTTTTGCTTTTGCATAAGAGGTAATTAAAGAAAAAGGACTAGAACACGTTACTGTTGATGACTTGGTGGCTGAAATCACTCCAAAAGGCAGAGGTAAGGAGCACAAACTGCCAGGAAACAGGCTTTTTTTAGGGAAAAAATCCTTTCCAATATCCTGGAGTAGTTGTTCCTGTGGGGGAAGTTGAGCACAGTTGCCTGGAGGACTGGCGTAGGGGTCCTGAGTGACAAATGAGATGATAGGCGTAAGTCGGCACTTAAGAGTCATCAGTCTTAGGTTGATGATTGGTAAGGCAGATCAGTTTTAACATGAAATCTTAGGGATATTGCCACCTAAAGCTAGCATTTATAAACTTTATTAAATATGGCCTGATTCCACCTAAATATTAATAATTCAACATTTATTCCAGTCCTGAGTCATTGTCCTGCTATCTCTTTCCTTATTAAAAATAAATGAAAGACTGTCTTCTTGATTGTCTAGTTAAGAATTTGGTAATTCATGGTGATACATATTTAAGACAGAAATGGAAGCCTCTAATTAGATGAACTGTAGCATGTCTGTACACACAGCCACAGTCAGAATCATTCCAATAGAAAATAAATATGTGAAGACTACAACAGCATATGAATTCCTGTTGAGAAGGAATTATAAACCCCCTTGGTCCTCCTTCTTAAAGCTTGTTTACATCTGAAAAACATTTTTTTTAAAGTACTGCTCTGGGAAAATATTTGTTCATTTTATGAGTTTATGCTTTCAACTAGTTTTCTCCTCTTTCTCTATTTTAAATTTGTTAACATTGTTCAGACATCCTGTTTTTCTTTGAACATTTTCATCTTAGATATTTTCATGTCTTGTACCTTCCCATTGGTATCCAGTAAAATTGACCCTCTTTTTGAGATTATAATTACATTTCTGCCTTAGCCAAACTTCCCTCTTAACCTCCCCCTGTACCCCTCCCTTCTTCAAATTAATAGCCTCTGTTTTAAAGAGAAGTTTCATGAATTTTTGTATACATACATTGATTCATTTAGCCACCACCTCAAAAAGGTTGGCTTTGACCCTTAATCCCCTGCCCCCAATACAATAAAAGTTCTTTCCCTGGAGAGATGGCTCAGAGGTTAAGAGCATTGACTGTCCTTTCTGAGGTGCTGTGTTCAATTCCCAGCAACCACATGGTGGATCGCAACCATCTGTAATCGATCAAATATCATTTTCTGATGTGTCTGAAGAGACCAACAGTGTAATCCTATACATAAAATAAATCTTTAAAGAAAAAGATTCTGGTTCCGTTGATGCTTTTGCAGTCAGACTATCCCAAGGTGACTCCATCAGTCTGGTCTAAGATTTATCAGTGTGTCTTTGCATTTTCAAATGGACTTGTATATATCCAATTTAAATAATTTTCCCAGGCTTGATGAACTATGTATTTAGGTATTAG
The DNA here is from genome assembly GCA_964023405.1 of Apodemus agrarius. NCBI lineage: Eukaryota > Metazoa > Chordata > Mammalia > Rodentia > Muridae > Apodemus > Apodemus agrarius. The sequence continues at coordinate 59,817,760 of OZ030022.1, read as the reverse complement.
ATGTTAAGTCTGATATTTTTATCTTTTTATATTTTAATTTAACCATGAGAATTCTTTGAAATCCCTATATTAGTAGTCTTTAATAAAGCATCAAGTCAGATTCACATGTGATCATTGGAGTCTTCTTACATTGATGTTTAATTCTTGTTTCAGCCCTGGTCCCTGACAGTGTAAAGAAGGAACTCCTACAAAGAATAAGAACATTCCTTGCTCAGCATGCCAGTCTTTAAGGGTGAACTAGAATGTGCTGGTCTGTGGATTTATTTCTGAAGTAAAACTTGCCATAATTAGAAATTGATTTCCCAAAATAAAGCCCTTTTTTGTATGATGGTATACCGTTTTCAGTAATGATGTATACATTGTATTGATTTTTTTCCCTAAATGTGTTATTTTAATAAATATCTCATGAATGAGTTTCAATTTTTTTTATTTTGGAATAAATGGGACTCTGTTTATTACTGATTGCCTAGAAATGTTGAGAGAAAAATGCCAGCAATTACTATAATCCAGTATTTATATGTGTGATTCTCTGTGCTAATGTCTGAGACACCTTTCTGGCTTGTCTACAAATGGTTTGTTCCTCTTTCGAATCCTCACATTTGATAACTGTGATGCTCCATCTTTGTACTGTAGGTTATCTATTTTTTTGTTACAAATTCTGAGTGTTAGGACTGGGTCTTACTTAATCTGTATGTGCCTTCCTTATGCTTCAAAGAAATTACCATCTAGTGGAAGACAGAACATTTGCAAGCTGGCTGCACACCACATTTTCTACTCATCTGAACTTTGAAAGCAGAATCTCTAAATTGCATCCCCATATACTGAGGTCAAGAAAGAACTGTAATGGGAAATAATCTCTACCAATTAGCTTTACTCTGGCATCAATCAGGATCACCAGATCTAATGGACTCTTGTCTATTACTGTGACCTTGACGCAGCGATTATGTTGACCATCCTTCCACTTGGAACTTTGCATCCCCTCCTCACACCGCTTCCTAAAATTCAAGTCCTTTCTGGGTTTTTGTGGAGTACTGTTTGCTGTATGTACCTTTTAAGTAATGGTTTGTTGGACTTTCTGAGTCCTCTGATTAACAATACGTTTTCCCTGGTTGAATCCCAGGAGGTGAGTCTGACCATGCTTTAAATATCAAGTTGATATATGCTGAACATTCTCACAGCCAGACTTAATTCTAGCCTCACTGCCCATATGCCCACCAGTGGGACTACTTCCTTGGATGGTTCACAAACACCTTTAAATACCATACTTTATTCTCCCCTAGTAACCACCCGAGTTTTATTCCTTATTCATGGGGTCTCTCAGATACAAATGACTCAAGATGAATATTAATGCTATTTTTGAAGGTTGGAGGGAAAAGACAAGATTACTTGTGAAACACCTTTAGTTTTGTGTTAATGCTGCTGATTGAGGACCACTGTGAGGACCAGCTATAAACTTGGATTATCATTTCTGGTCCTCCTAAGCCCAAGTGATTGCAGTGACTCCTCTGTGCCTCCACTATCTTCCTCACTGTTTTCTGCCTGTGTGGCCTTATGAAATTCAAGTCTGATCATTTTTTCCCCTACTTGAAATGTTTCAATACTGGATCAAATTCAAACTCAGCATACTAGCTAGGCCCCTCTAAATCTAGCAGTCTAAATCTCTCCAGTCTGTTGAATCCCTCAACATATTATTCTCTCCCTTAGTATCTTTCAAAATCCTAACAGCTAGGAAGCCCTTTAAGTCACTGTATTACTACTTTCCCTTCAGAGTTCAGCTTGAGTTTTTAAATGTTCTGACAGTCCCATGATTTAAATTTCTTGTTGCTGCTTTGTTTTTGGATTTTTGAGATAGGCTGTCCCTGTGTAGGTCAGCTGTCCTCAAACCCATAGAGCCCACACTGGCCTTGAGCATGAGTCCTGAGAGCTAGGAGGACAGGGATGTTAGTACATCTGGGAGGGAGGGAACAAATTCATTGTATGAGTCTCATTTCTGAAAGGATGGGTAATGAACTGAGTGAGCACTACAGGAACACAGGATAAAGACTCAATAAACCGGTACAGTTGAGAAAAGGGGTCATTGTCCACAATGTCATTGAGTCATTTACATAACTATATAATTGGGTCTTGAGATATGTACACACAAAATCTTGCCCAAAGTAATATTTTGTTTCAGATTCATAATGTTCTAAAATATTGATAGGATTTTTCATTTTGTTACTAATTATGAAAATATAGTCTTACATGGTACACAGAAAATATTAAACAATAAGGGGTAGTTCTTCATAATTCTGTACATAGAAACAAACAAAAGGCTTATAAAGATGCTATTTTAATATCCCAAAAGATTTAAAAAATGACATTTGGAAATTCCTTGACAATGAGAAAAATAACCAAGTTGAAAATGCTTTGTAGAAATTTAAGTTAAGAGCATAGATTTGGTTTTTGAGGTTTTTTTGTTTTTAATGTTACATTTTTTTTCTCGGTTTGTTTTGAGACAGGGTCACATGTAGTCCAGGCTTTCCCTGTACTTGCTATGTAGCCTAGGTAAGCCTTGAATACCTGATCCTCCTACCTCTACCTCCCAAGTGCTGGGATGACAGGTGTGTACCACCTCTGGGGCCCGTCACAGCCTAGATTTAGAACAATGCTAAGACTCCCCTACCACCTTTCTCTTTGGCATCTTATAAATGTCTTGTAGATTGAAACTAGAATCACTGGTATTTGTAAATAAATCAACTTTGTGAACATTTTTGGCTCTCATTGATTTATGTAAAGTAGGAATACACCGAAACCTTTCCACCCTTTCACACTCAGTGTTGGAAACGTAATACACTTGTTCCATGCCTGGACTGGGTCTGTATAATCATCACTGTATCTTTCATAGTGAGAAAGAAGACCCAACTAAATCATTTATACAATCACTTTAGGCATTACAAGTGTATCATTTGGTTAAGCAGTGCCAAGCCAGGGACTGGTTGGTAACTGGATATAGGACTTTACATAACTTGATAGAAAGTTCCACCCAACACAAGAGAACTGTGACAGCTGCTCTATAGCTGGTGTTGGAATTGATCCTGTGTGTGTGTGTGTGTGTGTGTGTGTGTGTGTGTGTGTGTGAGAGAGAGAGAGAGAGAGAGAGAGACAGAGAGAGACAGAGAGAGACATTCCTGCACACTAACCCTTGCAGAAGCCTAGCTTGTGTTAATTTGACTTCTTAAAATCCTACATATTTTCTACCATTGAGCAGAAACCATTGATCAGACATTGAGTGAAACTATGTTAAGTACAATCAAATCATTCAGGGTCTAAACTCAATCATAGGACACTGGAGAGCAGATAAGAAGGACTCTTGCCTTGGTTTCACTATGTGGATAGTGTCTTCACAAGAATTAGTGGACTTAAATACTGATAGGGTAATGAAAGCAATTGGCTTTATGTTAACTTACCTAGACATTTAGAAATAATTTTGTGTTTTTTACTGTATAAATGAATTACTACACTTGTGTGTGAAAAAAATAATCCCATACTTTTCAGACGTTTCTAGATCGTATTAGCTGCTATGAAATTCACATAAAAAATAATGTCCTAAGGGCAGGGGAGTTTATTTATAGGCACATGCTTTCAAAGGATTCAAATTTGGTTCCCAGAATTAACATCACTGTAGTCCTTAGCAAGGAAGGTTGAAATGTAGTCATTTTTACCCTCTTAATTCCTCACTGGCTTAGACTGTATCCCATTTATCTTTCTGTCTTTAGTACTCAACAGAGAATTCTTAAAATGGCCTTTTAACTGAACAGCAAGAAAAATAAGTTTATGGCAATTAAATTCAATATGTGCCTATGGTTACTCTACTTATTAGCCACAAGGGGGCCCCTAGCACCTGCACTTTTATCCTCTCTGGGACTCACTTTAATTGAACTGAGTATCACATTTTACTGGGCCCAATTCCAATTTAGAGGCCAACCAGCTTGTTGAAGATGAAAGTGTTGTTGGATTAAAACTTAATGTGAGAACATCAGAATGTGCTGATACTAAATAAGAGGCTGCTATCATAAGGTATAGATGTCAGGCTGCGATCGTTTTCAGAAGCCAATTCCATAATTCAGGAAGTTGATTTAAATAGCATACATGATTCCCAAACTAACTTGATTTCACTGATTTATAACAGGATAGGGGAATAGATTGTAGTTCGGTAACGGCATTTATTGCAGTGCAGGGGGAAAACATGGGGCCTCATGCCTGCTAGGTAAGTCTTACTGCTTAGCCACATCCCAAGCCCAAGAGAGTCCTAACAAATAAAAAATGTTTTTATTGTTTCCAAAAAAGAATGTCAATATTTTTCCTCTGTTCTTTTGTAAAGAGAAACAGTATAGAGCATATATAATTCCCCAGAACTGGACATTCAATGATGTGTTTTACAATGACAGTAGTAATCAAAGGACTAAGGCATGTGGAATCCACACAAGCACAGCAATGTTGCTGAAGAGTAGTCCTAAGTATGGAATATGGTGCCATGTTTATTACCAGCACAGGTTGTTTCACACTGTGCCTAGAATCACCAGAATTAAGTGATAATGACTTTCCATCACTCTAATTTTGTTGTTGAGGACATAGTCTTCAAAATTTATCCCTTCTAGACAGTTACCTATATCAAAGTTGGGCTTTGACAAGAGAAGAGTCACAAAATAGAGTTTACAGAAATGCCCATAAAGCCATAGTTTTGTTGCTGTACAGGTGACTTAAATACTGTTGTACACTGTATGATTTGGGATATTCAGTTTGGTGGAGAAATTAACAACATGGGAGTGTTGTTTCTACCACTACTATGCTTAAGGGCTTCCTTAGTTCCATAAGAGTTCCATTTGACATTACCTATCAATCTCTTCTCTCTCTCTCTCTCTCTCTCTCTCTCTCTCTCTCTCTCTCTTCTCTCTCTCTCTCTCTCTCTCTCTCTCTCTCTCTCTCTCTCTCTCTCTCTCTTCTCTCTCTCTCTCTCTCTCTCTCTCTCTCTCTCTCTCTCTCTCTCTTGGCTAGGGAAATTCACAGAATAATGAAGTATGAGGTCATGGGTGTGCCCCTTAGAAAGAGGTAATAAAAAGTCAAAGTCATGGTTAAGACCCTAGCATATATACTCTAACATTCAGTCCTCATCAAACAGTTCTAAGCCTACAGTTTGTCTTTCATATTCAGCCCACCCATAAAGGCAGATTTTACACACAGACATAAAGCATATTTAGTGGAACTGACACATTTATCTGCTGCATTTTCTGCTCCTCCTCCGTGTCTGCCATTTTGTAGTGACTTAGTACAGACTTCAGTACAGATTTTATTTTTATAGTAAGTTAACAGAGCTTCAAGGACTTCACTTGAGCAGAGTCCAGGGCTTATCCTAAGAACTTCCATGCCTGCTTCATTTCTTTCTAGTCACATAAGTCCCCATTTAATAACCTAAGCATGACTGTGCCAGACTTATTCTGTGTAGGCATCTGATCAACTTTGTTCAAGAACATGTCACAGTCTTCCTGAGTTTTGTTTTTTAAATGATGCATTCTGAGTATCACCAGCATTGGTTTTGATGTGGTACTTGCTATGCTCTCAGAGAATTCTACTCATGGTGGCTTGGCCTTGCACACTCAGACAGAACATTCTGATGGCAGAAACTTGTGGTGGAGAAGGCCCTTCACCTGAAAGGGACAGGGATTGTGTCCTCCAGTGAGGCTCCCCATTCAGAATTTTCTCACACCTCCCAAAAGAGAACTAAAGCATTCAGTACATGGATCTTTGGGAGACATTTTATATTAAAGCATAACAAATTTTGGTTAAGTATTCTGGGTAGTTTTTGTCAACCTGTCAGAAACTAAAGGTACATGTAAAGAAACAAGGAGAGGACCCTGGGCCTGAAAAGATTGGATCCAGTTTTGTAGACCCAGAACAGAGAAATCATGGCGGGGGGCATGATTGGGGGATAGTTGGGGGGAGAGGAATTATGGGACGTATGGTGGGGGGGGACTGGGAAAGGGGAAAGCCTTTGGAATGTAAACATAGAATATAGAAAATAAAAATTTAAATTAAAAAAAAAGAAACTCAATTGAAGAATTACCACCAAAAGACTGACTTGTGGGCATGTATGTGGGAACTTTTCCTGACCATTGATTGAAAGGGCCCAGCCTGCTGTGGGTGGTGCCACCACTGCCAGGAAGTATGGACGCAAGCCAGTGAACATCTTTTCTCCATTGTTCCTGCCTCTGCTCCTGCTTGAGCTCTTGCTCTGACTTTCCACTATGGTGGGCTGTGGTCAAGATACATAAGCCAAGCAAACCCTCTCGTCCCCAAATTGCTTTTGATCATGGTGTTTATCACAGCAGGAGAAAACAAAGACAGAAATTGGTGTTGGAAAATGGGATCCTACTGTGACAAGCTTGACCAACTTGGTTTCAGAGACAGTTTTGTAGAAGAACATGGAACTTTGGGCTGGAAAAGCAATTAGTGTTCCAAGCCTAACAGACTATTCTGTGGAAGCTTGGAAGTTAATAATGTTGAAAGCAAACCAGACTGTGAACTGCTGGCATGAATTTTAGGGAGAAGTTTGAGAGTCCCTCAAAAATTCTCTCAGGAACTGTTTGTGTGATAGCGTGATTTAAGAATCTGTAGTTTCTGGCCAGCTAGAACTGAATAGTCACCTATGATTGATAAGATATCAGCACCACTAAAATGAAACCTTTGATTTACTAAGACAATAAATACTAGTTAGCGGGGTATGAAAATCCAGCTGTAATTAAAAAGAGACCAGCATCATGGAGGCAAAATCTTCTGGAAAGTATTTACTCACAGCCACCACACAGAAGCTGTGGTCCAAGCTGTGGCTCAAGACTGCATCTCAGACTAGCACCCAAACTTGGTAATGGCTAAGAGTCTTTCACATGGTACTGTTTTGGGCACCAAGGAATGTACAGTATTGGAAACATCATGGAGAGAAGCTAATGGTGGGCGCCATATCCCAGCATCAGAGTCTTTGCCATGGAGACCCCAACATATGGATATGTCAACACTCTGGAATGACCACCAAGAACAACATGAAGTAAGAAGTCAATCTGGCCTGAAGCGTATGAGGAAAACTGTGCTGTGGATGGCGGAAGCATAGAGATGGGGCTATCCACACTCTCTGGAGCCAAAAATATCATAAGTGGGTCCTGGGTGTCGGGTTCTTAAAGCGTTAAACTGTATTATTATATTTTTATTTTAACATGAGTCACGAGGGATAAACAAGTAAGAAAAAGGTCTGGTTGGATAGCAAATATGTTTGTGTATGAAGGTGACAGTGGGTCATCTTTGCTAGTGAGTTTGTGTCAAGTTGGCTAGAACTATGAGAAAAAGAGAATCTCAACTGCAAAACTGCCTCCATGAGACTGGCCTGGGGGGATATCTGTGAAGTTTGTTTTTAACTACTGGGAGGGGCCAGGCCATTGAGGATAGTGCCTCCCAGGGCAGGTTGTCCTGATTTGCATAAGAAAGCAAGCTGAGCAAGCCAGGAAAGCCAATCTGGGAAGTGACAGTGTTCTGTGGTTTCTGACTTAAAATTCTTAACAATGAGCTATAAACTGCAAAACAAATAAACCTTTCCTGCCCTAGTTGCTTTTCACCGGAGTGGTCGATCACAGCCACCGTGATGCAAACTAGAACAGTTTCAATTACCTTGGCCCTCTGTAAATTTCTTTAAGAGATCTGAGCAGTCTAACAATAGTATTTCAATATCCTAGTGTGATTTGAAAAAAAAAGGGGGGGAGGATGGTCACAATTTCAAATAAATGTTGACCTTTCCCTTGCCCAAGACTAGTATACTTTTCAAGTATCTACTTCCCCATTCACCAACATGCTTCTCAGCATTCATCCTTCTGCCTCATGGTCTGCAAACAGCCACATTCATTCATGAGCAGAGCAGCAACCTATCACCAAATGTGGTGGCTTCTCTGAAATATGCATGTGAACCCAAACACAAACCTTCCCTCTAGCTGTACTCTAGAACTCAGCACCTCTCTTAAGTCTTTACATTAATTTCTTCTTCTAGTTCCTCTCTACCTTCCATCAGAAGTTGCTTCAGCCTAACTGATAATGGGTATCAGATCTCTTTTATATATGCTGTGTCTCAATCACCTATATCCACCAAGAACAAGCTTTTTTCTATGCCCATAAAGACAAAGCATGAATTCTTAACTGGGTGTTTTAGACATGCCATCTCTACTTTGCCTCCCATTTAGCTCATTCTGTTTGAGTCAAGGAAATCTAATTCCCTCAGAGTTATCAATATGTTATCAATATGTCAATATATCAATATGTCAATATACATGAAAAATTTTGAAAAGTCCTTGTGATCAGAGAAGTACAAGTTAAAACCACAATGATAAATGATGTCACACCTATTAGGTTGCTGGTATCTAAAAGAAAGGAGATAAAGAGGCCAATGAGAAAGTGAAAAAGAAAATGGCACTGTTGGAAGCACCCCGAATTGGTGCGGCGATTGTCGAAGACCATATGAAAAGCAGCATTGTGTGCCCACAGTCCTAGCAGCCAGGACAGTGACCCACTAACTTAATCAGACTGTAAATGTGGCCAAGAGATTGAGAGTATGTTTTGGAGATGGGTGGGCTCTTCCTTTGGTGCACAATTAAAGATGGTGACTGACCCTCTCTCAGCATCCATCAGTTGGCAGTAGCTTATCAGTAGGGGTAGTGTCCCCTTCCAGGGCAGTGCTTGTTTTATGAACAGGTACAGTGTGGGCAACCACGACTTCTGTGAGATCATGTTTGAAATAGCTATGTCATTTTATGTAGACACATTTCCCAACACTTCTCCATATTGTCTTGTTCTTAAATTCTGTCAAGCTCCGTTCAAAGGAACAGCAAACAGCTTTAGAACTCATAAAATGTGTCCCGTGGGATAGCACAACCTCAATAGGAAAAGGCAGTGCCCTGAGGACTGTTCTAAAGTTTTGCTGTGTTTACTGCTCTCATACCACAGCCTTCATAATCTGAGTTATATGAAAACTCTAAGGGGGCTCCCAAACCCTCTCTGGACAATATCATTAGCACCTATAATAACAGTGATTGATCTTTTTCAAGCATTGCTGCTGGAGCAGATTAATGATTGTGTCACTACCTTCAGAAAGGATTTAGAGATTGTTAGCAATGACAACTACCCTTAGAAAGAATTTAGAGACTGATCACCATCAGTACATGGGAGCTGGGGCTGTTCCACAGTCCTCTGTGTACAGGTCCCACGAGGAGACAGGAACTGGTCTCCCAGGAATGCTCTCACTCATAGACTCAGAGGTTAGATCTATGCTTTCTCTCCAATAACTGTCTGGAGCAGGATCAGCCAGGAGCACACAGGGCACAGGAACAGTGGAGCAGCTTGGACAGGATCCTTTCAGTCTTCATCTGCACAAGGGAGCTGGGGCTATTCCACAGCCCTCAGTACACTCGTCCCTCCAGAAAAGAGATAATCTCCCAGGAGTGCTGACACAGGCTTACAGGCCCACAGGAGGGACAAGCTCCATTCAGAGACAGCAAGACCAACTAACACCAGAGATAACCAGATGGCAAAAGACAAGCACAAAAACCTTACCAACAAAAACCAAGGCTACTTGGCATCATTAGAAACCAGTTCTCCAACCACAGCAAATCCTGGATACCCCAACACACCAGAAAGCAAGATTTGGATTTAAAATCAAGTCTCATGATGATGATAGAGGACTTTAAGAAGGACATAAATAACTCTCTTAAAGAAATACAGAAGAGCAGAGGTAAACAGGTAGAAGCCCTTAAGGAGGAAACATGAAAATTCCTTAAGGAATTACAGGAAAACTCAACCAAACACATGAAGGAATTGAACAAAACCATACAGGATCTAAAAATGGAAGTAGAAACAATAAAGAAACCACAAGGGAGACAATTCTGGGGATAGAAAACCTAGGAAAGAGATCAGGAGTAATATATGCAAGCATCACCAACAGAATACAAGAGATAGAAGAGAAAATCTCAGGTGCAAAAGATACCATAAAAACCATTGACACAACAGTCAAAGAAAATACAAAATACAAAAAGCACCTAACCCAAAACATCCACAAAATCCAGGACACAATGAGAAGACCAAACCTAAGGATAATAGGTATAGAATGGAACAAAGATTCCCAAATTAAAGAGTCAGTAAATATCTTCAACAAAATTATAGAAAACTTTCCTAACCTAAAGAAAGAGATACCCATGGACATACAAGCAGCCTACAGAATTCCAAATATATTGGACCAGGAAAAAATTCCTCCCATCACATAATATTCAAAACACCAAGCACCAAACAAAGAAAAAAATAGTAAAAGCAGCAAGGGAAAAAGGTCAAGTAACATATAAAGACAGACCTATCATAATTACACCAGACTTCTCACCATAGAAGCCAGAAGATCCTAGGCAGATGTCATACTGACCCTAAGAAAACACAAATGCCAGCCCAGGCTATTATACTCAGCAAAACCCTCAATTACGATAGATGGAGAAACCAAGATATTCCATGACAAAAACAAATTTACACAATATCTTTCCACAAATCCTACAAAGGATAATAAATGGAAAACTCCAACACAAGGAGGGAAACTCCAACCTAGATAAAGCAAGAAAATAGTCTTCTTGTAACAAACCAAAAAGAAGACAGCCACATAAACATAATTCCACCTCTAACAACAAAAATAACAGGAAGCAACAAACACTTTTCCTTAATATCTCTTAATATCAATGGATTCAATTCCCCAATAAAAAGACATAGACTAACATATTGGATACATAAACAAGACCCAACGTTTTGCTGCATACAAGAAACCCACCTCAGTGACAAGGACAGACACCAACTCAAAGTAAAAGGCTGGAAAACAATTTTACAAGCAAATGGTCCCAAGAAACAAGCTGGAGTAGTCACTATAATGTTGAAGAAAATCAACTTGCAACCTAAAGTTATCAAAAAAGATAAAGAAGGACACTTCATATTCATCAAAGGAAAAATCTACCAAGAAGAACACTCAATTTTATGTATCTATGCTCCAAATGCAAGGGAACCCACATTCATAAAAGAAACTTTACTAAAGCTCAAAGCACACATTGCACCTCACACAATAATAGTGGGAGACTTCAACACCCCACTCTCATCAATGGACACATCATGGAAACAGAAACTAAACAGAGACACAGTGGAACTAACAGAAGTTATGAACAAAATAGATTTAACAGATATATATATATATACAGCATTTTATAATAAAACATAAGAATATACCTTCTCAGCACCTCACGGTACCTTCTCCAAAACTGACCATATAATTGGTCACAAAACAGACCTCAGCAAACACAAGAGGATTGAAATGAGCCCATGCATCCTATCAGATAAGCAGGGACTAAGACTGGTCTTCAATAAGAAAAAAAAAAATACAAAGCCCAAATATACATGGAAGCTGAATTACACCCTATATTCAATGATACCCTGTTCAAGGAAGGAATAAAGAAATAAATTAAAGACTTTTAAAATTTAATGAAAACAAAGGCACAAACTTATGGACCACAAAGACACAAACTTATGGAACACAAAGAAAGCAGGGCTAAGCTCATAGCTCTGAGTGCCTCCAAAAAGAAACTGGAGCACAAACACTAGCAGCTTGACAACACACCTGAAGTCTCTAAAACAAAAAAACAAAACAAACAAACAAAAAAAGCAAATACACCCAAGAGGAATAAACGGCAGGAAATAATCAAACTCAGGACTGAAATCAACCAAGTAAAAACAAAAAGAACTATACAAAGAGTCCACCAAACCAGGAGTTGGTTCTTTGAGAAAATAAATAAGATTTATAAAACCCTTAGCCAGACTAACCAGAGGGCACAGAGACAGTATCCAAATTAACAACATCAGAAATGAAAAGGGAGACATGGAAACTGAGGAAATAAAATAAAATAAAATAAAATAAAATCCTACTACAAAAGCCTATACTCAACAAAACTGGAAAATGTGGATGAAATGGACAAATTTCTAGACAGATACCAGCTCCAAAGTTAAATCAGGATCAGATAAATTATCTAATCAGTCCCACAACCCCTATAAAGAAATAGAAGCAGTCGTTAATAGTCTCCCAACCAAAAAAAAAAAAAAAAAAAAAAAAAAAAAAAAAAAAAGATGGGTTTAGTGCAGAGTTCTATCAGACCTTCAAAGAAGACTTAATACCAATACTCTTCAAACAATTCCACAAAATAGAAACAGAAGGAACACTACCCAATTTGTTCAATGAAGCCACAATTACTCTGATACCTAAACCGCACAAAGACCCAAAAAGGAGAACTTCAGACCAATTTCCCTTATGAATTGTTGTGGATAGCCCTGGGCTCGTACTTTGATGTTAATTCCACTCCTCAGGGGGGCTGCAGATGAGGAGTTGCCTTGTGAACAGTCTCCCCACCTTGACTTTTCAAATAAAGGCTTGAGCCAATGATTGGGCAGGAGGAAAGTGGGAGGAGCAGAGTCTAGGGGAGGAGCTACGGGGTATAAAACAGGAGGAGGAGGAGCAACCAGAGGAAAGAAGAAACTAAGAGAAGAAAGGGGAAGAAATGAAGAGAAACGGTTAAAGAGAACCGGAGAGGCGGCAGGGAGAGAAGCTCGGGGCCTAGAGAAACTGCAAGTTGTATGGGACAAAATAGATTGAGACAGAGTAGTAGAGTGGGAGTCCTGCCCAGTCTAGGCTTGTAGCTTGTTTTGTTAACCGCTGAGTTGAGCTTTCTTTTACCGGGGGACTGGATTGGAAACATAGTAGCAACAATGAATATCAATGCAAAAATACTGAACAAAATTCTTGCCAACTGAATTTAAGAGCACATGAAAACAATCATTCACCATGATCAAGTAGGCTTCATCCCAGGGATGCAGGGATGGTCCAATATATGGAAATCAATCAATGCAATCCACTACATAAACAAACTCAAAGACAAAAAAACACATGGTCATATCTTTAGATGCTGAAAAAGCATTTGACAAAATCCAACACCCTTTCATGATATAAGTCTTGCAAAGATCAGGAATTCAAGGCCCATACCTAAACATAGTAAAAGTGATATGCAGCAAACCAGTAGCCAACATCAAACTAAATGGAGAAAAACTTGAAGCAATCCCACTAAAAGCAGAGGCTATACAAGGCTGCCCACTCTCTTCATACCAATTCAATATAGTATTTGAAGTCCTCCTAGCCAGAGCACTTAGACAACAACATGAAGTCAAAGAGATGTAAATTGGAAAAGAAAAAGTAAAGATATCGCTATTTGCATATGATATGATAGTATACTTAAGTGAGTCCAAAAATTCCACCAGAGAATCTCTAAATCTGATAAACAATTTCAGCAAATTGGCTGTATATAAAGTTAACTCAAACAAATTAGTGGCCTTCCTCTACTCAAAGGATAAACAGGCTGAGAAAGAAATTAGGGAAACAACGCCCTTCACAATAGTCACAAATAATATAAAATACCTTGGTGTGACTTTAACTAAGCAAGTAAAAGATCTGTATGACAAGAATTTCAAATCTCTGAAGAAAGAAATCAAAGATGTCAGAAGATGGAAAGATCTCCCATGCTCATAAATTGGCAGGATTAATATAGTAAAATGGCCATCTTGCCAAAAGCAATCTACAGATTCAATGCAATGTCCATCAAAAGTCCAGCTCAATTCTTTATAGAGTTAGAAAGACCAATTTGTGAATTCATCTGGAATAACAAAAAACACAGGATCTTGAAAACTATTCTCAATAATTAAAGAGCTTTTATTGTTCTTTGTCAATTTGTAAATTCATTTGGAATATCAAAAAACCCAGGAGAGAAAAAACTATTCTGAACAATAAAAAACTTCTGGAGGAATTGCCATCCCTGACCTCAAGTTGTTCTACAGAGCAATAGTGATAAAACCTGCATAGTACTGGTACAGTAACAGGCAGGTAGATCAAGAGAATAGAATTGAGGATTCAGAAATGAACCCCTACACCTATGGTCACTTGATCTTTGACAAAGGAGCTAAAACCATCTATTGGAAAATAGCATTTTCAACAAATGGTGCTGCTTCAATTGGCAGTCATCATGTAGAAGAATGCAAATGGATCCATTCTTACCTCCTTGTACAAAGCTAAAGTCCAAGTGGATCAAGGACCTCCACATAAAAGAAGACACACTGAACCAAATAGAAAAGAAAGAGAGGAAGAGCCTTGAACACGCGGGCATAAAGGAAAATTTCCTGAAAAGAAAGCCAATAGCTTACGCCCTAAGATCAAGAATTGACAAATGGGACTTCATAAGATTGCAAAGCTTCTATAAGGCAAAGGACACTGACAATAGGACAAAATGGCAACCAACAGATTGGGAAAAGATCTTTACCAATCCTACATCCAATAGAGGGCTAATATCCAATATATACAAAGAACTCAAGAAGTTAGACTCCAGAGAACCAAATAACCCTATTAAAAAATGGGATACAGAGTTAAACAAAGAATTTTCAACTGAGGAATACTGGAAGGCTGAGAAACACCTAAAGAAATGTTCAACATCCTTAATCATCAGGGAAATGCAAATCAAAACAACCCTGAGATTCCACCTCACACCATTCAAAATGGCTAAGATCGAAAACTCAGGAGACAGCAGATGCTGGTGAGGATGTGGAGAAAGAGGAACACTCCTCCATTGCTGGTGGGATTCCAAGCTGGTAAAACCACTCTGGAAATCAATTTGGCAGTTCCTCAGAAAATAGGACCTGAGGACACAGCTATACCACCCAGAAGATGCCCCAACATATAATAAGGATACATGCTCTGCTATGTTCACAGCAGCTTTATTTATAATAGCCAGAAGATGGAAAGAACCCAGATGTTCCTCAGCAGAGGAATGGATAAAGAAATTTTGGTACATTTACACAATGGAGTACTACTCAGCTATTATAAACAATGAATTCATAAAATTCTTAGGCAAATGTATGGAACTAGAAAACATCATCCTGAGTGAGGTAACCCAATCACAAAAGAACACACATGGTATGCACTCATTGATAAGTGAATATTATCCCAGAAACAAGGAATACTCAAGATATAATTCACAGAACACATGAAGCTCAAGAAGAAAGAATACTGAAGTATGAATACTTCAGTCCTTCTTAGAAGGGGGAACAAAATACCCATGGGAGGAAATACAGAGACAAAGTGTGGAGCAGAGACTGAACGAAAGACCTTCCAAAGACTGCCCCACCTGGGGATCCATCCCACATACAGTCACCAAACCCAGACACTATTGTGGATGCCAACAAGTGCTTGCTGACAGGAGCCTGATACAGCTGTCTCCTGAGAGACTCTACCAGTGCCTGACAAATACAGAAGTTGATGCTCTCAGCCTACTGTTGCACTCAACACAGGGTCCCCAATGGAAGAGCTAGAGACAGGACCCAAGGAGCTGAAGAGGTTTGCAGCCCCATAGGAGGAACAACAATATGAACCAAGCAGTAACCCTAGAGCTCCCAGGGACTAAACCACCAACTGAAGAGTACACATGGAGGGACCCATAGCTCCAGCTGCATATGTATCAGAGGATGGCCTTGTTGGACATCAATGAGAACAGAGGCCCTTCATCCTGTGAAGGCTCATTGCTCCAATGTAGGGGGGAAGCCAGGAGAGGGAAGCAAGAATGGGTGTGTTAATAAGCATGGGGGGGGGGGAGGAGGGGACAGGGGTTTTTCCGAGGAGAAATGAGGAAAGGGGATAACATTTGAGACGTAAATAAAGTAATAAAAAAAGAAAGACTTCAGAGATGCAGATTGTTAGTATATATAGGCAACGACGTTTTTGTAGAACTTTGATGTAGAAAAATCTTACGAAACAATTTGAAGCTCAGAAAAGCACACCCTTAATAGTTAAACCAGGGATTTCTTTAAGGTCTAAGAAGAATCAGGGCAGCCCCAACAGCACTGGCTGGTGGGACTCTTTTGCTGAAGCTGGACTGATATTCTAAATGATGATTAAGATCTTGTATGCATTTTTCTTTTTTGCCCTCAGCTCTCTGATATTATTTAATAAAAACTGTTAATGAGTAGATCTGTACCCTTAGGATGTGACTCTTCCCCCCTCTTTCTCTGACCTCATAAAGGTTCTTACTTTAGCACCCAAAGAGGATTTTTGTCATCCTCCCGGGGAAGTATTTCATAGGCTCCAATGAATCAAGCTTTGTTCCCTTCGGGAAAAGGATGCCGAGGCCAATTCCACACTCCATCTCTGTTTACCCTGTGATGTCGAAGCTGGTCTTTGACAAAATTCTTCTGTTGTGCTTCTCAGGATGCCCTAAACCTTGTGTAGTGGTGATAAAAATGCACTTATTACCTACCACTCCCAGCAAAGAGAAACATCTCTGAGTAAGGATGGGATTAGCACTTGTCTCTGTATATAAGCATAAACTGTAATCTGCAGGTCTGTGCCATGTCAATTTAACTGAAAAATAGGCGCTAGTTGTCCTGAAGGGCCTCTGCCCACTTGGACATGACCTTCTGGCTGGATTTACAGTGTCAGATTTTTTTTTTTTTAATTAGATATTTGCTTTATTTACATTTCGAACGTTATCCCTTTTCCTTGTTTCACCTCTGAAACAGTGTCGGATTTATCTTCCCTTCCATGGAACAGGCCTTCAGTCTAATTCAAGAGGAGCTGGCTATCCCATGAGAGTTTTGCGACTGTTGGACCAGCAGGCACACCTTGCCTGCCTGGTTGGAACTGTAATTTGTACAGGTCACATTGTAAATTATGACACCATTAAAGCCTTATTTCCCTAGAAAATTACATATCTTACATTCCCTATTTCTTCAACTTTTCTCAAAGTTTCAGCTTTGATATTGAGGTCTTTTGTCCATTTGCATTTATTTTGGTGAACAATGTAGGAAAAGGCTCTATTTTCCTTCTATTATAAAACTGGTAGATAACCAGTTTTCCCACTACCATTTGCTGAAGAAGGCTATCTTTTCTCAGGTGTGCATTTTGTTTTTTGTCTCTGTAAAGATTCAGTAGTTATAATTATAAAGGCTTATGTCCAGGATTTCTACTCTTTGTCATTGAGCTATATGGTTGGTTTTTTTTTTTTTTTCCAGTACAGAGACTTGAAGATTTTAAAATTGAAATGTTAAGTACTTGAAGGATGTCCTTTCAGTCATGGATCACATAGTCAATTCTTTGGACCCAAAAAGACATACATCAAGTTATACTTATTTATTGCCACATTACCTCCTCAAATTATTTTAGTAGTCCATGATTAAAACTCTCCCTTGTGATCTTAAGGAGTTTACTGATCACATAAATAAGTACCCTTTAAAGAGGGAAAATCGGTTAAAGATGCTCATTAATTCAGCGAAAGCTCATTGAAAATTCATATATGCAAAGTATAGTGCTCGGCTCTTTAAGAAAGCAAGCATTGTAAGAAAATCGGCTAATTTGCTTTTAAAAATTAACTTTCTTAAAGCCAATTAGGCTTTAAAAAAGCCTAATGGTCTAAATGATCTATTTGTTAAGTAACCAATTTGTCAATTTAGCTTTAAAAAAAAAAGAAGATAGTAGAAATATTTTCCTACTTTTTACAGGCCTTTTATTTGGGATACCAATTGTTATATATAATCATATATTAAATATAAAATGAATCAGTAGTGTTGAATATCATATATCCATGTGCAACA